>JAWWMO010000083.1:87214555-87348316 GCA_035047845.1 Dendrocincla fuliginosa | reverse complement strand
GGAAAAAAAAAAAAAAAAAAAAAAAAAAAAAAAAAAAAAAAAAGAATCCATATATATTCATTCTATTATAACTAATGGCAAAAGTCAAGGTATGTAATCATTGATTCCAAATGTAGTGGCTACTGCCTGAAGTACAAATCCAGCATTGCTGATGAAACCTGTTTTCTAGAGGGATGGTTAGATATTATTTATATCAATATAACTGCATTTTCACTCTTTTTTATAATGACACTGAAAACTGTACTTCAGATATCCTTCCTGTATAGCAAACTATTTTGGTTGCATTACCTGTGATAGTAAGTTTTTCATCATCTCTCACCAACTAAATATTTAGAATATTTAGTTTAGTATTATAACTAGACACTAAAGGCAAATAATTTCATCCTCTTTGTGTCTGATAAAAAAAAAAAAATTAAAAAGCAGGGTCTCAAATGGACAGAGGAAGTTTTAGGGAAGCTGGAGACGTTCCTGTAGAAAATTGTTAGCAGATGAAATGGATGGATGGATTTTTGAGACGCAAATGCACAAACTTCACAAGGAACAAAATGTAAAATGTATAAAGATTAAAAGGATGTAGTTATCTCATTTTCATCACGATATAGACCTAGATCACTGAAAAATACTCTGGTGAAAGTTCAAAATAGTGTTCTATGCTGAGCAATATATGTCATGCAATAATCAGAGCCCAATATTGTAGCAGGGCTAGATGCTGAAGCTAGTCAGCCTCTGACTCCTCACTTCAAAGCATCCCACCAGAGCCTCTCAAACTTAGGGTCTCCAAATAATTATTCTTTTATGTTAATAGAGCTGGCTGTTTGGCTAAAGGAATCAGGAATTGTACTTTTTTTGGCTGAAAAGGGGCAAACTGTTACCCACAGAACAATATTCTGTTACTCTGAGGCACCTTCAGACATCAGCACTGCTGTTATGGAGTCCAATAGCTCTTGCCATGATGCATCCTATGTCTCAGCTGGTTTCATCTGCTCCGGCACTCTGCCTGAGGCTCTCAAAGGACCAATCTCTCAGGATACCACCATTGCATGCGACCATTGTTTCTCATTACAAATGCCCAGCATATATTTCTGTGAGGTGGTGACACCAAATGCAAATGATATTTAGCTTTTTATTTCACACTGTGCCGCCTGATACATCTGGTGGTCCCAAATCTTTGGGATAGATTTTCTCACAGTACAAGCATGTTTATTTTCATTCATTCTCTGCTGAAGAGAATAGTCCTGTGGAAACTTATGCTTCAACAATGCTATATTATATTTTAAGAGCTGAATATGAACATGTAGCCTTTTTGGTATGTTTCTAATTATGACATCAATCTTCAGAAACCAATTAGATCAGAGATGACTAAGACTATATCTTTAATATTTTATAATAGACATTCTGAAATTTCTTGCAAGTGCCTGCAAGAAACATTCCATAGATATCTGATAGATGGGATAGACATGTAGAACATGGTCTTCTTCTTTTTTAACACGACTGTAAAAGACCGTGAACTTCAATTTTTTATTTTTATTTTTTAATAAAATACTCAGGGTTTCATATGTGCACAGACAAATGTCACTCTGATTTCCCACACTTGACATCACATATTTATGCAAGTTCTGTAGTTGTGTGGCATCTGTTGAACTTCAGCCATCTGGACTCATGTTCTAGCCTTAGGCATCCATAACCTAGCAATATTTAGCACATCTCTTTCCATATAGAAATTCATTTTGCATCTTCTGAATTGATGTTTTGAGGAAAGGTCTAGTAGAACCAATGATCTAGTGGAGTTCTACTAGACCTTTGCCCAAAACAGCAATTTCAGAAGATACCAAAAAAAGGGAAGTCTGTAGTAAAGGTTTCCCTGTCAGAGTATTCATGTGCAAACTCTATTTCAAAGTTATACTGATGTATTCCACTTTTCAGTTAGCTTGAAGATAGTACACAGATGAAATGCTGTGTGCTCTCTCTCTGAAAAATGTAGATCAGCATGTAGATATGAAAGCTACTTCTGAACTGCTCAGAAATCATCATAGTAGTTAAATCAAGACAATTAAGTGAACATTGCCAAAAGAATTGACACTATATGTTGTGAGGTTTGATGAATCTAGAAAGAGTGTGTTGTTATATCACTTCATGGCATCATGAATGTCAAATGGCCACGAGGAAGAAACACAAGAGTTCAGAGTTCCTTAAATCTAAGTATCTTATGGTGATATCTTTAGGTCATATTTTTGATCTAATGTTTCATTAGGCTGCATGGTATTTCTCATCTATTCTCTTCAGCACAGAAATGAGTATATCACACCACATATCTAGTTCATAGCTTTTCTGACAAATGTTATATGCAAAAGTGAACCTTACACCAAGCTTTTCAGTATTTTTAAGCACATCACTTCAAGGGCTTCACGTACTTTATGTTAATTTAGACATATTAGGTAAACAGCTTTAAATTTAGAATTCTGTAATTGAAATAATTGTCCTCATATTTCAATCTTCTGGTGAAGTGCCTACTGAAGAACAAGCACTTAAAGTGACCTTTTGTCTTATATATTTTATTCTTTAACTCTTGTCATATGATAACAAGGAATCTCAGCAGCTCTGTGATAATTTAGATGTCCACTTTTCTGAGTCATCATGCATTAGACTAGATTGCTCAGAGCCTCGTCCAACCTGGCCTTGAACACTTTTAGGGATGGGGTATCCACAACTTCTCTGGGCAACCTGTTAAAGTGCCTCACCACCCTCACAGAAAAGATTTTTTTCCCGTATCTAACCTAAACCTACTCTCTGTCAGATTGAGGGTGTTTCCCCTTGTCCTGCATATGCTCTTGCAAAAAATCTCTTTCCATCTTTCTTGTATGTTCCCTTCAGGGACCGGAAGGCAGCAGTTAGACCACCCTGAGTCTTCAAGGGTATTCACGTATTACGTATTTCACGTAAAATTCATGTAATTGCAGATAAATCATTTGGATCAGTTCTTCTTTTGTTTTAAACAGTGGTTTTGGCTCCTCTATACCCTTCAAAGAAGGTATGCCGGTTTCTTGGTAGAAACATTTGGACATTTTGTTTCAGTCTAGTTGAACTGACGCTTATACATGCTTCTCATGACCATCAGCAACTTTTCCAAGTGTAGTAATGTCATCTAGGCAATTCGAGAGTCCAGGCTGCCTGTTGAAAATCATGGAGATCAGACTTCAAAAGTACTGGTTGCAAAATACACAGCACTTTTTACATTGACTGGATTATTTATTTTATAAGGTCATTGTTCTCACACAAAACCCCACAGAAATCCATGATCTTTAGAGAGAATTAAATGCCAGCATGCATTTCATACTGCTTTACAGGACAAATACAGCAAATAAGGAGACACTATTACATATTGCTTCAGTAGCCTGATTTGGAGTGCACATGGGGGATTTTGGGAGATTGCTTTGGGTTTTTTCTTCACAAGGGTAGCAAAATCATTAACAGTGCATGACTGCAACTATTTATGTTCAAAACAGAACTCATTCTCCAGGCCACATCACATATTTTAAATTGAGACCTATGATAATGCCAGAAGATAATGTCTATCCTTGCCCCAAAGTTTGCATTTGTCTTAAGAGATCATAATAATTCTCAGGTTTTGTGTAGATTTTCATCAGCGGCACAGGTTTCCCTGTATATTAAGAGTTTCTCAACCTTATAGCTTTACAAAAGAAGAATCAATGCCAGGTTCCTCAGCCTCTGCTCTAAACTCCAAACTTCTCTAATTCCAGTCAAGTTGCAACAGTTATAATAGGTCTGATTCAAACAATAAGTACTCCCTAATGCCTGATGTTACTGTAATCATGTCATATACCATGGTCTATGCCCATTTTGGCTTCCAAAGGTGCATGCAAGAATCAGCTTCCTTGAAGCAGTTTCTCGGACCAGGTCTGTATTGACAAAGCTTAAACCATTCAGCTGGAGTCCTTCAGACAAGGCAGGGAAAAAATGACCATAAATGAAACAATATTTAACACCTGCAAAGAGTGAACACAGAGTATATGCTGGTTTCTGCTCCAAGACAATGTAAACTCAGCAACACTTATTTCTCAAAAAGCTCTGTTGCAAAGTACCAGTTTGTTGTTTTCCAACACTGACCTAAGTGCTGTAACAGATTGCAGGCAAGCTATTTGGAGGCACACAAGCAGTACGCACCTATGTGGGAGACAGAGGGGTTTCTCTCTTATCACCAATTTGTCCTGCCCAGTGCAAGTGTGCACCAACTTCTGCTAATTCAGAGGGCTGCGGAGGGGAGCATCATGGCCCCAGGGCAAGGGCTGGGCGGGGAGCCCCAGGAGAGCCGTGTTCTCCCTGCAGTGCAGCACAACGAGGCAGTGCCCTCTACTGCCCAGCACCGACACTGCAGCGCGCCCCGCGCTCGTAAAGGGGTGATCCGGGGCGTGGGCACACGCGTTATTTCCCTTTGAGCCCTAGTTGTCCTACATTTTTTTTTCCAGGGAGTCAGATTTTCTTGTGCATCAGAATCTGTATTCATTTACCAGGTTTGGCCTTGCTGGCAATGCTTCTTTTGATGAAGCCCAGGGTATGACTTTGGACGATGAGCATATACAGCCAGGTCATGTGGAGCTTCTCGTGTAGCACCATACCCAAGTCCTTCTCCTCAGGGCTGCTCTCAATCCATTGTCTGAACAGCCTCTATTTGTGCTTGGGATTGCCCCAGCCCAGGTGCAGGATCTTGCACCTGGCCTTGTTATTGCTTCATGGGATTTGCACAGGCCCACCTCTCAAGCCTGTAAAGATCCTCTGGATGCCATCCTCTACCTCCAGTGTGTCAACTGCATCACACAGCTTGGTGACACCAGGAAACTCGCTGAGAGTTCACTCAATCCCACTGTCCATGTCATCAACAGAGATGTTAAGCAGCACTGGTCTCAGTACCAAGCCCTGAGGAACACCACTCATTCACTAGTCTCCACTTGGACATCAAGCCATTGATGGCAACTCTTTGAGTGTGATCATCCAGCTAATGCTTTAGTCACTGGACCATCCATCCAATCCATGCCTCTCCAATTTAGAGACAAGGATATCATGCAGGATAGTGTCAAGAGCTTTGCACAAGTCCAGGTAGATGATGTCAGTTGATCATCCTTTATCCACCAGTACTGTACTCCCATCATAGAAGGTCATCAAACTTGTCAGGCATGATGCCTTTAGTGAAGCTGTGTTGACTGTTACCACTCTTTCCTTATTTAACGTGTTCCTTAGCATAGTTTCCAGGAGGATCTGCTCCATGATCTTGTTGAGCACAGAAGTCAGACTTGACTAGCCTGTAGTTTTCTGGGACTTCCTTACATCCCTTTTTAATGGGGGTTATGTTTCTTCTTCTCTAGTCAGTGGGATCTTCACCAGACTGACACAACTTTTGTGATGGATGATGACTTAAATTCTTCATCTGCCCATTCCCTCAGGACCCACAGATGGAGCTCAATGGATGCATGCATCTTCAGGGTCCTTAAATGATTTTGAACTACATTTTAGTAATGTGACTCTCATTGTTGCAGAAAATCCTCCCCAGGCCCAGTCTTGAGACTTTGGTTCTTCAAGAATGATTTCACAAGCCATTTTATTTTGATTTAGGACCTCTAAAGGCATAATAGGCCTTAATTTTTCAAATATCTTAATTTTTTTTTTTCACAAGAGTTAGTTTAAAAAAGAGAAAAGAAATTAATTAAACAGGACTTACAATTAGAATTTTAGATACAAATTTGTAAACAAAAACTAAACTAAACACACACACAAATCCCAGCTTGTATTGTTCAAGGCTCTTATGTAAATGGCTAAGGATATCTCAGCAAAAATTCCTCCTGTATGTCCTACCTTCAAAAACTGAGGCATCTAGCATTCACAGAATCATCCTTCCTGCAATAAAACTTTGATGGTTTCCTTTTACTGTGTGATATGCTGTCTAGAACTAGAATTAGATCTGGATGCAATATTTTAAAAAGTGAGATCACTAGATTTATGCTGTGGTTTCATGTGTTTTTTCTTCTGTTTCTAATAATTCTTCACATTTTAGGCATCTATTTGTCAGATGAACATTAAACTGATGGTTTTAAAGTACTAACTCTTTAAAACAATAATTCTGAGACCTTCTTCAGTGGTAATAATTTCAGGTTTCACTCTGTGTGCAGTTAGGGTTATATTTTCTCATATAATTCATGGATCATTTATGGGTATTTTTAAAATAATTTTACCTCTGTCATTCCGTATCACAAGACCTTGTGAAACTTTGTCACCTTTGTTACTCTTCTTTCTAACCTGGGGTGCCTAGGTCACTCCTTGAGTGCATTTTAATTTTTTTTTTTCCATTTTCCATCCCTTTGAGACTAAGGCTGGTAGATTTTGTGTGAGCTTCTTATCTAATGATCAGGGTTTAGAGATCCATCTGCTCAAAAATGAATGCTGCATTCATCTTCTGCTGACAGGTGCTCTGAAAAAAATTCCTCACAGCCAATGATGCTACTGAGAATCAGGACATACCTTGCTGGCACTAGCAAATTTTTCAGCTTCAAGAATCTGCTCTGGTTTGTGATGCTTACTACAAAACAAGTTTGAATGGGTATCTGGGTCTCTGTTGCAAGGGCAGCTTCTGTGAGAAGGGGTCAGGGGCTGCCCTGTGCCAGACACAGATCCTTGCAGGCAGTTATAGAGTTGGCTCCAACAGACCCACTGCTGGGCACAGCTGAGCCCCACAGCCAGACATGGGAAAGTGTATTTAGTAAAGAACAAAAGATCATGTTGATGCAGGAGGGAACACAGGCACAGAGGGAGAAGCAGCAGTGGGAAAACCCAGATCAAATAAGAAGGAAGAGGAGGAGATGCTCCATAACACCAGCCTATTCATTGCAGTCTGTGGGGGACCTGCCCTGAATCAGGTGGACACTTGCCAGGAGCTGTGGCCCATGGACAGCATACGCTGTAGCCAAGGAAAAGAATGAAGAAGAAAGAGTCAAAGACAGAAACTATTATGTGCTGACAACAACCCCCATCCTCTATCCCCTTGAGCAGGTTGGAGAAGGTCTGTGGAGGAGAAAGGCAACTGGCCTGAAGGCATAGAGTTGATTCTGAGAAATGGGACAGGAACAATGATGTTCTAATGTTTGTATTTTTTATTTTGTTTGTATTTTACTACCAGAAATATTTATTTTAATTGTCAATACATGCATTTTCCTGAGTCAAGTCTATTTAAGAGTAGCTGAGAAACAATAATCCTGTCTTTACCTTGACCCACAAGTTTTCTTTCTCACTCATGTTGTTCTAATTTTCTCCCTGTCCCACCCCACTGGGGCAGGAGTGAGAGAGAGCAGATAGATGAGAGCTCGTGGTTAGTCGAGGTTAACTCACCACAATTTCTCTTAAACCTGTTTTCACTGGACTTAGGAGAAAACTCTTCAGTAAAATACCTCCTTACTTAATAGGCTGCTACTGCTTCAAATATAGACTGCAAATTTATTTATACAATCCTGCATTTCTCATCCTTGGTGGTTTTTTTCCCTTCCTGCCCACCTTTCCCCTCAAGCATCAGTGACAGGTATGAGGATCATCAGCAGTTTGGATAGTGAGCCAGCCTCCCTGGCCTAAATTGGATGCTGGCCATGAGTCAGAGACTTTTTGGAATATATTAATGTGTATGTCCTACACCATTTGGGATACAAGCACATCATATTTTCATGGCACTTAATTTGAGAGTGTGTAAACACTGGATTGGGGCATATATAGAACTAGGCCAGATGTTTCATCCTGTTAAAGTTTAAAAGTGATTTGACTTCAGATGTCATATAAAGTAAATATGAAAGGGTAATGTCAGAAGTCTTTGTAGGAAAGGTAACAACAAAAGAGACATTGTGTCTACAATATTCTCAACCTTTGAAAGTATCTTTTTTAAATTAATTGTTTTCACATTAACTTTAGTTCCATATAATAAAAACAGTTGAACAATGTTATTTTGAATGTTTGAATACAGTTTGAAAAGGAGATTAGGGAAAATACAAGGTAGCAATGCTCTGTAAATACTTAAATATGATTGAGAAAACAACCCTTCGATTTTCATCATGTAATACTATTCCTATTAAATGCACTTCTTTATTGAATAACTGTCTTATGAAATCATACTAATGACATACGAAATTAACATAGACAGTTGGCACATATTTTATTACACAAGACTTTTCATTTATTTCCCATTTGAATTTGTCAAAATAATTTCATGCATTTGGAAATATTCTTTCAATTGTACATATATGCACAATATAGTGTGGAAATTGAGTGCAGACTTTTAATACTGACTTCTCCCTCTGAACTAACTAGAGATGTTTCTGAAATGTACATGTCATCGAATAAAAAAATCAACCAGGCTGAATAATATAAATGTTGCCTAGAAGCACATGCTCTCAAAAGGCAGCTAATAGGAGGATCCTCATAGTGAAAGATGATTATAACAGCTCTATAACCTATAACCCATAGGGTTTTTATACTGTTTTTTCTGCACTCATATTCTTTTCTATTTCACTTCATATACGTACTTCAACTTTTTGAGCTCTCTGAAATATAAGAAGATGTTAAAATTACTTAAGATTCAGCCATTAACCATACAGTAAAATTTCATAGGTTCTAGTCCTAGAAATGAAATGTTAGCTGTCTCTTGTCAGTTAGTCTTTGATGTTTTACACACATACACAGAATAATAAAGATGTATTGATTGACTTCTGTTGAGGTTAACCTTAAGATTTGTTACACTGAGCAGCAAGCACTGACTTAGTCAAGACAAGGAAGAAGAATCAATTTCTTATTTTCATCGAAATACCAAGATATTTTTAGATAGGCATAGAATTTACTTATAAACATATTTGGAACTCAATTTTGTAACAAATGAAAATCAGGAGGTGGAAATATAACATCTAAAAATTTAAGGAAAGGGAAAAAACCCTCATGTACTAGTGAATGAACTGACAATAATTAATTCTATTTCAGGGAAACTGAAGATTTGTATGTGATGATTGCCTCAAAATACAGCTTTATGTCCTTAGAAAGAGAAAAAAGTGAAACTTAAACCAAAAATTTACAGGTTTTCTATGCTCCAAAGCTCCAAGATTAGTCAGAAACAGACAAACAAAAAACATCTACTTTAAATGAGAGTAGGTATAGTTTTGTTTTTTTTTTTTTAAATCATATTTAAAAAGGATCTTATATCTGGGTAAGAAGTAAGTTAAACCACATTCAGAAAGACATTCTAGGTCTAATAATTTAAAACAAACAAACAAACAAAACAAAGCACCACAAACCTGGCTTCTCTGCCTCTATTTTCATTCACCTCATATTTGCTTCAATTAGTTAATTTAATTTACAAAGATAATTTTCTGCAACAAAATCAAAATGAAAGAAATGTAAAGGAAGTTCAGGTCATCTTTAGAAATCTGAAATTTCATTACTATGCATATGAGACAGAATAGGTATTTTGCAGCATTCTAATAAAATTAAAAATCAGCACCAAAATTCCCTATATATGTTTTACCAAGCCTTTCTTTTCCAGGTGTTATAATGGAGTCACACGGAGTTACTAGTAAGTCTGCAAATGCAAGCCTGTTGGCACCTAGGCACCTAGGTTAAACTCCTAGGTCAGTATTCCTCAGCTCAGGGCAGAACTCCAATCAATTCTCCCACCTTCTTAATGACCATGCTATAGTCATGAGACCAATGGCTGCAACTACTAGCTGGTAGAGGTATATATGCATCGAAAAAATAAAAGGGAAATGGTTAGAGAGACAAGTGAAGGCTATATCCATCACCTTTAGATACAAAAGTTGTGCTTTAGGAATATAGTGATCCATAAACTCTTTGAACCCAACTCTCCTCTGGATCATCCTTACATCAGGGAATTTCTTCATGGTCTCAATGTACTTAGGATCTCTCTGTTACTTAGCATCAGTAGTGACGATGCATCTTTCTGCCTTCCCCAGTCTAAGTCTCAGGTGGAAAATTGTAGCATTTGAGAATGGAACTTCTTTCTGAGAGCAGGATCGTTCTTTTGTACCTTTCCTCTCACGTTTCATAGTGTCATTAAGGGAAGTATACACCCTCCTTAGATGTAAACTTTGAACAGCACTGAGACTTGAATATTTCTAAATCTCTTACTTGTCCTTCAGTTTTAGAGCAGAGAGATACCAAAGCATGGAGTGGACTTTAAAAATCCTTACATTACTTTCTGGAGTATGCAGATAAGTCTGTGTATCACAGAGTTAATAATGAAATATTTTACTGAATTTTTTATTGCCCAATATTGCTGAAGAATAGTCCAGAAGATTAAGGAGGGCAAAAACCTGAACTAAAAACCTGGAAGGATATTACTTGGTTCTTTTATTTGGTCATCTACTGAAAATCAAAGAAGTAGGAGATCTAATGGGAGCTTCATTTCCTTCTTTCCACAGAAGAGAGAGGTTGGATAAGAGAAGGGAAATACTGGTGTGTTTTACCTTTGAAAGCAGAACATGCTACCTCCTTTAAGTTTTTAACAGAGATCCTGCTAGGATGTTCATCTCACAATGCCTTTGTACAACCAGGATTTTGTCAGATATTTAATATGTGGCCTTTTGGACTATGGTTACCAATTTTCTTTGCTCTGGACTTGCTGACTTAATACTTTAAGGGATAACCAGAAAAAAAAAAAAAAAAAGAATTTTTGTCTTCTGAGAATTTCTTAGATTTAAGTTTCCCATCTTACATGTATCCTGAAAGTTGAAACCCTTAACTTCCAAAAATAATTGAGATTGAATGAATTAAAATAATTTTAATGTTACATTTTTGCATCAAACTAGAAATGCTTAATAATTTTATTAATTCATGTAAATGTGTCAACAGTAATAACTTTGAAAAAACCTATCTCTTTAATTTTCCTTTTGAATATAAATACTTTCAATTAATACATTCTAAAATTCATTCAATTTACATTCACACTAACAAAAATATGGTGACTGCTTTGACAAGATAACGCTTCTCCAATGGAGGGGAAAATTTTAAAAACATTAAAAGAAACACAGGTGATCTCAAAGCAAAGGTACAACATGCTAGCATGGTAGTGTGATGGGGCTTCTGTTGTTAGAGAAAGAAAAATAGGTGGTGGTATGCAGACAGATAGCATTTGGCTTTTCAGGTTATGCTGCTGCCAAGCAATGGTATAAAGCTGTAGATTTCCCAAGAATACTTACAAGTTGAAGTATATGTTGTTCACCTAACTTAAGTACATTGTTCTGCACTTTTTTTTCTCTTTTATTTTGCATTTCCAGCCTGTTTCAACTTTTATTTCTCTCCATACATCCTATTTCTTGACCCCTTTCACTTCTGTCCTATTCTGGCCCTAGCTCTCAGTCTCCATTCATTCATTCATTCTCTAGCTTTCGACACTGTACTTTATGAACTTCATTTTCAACAACACAAAAAATCTCAGCATCATGCAGTGGAAATGTTTGTGCAAAAGCTATAAGGGTAGCTCTAAAAAATACCACGAAAAAATAATAAAAAAGGTAGAAGAAATCAAAGAAAAATTCCAAAAGGAGATTCATTTGAAATCTTATTTCTTGAGGGTCTTACTCGTGTGTTTTGAATGCTTTGAAGTGTTAACATTATTTGTTGTAGTACCATAGCTAGTGGGTGCAAGTATCGTGTTGGGTCCCAAGGAGAGAAGGCAAGCTTTTTCAACCTCTACTTTAAACCCACCTGTGACTTACATTATCCTACAGCAAAAGGAAAAAAAAAAGGTGGGTGCCTTGGAATTGCTTCCTGGTGAAGCCATGGGCATAGAAAAATTGCCTATTATTTCTTATTCTGTCAGACCCTAAACTCTCTCTGGCCTTTTAGTGCTCAGAAAAACAATGTGCATATATACAGTTTATATATATGTGTATAAAATATATATATTTTACATACATATATTAGCACACACATACACACTCACAAACTCATACATACACTGTGTCTTTAGGGTTACTTGCAAGTGTTTTACCGTTACTGAGATAGGAAAAATACCTCAACATTATAACATTCAAATACATATAGCAGCCATACCTACTTATAAAGAAGTATCTAAATCATTTGTGCAATGTCTAATAAAGACATAGTATAATGCTAGGACTTTATTAATAGAAATAAATATCAGAGGTGAAAATATAGTCTGTGTACCCACCCTAAAGACATTAAATGTATAATTTTTCTGAGATTTTGGTTAGATCTTGTGAGATCCTGAAGAAACAGTCAGTGTAGTGTGCAGCTTCTGAATGTGTTTTATGATTTTGCTGTCTGCAAGTGCCTCCTGCTTCTCCCTTCCTCTTCCTCCACCCCTACTTTGCTCATATCTCAGGACAATTGCACTCCAGTCTTCACTGGTAACAAACAGATAAAACTGACATATGGTCAACAATATTTTACAGCCTGAAAATTGTGGTGAATATTCAGCATTTAATTTTTTTTTGTTTCCAATTTCTACAAGAGTTGTTTTTCGCTCTCTCCATGGCCATCTTAGTATCATTCATGCAAGGCAAGAAAGACAGGGAAGATCCAAACATCCAGGATTTCCTTCACTTCCTTGACAGGCAGTTATGCTGTTCTTAAGTGCTGCCACTATTCACCCACAGAAAGGAATCTTTTACGGCCTGCATAACTGTCAAAAGTGGACACATATGAATGAGCCCTGTGTAGGCTGAGAACTACAATATCAAAGCACCATTATTTACACACCCTACCTGAAAACACTGGTCTCAGGCACCCCTCACCTTGTCTCTTGCTTAGTTTAACCCCAGGCCACACAGCATGGCTTACTAATTGTGGAATGCTGTTTTGAATACAAGGTTCAAATAGCAAATTTAAACTGCAGATTTAATCTTCCAAGAACTGTTGAGATGTATGTAATTTTCTTCCACAAAAGCTGAACAAAGAGATGGTATAACATTATGATTGTGTAAATCTTCTTTCAACACCTCCATTGTACAAAGCGTAGACTCAGTGATTGAATAGCAACAAACAAAAGTCTCTCTTCAATTAAACTCCTGTGACTCACACACAGAAAGCTTCATCTAACATATCTAGTATAATTAGATTCCTCCTTTTAGGTAAAGTGCCTTTGTTTTAAAACATGTTTGTAATAATGCCTAAAAACCCAACATGATAAAGATCAGATATCTGTTTTGTTCTGATTCATTCCTTTAAAGAAAAGTCAGAATTTTGCACTGGAGCTGTTTATATTCAGCTATAGAATTACGCATAAAAATTCTAATTAAAACTAGCAAGGATTTTTGCTGGTATCACATGGATATCCATCACAATTCAGCACCTATAATCAATTGATATGCAGTAGGCAAATGGCAGTCTGTAAGTTATGAAATAATTCAGCTGTGGTAGCTTGGGAGGAAAAATCAGTATGTTGCCACTTTCAACAATTGCACAAATTTTGTGGAAGCTTAAAATAACTTTCAGATGAGAAGTAGGCATATTGAGTAGTAAGAAAACATGTAAAATATTCATTGTGCAGCAATATTCAAAGGCAATAGGACATCGGTATCCATTGTTCAGTATTAAAATATAATAAATACAGCTATTCTGTAACAGAAACTTTATTCTTTTCTATAAAGAGTATAGCATGAGGTGTGATCCTGGAGGCCTTAATGCACCACATTCTTTCAGATACAGGCAAGCAAATCTTCACACAGACAGTGAAGAACTTCAGTTTTAAGAGCTATTCTGTTGAAATTGGACTGGTGTGCCAGATCTTCCCTCACATACAGAGATGAGAAGGGCAAAGTGATGTGCTCTCCATAATCTAGAAGTGGTTTTATACCTGTATTATGTTCTAGAGACTTTTCATTTGTCCATTGCTCCAAGAAGCCAACAGGAGTCTAAAAAAAAGATTGAGGATATGGGCATACAGATTTATCTAACTCTTGTTTTTAATGTGTCAGTGTTGCAAGATTTATATCCATGGATTGAAAAGAGAGAGGAACAGGCTGACCCCAAACACATGCAAATAAAAATTGAATTATCTTGATTATTTTTCATATAAATATGTGTTAGTGGGGAAGTTAGGACCTGTATAACAAAATTAGGCTGAATGTTAAATGAGTACTAACACTTCCCTGTATCTTATTGCCTTTTGTTTATTTAATTCATGGCACTTGGGGTTATGATTTATGGGTGGTTATGGTGATGCAAGGTTGACTGTTAGACTAGATGATTTTGAAGATCCCTAACAACCTTGTTGATTCCATGTTTCTGTGAATGAAGTATATTTGCAATTTTTGATAAGTAAAACTGGGAATAAAATGTCGTTTTTGTTTTCAGTTTGATGCCTGAACTTGAAGGTGTAAGAGGAGTGAAGGTCAGGGATTCACTCACACCCAACAAGGGCTGGCATCTTTTAAGGCAGAAATGTTGGATTCTGGCCTCCATAAGAATGCCTAGAGTGCCTTTGTCTTCTAGGTGAAAAAACCCCAATGACTCAAAGCTCCTCCCAGCTTGCTTTTTTCCAAGATACAGAGAGGGGACTTTCCTGTCTCCTGTGCTGAAATACTGGCCTGGTATTGCAGCATGTCCTAAGCCGTAGTAGGAAATAACAGACCTCATATTGTCATTGATGGCAAAAGATCTGAGAAGAATCAGATGGTGGAGACCTCTTCTGATAGTTGTGGGCAAGGAAAGCCTCCTTTCTGTTCTTGGTTTGTGCTGCTTTTATTGCATTTTAGGTGCTGAAATATTTTCAGGGATCTTCAGGCAGGCATAAGTGGTTGCCTTCCCCCATTGCTGGTGCCACTCAACTCCCTTGTAGCCTTGCCTTCTCTACAGCCAGGTGTGGAACCCATCTGGGAAGATGTCCTGCTCCTCCCTCCGTGGAAAAGATTGAGCTAAATATATCCTTTTCCATCAACAACTCAACATTGTTATTATATATGACAATTTTTGTCAAAGATAAAAAGCACTGTGTTATCTCTTTTGTTGTGCATAGAGGGACTACACAAAAAAACAGTCTTATTTTCAAAGGAGACCACGCAAGTGTCCCTCATGCTTGTTTCACTTTTTGGTCAGCAGTCACTGTCACTATATGTGGCACAAATGATTTCTATTTTCCTTTGCACTGGATGCTTTTGGAAGCTGTGAGTGTCTTCTGCAGTACTTAAATAATGCTGTCTCTCCAGAAGCTCTTTTCAAGCCCTCTTCCCCCTTACTGATTTATAGGTCATGCACTGATGTACAGAGCATCAAGTGAAATGGAGTTCAACCAGTAGCAGATCAAGGTATGCTGCAGCTGGACAGCAAATATTTTGTGTGCTATTTAGTTAGTTTTTTTGCTGTTGTTTTTTGGGGTTTTTTTTTGCTTGTTTGTTTTTTGTATTTCTGAAAGGGTATGTTAGAATAAAAGCCATTGCAATAAGTGTGCAGTGGTCACATAAGTTTCAGGCTAATCTTCTCCTCTTCCCTGAATCATTGTAAAATGTTTATTGTTCCCACTCTATTGTTGTTTGTAAAGCTTCTGGCAGCCTTAGCTATGTATTTAAAACAGAATAAAATATTTATTTTTAAAATTCACTTTCTTCTTTCATTTAGGAAAGGGAAAAAAAAAATTAAAGACCTTTCTTATTTAAAATCTCATTGAGATAAAATGATACAGTTTATTCCAATGAGGGAACACATTCTCTGGAAGAAAATTGAAAAGCAATTGGTACTATTTTATTTACAGAGCCCTGAGTTCCAACAACATTATTCCTCTTAGTCCTTGAGGAAGTAATATACTCTCACCCTTAAAACGCTGTAAGTAGTCGATAATCCATTATTACAGTAAGCCGTACACTCTCACAGTAATTATCTAATAACCTCTTATAAAAGACCGTAGCTTCCTAATCTGTTTATAATTATCATTTCAATGATCCTGTGCATTAATGTCTGACCTTCAGCAACTCTGACCTGATCTTAATTAGCTGTAATATCAAATCATCACTATATAAGAAACTAGCCATGACCAAATGAATGAACCCCAGGTACAGCTAATTTCTGGAGCAATTATCTTTTCATGTAGGGAGATTTAAATGATTATCTGCACAATTTCACACAGTTTTATGTAATTCTGCGACATTATAAATTCTGTTTTAAATCATATTTCAAAGGCATGGCTCTGCAGACTGACTTCATATAGTACACTAAGCTATCAGGATAGTATATCATACTACCAGTGTATGAGTAGATGATTTTTGTGTCATTATTTTCAATTACGCAAAGTATATTTCACAAAGTGATAAATTGTAGCTGAAATATATAAATATGTGCCAAGGTAGTCTAGGGGCTAGTGACATTCAGTATAAATTGTATGCCATTTTAAAGTAATGTTACATTATATTAAAATACTGTAAGTAATTGATAATACCATATGTGCTAAAGCAAGATTAGAAAACTCTAAAATGTGTATTGGTAATATACATGCAGTATTTACAATGCATTTGAAACTGAGTATCATTTATCACATTTAAAAAGCTACTGTATAAAAAATGAGAATACCACAGAAAATATTTGAAGCTGCTATTTAACTCACAATTATGCAGTACTAAGGGCATAGGGACTATTTAATGTGTTATTAAAATACCTAGGCTTCTGATTTATAGTTTAATCTGACTGGAACATAACACATACATTCATGCCATCCCAGCTATTTGTCTCATGCTTTTTTATACAAACACAAACACACACACAGTAGTGGGAAAATTCACAGTCTTTCAGATAAACCAAGTAATTTAGGACACAGAAGACAGTTCTACAACCAACACAAGGATTTACCATGTTAGTGCATTTTTGAATAATATGTCTCCTGAAAAACCCAGTAAGTATGTGCTCTAGGTTTTACCAGGGCATGTTTTTTTTTCCTCAGTTTGGGAAAAAAAAAAAAAAAGGTATAGAACAGACTTTTTACTTCAGAACATTTCAGAAATTGCAGGTCAGTTGGATAAAATATTTCAATAACTGTACTGTTTACTGCCCTTTCTTAATAACACAATTTGTCAAAGTTAACCATTGAACCTTCTTTGTCTGAGTTCTTTCAAATGCTAACATTTCCTACCCATAAACCAAAACATTTGTCCTACAGCCACCAGATAAAGATAGCAGCCTGATGAGGATGATTGATCTGAAAGGTAATTTGAATGGAAAATGTTGTGTACATCCTCTTACTGATGCCACAATGACAGCTCAGGCAACCTTTCTGTGATATATCACCCAGGAAAGTGGAAAAGAGTAAATTTAGCAAGTGGCATTGCCTTCTTATCACATATTTTATTTTCTTCTAATTTAGTAATATCATTCCATATCATGTCTAGCTGTTTATAAACGTCAAAAGTAGTCAACAGATGTCTTGTATTACGTTTGAATTAAGTCAAACATTCAGTAAGTGATGTATAAAGTCAGACAATTAGTATCCACAACTAAGAAAATAATTCCTAGAAATTATCAAAAAGTGACGACAAAGCAATCCTAACCAGCTTTCTGATCAAATCGAACCATCTGTTATCCTCTCTACAGGACCTTTTCTTTTTTCACTTCCTTTCCATATACACATATTTTTAATTCCTTCCATGTACTTAAAATCAACCATATGCTTTATAGGTCCTGGCAATTTTCTCCTTTATACTTTCAGCATAATATCTGTTGAGGAAAAATTGTCTGTACTTATCTCAAACACTGAATAGCTTAAATCTTTACATAAACTTCAGCCATTTTAAAGGTTGAGGTTTTGAAAAGGTACAATAAATTATTTTTATAGAAAATTAAATATTATTTTTAAAAATTGCTGGAATATTTATCTTCTTGAAATATTATTGTCTTGCTCTAAAATTCTTTTCTAGTCTATATCTTCTGTCCTGCGTTTCATTTTCGTACCTTACAGCTGAAATACATACATGGGCACTTCAGGAGGCTTAAAATCAAAATAAAATTCCTCTCCAAAGGAAAATAAGTCTACATCTTAATCAAAGACATTTTAGGAGAATACAGTTTTCCTTCTTTTTTACCTCGATAATTTTAGTGCGAAATCTTGCTTTTTCCCTCCATACGTTTCACATTAAAAAGTAATTTAGTAAGAGCTTATATGAATTTTATGACATTCACTCATAGATTTTAGGAAAGACAATGTGCAATCAGCAAGAGCGGGAAGCACTAAATTTGTGTAGGTGACAAAGGCATTTAGGCTTTTCTGTATGGATTACATTTACTTTGGAAGAGAGGTAGTTACCTAGAAATTCAACTTTCTTCCACAAAACCACACACATACAGACAAGTCTTTCTTGTTCTTCTCCTGAAGAATATCAAGCCAGAGGCAGCTAGATTTTGGGCCTAAATTGCTATTACAATATTTCCTGAATTAGATATGTCTCACATAAAGCCCAGTGTTACACACTATAAACTATTCTGGCATATTAACCTGTCTTTATTAATCTGCTTGTCAGAAAACTAGTATGTGAGAGAGGATAATAAAGAAGTATTGGCAGAGGTAAACAAACAGAAATGAGCTGGAAAATAACGAGACAGACCTTGCATAAGTCAAAAAACTCCATTTGTCCTTTTAAATTTTTGTGTGTGTGAGTCGGTATGTTAAAAGTGAAATACACATCTTAAAGTTACTTAGCTTGGAAGCTATTCAAAACAGGAATCATGCATTTTTTCGTGTTTACTTGGTGCCCGGTATAACAGAAACCCAGACTACAATGACAGGTCATGAAGTCTACTGTAAAAACAGGAAGTATCACATCTACACTAAAAACCAGGGATATAATGGGTTCATGAAACTGACCTTTGGTTTCCAGGACCTTGTAATGCTGACCTATAGGTGTGTACAAGGCAAAATCATTTGGGACTGTCTAGAAAGTATTCATACATGGAAATGAACTTAGCTATGACAAAAATTTCTCTCATGAAGTTATGTTTTTGGGAGTTAACAAGCAGCGGATGCATAGGCAACATTTGCTGTAGCTCATAATTTTCAATGGCAAGTCTCCCTCAGTTAATATAAGTGTTTTCTAGAATACTGAATAATGCTTTACACAGGGCACACGCCTGGTACTATCTCTGAGTGTGGGTCTGTCTCATAAAGGTTTAACTCTAAGCATGTGATTTAAAGTGCTCCTACTGGTGAGGATTTCTGTGATTTCAGGGTACAATGATTGTGTTGGTTGCATTACTTGTAGTTCTTTGTCTAGAGGCAGAGGAGGAGATTTGACTCCACAGAGGAACTTTCCCAAGAGTGCAGAAGGTATGCTGAAACTTTTCATAGCTGCTTCGGGCAATGCCTTGAACAGTGGGGTTTATTCCCTATTAGAACTTTATTTTTTGGAGTGAAACAATGCTGAAGGCACATATTTGCTTTTTGGCATAGAAATGAAACAGACATCTGAGAGTTTTACTGGGTTTGTATTGTTACTTTTGCTTGTTTTATAAATTACTTAACAAGATCTGTCATACCTCAGAAATTTCAACTCAGGTGAGCTTGTTTCAAAACTGTGGAAAACAGTTTTTGAAACATCTTAACATTGGGTTTGGGTATTTCCCCAAAGGCTGCAGCCTTCTTTTTGAATTGAGGTTTTACTGAGATGAAAAGAAATTCTCTCCTATTGATCCCCATAGGAAAGGCATTTTTCTTTGAACTCTATTTTTAGAGATGTTTTAACACATATTTACACTTGGGGGGATATGGATAAGTGTAGTTTTGTTTAAAATTAACATGTTTTTGTTTACTTTATAGGCAGGTAGAGTTCAGGTTTTGTACATGAGCTCAGCTAGCATATACACCTCCTGAGAGCCAATGCTTCCTTTGAAGAATTTCTTTCTTACCTGCACACTCTACCTTGCTGGGCTAAGTATGGTGGATAGGGAAGAGAGTTTTCCATGTGTTATTATTACACCTCAGAAGTATCATTCAAAATAAGTCTCCTGAAATTTCTAAGACCCGTTCTAAATTCAATCCTTCATTCATTTTATATCTGTCAACCACTAACTTTGTAGAATGACCCTGTGACTTTTACAATGGGACAATGTAAAAGGTTTTGCTAACTTCTATGAATAATCTTCATAGTTTTAAGAGTCAGTGTAAGTTTTTATCCAATTTTTCTGATAGCTCATTAGCTGCATACCGTATCTACTGACTGAATTAGAAGGGCTGTACCACGTTGTGACCCCTGTTTCATACTGATCTGATTGAACAGTGAATCAGGCTATAAATTTTTAAGCTTTACTTGTTGAACACCAGAATTGAACTTTCATACCTAGGACTTACCTGTAAAGGGAAGGCAAAGTTTAGGAAGTCGGGTCTTAACATGCCAGCTAAGCCAGCATGATTTCCTGAATGGAATCCTTTTGCTTGTCATAGGAGACCTTTCCTGAGTGGTAGTTCCCTTCACTTGCACAGCCCACAGTGAGATTCCTCATAACTTCAGGATTAATTTACATGGAAAACTTCTTTTGTAATGTGTATCAGGTGTGAATTTAGTACATCCTTTCTAGTCAGGACTAATATGCTATGTCAGCAATATTAACACACTGTGAGATGAAAGTAGACAAAGTTACCTTGCAGACTGTGAGGATCCACATGGAAGTCATCTATCGTGTGATTCCAATGCACGTTTTTTTACTGTGTACAAATGAGCTCTCATAGTACACAGATCTCATACGCTGACAACAAGTATTTGCTTGTGGCCTCTGCCATTAACTTTATGTACATAAACTCACAAAATCCCACTGTTGTATGATAAATGCCAGAATGTCTAACTCAATTAATTAACAATGTGTAAGTTAATCTAGGATAGTAGCTGCAGCAGATGCTTGTTTTCACTGAAAAATAATGCTCCTTAGCAGAGAAACGAGGGAGGAAAGGACTTTTAGGTCATCAAGCTCACTTCGCCTCCACTGGTTCCTCTATGGTAATTAAAGTACTTCTTCCTATTTTCTAATCTTTTTAATGTCCTAATCTTGTTCATGGCCTTGAAGTTCTTTGACCAAAACTGTATTTAAGCTTATGTAATTTATGACTCTATGATCTTTTTTGCAGTCTATCTTCTGCTCTTCCATCCTTCTTCTGGTGCAGCTATGGATAGCAGCTCTATTTTATATCCTCTTGCCCCTTATTTTGTCAAGACAAGAAGCCCTATTTCTTTAACTTTTCTTCAGTTGTCCTTTCCATTTTCCTGATTACTGTAGCAGTCCTCTCTATTATATTGGTGTAATTCATCTTCAAAACAGATAACTGAAATCATATACTGTGTCCAGAAATAGCTTGTCTGTTATATCAAATGATCATACTTGTACAGAAAAAAAAAATCAATAGTTCAAATTTCAATTGCTATCCCATTTCTGCTATGTCTGTCTTTGAGGTCATCTGATTCTTTTTAGATTATATTTCCATATTGCTTTGTAATATCATTTAATTTTTTCTTATGGGTTAAGTCATTAATGCCAGTATGAAAACATTCTGTCCTGGGCCTAGTCCCTGGGTATCTAGCAGCTTATTACAATTTCTAGTTCTACAAACTACAATCTTCTTTACATTCACTAAAGTATTATTTATTGCACGTTATGATGTCAACACCTCTCTGCAGTGATTTTTCATAATAAGTAAAAAAAAAAAAGGATAGATTAAACATGTTTTTCAAGAATGTTTGTCAATATGGAAAGTCAGGAAATCACTGCTTGAGTTTAATATAGTGATAGTTTGTCACATTCAGCTCAGATCTGTCTGACTGTAGTTAGATGCCAAATATATTCCCTACTAATGCGATTTTTTACACTTTGTCCTATTGCAGGAGGGAATACATAAAAACATGAGTCATGAGACTTTTCCCAACTGCCAGGAAAGAAAGCATAAAGCAAAAGTCCTGTAGATGTGCCATAGGAAGTGGTAAAGTTAATAGTAAGGCATCAGAAGTAGAAGTAAAGAGCAAGCCAGCCTTTGGGTTTACACCAGAAAGAGACAGCTGGTAAAACAGAGATGGATGGTGTTTACTTACTGCAAACCAAGAATCTGGTGGCTTCTTCAGATGTTCTGTCTGGTTTGCTAAATGTACAGTCTTCACTGCTAACATTTCTTGCCCTATCACTATTTTGATTTATGGAATCTTTCATTACTTCAAATTACTATGGTTTTGAGGAGCTGTTACCAGATTTTTTTCACCTTAATTTCTTCCAGTCTTGAGCTCCTGATTACTCAGGGCCTCCAAGATTTTTTTTCCTCCTTTCTACCTTCTTATGTTGCTGCTTCTGTTTATTTGAAAGCAGCCTCTCTGCCGCAGAGTAGCAACTGCCAGCTCTTGGATTGTAGCTGCAATGCCAAACTGTGCTCACAGAAGTACCAAAGGGTACAAAAAATGCTGAAATACTGAATCATTGAATCAATTAAGTCAGAAAATACCTCTGAGATCAAGTACACCCTATGTTGAAACACCATCATGTCAACCAGACCATGGCACTAAATGCCATGTCCAGTCTTCCCTTAAACACCTCCAGGGATGGTGACTCTACCTCCTCCCTGAGCAGTCCATTCCAATGTTTAATAATCCTTACTGTGAAGAAATTCTTCCTAATGTCCAACTTAAACCATCCCTGGTACAGCTTATACCTACATGCTCTCATCCTGTCACTAACTGACTGGGAAAGAGACTGAGCCCCATTGGGCTACAATCTCCTTTCAGGTAGTTGTAGAGAGTGATAAGGTCTCCCCTGAGTCTCCTCTTTTCCAGGCTAAACAATCCCAGGTCCCTCAGCCGCTGCCTATAGGACATGCACTCCAGACCCTTCACTGGCTTCATTGGCCTCCTATGGACACACCACAGCACACCAGTGTCCTTGAAATGCAGGCCCAGAACTGGATACAATCCTCCAGGTGTGGCCTCACCAGTGCCAAGTAGTATAGTACAGTACTGGTAGCTCTATATACAGGTATGCTCACATTCCCTCTTACCTGTGGAAATACAGCTACTGCAGGAACAACTGGAAATTTTACTGACACAAAGGTCTCCAGCTCTCATTGCAGGATATCCCAGATTCTGAATGCTGCCCATGAATGCTGCCAGTGTGCACTTTTGAACTAGTCAACTGACCATGCATTTGTGATGCTATAGCATGAAAAAACAATAAGTTAATCCTGCTTGAGATTCATTACATAAAAATTGAAAACCGGAACCACCCATTCAACATCAAGAATATTTTCAAAATATGTATGTATTTGGAAAATTATTCCCTCTCGTATTTCACAGTTACTGAACTAAGGGAACTATCATCTTTACTGTTGACTAATTAACAAATTATCATCTCTTTGGCCTGTTAGGAGAGTTACTTCTAATATGCAACTAGAAAAGATTCCATTCCATACACAAATACTCAAATTACCAACAGTTTCACTCTAAATGGTATCTGGAAAGCATGGCTATAAATGTCATTGGGAAGGACTTATAGGAAGGGAAGCCATAAGAAATGACCTCTTTTTCTTTTGTAATTGTAGCAAATTCACCTGGAAATAAGGAAACTAGAAAAAGTAAGAAGTTCACATTGGTTAGTGAATAATCATGCCAAATTAAAATAAGACTTTGAAATACAAATTTCTGTGCATTTTGATTGAAGCTCATAACTTCTGTAATTATATTTGAGTAAATGAAGGACTAGGGAACCAATTCAGAAAGAATCAGTTCATAAGCATTAAAGATTCTTTTTTATTTTTGCTTCCTAAAATACTAAGACAGAAGTAGATCAGTAGGATGGGAAGCACATTTTGCAGGTGATGTACACTGCACATACAGCTGTACAATATTTATGTGTCAACTATTTGTTTATTCTATACAATGAAAGCCTGCTAAACTTTCAGATTATCAAGATAGGAAAAAGCCTTTTGTATAATGGGAAAAGTACATTGCAATCTATATTATTCACTGTGCATTTCTTGTAAACTTTTCCAGTGGGGGCTAAAAGAAGCATGCAGGATCTTGTCAACACTGAGTGTTTAACCATGACTCAAGAATCAAGTCTACCAGTAATTGAAAACAAAACAAAACAATACAAAACAAACCTAGATTGCTGAGATACAGAAGACACTGACAGCTATAGAAGTGTCTCCTATGATCTTAGTTGTACAATACCAAAGTTAGAGGAATTTCTATTGACTCCCTAGAGGATTAAGCATGTTCTTCCAAAGGTTTGCTTAAAATGTAGTTATTAGGTTACGTTTGATTTTTTTTTTTTAAGGGGTAGAAAATCAAATATGGGTTTAAAGAAATCCATATTCATACAGATGCCAATCAGTTAACTTCTGTCTCCATAAAGCTGCATGGCAGATTTAAAATTATTCTTCAGGGAACTCCTTTTAAGTTAAATTCCATAGTCTCATATAGATGTTTTATGACAGCTTCCTATAGGCCCAGTCACTTGGTCTTTATAAAAAAAAATGAATACAATCTCTACCATGCACATTCTGTACTGTTTATTTTTATTTTTAAGTCAGATTGAATGTAATATATTAAAAACACTTTAATCATTTAGCTATAAGAATTCACTCAATAGGTTTTTTTCCTCTCTTTTTAATAGGACTTTCTGAACAGAGTTCTTTTGATCTCCTTGACTGCTTTCTATATTGTAAGTCTAATCCTATATTTAAACATTTTCCTACATTTCATCAAACACTCTGATTTAAATTTTCCTTAATCTAGCTAGTCATATTAATCTACTCCTTCACTTCATATTGTAGAACATGTCGTTTCCTTTTAAAAAATAAATAAAAATAAAAGTGGCTAATGAAAATGACTATTACAACATATTTGAAAATACTCTACAGTTTAGCATCACAAAAAGTGAACATTTAAGGATTCTAAATGCCACCCTAATTAAAGGAACCTTCCTTTTAAATGTGCTTTTTTTCACATGCATAAGAGGCCTTATTCAAATGAAGGGGAAGACCTTTCACATACATGAGGCTATAATAGAGAGCTTAGCATAACTTCTACCTGATTTTCAATGCAAATGGAAGAAGAGAAGTTAGTGTGTTGATGCAGATTATGGTTTATCCTTCTCACACACCACAGAATTCTTCACGCTCTGGAAATATTTTGCTTATCAGTGAGAAGCAATGATCAACACCTCACACCCCCAATCCCAGAGAGACTCAGAAAGTGAGATCATCAATATTCAGATATAGTCAGATTCTCACGGTTCCAGACTATTAATTTGCTCCTAAACTGAAGGTTTACTGTACAATTTGCAATATAAACATTTTACTGCTACATATCAAATATCAAACAGAGTGATTAAAAGGCAATTTAACAATGTTAGGTTGCTGAAAAGTGGCAGACAATTGGTATTTAAATGCATTATATTCAGGGAGACTGTTCCCTTTACTCTTCATTGAAAAAAAAATTAGTACTGTAATTTTCATTTGAACAAAAAACACAATGTAGAAAGAGATTTCTATGCCTGATATGGCAACTATTCTCAAATTAGACTTAACAAATGTATTGTTCATAACCCTTTAGTCAGTTCCTGTATTTACTTTCCACAAAAGCTTAAGTCACTGCTCATCTCACACTCAGGTTCTCCTTCCTCTGAGAACAGGCTCTATTTATGACATGACAGAAGAAAGAGATGAGATTTAAAACTACACCAAGCACCACAGCCAGAACCAAATTAATTGGTGCTAACACTAATTTGGATTAGCATCTCTGACTGCTCCTGAGCAGTGTTACAGTTGAAGAGGGGAAGCATATGCTTGGTGTGCTGTTTTCATGAAGTTTCCTGATGATGTTTCTTGACTCAGATAGCTCTAACCTGTCTTCAAAGAAAAAGAAAACAGAAAAAAACCCTTCTCTATTCACTATTCCAGCCAAAAATTTGCCCCGTTGGTGTCAATCCTCTCTAGAAAAATATGATGGGTTTTGAGGTAGATCTTTGCTGAAGATGTTGTAGTAATGACATTGCCATTTTTAGCACTTATTCAGGTATAACTCCCATGGGAAGAAAGTCTTTTAAGAAATTAATAATGGAAATTTTTCTGTAATAGGTTCCTGACATAACTTTGTATGTAGTGACGGGCTGACATGAGGAATAATTATCAAGCATTAATAAACTTGTTACAAGTGGACATCTTCTACACATAGCCTGCCACCAGAATCTTCCATCTGGATAGCAAAGCCTCTTCCAAGCTGCCCCAGAAGACAAAGTTGGGTCTTGGAAATAACTAGGGAAGAGATGACACCATGTTCCCCGTTCCTCCAGAATGTAAATAGCAGACTGCTGGTTTTCAAAAGTTTAAAAAAAATACTCTAAGAGCTTCAGGACTTTTATCAAGACATGAAATTTGAAATTATTTAAACCACAGATCTATATGCTGTGTTTGAAAAGCAGAGATTTTGTTTAGTCAACAATTTAAATGAGAAGAAAACTGTTCAATCAACAATTATCAAGGTGGATATATTTCTGATGTTCCAGAGGCTTTCTTAGAAGAGATCCAGAAGAGTTCTAACTTGTAATTTGCTATATTCAGTAAAGCTCATGGGCACAGTGTCATGAGTGGTGTTTCTTCACACGGAGGGGTGAAGAAATCTATTCATATTCCTTTTTACATCTCAGGTGTATCAAACAGATGTTCTAGAAGATCATGAAATGTTGTCCAGGAAAATAATGACCAGGCATGTTGACTTTTTCCCTTCATCTGCCTGAACCTAATGCTATGGTGGTTTCTTGTTGTTATGCTTTCTGTCTCTGCCACAGTGCAACTGGATTGCTGTGCCCCTGCACTATGCCAAATTATACACTACCACCTTTTGGAAGTTAGAGATGGCTTCAGTTCACTGCAATGTCTTTGGTGAGAAATTTATTTTATTGTAAAAATACTGTTGCATACCTGAAGTGCCTGGATGCCTCTGGATTTCAAGACACTGTTAAAATGTTGGTTGCTTTTGTCCTATTAAAATGAAAAAAAAAAAAAAAGTTCTAACTCACTTGCTCTAACTGTGCTGCCTCTGAAGTTACTAAGAGGAAAATTGTGCCAGTGATGATCTCTTCTAACAATTCTCCTTTAGATAACCTGGGATGTCTATAAGGTGTTTATAGTATGTCCTCACACATTTTTTATAGGATTCTGGAAGAAAAACAGTCTTCTGAAAGCTTCTCCCATACTAGAATTTGCCTACATACCTGTCGTGTTCATATAGATTATCTATAAAGTGGTTTTTCATGTTGGTTAATTTTATTTGCACTTCCACCTTTAACAATGTCTGAAGTAGCAGAGCCATCTTCTATTTTACATTTTAGCATCAATAACTTTAATAAAACTTTACAAATTTCCTAAATTCTAGCTGAGATGAGGATAGGATGAAAATAAATAAACTAAAAGGCATCACTGAGAATGTTTTTTGATTGATTTAAATATCCAGAGAAACAGTTCTGGATATCAGAGAAGCAATCTCTGGATCAGCTAATTGGATTAGATCTTCAAAAGTTACTGTGTACATTAAAACTGACAAATGCTCCTTAAAAAATCATTATTTATGCCCTTCTATAAATTCTTAGAAATGCATTGCAAAATACTGATGTTTTATCAAGTAATAGGGCAACATGGCTAAGATCAAAGTCTCTGCAGATTTCTCCCAAGGGAAGGAAGAGCAGAACATGCCTTTTTAATTTTGCAACTTTCTTTACATGCAGTGGATTTGTTGCTCAAAGAAATGCTATCACTGTTTCATGTATGGCCAAGCAAGCAGTCAAAATAAGTCCTACAATATTTCTATCCCAAATCATGAGGACAAGGTGTAAAGAGTCTTAAAAATGTACCATTTTTGAAAGTCAGCTAAGAGGTTTCCCAGCAAGCATTAAAAATGTTGCACAAACCCAAGACTTAACCAATCATCTTCATTCTTTGCCTTACTTGCAAATGTAATCACTTCTTTTAAGGAGACTTGTGAACTTTTCAGTTGATGTCCTGGCTCACTAGTTACAAGGGAAATTATTTTCCAGGATTCTGTAGTTTTCACATGCCAGAATGAAAAACTAGAATTCTGAAAAACACAGGGGAATATAATGTGAAAGACCTGAGGATTTATAGAATGGTCTCTGAGATGAGAATCTAAAACCCAGAGTACAGTACCTAAGCTTCCCACTCAGTGAATGAAAGCTAGATACCCACAAAAAGCAATCCTTAAAACCCAGCCAAAATCAACACTTAACACAGTTGTCTCTCTTGATTCCTACGATTTTGCAGAGATTGACCAGGTGATTGGAGCTTTCAAGTTTCTCTCTTTGTGCATGACCAAAGGCCTGAGTCCTGCCCTATAGTCATATATACCATGACTATCTATTAAAACATGCAAGGGTATGTTCTAGGGACCAGTCTGCAAGACCATTTTTATAGGCAAAACACTAAATTTCCTATGTATGACATCATCATGCATTCACAAGCGCTCCACGAAAATACTTTCAGTAAGGTAAGATTTAGAGTGCACCAGGTCATCTTAAATGCTGTTTCAATCCTTGCTTTCCAACTTCCCTGAGAAGTCACAGAATCATAGGACCAAAGAATGTCCTGAAGGGACTCAAGAGTATCATCAAAATCCAGCTCCCTCACAGGACAGCCCCAAGAGTCACACCATGTGCCTGAGAGTATCATCCAAATGCTTCTTGAACTCTGTCAAGCTTGGTGCTGTGACCACTTCTCTGGGGAGCCTCTTCCAGTGCCCAACCACCCTCTGGGTAAAGTGGGATGTAAAATGCTGCTGTTCTTTATATATGTAATATCATTCTATAGTTCTCAGTCATGGTGCTTATTGTACCTTACTTAAAAGAAAAAAAAGTTCTATCTAAAAAGATATATCAGTACAATACAGCTGTAGGACAGTAAAACCTATTGACTGACTCTGGGATTAATTTGTTTTCAGGAATTTCCTCAAATCCACATACAGCTCCTAGTTCAGCATTCTACATTTGGATTTTCAATTTAGCTGAAGGATCTATAAAAACATGTTGCTCCAAAACTCCCAGTTAACCATAGAGAAAAGACAGCCCAGGAGTATCAATTATCCTTGTCAACTGTAATTTACACTTGCTAAACTACCTGGCAGATCTCCTCTTTCCAGATGCTGTTATAGGAATAACGTATGCAGTAAGCTAAAAAATTCATCTTAATAATATTGCGCTTCTGTAGTGTTTTTCATTCTGATGGAATGCCAAAAAGATTTAGATGTTACATGGAAGAATCTGTTTGAATACCATTTTTAGAGTGTCTCACAGCCAAACAGAGCCAAGAGAAAAAAGTTGTCAAATAGCTGGAACTTTGAAATATTATTGAAATTTCCATTGTTTTTATCCTCCTATCATTCCTCTTACTTGTATTTTTCTATACCAATGTGTTAATGTTTGTCCTTAGTTCCATTTGCAAGCAAATCAAGGTAAGAACAGTGATAGTGCTCTATATTTGCCCAGCACATTTTAAGTTCCTGATGCTACAAGCATATAAAGATTGGGATTAAATAACAAACCAGCATTAAATAACCTGCAGCCTGGCAGGTTGTCCTCTCTAGCAGCAAGATACTTTTCCCACTGACATGGCTTCAGTATTGTTTTACAAATAAGACATGCATCCTGAATTTCTCTTGAAATTTTCTTGCCCATGTCCTGATCAGACTTGTTCTGGCCAAGCCTATGAGAAGTAAAGGAACTTTAACCACAAGGGATGTAGCTGGGAGCAGATTTAGCTAATGACTACTGGAGATTTATTACTAACAAGGCAGATGTATCAGCAAGACTGAGTGATTGCTTGGCCATGGAATTTAACTCTTGTTATTAACATGTGTTCTGGAGTGTGAGCTTTGAATTTGTAAATGTTATATTCTTTGCCCTTATGGTTAGCCCTTATAGAAAATCAATTTCAAATCTGTGGTGTTTTCCATTATGTTAACAGCAAACATTACTTTGTAAAATATAAGAATAGCAAAAGTATTATTTTCTCCCAACCTGCCCCTCAGTCATATCTGCCCGCTGCTGCTTCCTATCTCCTTTTTCCCACAAGGGGGAGTGAACTTTTACTATACAGCTGGTTTTTCCAGTACTGCTGGTCCAAGCATAGGACAATGGTAGCAAAGAATGCTGACAAATGACTATGGAAGTACTTGAGATAAATGGCATATGAGAAGAAAACGACAGGAAAATTAAAAAAATAATATATAATATATTAAAAAAATAAGAAAAATAGTTAGTGAAGAGGAGGAGAGAGACAGGTTTCCTTAACAGTATTTTAGGTCCTAACACCTTCCTATAGTCCAAGAAATCCAAAAGAACCCTCCCTTTTTCAAATAATAACTATATAATTAATTAAGTAATTTGCACAAGATGCATATATTCAAGTCCAAGCCATCACAGTGTACATACTTAAAATGGGGATAAGGCATGGAATTTTAAGCTGCTTCAATGATGGATTAACACTGTCATGGCATTGAGACACACTTACCATTGGGTACACAGTGTGCCAACCATTAAAATTCTGGTCATGAGTATCATGGTGTTCACATGTTATGAAGTTTTAGCTCTTCACATGACAGCAAAGCAGCTCTGGATTAAAAGACTTAGAAAGACTGCACCTTTTCCCACTCTTAGCTCAATCTTAATTAATTATTGCAGCTGCAGTGCTTGGCACCAATACATACTCATAGGCCCATTGAAGTCAATAAAACTCTACAAGGCCAAAGAGTACCTCACAAGAAATCTTTTTCCAAGATTAGGGCCTGGAATTGTTTTGAAGCACAGCAGCTGTGTGAACATAATAATTAGAGCATGTCCTCATTCTGCGGTCAAATTCAAACAAATATATATCCTCATCTTGACTGGGCCTGTTCCTACAAGTAAATACACAAACTTCAAATCATTTGTCAATTACAGCATACATATACTAGCAACTTTAGCTTATTTAGACATCTCACTAAGGTTAAAATTCAGATTCCTGAAACGTGGAGACCTAAATGACCTGTAGTCAATGGAGAGAGGCAAGTGTCTTCTAGGGGTGATTCAATTCTGAACTGCTTAACCGCAATGGTATGTTAAAACTGGTCTGTTTGATACACTTTTTTCAAGGTCTATCTAACCTCGAACAAGACAAAGACTCAGGAAAAACAGTCTTAGAAGGTGGGCAGGAGAGACTGCTCTCTGAGAATTATGACTCATGGTGACGATTTAAAGCTATTCAGAAGAATTGGAAAATAACAGAGAAATTTGATTCTGAAAAAATAAGTAACAAACACAGAACAAAAATGAAAAAATAACAAATTTTTTCTGTAATATATAGCTATTTCTATAGATTTTCTAAAATATTTGACAAGATACACCATTGAAGTTTATAAGTTGCGTTTGAAAGTCTTCAGAAAAAAAAATACACACTTTTGCAGTAATCAGAAAAGGAAATGGGGAACAGAGAATCATGAGCAACAATCATGGAACTAAAGAAAGGAAAGATGAAAATAAATCTTCAAACAAATTTAGGAGATGCTGGATGTAGCTGAAAGAAAGCAGGTCTTCTTAACTGAGTACCAACTACACCATTTGCTGAACAACCTTACTGAAGGCACACATGCACATCCACACTCGGCACATGAATAACTTCAGACCAGGGTATGTCATGACCGTGGAGCACTAAGAGGCTGATGAGAGATCACTAGAGTACTGAACTCTTGATCTCTAGAGGTGAATGGAGATTGTGAAGTTTGTAGAGCTTGGCTGGTAACTACGTCTCTGATAGAGGGCAGGGCTTGGGCCTCTGCTTGCCTAACACAGCTCATTTCACCAGAGGCCCACCCAGTCTAGCCCACAAGAACTTTCTATCCTCTCTGCTGCATCCTTGTGGAAACAGGGATAATTATTCCAGCAGCCAGCACTGCCAGAAGGACTGTACCGTTTCTTTATCCTGATAGCCTTTCATCAGGCTGGTCTTCCTTCTACCAACCCTTCTACAACCACCCCAGCAGAAAGAAATACGTGGGCTGAACTCAGCATCCTGAAGTACTGGCACTAGGTTTCTCCTAGTAGTTTCTTTTCTTTCTCCTCTTTCACTCTCCCAACTAGAGCAGCAGCTGGACTGCATGGAACAAATGCAGCTATTCACCTCATATCATGCTACTCTCTTCTGTTCCCCATACCAGCCACTCAAGCCAACAGGTACATGAAGGAATAGATTTCTTGGTCACAACTGCTGCCGGTGGTGTGGTAAGGCAATGTTTGTTTCCTTGGAAAGAAACCTGTGGTGGAGATGGGGAGGGGATGAGACACTGTGTTTTCAGATATGACAGCTGGGTAGTTTTAATCTAAGTAAAAAACCTACACTTAAAAAAAATAATTCAGATTTCAGAGTCCCTCTTTCTGGGTGTCTCAATGCCAATTGGGAGTGGCAGCTTCTTGTTCTCTCTCCCAATTTCCCAGGCCAGACTATCTTACCAAAAAGTTTGTGGCATGGATTTTGTATCTCTATAGGCCCGGTAAGAAACTGGGCAGAAAATCTGTCTTCCCTTTAGCATCTTTCTTTGTAAAAGTCCATGTATAGATAAATTGGAAATAGCAGAAATATTCAGTCTGATTCTTGCTGAGATACCTGCTCTAGAGAGGTGCAGCTATCCAAAGACATCTGTTGTCAGCACATGAATTCAAGTAATATCCTACAGTCCATAGGCCTTCCCAACCATCCTTTGAAACAGCTGAAATTTATCACTGATTCACTAGAGAATGCATATATCAAAAGTAGGTGCTCTGTATTACCTTGATAAGGTGCCTGCAGCTGCCTATTGAGATGCCTAAGTTGATGTTCCGGGCCAAAAGGAACATCCGTTCTCAATATTGACATGGCATTTTTATTTTAAGAAATTGCAGTTGTGGATTGTAATTCCATCCCCTGAAAATTTTGAAAGGAAAATAATGCTAGAGAGTTTGTGTCATGAAATAGCTTAATCTCTTGATACAAACATGATAGGAACAGGCCATCTTCAAGTTTTGCTTTCCCTGCTTTGGAATATAAACTCCTCCATCTTACATCTTTCACATTATGGGCAAGTATAAGAACCACTACTCTACAAAGTCAGGTTGCTGGGTTTTTTGTGTGTTTTTTTTTTTTCCCTCCCAGCCTCTCCTGTTGATGCTATTCCACTTCATATAAATAATTAAATATCACTGTTAAATAATAAATATTAAATAAATGGGCCAGAGAGAGAGCAGAAGAAATACTGGCACTAAGATCTTTCTCATAACATTTTCACTTTTTTAGGGGGTGGAGGGGAAATGCCTCATCTTTTGCCTGCATTTCAAGAAAAAAAATCATAATTATGACATTTTTTTATTAAATTCTTTTTCCTTGACATCTGTTTCATAAGTTGACTAAAATGAACATGAGTACATACAGATGTAAACATTGTTCATTTCTCAAATCTCAGGCAGCAAATGCCAGAAAGTGTCCAAATTAATTCCAGTAGAGAGAAGAACTGTAGGAGTAGGTCTATTGCAATTTATAGTCTTGCCTTTTTCACAAGTGCCACATTTTATGGGAGGGTTTTCTCTTCTGTGTGCATATAAACATGTATTCAGGCAGCTGTCTAAACAGAAGGTGTATTGGAAATCAACAAAACACAAAGCGATGTTAAACTCCTGGAACAGCTGTTGAAGTGGAAAATGTTTGCAAGCCATTGCTCACCTTCCAACCCTGAGCATTCTTCTGCTTTGAAAATATTTTTCTCCCTCTCCTTAAAAACCCAACAAACTAAAAAATATGTTTACCAACACTATTTGAATGGGGAAATACCAAGCCAGATGAAAAAATGAAGCCAGATTTTGAACAGTTTGTTGAAAGACTTGAAAACTCCAAAAATTTAACACCAGATACTAAGAGCTTGCTGTTCAAAAAAAAAATAAAAATCCCCAGATGCGACTTTATTTTCAGAGATTCATTTCTTCCAGAAGTGTAAGCCACATGTGAACCAGTAGTTATATAGCTAAAACTCATGTTATATTTTAAAATTATAAAAATAGGTTGGTGCATCTTTATTATTGCATACAGTCCTTCAGTCTTCTTCTATAGAACCCAAAAAGCAAATATTCACATAGAGATATGCTGATGTAGCAGCTGCTCTGGTTGCATAAAACAGTGATGCTATGAAGGAATGTTTGAAAGTTATTCAGGCTCACCTTAGGTGTTGCTAAAATGCAGCAAGCTGTTCTGAAGATGTGCCTGCCATTTTGGGCTGACAATTTACAGAGTCAGGTTTTGAGCAAGAATGGGGTTGTGTCTGCCCAGAAACCAGGAAATAGGGCTGTTCTAATTTTTGGCTCCAAACCATTACCAGTGATTATATGATGGGTTTGGATTCAGATTTTTCTCTCTTCCTCACAATAAAAGGCTTTAAGATAGGAAGTTCTGCTTTCCATATATCCCTCTGTAAAAACAGGTCTTAAAAATAATACAACAAACTTGCTCCTCAACACAAAGGTTATGACAGCACATATTAATGGCCAAAATAAATACATTTTCCCAACAAGATGAATTATGCACCAATATTCAGTTTACCTGGAAAGGTCAGCACAGAACTCATCTGGGAGGAGAACCAATAAATTATTTGTGTGATAAAAGCAAAGTGTTGCCTAGAACAAAATGCACTGTGTTTTTTAACTCCAACAATTTATTTTCCTTATAAATAAAATATTATCCATGGTAAAACAATGTAGTGTGCAGTGAACAGAAATAATCTACAATTTTTAGTATGCACTTTAACAATGGTATGAGTAACAGTGGAACAAGTTCAGCAGTAGATGGAGACTAAGAGCTGGCTCTACAGGTAGGGAGCAAAAACTGTGGTTATAATGTTTCTAAAAATATTATGATGCAACCAGCTCTTGTTGCAAGCTGTGCAGCCAGCTTTAGCGACAGTTCTTAATCATGAGGAGATTTGTATATTCTTTCTGCCCAAAGGTTCAATTTGCTTAATTTTTTTCTTTCACTGACATACAGCACCTTGATTGTGCGCGTGCACTGAACACTCTGCTAGATCTATCTCCAGAAAAAGTTTTCAGAAAATTCCTTTAATTTATACTGCATGTTTATTTTATTATATATTATAGTCAGAAAAAGGTGGTTTAAAAAATACCTTAAAAAAAAAACAACACTGGAAATCTTTGTGCTTCTGGTCACTCTGAAAAAAATATTTAGATCATAACATGCAACTCTATATATAAACATGTCATGCTGTCTTCCCCCAAACAAAGCCACTGTAGAGCCTTCCTTGGCTGAAACTTGATGGACTCTCCTGTAAGTATCCAGATAGAATTAGGGCAGTAGCAGATGCAACTTCTATTACATGCAAATTGTCCCCCTGGTATTCCAGCTCAGGCACCACAGTATTTATAAGTGACAAGCCAGGCTCAAGAAGCCTTTCCTTAGACACTTATTTACAAGTATTTTGGCTTCAACAGATGACCCTAAAACTCAAGAATGTGCTATTACTTTTCTGGTGATATGTGAATTCACGTTATCTGTGATGCTTATGAAACACTGGCAAGACAAAGTGTGGTAAGTCATGACTGATGTTCACTCATTAAGAAACAGTTCTTCTGTTATCTTTTGGTTTATTTCTTTCTGAATTTAGAATTTCAGTTCTTTTTTCCCCTATTTTTTTCATCTTTTTTTTTTTTTCCAAATATAGTATTAACTTTGAGAGGCTAATTCTTACTAGAGATATGTATACTGTATCTGCTTTTTGTCCAATCCTATATAAGTCCTGGTGCGTTTTTAATGTTTTATTTTTCTTTTTTGTTGTAAATGATCTTACTATATAAATTCTTGTTTCTTCTTTTTTCAATGCATCTGTGGATGCATTTCTGATTTACACATTAGCCAGAGATGACAACTTGAATGGTTTTTACTCTTCATATGTCCCAATTGTGGCAGGATATGAAGTAAGATTCACTAGGCTACAGTTTGAAGTCTTTGAATTTGTCCTGAAGCCTGTGTCCAGTTCATCTGCTAGCATGAAAGTTTATTTATTTGTTTTTATCAAAACATATAAGTCTCCCAAACTTCTACTGCCTCTTGAAACCAGTGACCAGCAGAAACAAAACAAAACAGAAAGGTAGTAGCATTGGAGTACAATTTGCTCATATCATGTAGCATTCACCTGAACTGACCTTAGATTTCTACTTTACTCCTAATCATTAGACTCCAGTTACATTCAGTAGAGAAGAAGAACCACCTTAAATGTTACCCTTTGTAAGGAAAGCCTAGTAAACTGCCAGATTTCTATAATGTGTGTGTTGACATGCATGTGAGCTGAATCCAATACCTGTGGTCCATAGAAATGGAAGCAGAATGAAAACTGATTTCCGTTCAGCTGATTTGTACCACAGCTGCTCTGATGAGAACACACATTCTTTCAAAATTAAAATCATTATCATTCTCAAAGGAATTGTGAATCTAGTCTAAAGCAGCCCAGTGTAGTGCCTTCAATGTAAAAAAAATTAATTATAATATGTCAATTTTACATAAATCAACTATATTTTCCCCAAACAAAATCCAAAATTTCTTTACAATAATATTTTCATTTATGAAACTTGGTATTAATAACCTAGTATACAGTACAATGTAACTGTGTACAATGTGCAATTGTACATACCAAAGCTTTAAGTCTAAACAAAAGAAGCTGATATGAATTTTTTCAGTACCCTTGAAGGCCACCTTACTTTGCACCTTTTTTTTCTTTAGACATCTCTAAATTTATTATTTATTTCTAAAACATGTCAAATTTGCCTTTCAGTTTAAATATACTCTCATGTTTGCCATAATCAGTGTCAACAGGTGATGTTTTTAGCAGGTTACAGAGCATTGCTCCTTTTTCATCTCCAAGTGTTTCCCAATGTGTCACTTTGCTGAGGACAAATGCATCTTTCCAGACCTCTGGGATCACACTGGTCACTGTATTCCAGTACCCATTTTGCCTCATCTCCCGTGAACATCTGAATGATAATACATAAGATACAGCTAAGTTCCAATAGCTAATCCAGTTGGAAACTAGAACCTTGCTACTTGGTGTGATAGACAAAGGGCAATTGTTTTCAGCACCAGAACACTAAGTTAGTATCTGCCTACCAAAGCAATTTTTACAGACTTGTCCAGAACAAATATAAACAAGGCAAGGCTGCATCTGTCAAAAGCAGGAAAAGGGTATTACACAAAGTAAGATGCAAATTGCAGGAATTTCTGCAAGAGTTTTGCATTCATGACTGGACAGGAGACACAGCTGGGACATAAGCCATGCAACAGCCAACGTGCACTGTCAGCTTCTCTGTACCGGCCTGCTTTCTTGTCTCACCAATATGATTTGGAAGAGGAAACATGAGGAAGCATGAGATGATTGGTAGATCTTGGTGCAAGTACTTGAAGATAATGTGCCAATTATCTGTGCAAGTGGGCTCAGTTACTGGGATATAACTATTTTCATGTGAAACCTAGAAGTTCCCAGTAATTTTAAAAATAAGATGGAAAAACTGACATCACAAAAGCATTTATTTCTTCTTTACTCTTTTTTCCCTACTTTGCTAGGAAAGAGTATTAAAATTTCCAGGCAATTAGTGACATTTCTCATGTATATTAGAGGTAAGGTTGTGAAAACATCAACTGCAATGCAGAATGTCACAGCACAAAAACTTTTTCGTCTTATATTTTACACTAAAACTGACTAAAAAGCCTATCAAGAGACTTAGCAAATCATCACATCTTACTGTAAAGTAATTTACAGTTGCATTTGCAGGCAGGTATCAGCAGGCTCAAAACTCATTACAGTCAAAGATAACAACATTAACTTAATCCTGACAGGCAAAATACTCTAGTCAATACAATTGCAGGTAAGGTGTGTTGAAATACACAACTGCAAACAACCATGAGAAAGGTCAGTGAAGCACAAGTGTTTAACAATACAAATGTTTCAGCCTAGTGTTTTAGACAAAGGTTATCACAAGTGTTCAAATAAGAAAAATTCACACTGAAACATTACCTTTGAAGTTTTAGTAACATCAAGCTTTCATCATAACCACAAGGAGTAGTATTCATGTATCACAAAGTCTTTGTTTAAAAACCCAATTAGGAAATGCATCCAACTCAAGAAGGTATGCAGAAGAAGCAGTCAACCATTTATTTGCATTTTCACAGTTTGTAATCTTTCTGTCCATAATAATCTGATTACAACGAAATGTAGGTAAATATCTGACCATTTGCATTGCTTCCTTGACAATATTCCCAATAGCACTGGCAATTCCTAGATAGTCCATTGTTTTCACAAGATCTTTTCATTTATGTTAATAGTCAAGTTAGAAGATCTGTGACTTGCCGGGATACATAAATGAAATATTAAATAAAGCTCAGCTAAATTCCTCTTTCAGGGACACAAGAAGTTGTTTTGGAATCAAACACTAAGACTAAAATTTAGCTATAAGAGTAGTAGTCACCTCTTGATCAGCAAAATTTCAAGAAATATAAGGAAAAGTACTCCTGAAATATAATAATTGGCCCCAAACATGTCTGTGTTTCAGTTCAATTAAATCCCTTCTTGATTTTGATGTTTGCAGTACGTCCATGATGTTAACATAGAAATAAAACAACCTTTATAGTATCTACTAACTGTATAGGCCTGTTCCTCTATACTTACTTAATGACAGGTTACTGAGATCCCAGCTTCTAGTTATATATGCAATTTTTAAGACCAGCTTATGTAAATCTCATCTTTGTTAAGGCTAGTTTTTTCAAGGTAATATTAAACTACAAAGCTTGTTCTTACTAATATTTTAAGTTTAAACTCTGCTAAGAAAATTACTGCTATAACTCCTAGACTTTGAAGCCATAATTTCTGTATTGAATCAAGTCTTGCATAAATGCAAGAAAAACAAATGTAGAAGTTCAAGACTGGATTTTTTCATCCATTTTCAAATAACCAATATTTAGTATATTCTAATAATGTGTTAACACTTCATGTGAAGAGTAACATGTACAGATAGCTACAGAAGGTTACCAAATTACTCTTTGCTGTGGGGGGACAGCTTTTATTACGATAATAACTGGCATGTTACTGTGTCATGACTCAATTTCGAGGAGAGAGCTGATGCTTCTCAGAGAGGGACAGTCTCGAAGGTTAAAGCAACCATGCTTCATTAAACAAATGCATGCCACTAGATCAAGTGCCAATAATGACATAACTGACAAAGAGCAGAAGAGGTCTGCACTAGCGTTCTCACCTTGCTTCCACCAGCATGTATCATTGTGGATGCCTGTACTGAGGCCCAGCACGAGCAAGGGGAAGAAAACAAATGATGCCTTCATAGGAAGCGATGGGCACAACATAGAAATGTAATTTATCAAAACAAAGGAGAGACTGGAGCTGAACATCTGCATACATGTGTAGATAGACCGTAATTTCCAAGGCGTTGCAGAGTATACTCTGGGGAAAATAATAAGGATGCTTTTCAGAACACATGTATTGTGGCCTCATTGTAGAACTGCAGACGGAAATATGAAATACAGAGACATTTGCGATTAATCCACCATTCGTGTAAAACACCTGACTGCCTGCATTTCCATTTTGAATTTATCTCTGAGTAGTAAGAGTGTAAATGCAAGTATTAGCAGGTGTTCATATAAACTGAAATGGCCAGCTGTTTGAAAAATATTCTGTTCCTTATAAAACTTAATAAAGTTCAACAGTTTATACCATTAATTCATTCTTCCTCCAGTGGTGAACTTATCAGAGCTAATGGATGAACAGCTAACTGACAATATTTTTTTAGGTATCCCAGATATATTTATTGACAAGTAAACTTTAATATCAGATACATGGTAAGATCAAGCCACCATAATTTTCTTCCTCATATCTCAGTAATTATGCTCCAAAAATGCTGAAGCAAGAAGTTTAGTAAGTTTTTATTTAAGTGCTGTCTCAGGGCTACTTCCCCCAAACACTCAAAATGCTTTTACTTATATATGACCCATTCACTCAACCCATGCTGGCCACCTTGATTTGAAATTGCTTTGGGATTTTTAGCCTGCCTACTTTGCAGGGAGGGTGCACATTGACTCATTTGAGCACTGAGGGTCAGCAGCACCTCCTGAATGTCCTCAGTGCTCCAGAATAGCCATAATCCCTGTCTGTTCATGGGAAAGAGTCCCATAGCACTCAGACTATTTTGCCATTAAAAAAAAGATACACAACAAAACAAAACAAACAAACAAAAACAACAAAAAAAAAACCCCAAAAACACAACACCAACCAAACAAAAAAACACCAAAAACTGTGATATCAAAGAGAATCAGTGAAGGTGAAATAATTATATGAATATTGTCCCTTACACTCCAAGGTGCAGTATGCAATATGAGATTATTTTAGCTAGGGATAGGATAAAGAGAGCCAAGCTGGGGTGCTCTGGTTGAGAGTCCTGCATTTGCCCTGCCTATTAGAGCACTGATACCCCACATACACAGTTACTGGACGGTTTCAGTGGATTCTGTCTACTGAGAGACAGATAAGGCAGAAAAGATGGTTTGTGACGCTCTTTTCTAAAGGACCTACTACATTATTGGCTTTTATAGGGAGCTTAGCTTCAGTTTCTATTGAAAGTGATAGTTCTGCATGTATACACACTCACGTGTTTGAGGCAGGTGCGTGCACATGCAGACACACACATGTTGTTGAGCCTTTGCTGTAGTCCAAGCTGAGACTGCTCCAGGGACTGGCTGCCCAAGAAGCAGAAGGCGCACCACTGTGATTGCTACACAAGTTTGGATGTTCACACTGAAGTGTCAATCAGCCTCCAACTAGCACAACTAAGGAGCAAAGTCACGAAGTTGTCTGGTTCCTGCCTTGACAAGAAAACTTGGGGCTTTCTACAGCTTTTCCAAGCACTTTGTGTCTACTACTACCACCATCCTGTTTGATATGTATGTCTGCACTATTTTCTGTTCAGATTACACTGATTCAAGCCTCCAAAAAGGCACTTTGAAGGATGTTATAAATGTTGGTCATATTTATTACCCTTAGATACTCAGACCAACTACAGCCCTTCTTCCTGGTTTTCTGATAAACCAATCATCACAACTTTGATAACTTTCACCAGCAGCAAGATCATTTCTTAAGAAGAATGGTAGTGTGGAAATTGAAAGGACCTGTGACTTGGAGTTTGCTGCTTCTGGCTGTGCTTGCATAAAAAGAACAAGAAACAAACAGTACAGATCACCTTTTTGCTTGGGTGTGTTTGTGTGTACAATACACACGTACAATATATGTGACTATACTTTCCTTTTCATGACAAAAAAGCTTCTAAAATAATTAACTCCTCAAGCTATTTCACCATTATAGTGACAGAACTGAAGCACCTCAAAATTTGCTTGTCCAATATAAAAGCCAATAAGTAATAATTAAGGTTGAGAAGGCTTGTTGCTTTTTAACTAAACTAAACTGATATATACTATCCTCTATGGTGGGATATTTGGGACCCACGAAAGATTAATCACTAAAATTTAGCATATAGCCACTGTGGCAAAGCATTTTAGGGGCTTCAGACTAAGGTTAACTTCTTGCCCCCACCTTAGTGACAGCTTATCTGTATACCTGTGTAGCTAAATACCTATTAGAGTACAAATTAATAAGTCTGAGGTACATAAGATGATCTAAAGACTTATATTGATATAATCTGTTTACAGGTTTAGTATAGACTATGATACTTATGTATCTGGTAACTAGTTTGATTTATCTGCAAAAACTCTTCCAGGACAATTTGGAGGAAATAGAGGTAAAGAGGGAAAAGGGAAACACCAGAAATGTTGAAGAATAGTTACGAAGCAAAGGTGCATATTTTGCCTCAAGCCATACACTTGAAAGACTATACAAGTACAGGTCTAGAAACACATGGTTAGCCTGGAATACTAAGAAAATGCAGATCAGTCTAGTTTATTAAATATCTCCCAAGTGTATTCATGGAAAATTACTGCTGACATTATTAGGCAGTTTCCTTATTTGTTATTTGGGTATGGTTAGAGCTGTTTGATCCTTTGAAAAGTTAGAAATGAAATTTTAATGACTAAATATATATTTTTATCAAGTTTATTAAACAAAAACTTGTACAAAAGAGAACTTTGAGGAGAGTTGACAACATCCATCACATTGCAATTTCCACACAGCTCTGTGATAGGATAGATGTCACTTATGGCGGTTGCTGGAAATTGCCATAGTTGCCTTATATTTATATTAATTTTTATATAATTTTATATATAAGTTTATATATAAATATGTACTCTATATAATTTTATAGAAAATATTTATATATATTTTAATATCTATAGCTGCCCATAGTTATAGGTCACATTTTCATGCACATGTACAAGGAGGGGAACCTAATGAAGGCATTCAAAATTAATTGTCATTCTCCCTCATCTTTAAGACCTGATCTAAAGAATCTTAAACTTGTTTTTCCTTATTTATCCATTTTGCCTCTCCAGGAAAAAAATAAAATGGTGTTTTAACTACTACTGATTTAGAAAGAAACACAACAATGCTTTAATGTCTTGCATTTAATAAAATAAGAAAGCATTTAAAGATTTAAGATTTGTTAGTGTTTTAATTTCTGTCCTCCTCCAAAAGCAATGTGAACTTTCCAGCCTACATGCTAAAGATTGAAGTTCCACAAAGATAAAAATGGACAACGTTTCTTTAGCAAACAGCCTTTCTTTAGCAGACAATTTGTCACATAGCCTTTAAGTTCTACTAGCCCGGAGAGATATCCGACAACTAAATAGTGAAAGGAAAGTGAATGATTAGCTGGTAGACCTTCAGGCTACTGAAAGATAGTTTTAGTAGCCTGTCATGAAAATCTGTGGCCTCAGGCTGTGGGGCTACTTTTTATTTCCAAGCCTGTTATTGATTTTGGTATGAAGAAAATAATTTGGTATTGTTGCTTAAGGTGTCACTGAGAAAGGAAAGAAAAAAGGGGGGAAAAAACAACTACATGTTTCATTTGCTAACAGTTTTTAGTTCAAATTTACCTTTTTATTACAAGAGAGATTGAGCTGGTAGATGAAGGGCATTTACTACTTAAAGGTACTACCATCTTTATGAAACATGGCACACTAATCGAAAACACAAGTAAACTGAAAATTAAATTTAAAAGCCTATAATTTAGTATCTTCCTTGCCAGGAATGATGACTTTCATTTATGGAGGGAATCCAGAGCTGCTCAGGGTCAGTCTGATGTGTGCCATTTTCAGGCCTATCGTGGAGGCTGATGGAGTTGATTAATTTCTTGGAACTCAGCTTTGTCTTCTCCAGCTCACTGAACAACTTCATTTCAGCTGATGAGTTCAAACAGGGGTCAGAGCAATCCTCATTTCTGACAATCCCACAAAATGGGAATTAATTTTATGAGTTAGTACTATTGTGTTCAAAACTAAGCAGAAAGCAGTTGGCTGACTTAACGTAAGGAGGGAAAGACATATTCCATTTACCAAACCTACTAAGATAGACTGAACTGTTTAAAAATACAGGAAAATATTTACATTAGCCAGAGAAAATGATTAAACATCCCATAGGATCTAATGTCTGAAAATCTACTTAAAGTCCATGTCAGAGCAAACACTTAAATTGTAGCTGTTGCTCTTCATCATTATTTAAAAAACACATTCAGGGGTGGATTAAAATGAGTTTGAGAGAACTGAATATACAGGACAATGACAGGGCAATGAGGAGAGTGCACCTGCTTTAGAGGTAACAAGACTACAAGCTCTAATTTTGTTTTAGTGATGGCTGAGACATAATGAAGCAATGCTGCTCATGTAAGTAGTAATGGCATTTAACATTATGAATATTGATACTCTCTTCAGAAGCAAGTATTTCACAATGCAATCTTCAGTCTTTGGACTCAAAGATAATTAAATACAAGTAACATTATTAAACTAATGCAGTTTTGAAAAACAATATACAAACACCACCACTTTATCTAAGCATATTTACACCTTTTAGATATGACTGGGACTTATTTTAAAGATTTTTTAATAACTAGTATTTCCACAGAATGATCTAGAACTATATGTGCCTTAATATAGAGGCATAATCTGAACTTAGAAGCATTTACTAAGAATGCTAAATCTCTGGCACTGTTCTTCCCACTAGCCTAGTTTGAAGAACCTGTCACCTCTGAAACACCACCTAGACATGTGGAAGAGTGTGCCAGGGGCTGGCTGAATTCAGAGATAAGGAACAAGGAGAATACTGTATTCAGCAGCAGTAAATGTCACTTTTCTCATATAGACAATTATATCTTCTTTATTTGACTTAGAAATGTTAAAACACAGACAAAAAAGACAGGGACATGAGTTAGAACTTTTGCTTACCTGTAAGATCTGGTTTGTTCTTTTAAATGGGATTGACTCTAGAAATTGAAAACTTTAAGTTCAAAATAATCACTTTACTGAAAGGAATAAATTAAACATTTTCCAAGTGAACCCTACCAATTTCCACTGTTTTACACTTTGAGAGATATGGCAAATCAGTAGTTCAGAGATAGAAGACAAAAGAATGATTTCTGCTGTCACTAGTGAGTGCAACAATCACTAAAGTTCAAACTCTATGCAGGTTGGTGGAATACATAGAGTTTAGAAGCTTTCATTCAACAGTTGATGTCTGACACTAACTCATGTAAATGAGTTGAATGAAGATGAGATCTTGATGCAGATCTTATTATCAGCAGATGTGGATGAAATGATTCTTTTAATTGATAAATATATTTACATTCTCAGGCATTTCACTCTGAATGAATGACTCCATTGTAATTTGCAATGAACAAAGTAAACAGAATAACAGCTTAAAATGTCGCTAAGACAATGAATCTTAGCTGACTAGAAGTGAATTTTTCTGTAAGACTTCTATGAATAGAAATGTTTATCATTTTGATAATAAGGGGGCAAAAATATGAGGATGGTTTAGTTCCACTACAGAAGCCTTCAAGTGCTACAAATCACAGTCCGTGGCCTACAAAAATTATGTGCAAGGCAAAAAAAGTTGGTGTTCAACTAATTTTTACTTTGACTAATGCATAAAATCTCCATCACCAAAGGTATCATCATTTTTTTTTTGGGGGGGGGGGAGGGGCTGATGTGGAAATAAAATAGAAAAAGAATGTACTCATTAATTCTGAGCAAGGTGTTGCTCATTTTTCTTCAAAGCCCTCCTGTTACTGGGTTTACTTAAGTAATTAGGTCTCCCATTTGTAACTGCAATTACTAGTTATCAGATTATACAAAATAAAGATTAGAAGGTACACAGAACACTGAAAGTGAATGGGGAGAGTTTTCTGATCCATTTCTGCAAATGTTAACCCATTTTGCAAAGTAAAAATCTGTCTTTTGAGACTAATTTTCAAACACATGAAAAACTTTCACACTGCCTCTGGTCTTCCAAGTCATAGGATTATAACTTATGTTTTACTCACAGCTATCCACAAAGCATCTAACACCCATCTCAAAAAGTTTTATTAAGGTAATTTTACCTTTTCTTTTTCTCACTAAAGAAGTTAGGATGTTAAAATCTAGAGTCCTACTATTTATGCAGATGATGATGCTGTGCCATGTCTCTATTGATGCAGTGACTTCTCAACATTTGGTATTTTCTGCACTAGAATGAAATCAGACCGTAAGTGTCATAAATTAGAACAATTTCCAATGCCTTGAACATGAGGATTACAAGCAATGTCGCTTGAATTTTGACTGCCACAGTCTACTTCAAACTCATGGGCACTGTTTACATAATCTTCTGAGTAGCATTGCTGATATCTAATATAATTTGTGGATATACATACCTCTACACGATAATTTCTAAAATGAAAATTGATTACTCAATAAGAATTTATGCAAATTTGAATACAAGATATTAAAAGTTTTACAGGCTTTTGTGTTCTGTAGTGCTAAGAACTTTGAACTTCCACCAATGTCAGGAGACATTCTAACAGCTGTAGATCTGCATCTTTCATTGACACTGTACAGTACGAAAGTATGAAGTATGAAAATTGACCTTTTGATAGCACAAGTTTCATCCACAATTTTAGGATCACAAAAGTGCAACAGTGTTTGTATCTGTGTAGGCTGTAAATTGGAGTTGCAGCTTTTCTTGCAGTGAAAATGAAATTATATGCTATTCAAAATGAACTGTAGGAGATAAAATGAGCCTGACTATGTACTCAGGTTTGATACATACGCATTACATTTATTTCAGACACTGCTGTTTCTGCTGAATGAAGTATGGAAAGGTTCCAGTAGTCTTTTGGCCCAATATATGAAAGCAGAAAGACTTACTGAAGCCTAGATGAATACATAACAGCGAATACTTATGAATCAGCCACTTGCCAACTCTCCTTGTCATATAAGAAAATGGACAATACACATGGGACCTGTGTGCTATCCATTCAGATATCTTTAAATAGCATTCCTTAATTAATCCTCTTGGGATACAGTTCTGAGAAGTGGAGGAACTAGTATCTCTCATTACTGACTTCTCTATTTTAACAATACATTACACCAACAGGATAGAAAACTGTTTTGAATTGGAATTTTACATTTATTTTATTATCTTTAATCCAGCCTGTTGCAAACAAGATCTCATATCCATTGTGCTTCAATGTGCTCTCTCCATTTATACATAGAGAGGATAAAGCACAGACTGCAGCTGTTGCAACACTGCTATGCAGCCCTAGCAATTCAGTGGTAATCTAACAATCTGACCTGAAGTGACCAGTTTTAGGTAGAATGTCATTTGCTCATTATGCCTATTGAGTTTTAGGTTTATCTCACCCTCTCAGTTGCTCCAACCCAGGCATTTTCAGCTATACTGTTGTGAATGGTTGCTCATGAATTAATATGCAATCTGTGATGTACTGGCCACAACAAAGATGTCAAAACTGAGACATGGGTCATGAACTGTTCATAAAGTCAAGTGACAGCCAACAGAAGGTTTGAAAGTCCAGAGAAAAATATTTAATTTCTCCAGTCAATGAGATTACACTCATGTTCTTCAAAGTCAAGAGGTTGTGAAGATCCTTCATCACATTCAAAAATTCATCCCAATCATAATTAATACCAAAGAATACAATAACTACCTTTATGGTACACATTCTGTCGACTATATAAATTAGATTTATCCTGCAAAGAGCAGGTAACATCATCTTTTCTTGATAATAATATTGGCAACTCAATGTCCCAAACAAATGACAAATTTGACCTGAGGAGGTCCTCCAGAAAACTGATAATAAGCAGGGGGTTTTTAAATCCTTGAGTAATGTGCTCATTTCTTAGTCTTCATATTTATTTCAACAAGTACCAGACATAAAATTAAAGAAAAAAAACTCCCAGTTGTAGATGGCAGGGGTATGATAGCAAAAATATGGTGAACAATCCAACACTGGGAGTACAATAGGCATTTAAAACAAACAAACAAAAAAAGAATAGGACCCCCAAAATTATAATTTTGAATTATGTTTATTTGCCATGTGCCATGTGGTTTTTATATTATAAAAAAATCTGTTGTAGCTTGCAGTTTATTTGTTGCCTTTTTTTCAGCTTGATGTTGGAAGAGACCTGTGAAAGACATCTAGCTCAATGTACCTGCTCAGGCAGGGCATGTTGAGCAGGTTCTCATGGGCTGTTGAATACATCCAAGGTGGGACAGTCCACAATCTCTCAATGCAACCTATGCCAGTAGCTTCTGATGTTTGGATAGAGCCTGCTGTGTTACAATTTGTTTCCATGGGCTTGGCTCTTGTCCTGTTGCTGGGCACCACTGAGAAGAGCCTGTCTCTGTCCTCTTTGTGCCCTCCCTTCAGGTCTTTACATGCATTAATGAGATCCCCACTGAATCTTCTCTTCTGCAGGCTAAACAGTTTCAGCTCTCTCAATATGTCCTTTTGCATGAGATGCTCCAGTCTCCTCATCATCTTAGCGGTCCTTTGTTGGACTCTCTCCAGTTGTGTCCATGTCTCTCTTCTAGCCCAGGACTGGACCCAACACTCCAGGGGTTGCCTCACCAGTGTGGCATACAAAAGAAGGATCACTGCTCTTGACCTGCTGGGAACACTGCGGTTAATGCAGAACACCATTTGGCTTTTTTTTTGCCACAAGGGAACATTGTCAGGTCATGTCCAACTTAGTGCTCACTAGGATTGCCCAGGTCCTTTTATGAAAAAACGCTTTCCAGCCAGTCAGATCCCAGCTTGTATTGTGCCTGGAGTTTTCCCTCTTCAGATACAGGACTTGGCACTTCCTCAGCTGAATTCTTCAAGAGGTATGTATAAGACAGTTCCCACAAAACTCACGCTAGCAAAATAAAACAAGTATAAAAGAAAAATTGTCCTATTCCTTCAGTTCCTGCCCTTAATGTGCATGAAGAAGATGCATACCTAGTACACTAAGCATATAAGATTCACAAAATGAGGAAGTCAACACCTTTCCACATCTTGAGTGTACCTGATATTCCTTTGTTGAACAGTGCTCACTAAGCACAGGATATCTAGGACCCATCATGTCCTCTGCTGACAAAACCCAAACTCTGTCATTTCCCATTGGAGTAACCACAAGAGTCAAAGCAACCCATGTCTTCGCTGCCTGCCATGTAACTTCTCAGCTCCTCATCGTGCATTTGGGAGTTCTTTTCTGAAGACTGTGACTCCTGTAGTGAATTTTATGGTGGACTTGCTTGTTGGAGTATGACTGCCTATTCTATTACAGATGCTGGGGCTTAATTCACAGGTTTTACACATTTGAACTTTGCACTTTTATATACACACAGAGAAATATATATTTATATATCCACACCTAAGGATTTATACATACCAACACAGATACTCTCTATAGATGTTATATACATGTGTGTGATATTACACACATAGCTACATATAAAAAGGCAGATACTTATAAAGACCTTTATTTTATAGTTGCAGGTGCAGCTGTAGATTTATATTTATTTATAAGGTATATCTAAATGTTTAGATTTGCATCTAAATAGCTATATTCAGTACTGTAAGATTTTGGATATAGCTGTATTATGCTGAAAAAGACATCAGGAACACACATATAGCTCAGAAAGGAAGTGTAAAATTAATACGCATCCCATAGTGATGGGCTACCTGCCACTTCAATTCCTCTCAGAATAGCCAGGCCAGCAGGGACAGAAGCTCAACTGACATCACTGGAGAATGGCAGAAGAAAGCTGTAAATTATCATTGGTGAAAACGAGGCTGTATATCTACACACACGAGTGTGTCTTAAAGCACTGGGAAATATGACAACTGGGTTGCTGCTTGTCCATTTTGTTGGCTGAATCTCTGATGTAATTAACAGTTGTGCAATTTATGATTTTAAAACTAAAAACATGTGTTCCTTAAAATACATGTATGTGACATTAAGAAAACAAAAAGAAAGAAAAAAGAGGGGAGTGAAAAGACACATCAATTCCTCTAGCACAGGCTTTTATTAGCTATGTGCTATGACACAAATCTTACTTTGCTCATGGACTAGAATTTTTTTTGCTCAAAACCACGGAGAAAGTAAGGTAAGATTCTTTCATTTTCATGTCACTTTTAACTATTAAATTGAACAAGCAGGAATTGCAAACCTGAGCAGATGGTTTCATGTGACAGCATGGTGGAACGCTCCCCCTTCCCGTTTGCCCCTGGCAACCTGATCCCCGAGATGCCCCGGGAAAGAGACACACAGAGACTGCAGGAGGGGAAAGCAAAGAGAGAGTTTATTCACCTGGTCAGTGGTATTTAAAGGGCTTTAGGGGATTTTTGGTCAGAACCAGTAGAAATCGAGGGGCAACAACCAATCGGGATAGGGTTAACAAAGGACCAGTAAGGGGGGTTTTCACATAGTCCTGCCAAGGACAAATTGCTGTATACTAAGGTATGGAGGTTAAGTTTTCTCAAGGAGCTTTGGGAGGAAGAAAGGTGACTCAGGAAAAAAAGGCAAGGAATCCATTTTACAATACAGTAAAAGCCTCAGTTTTTAAGGCATTATGGCTGGTTTCTTTATTTTCTTCAGAGACCCATCACTTGCATAACTTATTCCACTTCTGATATTGTAAGTCTACTGCCACAGTTTCAGGGCATCTAAAGTAGCTTGCGTCTTCGACAGCATGTTAGGCTATAGAAAGTATGAATTAACAGTTATCATATGCGGGAGTTCTCAGCAGCTGGCATTGAAAAGATCATTAGTCTTCTACATAACATTTTTTAAAATACATTATTTTGAAGTTAAGAGTAAATTTGTCAACCTCCAGTAAAAATCAAATGGAAGTATTTGTCATAAAATGAAGGACAGTACCATTGGAAGTCTCTATAGCAATACCAAAACAAGATATTGTGCTACAGACATATACCACTGTGAGGGTGATCAGAGTTTTATAAGGGAAAAAAGACAACATCTCTTGCCCCACTTCAGTATACCTGCTTCAGGGCTGATCCGACTTTTCTGCAAAGCAAGACTCAGTTACTTGGAAAAGTGCATTTATGATGGAGGTTATGGTGCAAGTTAGAGGTAGGGATACTGGGAGTGAATCCTTCTCCAGCTGTCCTGTTGTTCACAAACTATCTTCCACAGACTCTTCACAGCAGTTTTTCATTAATTAGAAGGAAGGGAAAAGAAAAGGAAATAGTCATCAATTTAATTAATTTAATTTTGATTAAATTTATTAATTTAATTTTGTTTTAAAGAGTGTAAAAGCTTGCGCTTTTTTTTTAATAAAGTGTGACATTTTCCCAGTAAAGAAAAGAAAGCATTTTGAAAATTAGAGAGTCATAAATTTATATTTAAGATACATAAACAGAAGTCTATAACAGCTGTTGCAGATAAGATATTTGTAACAGCCACTTAGTTTTGTACAAGTAAGATAAAGTCCTCTGACAGAAGAAACATAATTCCAGGAGTTAGCAAAACTCAACAAGCTGACTAAACTGTTTAGGTCATGCTGATATTTTCAAGCACATAAACTTTCCCTGCATTCAGGGGGCAGCTCTTACAAATCAAACTACATTCATAAATATTGCTATGGGCATGAAGGGGGGTGTGTGAAAAAAACCTTAAGTTTATTAAGGTTGAACTTGGCAAATGTTCACTTTTCTTTTCCCTTGTCCTAACATCTTTCAAAAGTAAAGAGTACAGACAGGAAAAGTCAGTGAGTGACTAGCATGGAGGAACAGGGAAAAAATAAGTACTGACAGTGACTGAATTATGTTGATTTTACCAGTAAAACAGGTACCACTGGCACAGAAGACCTGGGACCATCAGCCTGGTACCATCTGGCAGCGATCATTGCAGTGCCTGACATCAAGCAGGTAATATTAACTCCACCACTGAAAGGAGCTATGAACTATGATCAGAGATACAGCCCATCAATAGACATCTATTCTCCTGCTTTGCCATAAACGTCAGTGTCCATAGACCCCTCAATTATTCAGTGTTCTGCTGAAGGTTAAAGGCTTAGAACAGATTTTATAAGGCAGTGTTGACACATATTGTTTCCCCTGACCACACGCACACGCACAAAATGCAGCCTGGGAATGCCACAGTGGATAAAGATCAGCTGTAATACATTTGCGATAATTAGAGAAAAAGTTAGCAGTGGTTAAGGTGAGAAAAATACAACAGAATTTGTTTCTTTGGAAAAGATTCTTTAAAAGCAAAAGGCTAAATACATTCAGGACTTTTCTTTGTAGATGCTTTTCCCATTTTCAAAACCAACATTACAATTTTATGATGCACAAAATGGAAAACTTTCAAAAATGTCAGGTTTTGAAAAAGATTACTATGAATAATGTATTTCAATACAGCTTTGTCAAACTGTTCTATAGTACATACATTTGTAATTTCTTAACACTGAATTTACTGGGAAGTGACACTACTGTGCTCATGCTGCTCACACTTGTTTACAAATAGAGGCAGTCAGGCTTTGAGCTTCAAATTCAAGTGTCCAGATACTGACGTGACTTGCCTGAAAGCACTGGCAGGAAAAGTGTGCCATGTTAAAAATTCATAAAGAACACTGCTTTTTATTTCAAGAGTAACAGGAGCAAAAGGTTTTTGCAGTGCCCTGGGAAAGAGAAAGTTCAAATATTGTGAAGTTGCAGGAGTAGATCAGAGCACACTATTCACAGTTAAAGCCTACAAGGCAGTTCTTTATAGTGTCTTGGGTGAGATAACTGAAGGAGAACTGAACCTAAGGAGCCAATTTGCTGAGTTTTGTTCAGTCTGTAAATTGGGTAGTTTTTATTATAGAATCAGGAACTGCATATAGAACAATGGAAAACTGCATTTAGATCTGTATTTCCAGGTTTTCCAAACATACATTTCTGTAACTCCTCCAAAATGTCAAATAGGGCTGCTACAACAGATTAGATCTTTCAAAATTCTGAGTGTCAACAATTATTGATCCCATAGCTGGCTACTTTTTCAGACACCTTTGTGGGAAGTAGCCATGTTCACATTCTGGGCTAGGAGAGAGGTAGGAGTTTGTTTTTTTGGGTTTTTTTGTGGTTGTTTGTTGGTGGCGTTTTTTGGGGGGATTTGTGTTGGTGGGGGTTTTTTTGTTTATTTGCTTTTTTGTTGTTTTTTTGCTTTTGTAGATTTTTGCTTTTTTGTTTTTTTTTTAATTATATGTTCAAACTTCCCATTCCGAAATACATGCATTCTTTGACTTAGATCTAAAAGTCTGCTACCTAAGTTGTAATGATACTTTATCCTCTTGTTCTCTTTATCCTGAAGTCTATATTGACTGCTAACAAAACTGCTATGCATCATGTATTTTAAGATAACTTTAAATAAATATTCAGCAAAATAGCTTTGTATTTTAGACAGTTTCTGAACCAGATCTTTCTAGCAGAGACAAACAACTAGAAACACTTGTCAAATATGTTATTTCTTACCCTTAGTTAATATCTATCAAATGTCTGTCAGATGGCTGACTGAATTCTTTGAGGAAAAATTAGTAGAGTAAAACCTCACTGTTTGACAGGAGTCAAATTAGGTAAAGTGGGTCCACTTCAAACCTATGCACACAAATTAGGAAATACCAAGACAGCAACATTATGTGGAAAGCTCTCACGCTTTTGGGAGGGGGGAAATCAGTATGTCTGGCTGACCAGTAAAAGAGCCAGTACTCAAATCCCCATCCCAGGTGCAAAATTCAGCACTTTCCCTGTTGAACTTCATGCGGTTGGTGATTTTTCAGTCCTCTAACTCATCACGGTCTGTCTGCAGGGCTTTCCTGCTTTGATGAAGTCAACAGCTCTTCCACATTTTGTCATCTGCAAACTTGCTTAGTATCCACTCCAGTCCTGAGTCCAAGACATACATGAAGACCTTGAAGGTCTCTTCCAATCTTGATGATTGTATGATTCCATCCTGTGTTACATTATGTCTTTTCAGGTCTTCTAGAACAAATACTTTATCTACACACATATGCAGTCCTAAAGCCTTCTACAGATTTCTTGTGCAATAACCCATCTTTCCTGGTGAATGTCAACACCTAATCCTTTCCAGGTGAAAACAAGAGGTGTAGAGAGGATGTGATTCCTGTATTATGAGGTGTCCATGAAGAAGCTTACTATAACTCATGAGGAAGCTTCTAGGAGAGGATACAATGCTGTGATTTGTGAAGCTAACACCCAGTGGCTCACGCAATGTACAAGACTTCAGAGCTCGGTTCTTTCAATCTCAGAAGCTTTAGCAGCAGCAACAGTGGAGCAGAACATCAAAAACTTTCAATCCCCCTCCTCCGCGGCAGAGCTCCTTGATATTCTCACTGGTATTATATAGCTGCCCAGTTTGTCATCTCCTCCTCTTTGGTTGTTTTTTTGTTTGTTAGTTGGTTAGTTTTGGGGTTTGGGGGTTTTGGGGTTTTTTAAAGTCATAAAAAGATAGTGGGTTTGGGTTTTGGTTTTTTTTTTCCTCGTATCCTCTAGATAGAAAAAAAAGGACTTGGGATGGCAGACTTTGGGATGAAGACATCGTTTTTATAATTTCCCATTGATAACTTCCGATGATTAAGTGTTTTTTGTTTATTTGGAATACCGTATTTTAGACTCAAATTATATTTAAGGATATTGATGCAGGTTTTCCTTGCTCCTGAAGATTTTTTAGGCATATTTTGCAATTGCATCAGTATAATGAGACTGCCTGCTTTGTAAACCCCAGAACAGCATGACTTTGATGCCTTTCTTTCCAATGACCTGTCAAATGTAAACATCTAGATTGAAACACAGCATCTCGAATGAAAAAAATGGGTGACCAAAACATTTTCTCTTTATGGAAAATCTTATTTCAATTAATTTTGGCTGGATGAAGAAGCAGTCCCCTGGGATCTCTTCTTAAACACCACTACTCTGCAGGTTCCCATGTAATACCAATCTCCAATTCCAGCAATAGATATTCAAGCATTTTTCTCACATATTGTTCAAGTCCTTTGTTTCTCACTGCCTAGACTTCTAGTCTCTGCTTTTCACTCTCACTAAAACGTCCACGGTTCCTGCGGCTCTGCTACGACTGCATGTAGATACAGCTATGACTATACAAAGTCTTGAAGGTCAAACACCACCTGAGTACAGGTTCAGTGCCTATTAACTCAGATTTTAATGGCAATTTTATTCACCAAGAACATTGTAGGAATTCTCCCTGTTGGGCACTATAATGCTATAACACAAAAAGTCAATTTTAAAAAAATTACCATATATACAAGTCAAAACCTTCATTTTGAAAATACTGCCACAGTAAAGGAAAAGTGTCATATGTCTTCCAAGGTAGAGAGATGCAATTAGAAATAAAATGCCTTCCACCTATTAAATAAATAAAAAGTCAAGTGTATTATCTGTGAAATTTACTCATTTAAAATCTGACCACGTTTTTCTATCATGAAAAGCCTTTTTCAGGATGATACTAAGAGAAACCATTGTTTGATGATCTTATCAGAAGGTGCAAAACACTTAAGACAATATATACTACTACATTTCTGTGTTCTTGCTCATTTATACAGGACCATTGAAAAGTGTAAAATAATGGTTTAACTAATGAGAAACAGTGGGCAGACATAGGATTTAGCATAATCTGAATCAAGTAAAAAAAGTCAAAAAAGCTATGTACTTCACTATTCTGAAAAAAAACCCTACATGCTTTGTAAGAAGTCCCTGATGGATGAATTAATATGTGGATAGGTAGATCCCTTGGGCAGATGTGAATGTGAGGAAATGGATAATAGTTGCATCTAATTGACATATTTTTGTTGCATTTTACCTTGTTTCATACACTGAAACAAAACTAGATCATCTTCTTATTTGGATTGTTTTCCTAGTTGTTCTAACCCAATCCTTCTTGAACAGTCAGTATTCCAGATACTGACATCTTTTTGGATGGAACCAGACTCTTTTCAGTGGTGGCTAGCAACAGGATAAGGGACAAAGGACACAAACTGAAACACAGGATGTTCCATCTGAATATGAGGAAAAATTTCTTTACTGTGAGGCTGACAGAGCACTGGAGCAGGTTGCTTAGAGAAGTTGTGGAGTCTCCTTCTCTGGAGATATTCAAAACTCGCCTAGATGTGATCCTGTACAACCTGCTCCAGGTGAATCTGCTTTTAGACTAGATGATCTCGATAGATCCCTTCCAGCACACACTAAGTGTTTGTGTAGGTTTTACGAGGTTTGAATTCCCTTCAGTCACTCCTGGTGCTGTCCCCTCCTCATCTGATTGGCTGCCAAGGGCTTCCATATTATGGGCTGCTGTTTGGATGTTCCTGGACTTGGGAACTGTCATGTACAGCTGTCTCTTGCCCCTGGACTTCCCTTCACTCATGGCTGCCTGAGCCTCAGTGAGTAAGTACACACTGGGAAATGAGATACTGGAAAGCAGTGTCGCAGAAAGGAATTTGGAGTCCCTGGTTGATGGCAGGTTGAATATGAGTCAGCAGTGCCCTGGCAGCCAGGAGAGCCAGCCATATCCTGAGGGGCATCAGGCACAGCATCACCAGCCAGTCAATGGAGGTGATCATCCTGCTCTGCTCTGCACTGGGGCAGCCTCACCTTGATTATTGCGTGCAGTTTTGGGCACCACAATATAAGAAAGACATTAAGCTGTTGAAGAGCATCCAAAGGAGGGCAACAAAGATGGTGAAAGGCCTTGAGGGGAAGCTGTATGAGGAGTGGCTGAGGTCACTTGTTCTGCTCAGCCTGAGGAAGAGGAGACTGAGGGAAGACCTCATTGCAGTCTAGAGCTTTCTTGTCAGAGGAAGGGGGAAGGCAGGCACTGATCTCTTCTCTGTGGTGACCAGTGACAGCACCCATGGAAATGGCCTGAAGTTGTGTCAGGGGAGGTTTAGGTTGGATGTTAGAAAAAGTTTCTTCCCCCAGAGTGTGGCTGGGTGCTGGAACAAGCATCCCGGGGAGTGGTCACAGCACCAAGCCTGACGGAGTTCAAGAACCATTTAGACAATACTCTTGGGCACATGGTGTGACTCTTGGGGATGGTCCTGTGCAAGGCCAGGAGCTGGACATGATGATTCTTGTGAGTCCCTTTGGCTATTATGTGATTCTGTGACCCATGATACTGTGTTTCTGTGAATCTGTTCTCTTACTTGGCAACGCAGGTTTCCAACTGGAATTTGGATGCTCACACTTCCAAAACTAGGAGTTTCCTTTTCCTTGAATTTTAAGGACCTTGTAATATGCTGAAATTTTAACCTTGAATAAACTACTCGTTACAAATTTTCTGCTCAGTTTCAATATATTACTACAGTTCCTGAAACTATTAATCAGAATCCTTTGAACTCTCCTTATGCTTGAAAACAAACAAGGCTATTTTCTTTAGATTTGCTACTTTCTTTTATTCCTCTAAAGGGTTTTGACATTTGAAATATTTTCCTTTTATCGCAATGATAGCAGTGAATTTTAATATATTCTTCATTTGTGGCTTATTTATATTCAGGGATGATTCTGGCTACTTTAATATATACTTTTAACTCTCTAAGGATATGTCCATCCAGAATCATATCTGGTCTTGTTCCTTTTGTATATAAGAATTTTTAATGATTTCTATATCCACTTCCCTTTTCATTGTTCCATATTCTGTCTAATTTTCAATTTTCAACACCTTAAATTGTATTGAACTCATGAGAACAATACAAGAATAATATTGCAAACAAATGGGATTACAGCCCCAGCTCTATTTTCCTTGTAATTTGATAATAGAGGCAACAGATAATTTATAATCTTAAGAGATTTCCTTTTCAAATTATTGCCAACTACTGCTGTTAAAGGGTATATTGATAGATCACATTCTTTTGTTTCTAATACCCTTTTATGCTCATTATAAAAAGTTTGAAACATACTTTTATGTTTCAGATACTACTTCAGCTTGCTACTCTAGAATAATATCTATTACCTAATGCTTATTGCTCTAACAGAACATATGCTTTCTAGAGAGCAGTTCTGATGATTTAAAAATAGTTGATAAATTGTGTATGATCTTTTTCCAGAATGCCCATATAAATTCATTCCCATTTCCATTCTATTTAGGAAATTTAAGGCTTACAGGGCTTTGTTTAATTGTTCCTGGGGGAAGAGGCCAATACTCCCCCTTTTTTGTTTAGCTAGCATATTTTTAAAGTCCAACGAGCCCTTTTGACAATAGCCTGCCCTGTTGGAGAGTGGGGGATGCCGGTATGTGCTTTATCCCCCACATATCCAAAAATTCTTGCAAAGAGGTGGAGGCATAGGCAGATCCATTTTTGGTTTTGATCTTTTCTGGAACTCCCATGGTAGCAAATGCAGTTGAAAGGTGTTTCTTAACATCTCTGGCTTTTTCACCTGAGTGGACCATTGCTACCATGAGTCCAGAAAAAGTATCGATTGAGACATATACATACTTAAGTTTCCCAAACAATGGATAGTGCGTCACATCTGTCTGCCAGATCTGACGTGGCATCAGCCCTCCAGGGTTTATCCCCTCAGAGGGGAAGGGCATGACCTGTTGGCAGTCTCCACAAGCAGAAACGATTGCTCTGGCTTGGGAGAAGGTGATATCAAAGCTCTTCTTGAGAGCCTTGACCCCCTGGTGGAAGAAATTGTGGGAGAGGCGAGCCTGCTCCACTTGGCTGGGGACAATAGCGGAACTTACCAGCAGGTCTGCTTGGCAGTTGCCCTCCACAATCAGACCTGGCAGAGAGGTATGCAACCTAATGCAGGTAATAAAAAACTTGGTTTTATGCTGATTTATTTCCCAGAGCAAGGCTCTGAACAACTTTGCCAGCGTGGGATTATCGACATCTTTGAGGTAGGATTGCTCCATTCATTTCACCACAGCTACAACATAAATAGAGTCCAAAATTATGTTTAATGTGTCAGAGAACAACTGGAAAGCCTGCAATACTGCTGAGAACTCGACCAGTTGTGGAGAGCCCTGTGCTAAGTGCACATTGGACTCCCACCAGTAGCTAGCCCTCCAGCACACCATGGCCTTTCCAGTTCTGCCCGACCCATCGGTGAAAACGGTAACACCATTGCATAGAGAAACCACAGAGTAATTTGAGTCTGGAACAATCTGAACGGAAGACAAAAGTTGCAAGAATGGCACGTTAGAGAGATGTACGAAAGTGTCCCTGTAAAGTCTGTGAGAGCAGTTTGGAAATCTATGCTTTGAACCAGCAACAAGTTTATATGTTGTAAGGTCAGAGGGAAGTATATGATTTGGGGGTCCAGGCCAGTCATCTCCCAGCACCTATGCCTGCCTTTGACACAGATCCATGACAACATCTCGGGGAAGGATGTAACTGTTTTACTAAATTGATGACTTAAGAATGTCCATTCCCAGAGACTGAATTTGCGTTGGTTGTCATAGATCTGTCCCAGCACAGCATAGGGCTGAGATTTTCCTTGTCATATTACCAAAACAGGGGGAATCCCCTCTAACTTTCTTTTAGCAGAATATTCTGTAAGTCATTGTTGAACACATTGTAATACCCTCTGGGCTTTGGTAGTTAGCTCCCTCAGGGAGATGAAACATGGATCCCCTTTCAATAGTTGTAGTAATGGTTTTAAGTCATCTGTGGTTAGACCCAGCATGGGTCTAACCCAGTTAATCATCCCCAATAAGGACTGTCAGTAGTTTAAAGTTTTTTATGGATGAGCCTAAAGAGATTTTCTGGGGTAATATCTCTTGCTCTGTGAGTCTCCATCCCAGATATCTCCACGGGGAGGAGTTTTGTATCTTTTCTGAGGCAATGTTAAGGCCCTTGGAGGTCAAGGTCACCTGCAGGTTGATCATGACCTCCCCCATCTCCCCATCACTCTTAGTGGCCACCAAAATGTCATCCATGTAATGATACAAAAATGCGTCTGGGTATTTTGCTGAATTGGTGTTAATAATAATGCTATGTAGTTTTGGCAAATTGTGGGTAAATTATGCATGCCATGCAGCAGCACTGCCTACTCATACTGCTTAGTGGGCTCTTCCGTGTTGACGTGAATGCAAATCTCAGAGAGTCCTTGGGATCCAACTGTATATTAAAGAAACAGTCTTGGATGTCAATTATGGTGTTCATCCAACCTTGGAGGATCATATTAGGAGATGGCATACCATATGTTGGATGACTTCATTAATTTTGTGAAGGTCTTGAACCAGTTATCATTCTTTTTGTGGACCACGAATACCAAGGGCTGCTAGATGGAAAGATCCGCCCTTTGTCCAATTGTTCTTGGACTAGACATCTCAAGGCATGCAGCTTGTCCCCTCTAATGGGCCACTGACTCCCCCAGACTGGCTCATCAGTGAGCCAAGTCAGGGATGAGACGTACTGCACATCAGTGGCCACTATGGTAAATCCATAGTCAGGGACAAGCCCCATTGCCCCAAGATGCCTGTTCCCCATAAAGTCGGTGGAAGCAACAGAATAAAGAGTATTGTGTTTGCAACTTTTCCATCCAATCCCTCAATGGAAATGGGGACCAGACTCTGTTTCGGTTGTTGGACTCCGCTGACCCCCCAAATGCTATCCACAGTGGAGATGGTGTCCCAGGTGTCTGGTCAGTCTTTATCCAAAATAATAGTGACATCGGCACCGGTGTTGATTAGGCCAGACACCTGGGTCCGCTCAGGAGAGCCATGCCTCTATAACACACACGGTATGACTAGGTGACCTTGCGTCACGGGCTGTGACCACTGTACGCAGTGTTGCACCTCACCTAGATGACACCCGTTGGCTGTCAATAATAGGTAAAATTTTGGCAACAAGTTCTCCCTTCTGGATCTCAACGGAAGGAATGCGCGTGTATATGTCAAGTTGGGGTGACAGACTATTTGTAAGAAAAACAACATTAGGTATAATGACAATGCCCCATTGAGCAATTTCAAAAGTCCTGACCACCAGTCCCTTGCCACGAGACATGATGTTTCCCAGCATGTCCATGGTTATATGCCATTCTGTGGGCTGATCTAAGATGATGTCAGTGGAAGCTGCCAACTCCACCCAAGGGATACTCACTCCGGGTCCTCCTCGGGGATGGTCAGCAGGGCTTGGGTATTCAGAGCGCGGTGGGCTTTTGGTGTCATAGCGCCCCCCTAGCACTCTGCACCCCGTTTCCCGGAGTAGGCTTCTGGCCAACTCTTGGTGACATTTTTGGGGAGAGCAGTTTCCTGTCTTTGTCCACCACGGAATTACAGTCTTTGGCCCAGTGTAGGCCTTTCTGGCTCTGCAGACAAATAGCTGGCTGGGCCTGGGGTCTGGTCTTCGTTTGGGGGCAGTTTTGCTTAAGATGACTGTACTCTAGACATGCAATACAATGAGGTCTGCTGGGCTTAAATGTAGACAGGACGTCTGTTACCAATGCAGCTGCTTGGACCGAATTGGCCTCCAGGATCGCAGCTGTTTGTGCGGAGCTGGCCTCAAGGACCTCCTTAAGCACCAAAGCCATTTGTGCCGAATTGATTTCATAAGTTTCTTTCACGATAGATTGTTCGTAGGTGTGAGAATCTACATTTTTACATGTCTCAATGATATCTATGGGTGTTGGGTCCTTAAGGGACTGCAATACCCTTTGGCAATCATTGTTATTTTCTATTGTGAACCATATAAAGAGGTCATCGCGAGACTGAGGGTGCAAAATCTGCCCCTTGATGGACTCCCTCAGTCTCTCGGTGGACTCCATAAACAGTTCTTTAGGGCTTTGTTGAATTTGGGTGAATTTGGGATGGTGTGGTTCTAGTGGCATCGGCTACTGTCTGGAGGGCCTTGAAGGGCAGGTCCCTGGAGGTATTGAGATCATTGGTAGGTACTTTTGCCTGAGCTGCAGTGGCAACATACAGACCTGTCCCAGTTATATGTTCCTGGTACTATTAACAGGAGTGCCTATATTAACAAAAAGATTTTCTGCAGTATGTCTAGCCAAATTCTTCCACTCGTTCTTGAAAATTGTTAATTATATGGCTGATAAAATAGATCTTAACAGTGTGTGGATATCTGTAGGCATGAGGACATAAGCTGTGAATAATGTCTCTTTCAGACTCATTGTATCTTTGAAACATCATGGCAATCAGGAGAGGTACCTGAGGACTGGAAGAAAGCAAATGTCACCCCCGTCTTCTAAAAGGGGAAGAAGAAGGGCCCAGGGAACTACCAGCCACTCAGTCTCAGATCAGTCCCTGTAAAGGTGATGGAGCTCCTCATTCTGGAGGCAATCTCTAGTCACACGGATGACAGGAAGGTGATCAGGAGTAGTCAGCATGAATTCATTAAAGGTAAGTCATCCTTGACCAACCTGATTGTCTTCTGTGATGAAAAAGCTGCCTAAATGGATGAGGAGTGTGGTGGTTCAGTTTTGTTGATTTTGATTTAGGCCTTCCCTGCTAACAAGGTCATAACTAAGGAAGTTTTCCACACCATTCCTTTACATAATCAGGGCTATATAAGATGAGGAGAGGAGGTTTCTCTGTCTCTTCCTTTCTGGTGCTTAGAAGACAGCAGGTCTCAGTGTGTTGACCTGTCTCTTATCTATGTGGGCTGAGGCCTATCTGAGAACAGTTGTCTGGAGCCACACGGAGGTGAAGATTCTGCTGTTTTCTTGAGGGAAGTTGGTGAGAATTTATTATGTTAGTTATTTTATTGAGCTATTCACTGATTTTTCGAGTGTGTATATTTGTTTTGTTTATTTTTTACCCATTTTTGTTCTTTCTTCCCTTCCCCTTTTCCCCCTTTTCCCTTTTGGGATTGTTTGGGATTCCTGTTCTGTAAGTACATAGTGTTTAATTGTATATAAATGCAATATATGCCAATAGATCTAGTTTTTACTTCAATATTCTTTTGGTGCCTTTTTTCTTCTCTTTTGGGAGGGGGGGATCTGCCCAGCCAACAGCTGGGTTTGGCAGGAAGCCAACCAAAGCCACTACAAGAGGAGAGCAGTGGATATTGTCTACCTCAATTTCAGCAATTATCTGAAGGAAGGGTGCGAAGAGGATGGATCCAGATTTTTCACAGTGATGTCAAGCAACAGGACAAGAAGCAATGGGCAGAAACTGATGCACAGGTAGTTCCATCTGAATACGAGGAACAACTTCTTTACGGAGCAGATGATGAAGCACTGGAACAGATTGCCCAAGAGGCTATGGAGTCTCCCTCACTGGAGATACTGAATCTGGATGTAATCCTGTGCCATGTGCTCTAGGATGACTCTGCTTGAGCAGCGAGGTGGCCCAGATGGCCCATGGCGGTCCCCTCTAACTTTACCCATTCTGCAATTCTGCGAAATATATTTAACCGTGAATGTTTATCTTGTAGACTTCAATAAGAGCTAATGTGCTGAAGGTCCATGTGGAATAGTCTTAACTGTTACAACTGGTTATATAGTGTACATATGTGCTCTACTACAAAGATACCTGAGTATAAAATGTTGTTAAGATGGTGAGTGACATGAAGCTTCTAAAATACAAGTTTAACCAAAGAGTGAAGAACAAATACAGTATTGCAACATAATTCTCATATGTCACAGAACCTGACTCTAGTCCTAAATACTAAAAATACTTGACAATTAAAGTTCAATCATTAAATTACTCCTGCAGGGATCACAGATATTTATTGACCTTTTGGCTAAATGTTTCCTTTGTTATCATTGGTCACATTTATTACAACTTCTTTGAGTGTTCTGCTTTATCAGACTTCTCTGTTACTTTTTTTTTTTCACTTCAGACAGTTCTTGAGTGTTCAGTAGCTTTTGAGGATGCTGATCCTAGGCTGAGTGCAGTGGGAAGCATGGCCAAAATTCAGTGTACTCTTCAGTGTAAAAAGTTAAGAAATCTTCCTTTAGACTCAAATGGTCTGAAATTTTTTCAGAGTTGTATATAGAATTACTGTTGTATATGGACTGAAAATGCAAGATTATGGTTTTAGGGTAATAGTTATAATTCCCTGAATAAACACTGTGTAAACTGACTAATATCCTCCTACTTCACCACTTTATAAATTGTTCATCATTAAGAAAAAAAGAGCAAAGGAAGAGCTGAGACAAAAGGGAAAATACCTTCTGTTCTTCTGTTTAACAACTGGCCAGTAACTACCTGCAAACTAGAGAACTTAGCTTGCTGTTTATGAGACTAGTGCTTGTTCAGTAAAGCCCAAATGTGAATATCTTGACATAATGAATAATCTCATAAGCAATGTTAACTCAGCCCTGGATTCCAGAACACCCTCAAATGAATCCATTTCAGATAGGACAAAATATCTAAAATAGTAAATTACATTGCACAGTTTCAGCACCTGTCCAGTGGAGCCACTTACCATGAATTCTCTCTGTCCACTTTGTCACATGGTTTCAGGACCACAGAATACTGCCGATGATTACTCTCATACTCTCAAGTATTATCTAGCCATATAATGAGTGTGAAGCTTTGAGAGGAAGATAAAGCTGGCATTTGTTTTAGAATAGTAGCAAAGGAACACATAAAATATTAAACCAGTTAGGAAGCAATTAAGAAATGTCTCCTTCATCCTTCTCCAATTACACCTCCATGCACTCCTTCCCCTGCCAAAAGAAAAAAGAAAGTAAAAAGAGAATCTATGTGGCAATTTTGCCTCCTACTGATAATGGAATTTTCAACTTTCATCTTCTAATCCATCACACAGAAGTCTTCAATAAAAACACTTAAAGAAATATGCATGCATCAGGATGTTGCTACTGCTTGAAAAAGTTTTTAATCTATTTGTGGCAGAGATTGTGTTCCTAAGTAAGTTAACAAGATGATGCTATCATATCATCTTGCTGTTGTTAATCTTGACACATTTCTTCTACCTTGTTTCTAGCAGAAAGTGTTTATGTTATAGTGCCTGTGTTGACCTGAATGTTTATAGGATGCCACAACTCTACCTGAATCATCAGTTTCCTCATCTCCTTCAATGGTCATACTGACTGTAAAACCCTCTATATAGGCATCTGCTGTTGAGATTCAAATTTGTTCTTCTTTCAACATATAGATTCTTTCTCATATTTTGTTTATATTTGTGTTTCAATGCAAGAAGAGATCCCTTTCTTTGCATTTGCATACTTTGCATTATGAAATTGTAAAAATGATCAAAATATCTTTGCTTTTCCTTTGGCCTTGGATTTCTCTCATTAAGTTTTGTGAATGTATCAGTATAAAAGTTTCAGCACAAGCATTTTGCAGTGTTTTATTTTTGCTCTGCCAATCGCTATATATACACACCTCTATTTCTTCCCCTTAGTTATTCATGTCAATTTGAGCATACATTTCTTAGGTGTGTAAAAATCGATATAGCAGATCACAGTAGTGATGCTGAAAACTTTATTCTTCATCTAACAACAAAGGCTAATATGGTAGCAAATCACTTCAACAAGGCATATTCTTATGAAATTTTCAGATATCACAGTTGTAGTTGATTGCTCATATTTAAAAAGACCAAGAATTCTGGAGCAAGAATTGGAGAATATCATTAACTTTGTTTGCAAACCCATAGTTTTTATGGAAAAATTAGAGGAAGTTTTGCTACAGGTTGGAGTCTTACTAACAGAAGGAAAAGAGAACTGTATATGACTGTTGATGATAAAGCTATTTAAATGCCATATAGCTCCAAGCAATTTAATTTGACGAAGCAGCAGGTGGGGTATTTTGAGTAAAGAGAAGAAAAAATTAAGTCTATTGTACAAGTCTTTACTAAGACTTCATTGGAATATTGGGCTCACTTCTGATTAGCTAGGTTTAGAAAAGTGATTTCAATGCAAAACCAGCCTACTCAGATGATAAGGGGTTTTAGAGAACAAATCTTAAAAGAAGAGGCTAGTGAAACAAAAGTTGGGGCAAGATATGATTATTTTCTATAAATATACTTATTTGATCTTCTCCACGGACACCCCCTTTTTTGGGGGGACAAGCTTGTGTGCCCTTATGAAGTTGTGAGGTGTGTTGGTGGTGGTACATAACTCCACTAGGGTCTCCCATGGGACACATGGAGACACACCATCCATAACGCTGCTGCTTCCTTTGAGAACACATGCAGAATCAGTCTTGAGGAAAAAGGACAGCACAGGAAGAACCGTGCCTTGTCAATACCACCGATGGAGACTTTCCGCTGTGCCTTTTGCAATCGGACTTGCCTATCTCGCATTGGCCTTTTGAGCCATCAGCACACTTGCAGCAAGCATGGGTAAAGCTCTTGCCAAATCTTCGTTTGTGAAGCCAAGCCATGATGATGATGATGACTTATTTGATAAACACAATGAAAAGAAAGGACTGTCAAAATTAAGTAATAATGCTTGTACAAGATCAAAAGAATGTAAAAATTAGTTATGGATATATCTTCTCAGCAAATGAACATTTCTAACCATTAGAAATGAACTTCTGGTGTTTTTTTTTTTTTTTAATAATGCAGTGGAAGCCTGGAACACATTGACTAAAGATACTTGAAAATATCTGCTAGAATCCATGTACTCACCAAAAAAAATGCAAGCAATGGTAATAATGATATATTTCATATCTATATGAATAATGTAACTTGTAATTTGAGCTGCACACATGCATAATAGATAGATATAAATACATACATTTGTACATGTACATGCACATCCATATACTTGCACATCTAATGTCTGAGGTGTCATATATCCTTTACTTAAAACAACTAAATATATTGTTTGTTTTGTTTGGCTGTGACATTGTACTGAACAGACGTATTTGCTGAGCTGCTGAGATCTAGAGATTTTTCGTGAACAACTGTAGAGGATTCAATTTTAAAAAAAATCCTTTAAGAATTGGTTCAACTAAAAAAAAACAGAGCAAATTGCCTTGTTCATTTATAAAATTTCTCCTACCTTTGCTATATTCCCATTGACTTATCCTAAGACACAATCAATCTTGAGCAATTCAGCAAAGATGTTCCAGCCCTTCATCCATAGAAATATTTAAGCACCCAAAAAGCTACTTTAAATAGTCTATTATCAGCTTCCTTTTGCACTGGATTATGGCCATCTTTTCCCTTCTCTTTCACTGATATCTCTCAGTTAGTCCTGCCTTGTCCAAGTCCATTGTGAATGAAATTTCAAGTACATAACTCCTTATATGACTGTTTGTGTATATGGGTGTTTGTTTGCTTCTCCGTTTATTCAGAGCTATTTTACAGCTATTTGACATAAAATGTGATTTTTAATTCCCTTTCACCAATGAAATACTTTTCCAGTCATTCCAGGCAAAAACAGAGCAGGTCTGGGTTTCCTATTTACTTTTAATGTGAAACTACACAACCCAAAAGAGTTTTGATTATGGAAGAAGCATGTACACCTCTTCAGCCAAGTTCTGCCACCAGGAGCATATGACTGAAACAAGAGAAGTTTCTCTGAACACTAGACAAGTCTACAAGGAAATCTGGGAGCATCAACCAACATATGGACCAGACTATGAGGCTGAAAGAGCAAGCCTGACCAATGACTAGGACATAAATGTCTGCTTGATGGCCAAAATATATCAAAATTTCAACATCCTAATGTAACCAGAATAAATGTGACAAAGTGTTAATCCATGTGTGATATTCAGGGTCTTTTCTGCCAAAGCAAAAGGTATCTGCAGAGCAGTTTAGCTAGCAAGGACTCTTGAAGAGAAACCTCAACATTTCAGATGCATTTCACTCGAGTGTTAAGTTTTGGGTCTTTCAGAGGCAAACTTCAGTCTTTACTCTTCAGTTTAAATAGGTGTTCACAAAACCAAACATAGTTCAAAGATCTTCTAAATTATCTGAATTAGAATAATTTTCCCTGTCAATCAGTTTTTTTTTTTCTATAGTGTTTATAAATGTGTGATCCTATTAATGTTCTCGTTGTTCAGAAAATCTTCTCTGGTAACAGGCACTGAATTTTCAATATTAAAACCTTTGGAAAAGATACACAGCTCTTCATGAAGAATATGTAGAGGTGGAAACTTACTATTTTACATTAAGGGTACAAGCAGAGCTGTTTGCATAATGATGAAACATGGTAGCTATGAGAAACTTCCCAGCAGTATCAGCTGTGATGTAAATATTATCATGGACTTGCTTCATGACTGTGTAGGTGTTACATCACCATGGTGAAGAAGTGAGGGAGAAGAAAACTGCCATATAACAGAAGAGCTCTTGTGACAGAAGAGAGGACAAGATGTAGCCAGTGATATGTATGGCTTCATAAATAACTGGTTGCTTACTGTCTGCCTCAGGAATAGAGCGATGAACAGATAAAAAGAAGCCTTTCAATTTTCCTAATGTGACATATGAATGTTTTGCCGTTACTCTGACCAGCAGCAAGGAAGACTGCCAATACAGCCTTACTGAGTATATGGTTCCCTATTGTGCTATGGGAAACGGCCACCAAAAAAGTAAGGAGCAACTTGAACATGCTGTGTTTGATCTGACTGAACTGTAACAGATACTAAACTGAGTGGTAAGAGAGCTTTAATATACTCTGAACCCAGCATATTTTGATAATAACCTCTCCTTTATAATAGTCATTAAATAAACTTGAAAATACCAGTTAACAAACTAAACAGAATAACTCTTTTGCATTCCAGACTTTTACTACAATTAGAGTAATTTATTTTGGGGAATGGTCAGGAAAAGATAGAGTGGGGCTGGAATTCTGAAAGAAAGCAGCAACAACTAGATCACTTCTGCCTCTGCTTACTGGGTGGGTCCTCTGAATGTCAGCATCATTATCCTGGATGTCAACTCTAGGCAGCAGCTCCTAAATGTCTTTCCAAATGGTGGCCTAAAAGGCAGTCCCTGTTGTACATTCTTTCTCCAGTAATAGTGGCAGGCTTTTGGGAACTTCTTTTAGTTTGTAATAAATTTCAGGAGCACTAGCTTGAGAACAATGTTTGAGGCTTATGCCAACACAGACTGGCAGATAAATGCTTCGAACCCACAGTTTCATTATCGCTTCTGAAAATCAGTCTGCAAGGCTTATTTGTTGCTGGGGAAGAGGCCACATATTCTGACGTAACAAGGATGACTTACATAAAATTTATATAATCTTAACATCTCAAATGCCCTGTATGGCTGTGTTCACCAGAGTCATTAAGCCTCTCACAAACATGAAAAAAAGCATCTTCATTGTGGTTGCATTAAAGAAAGAATCCTTCTGTGAGGTCAGTTGAGTTCCAAAACATGGACAAATTAATTGAACAGACAACAAATACGTGGCAGTGCCAGGAAATCATGTTGTAATTCTCAGTCCACAGCCACAACCACAAGACTAATCTCCTTGTACATTTCTGGTAGCAAAAGGAAGAAGGGGAGGGGCTCAAAGTCCATCAAAGAGTCCTCTTCCTTGTTTAAGAGGGATTTCATCATGCATGGAAACAATTCCATTTTCTTATGTAGGCTGTAGGAGGCTGTTGAACTAAACGTGCAACAAAATGCTGATAGAACATGTAAAACTGGGCTGCTTGAAATTAGATTCACACTTCAGGCCAATGCAAAGTGCAGACTGTTTCTTACTAGCAGCTGTGTCACAAGAACTGACAAATTTTCCTGCCTGTCTTTTGTTTGGGGGGACAGTCAGTACCTTCAGCTGCTGGAGGTTGATTCATGGCTATAAAACTACTCTTAATCTGTTATGAGCAGAGGACAAATCCTTCCTGAAACTATATTTTTTCTGATAGTTTAGCTAAAAGCAGCCACCCTGTATCATGGGCATGTCACAGCTGCCAGAGCTGCCTCTCCAGTGCTCAGCGGTGGCAAAATACATCCAGTTCCACCTCCATCTCAGCATGGCTGCTACAGTAGACATGCTTGCAAGATAAAGGCAGATCATTCAAATGCATTATTCCAGATTCCAATACTCCTGCTCAAAGCAGGTTTTGCCATCTTTTGCCCGGAAGAAGTCTAAGTATGTGGCTAGTTTTGCTGTCTTCAGATCACTGTTGCTTTCATCCTCTGAAGTATTTAAATTAAATACATTTGTACAATAAAACAATATGAGAGAGTATATTTACTTTGTGTTTACATCTTTATGAAGTCCAGCTATCACAGAGAACTGAAAGACTCCAGGGTAGAAACAAATGAACTGAGCCATATTCTCCAGCTTGCTCTAGTTGCTTCACTTGCCACAGCAAAGACAAGCACAAGCCCTAACTCTTTCACCCTGTGCCACAATTCTGCTGTCATACTACGGCTGCAGGAAGGAGACACAGATACTGTGTTTTTCACCTCTTCTTCCATAAGATACCTGGTTAATAAGATAGGAGATATTCCCTGTCCCTATACTCCCTATGGAGATATGCACCTGTGAATGGATACATCAGCAAGTTCCTACCCATGCTTAAGGTCTCCCACATTTCTTCAGGAGTAAGTCTACATTCACAAATGTTGGTTCCAAAGTGGAGGACTCACTCTGTTGAATGGATTCTTTACTTTGGCTCAGAACATGGCTTCAGTTTTCTGTGCATTACATTGTTAGTGGTGCAATTTTGTTTAGAGATTTTTCTTGAGAAGCAGTGTGGAACAGAAAATTTAAGCTAGTATTTCAATATCCAGTGACTCCATTAACTACACCCTTAAGCATATGCTGGGCTGTGATGACTAATCTGTGTCTCCCCACTAACAATAAGAAGCACCCTGAAGTCAGGAAGGCTTCTGGTTGCTTTGGCATCCAAGGGCAGACTCCTTGAATGACTGAATGACACTGGGTCATCTCTGTGTAATAATGGTCCTCAACAAATGTAATTGTGCCCTTAAAGCCACAAACAGACAGAAAAAACTGAGTGGTGAATGATGCTGTGGAGTTGTCTGCATCATGTAAGTCTGGCTGCATTTGGCATTCCAGCAAAATGGCTTTATTAGATAGGCTGCCAGAATGCAGCTGTAGCACCTTCTAAAAAACAAAAAAAAAAAACAAACAAAAACCAAAACAAACAAAAAAACCCCAAACCAAACAAACAAAAACACACAAAAAAAACCAAAACCCACACAAAACAAAATACCCAAACAGACAAACAAACAAAAAAGAGGGAGAGAGAACATTTTCCTTCTGAGTGGTCATTTTTTCTTGTTTGGGTCTAGCCAATGGATTAGCATTGGTAAAAGGAAGGTATAAGAACAGTCTGGTTTACTGGAGGAAGAAAGAGATAAGGGAAGGCCTGAGTTAACACCACTGACTCACCAGTTTATGATGCAGAGTTCATGCACAGTTCTAGCTTCATTTCTACTCTTCGCCTCATCTCCTTCTTGGACTGTGTGATGTCCTTACAAAAGGGGAACATTTCATGTCCTTTGGTACTCAGGACTTCTCCCTGCAAACAGCCACAAAGTCTATGGATCTAGACAATTTAGTAATGAAAAAGAGAAAAAAAAATACACTAGCAGTGAGTCAAAGCAAATATAAACACAAAACAATACTTTTAGATATGTAGTCACACACCGTTTTCAGAACCAGAGCATGGGAGTTTTAGGGCTGAGTACTACAGTCAACAAAGGGAACAAAAATTATATCAGATAAAGGAAGGAACATATATCCGCATTTGTTTCAGTCATTTAAGCAACAAGTTCCCAAAAGCCTTTTTCAGAAGTTAGAATTTCCAGACCAGAATGAAATTTTCCCTGGAAGGTGCCCCTATGCTAAAGGAAGTCAGCATGACTTATCAAACCTGTTTTGAGTATTGCTCTGTTTAAGTGCCATTTCAAAAGATTCATTGGCTATGTAGGCTTTTACTATCAGCATATTTATTTCACCTCCTAAATGAAATCCAATTTGAGGCTATTAATATTAATGTGCTGAGATAATTCTGATGATGAATTAATAAAACACTTGGCCTCTCAATATGCTGTTTGCTCTTACCATTTAATGATGCTCTTAACTGGAAAAAGGAAGAGATAGAGCAGACTCCAGCAGGAGCCTGAAAATTAGAAACCACTTCATTGTTTTTAGCTTGCCACTTTAATGACAATCGATGGCATTGATTTTGGACTAGAAAAGTATTTACTAAATCTTTACTATGTGCTACAATCCCTATTTAGATTCTTTAAGCATAATCTTTATGCAACACCTGCTTAAGGTACTTCAACTATTTGATGAGAATAAATTAAAAAAATATTTGATGTATTTATGTGGTTTGTTGGAGATTTGACCCTATTTCTTAATTATATATATTGGGGGTTTCGCAAAACAGTTGTCCTCCCACTGAAAGCACACAGCTGTATGTTAGAAAAATGAGATGGCATCAACAGTCTCATTCCTCTACAAGAGAAATTTTAGTTGGCTGAACATTTTTGTACAGATAAGGCTAATTCACCTACTTTATTATGCTAGAATAGATTTCCATTTGAAGAGCTGAATTCAGCTAAGGTACATGATTTTTGCATTAGTCAACACAGTTAGCACACAGCCCTAATAGAAAAAAAAAAATCTAAATAATAAGAAATTTCCACAGACAACTAACGTAAAAAACATATAAGTAAACATCTATAGTGTCATGTTCATAATTTATATATTTTTTTATTATTGATAAAAGTGAATATAGGAACTATTTCATTCTAAACTCACATATACATATAATTTATTATGGTTAAAATATAGAACCTTAATGCTATTATTTTTTTTGTTTTCTATCTAAGAAAGAATGAAAAAAATCTAGTAATGGGATCGCTAATAATTTTAATTCATCTAAGGTTTCGGTCTTGAAAGCCTCTTGAAAAGGTGGCTAGAAGAACTCACAAATTAATTTTCAAAGTGAAGTGAATTTTAGAAATTCTAGAAGGATAGCAAGCCTGAAAGTGCATTCCTGTTACACTTCATGTTTAAGTCTGGAGTTTTCATTCCAGCCAAATTGTCTCTCTTTGAAATAGGTCAGATGATACTGTTTTACCTTAACTGCATTGTAGGAATATCCAAAAACATCAGGAAACCAAGAAGCAATAATTGTAACATATTATTGCTGAAATCTATAATATTATTAACAATTAAATTTCTGAACCAGAGAAGCCAAACAAATTACTACCTCCAAACTGGTTCTTCAGAGAGAAAACAAAGAGAAGAAATTTACTGTTGTTCTTTTTCATTAAATTATGAGGTACTCAGTGTGGTAAAAGCTCTGCATGCATCTAAAGAAAGTTTACTGATATAGAAGAGAAATGTAAAATTTCTAAAATTATGGTAATTGAGAATCAGATTTTATTTTTTATTATTTGTGGCATGATAATAGCAAGTGGGTTTAAGTGGTAAGGGAGATGGATGATATTGTAGAGTACCTGCTGTGTATCAGCTCTTTTTTGATGCTGCTTCTAATTTACCCTCTGCTCCCATGTCCTGGTACAAAATAGGTAATGCAGGTCAACAGGCAGTGAATGGCCACATTGAAAGCCCAATCAGGGGTCTCTGATTTTTTAGTCTATTTCAATTTCCCCTTACATGAAATGTCTAATTTCTCCCAAAGTTTCTAACAACCTAAAAAGACAGACCAACATTAATTTCTTACATGCCTTTGGCCGCTGTTCTGATGATCATGATCTTATAAAGACAATGTGGGCTGGATTTCATGAAGTTCAAACAGTTCTGTCAGAGTTGTTTTCTGTACTGCCTGTAAGTTATTCAGGACTAACACCATAACATACAAATCAGCTGACTTGAGTAAATGATCTATTACTCCTAAATCCTCATCAATGCTGTGAAATATGTTATTATTTCTAGGAAGTTTGCTTACTTTCAGTCATTCTTGGAGTATTTTCATGACCAGACGTTGTGTGAAAGTTCTGAGTTCTGAGAGACAAATAAAATTGCAGAATCTTAAAATGGTTTGGTTACTTTAAAAGTAATCTAGTCGAACCCCCCTGCACTGAGCAGGGGCATCTTCCATAGATCAGGTAGTCCAGAGCCCCATCCAAGCTGACCTTGAATGTTTCCAGGGATGGGGCATCTCCCACCTCTCTGGTCAACCTGTGCCAGTGTTTCACCACCCCTCCTTGTAAATTTCTTATATCAAATCTAAGTCAATAAGAAGAATCTGAACACCTTTACTTTGAAGATATTTCTAAGAGATTATTTTAGAGGCTGCTTTAATCTCTGATTTCTATTACAAAATATAGTACTTTTAAAAATCAGTTTGGTGAAAGAAAACTGACTTTAAAATATTTAAATGTATTTGAAAATCTTAGGTAGCCTTTTAAAATGCTGTCCATTTATAATAGCCTAAAACATTGTTATATTTAAGCTGCTATATATTTTCTCAAATAGCTGCAGGAATGTTTCCTCATTAGATAACTTAAGGCTAAACACTGGGAGTTTCTAAGTGTTGAGCACCTTAAACTTTTGATAAAGCGAGAGTAGAGTATACCCAGTGCTTCAAAGGATAGGTCACTCCTTATATAACAGTGTGTGAGAATCAGTTTTTGTCTTGTTTTTCTTAGACATAATTTGATGTTTTACAATAGAAAATAAGTGTAAGCACACCCCAGCATATCACTTCTATCACTGGTGTGTATAAAATGCTTCCCCTATGCTTTTAAGGTGATGAAAAGGACAACTACCTTATGTCTAAATCAGAAGAGCTTGATATGATGTCAAAGCCTTTGGCTAAACATAGATTGACTTAATTCTTTCAATAATGAACTTTGGTCCAGAGCACTTAACAACCACAAGAAGAGAAACCCAATATAAAAGAGAAAATTTCCTCATTTAGGTTATCTTGACTCTGCTGCAGGCAAAACATAGAAATATTTTTTTTAATCGAGATTCTCTGCAGCAGCCCGTTCCAAATGCCAGTATCCATCACTGATGACTGGATCAATAGCTCTGTTTTGGCCCCAGTCTCCTACGAGAGATGGCATGCCATCAGTGACAGACAAATATCACAGTTAAGCAAAGTATCCAGCCAGACCTAGTAACATTTTTATTGATTTTTGTTGTGCAAATAATGTCTTTTTGGGCTGAATAAATGGCTTTGAGCCAAACAGTCATTGTTTATGATTCCAAAATGCAATAAAGGGACAGGAAATATATTATAGCCTATGTCTCAAGGCACACAACATAATCATCCTTTGGTGGTGAAAAACTATCCAGCTGAAACCATGAGTGCATATTTATCCATGCTTAAAGGTACCTGTAGGACTTGCAAATCTTACACAAAATGTCCTGTTAGGAAACAGATGGTATTGCCCTTTAACCTATTGAATAAGTACTAGAAAACCAAGCAAAAAATAAGCACTATATTTCTTCAATCAATACAAAGAAAACACTTTATTATTTTCCCTTTAAATGAAATATCAAACTTGCCAAAATGGCATTAAGGTGCTATGAGAAAAGGACAAACCAGAAAGTACCCTGAAAGTTTTTCAAATGCTACAAAATTACATTAATAGTTTTCCAGCAACAGTATTTGTAAATTTTGTATTCTGGGGGCCTTTTTTCCAGAAATTACTAAAATATATTTGGTATATTTTTGTATTAAAGATCATTGTATTTATCTTTCTTTTAAAATCACCTATTTTATTTTCCTAATAGAATTATTATTTCATAATTTAAGCTAGTAGTATGAATAAAAAATATCTCCTTATGGTTATATCTGCATAGTAAATCCCAAACCTTTTCTACTGGGTACATGTCTACTATATCCAGTAGATTTAATTAGAAATCCCTTAGTCTCAGCAAGTGTGCAGTGGCCAGACTTTCTAGATATGCATGTGTCATAAACAAATATGAAGGTCAGAGAAAAGTACTTCTTATAACTGTCAAGTTATCTACAAAGAAATATTTTTAACAGATTTGTTGTTTTCAACTAGAAATAAGCTGTATTAGCTTGCATTATTTCAAGGCTGGTAAAACTATTTTGCCCTCATTGCACAACCCTGTGTTTTCATAGAAAATATAAATAATTCAAACACCTTTCAGAAAAATTCAAGAATATTTATGCTCATCTCAGAAGAGTCCATTCATCTATAGGAAAATGCTACAGTAATCAGATATCAGCCAAAATCCCATCTCTGTCCTACATCTTTAAATTTCAAGTTTTTATTAACTGTCTCATGACAGCCCTAAAGATAATTTTGAAGGTATTGAAGTGCAAGACAAAAGCTGTTCCCAAGAAATTACACAAAAAAATCAGGGGGTTTATTTGTAATATTTCGAAAATTAAGTCGATAGGAAACTCTAAGAGGTAACATGACTGTAATAGCATATATTTGTTAATGGCCTTATTATATCTACCATAAAACAAAAGTTCTGATACTCTTCCAGCAAGCTTATTGCAAAATCTTTATGTTCTTCAACAGAAGTAGGTATTCTCTTTGGATGACATAAAATCATTCCAACAAACCTTCAGTCATATATATCTGTTGTATGTCTTTTTGAAAAGTTATTTAATTTTAATCAGTATGTCATTGAATGATTCCAGGATTTTGGGGTGAATTAAGCTTTTTCTTTTATTATTTTTTTAAATTAAATTTTGCAGATTCTCAACCCTGGAAATATTACAGTTGTGACTAGAAATTATATGTGAAGACAGCTTCTTTGAGACGGGACATCTCTTGAGCCCAAAGCTATTCCCATGTCTAAAGGTTCTAGAAGCCAACATGTGAAAAGGCAGATTAGAGATAAAAAGAGGTTGACTTTTGACGTGTCACACATAGTGCAGGGTAATCATAGATTTGGCACCTCTTTCCTCCTTGTCCACCTCACCTGAGGGTTCAAAAACCAGTCACTATCTTCTGAGGGATCACAGACTTGGTCTTCCACCCTTCATTGACTGCTGGTTTGTTTGGTTTTGGTCTGTTTTTTTTTTTTTGTACACATTATAGAATAGTATCATGAGCAACATCTTATATTTGAACCTAAAGAGAAATAAATTAGCACTCTTACATTTCATAGGGATCAAATCTATTTGACAAAAATCCCTTGTTCTTTTACTCCTGCCTTCAGGAACAAGTAAACTGAAGCAGGCATGAGCCAAGTCTTTCTGAATCCACAGGTTTAACTGTGGCAATTTCTTTTATTTGCTCCAAGACAGAGAAACAGAAAACAGTAGATAGTCTTATGAAGTTTTTTTCTCTTAGTCATAAGTGTAGCTCAGAACTACTGGCTTAGGTTTAGATGTCTGCTCTAGTTTTAGATAACCAAGTTCAGTGAAATTAATCCCAACTTTGGTCATTCAGATGATTTCAGGCTGCCAATCCTGAGCAGATGATAGTCTCTGTGTCTTTAGCGCTAAAATGGACACGATTTTTAGGTGCACTGTTGCTTTATATTTTCAACTTACATCCAGCCTGAGAAGTCTGTTTACTTATCTGAAAGCCTTGCTTTAATCTTTGCTCAGAAAACTGGTGCCTAATATTACGCATTTTGATTTCAGATGTTAAGATATTCTACTGTATTTGGCCTAAAGATTTTTTTGGGGCTGAAATCAGAATAAGTAATTGGACCTGCATATTGCACTGAGAACATACACACTTTTTTCTTTTCTAAGTTTAGACTGTTTCAGGGCATGTTATTTTAAATTCAATGTAAATCAGAAACATTAAACCATGAGGTATGAAGTTATTGGCTTCATATTCAGTACATGATCAGCCATGTTACCCATTTGTCCTGTGGAGAATGTAGCCCCCACTCAGCCCCATCATTCCCAAGCTAAAGGAGCAAGCCTACATAAAACCCAAGCTGGTATTAAGAGATCTGTAACTGCTCCTCCTGCAGACCTCAGGAACATATGTTCGCATGCTTGACACAAACCGTCTGTGCCAATAAAACCCTGCCCATTGTCATGCTAAGGAAATTCAACCCTCCCTGCAGACTAAGCCCTGTCTATGTCAGTTGGTCAGTCACGTCTTCTCCTGGGGGAGTTGAGTCCCGCCAACTGAGAACATGATTTCCAAAGGGCAAATAAATAGGCTGTAACGGGATAGCATGTGACATGTTCCTACAAAGACTAGTCACCTGGGTGTTATGAACTGTGGAATGAAGATACTGAATGTTGTTGAAGATAGTGAATGAATGTTGTTAAGAGTATGAAATCACCTTCATTGATGAAGCTAAAAATAATGGAATAAAAAATGGTTTGTTCGTAATCCTCTTATTACAGATCCTTTTTTCTCTGTAGGCAAGAATGCCTCTACCCATTGTTCCCATTTCAAGAACACAGTTTAAAGTGTTTCTTTTATAGCAAATACACCAAGGTAAAAACAAACATGCTTTACTCTCTGGCTTTTAAAGACGACAGCTGTGGCCAGACTGATCTCATCACCCTGTCAGCAATATTTTTATAGCAGTTAGAGTAATGGGCAAGGCAGAGACTCTCATACTTGCATTTATCTAACTATCTTCTTTCCAGGTCCTTCTCCTCTGGTGTTGTCTAAGTTTGATCTGTATTTCAGTTGAAATTTTCCATGCATTGTCTCTGGCTAAGTTACAGGGAGAGTCTCACTGACATTTGCAGGTGTGCGAGTTATGGGTTTGCATTGAACTTGGCTTCTTGGATGGAGAGAAAGACTGATGGGGAGAGAAAGGGTAGGCTTGGGTATGTGCAAACATGATGTCTGCTCAGATGCACTTAATCAGCACAGGCCTGGATATAGAACAGTTAAGATTTGCATGAAAAAGGCTTCCTGGAGGAAACAGCATAAGCCACTGGAGAGGCAGTCCAGATGTCTCATTATCTATCTCTAGTTTTCTTCAGGTTTCCCTGGGATCTTGGGAAAGCTGCTTTCCCTCTGGGTCTTAATTTTAGTCTGTAGACTCTTAGAGGGACACCCAACCTATAATGTGATTGCAGATCTTTCTGAAATGCCCATTTCCAACAACTACAATGCCTACAAATCTAGCTATGAATAGCATGTTTATAAGAGAACAAAGGATCATCTATTATATGCTTGAGAGTCAAATCTCCAGCTTGATCACCTCTTGTTTTCCCCTACTAGCAATATCTTTTCACTTTATCTAATATCAGAGTATGTTTGGTATAGGAATTTTTCTGATGACCCCAAATATTATCAGCAGATTTTAAAACACTGTACTAGGAAGAGGAGGAAAAGTGAGATTTCTGCCACATGTACTGTGATTTTCTCTGCAGAACATCTGAATAAATTTGTCTTTGAAAAAATATAACCAGAGCTAGGCAATATTTAAGCCTAAACAAGATGCTGCAGTTTTTGTTAAAGGGAACAAAGTCTATAAGACACCATGGACTGCAATGGAGTAGGTCACTACTGTACCTCCTCTATTTCCTCTGTATTACAATATAGATGTGATTATAGCATATGTAAGCATAGACAAGCAATCATATTCACAGTGAAAATCACAAACACAGGTCATGAACCAGACCAAGAGAAATGAAGTATTAGTGACTAGCGCACAGCTTCTGAAAAGTCTTTGTGAATATCACTGGCTTACTAGGGTGCTATAAAGTCAACACCATTTTGTGTCTTCAGTGATACAACAGATCCACTAGATAAGCCTGTTTTGCTGGGGTGAATAAGTCCAGTATGAGCTACAGGTTCATAGCCTGTAAATTGAATGCTTTCTCCAAGGATAAGGATATTTCAGAGACTTGTATAGGTTCATGGAGGAAATCCTGATCTTTATGGGGAAGCCATCTCAGTGACTTTGGTTTCTTCTGATACTCATGCTCAGGGAAGGAGACTTAATTAGAGCAACAATGCACACACATTTTTGTGTATGAGGGAGAGTTCCATCTCCACACTTCCTAACTATTTAAGCCATGCTGAAGTACTCAGTCATTTGATCTCGGTATCATCTGGGGACCAGCTGTCCTGCCAGCTCTCCCACTCCCCATGTGGTCTCTGCACCCCATATGTTTCCGGCCATTTTCCCACATGCCTTGATCTCCCTGTATCCACCAGACACACAGATTCCAGTTTCCTTGCTTACCTTACAATGGTGGTTTCCACCTCCATTTTATTCTTAGCAGGTATCCTTAGCACCAGTTTTCTGTGGTTTTACAGCAAAACTGGTATTTCTGGAAAGTTCTCGTGTTGCTCAATAAAATAAATCAAAAGTGCAAAATATGTAAAACAACAGAGGATAGAGGATTTTTGATCATACTTATACTTATTACTCAGAAAGAGGCATAGGAAGATATGTCCTCTGAGGCCAGTGACTCTTCCTAAAAATCAAAATTCTACCAACAGCAGAAGGTTGATCACCAAACAGAGTCAGTTCTTTGTCACTTTGTCTGCTTCTTCTTCAGTGATGGTGAGGTCTCTATAGGTGTTACAACCACCCTCTGCTGTTGGAATCCAGTCTTTATACTAAACTTAATATTATAATATATAATCCAATATAATATTGTATCTGATTCTATCTTTGTGAACTTAAATATTCTTCTCTATTCTACCATTCTTTTTCAAAGGCTTTATGATTATGTAAGATTTATCTAGAAATATAAACTATATTGTACTTTTTCTAAAGACTTCTTGTACCTTATATTTTATTATTTTTTTTAATATTTTGTTATGTTATACTTTTAAAATTGCATTTTATGCATCCTGTAATCAACCATGAGTATGCAAAATAAAAAGTCTTCACTATGAGCCAAATTTAAAAGGTCACTTTGACTTGATTACAATCAAGGTAGAAACAAGGCTCATACTACCTAGTCTCCGTCTGAACTCTGAACATCTTGAAAAGTAGAAACAATGATGTTTTCCAGGGTGACACTCCAGTGGCTGCTCAGCAGCATTTATTACTGAAGAAGAACTATTTACAAAATATTTTTCAAAAATACACCTGGAATTGCAAGTTATCTCTGCACAGTCTTTTTTTACTTGCAGATAGACATATTCTTCTCTCCTTACATCAGTCTAATGTTGATGCATGAACACACCTTTCCACCTGGAATTTTGCCTTGAGCTAAGGAAGTCATAGCAACTCTAGCAAAGCAGCCACCTTCATGAGTGAAATGTTTAAAAACAATTTATCATTATAGCCAGTGTCTGCAAAATGTTCCCTTCACCATGTAACTTCATTATCCAGGATTAGACTGTGAGATAGTTATGCATCAAGAAGATGTATAATTACAAGAATAAGAAAAGCTCCACTTGCTTCAATGAACTGGTGCCCAAGAGTCCTTTTGTATCTTGCATCCTCACATCAGTAACTAAGGCTAAAAATCTCAGGGTGAAACTGAGGAAAAGGAATCTTGGTCATAGACAGCTGTGCAAATTTGTTGAGGCTTTTGAGACATGAGGACAGCCAAGGGTTGCAACAGGTTGCCAAGAGAGGTCGATCAGTTTCCATCTATGGAGGACTTGAACACCAGAGCAGATAAAACCCTTAGAAACTTGGTCTAACCTTGTAGTTTACCCTGCTTTGGGCAAGGGGTTTTACTATAGACCTTCTCAGGACATTTACAACCTTGCAACAAATTCTATAACATTATAAACATAAGGATACAAAAATTCAAACCCTTAAATTCCATCGACTTGTCCACGCTCTTACTCCTCACATACATAAACGTTACCTGAATTCACAAAAATATACACAAGGAGTCATAGATAACATAGACCTAAGACATCACCAAAGTTTTGGCCCCAGCTGCTGGTATTTTTTGCCTGATGGTTCCTCTTATCTACCTTATGATTATTGAGTACACTTGCTAATAAGCATAATGTTTTCAAAAGCACAAATTAACTGGAAGACAGGATTAGTGTTTGTAGTATCTGATGATCATCATATCAGTATAATAAAGAATCACAGGAATATGATCTTTATGTTAGGTTAGACATATGGGAACAAAAAAAAAAAGTTGTCTAAAGGTGTTTCAGCAACATATAGCTGGACATGTATCTGAAGAGGCTTTCTAAATTGGTGTCTGACTGTGCTCTTCCATTTATGTAAATACTGAGAGGTAATGCTTTTTCATATACCAAAATATTTTCCTAATTCCTTTGTTTCTTGGTTGTAACATAAGTAAAATGACAGAAAGTATCATTTTGCAGAAAAAGACTTAAGCACTGAGAAGGACTTGAAAAAAATTTAAGAACACTTTACAAAATTATTGCAATGATATTGTCATAGTAACCTATTCCTTCTGGACTGTGATTATAGGAATCAGGGAGTGAGCAAAGCAGTTGTGAGGATTTTTCTGGGTTATCTGGCTTTGAAAGGATCATGTTCAAACCCTGAAAAGATAAAAGAGAGACTATACAGAATGTAAGCTGGACCGTTAAACATTTCCATATGACAAACTCCTCTCCTGAGATCTGACCTGCCTGTAGATTCCCCAGTTTGCAGATCTAAAGGAACCAGGCCCACCCGTGCCTGTTCTAAAGAGAAGAAGCTGGGTCTGACTAGCTTTTGAAAACCACTTTAAAATTCTCACCAGAAAACACCTCAATAAAAAAAGGAAGATATATCCATAAAACATTCAAAACAAAATCCCATGAACCAGGATTTTTAGAAAGTAACTCATCTATTTTAGAAAGTAACTCATTTAAAAATTATTGTGAAAACAGTATCCCATGTAGGTATTTCTGAAAGAAATAGCTGCTTTTTGTAGAAGGCACTTCTTTTTCCTACAGATTATTAGTAAATTATGTCCTTGGGCAGCAGTCCTGACATTTATGCGCATGCATAACTCCAAGCACATGGCTAGTTTCATAAACCACTGTGGAACTATATGCATTCTTAAAGTTAAACACATGTATAAGCATTTGCAGAAGAGAGATCCATAGTCCTAAATCAAAACTTTATCTGCCAGCAATAATTATGCTGGTGAAGTAGAAAATTGGAGGCATGAGTAGTCAGCTGTAGGTGTTTCTCCTTCATCCTTCTCCACTATACTTAGAGCATCTTCACACATACTAGAACTTGATCTCACCTTCCATCCCCATGGTAAGGCAAGACCTTGGGCAAATCACAAGAAAATCTGGGTTTCTACTGCCTCGCAAGACAGTCCTAGTTGTATGCTTACCCACAGCAGCTAGGGACAGAGCACACCTTTCAGCTGCCATGGTGTATCACAGCTGTCCATGTCACATTTTCATGTGGCTGATGTCAGGCAAATAATGTAGCTTGAGGTCATTCCAGAAAGCTTGTGACATGTATCACCAGGTCGGTGATACAGACCAGGTGGGATTTGCAGGGAGCCTGAAATCAGTCTGCTCTTTGAACAGAATAGAGACCGACAGCAAACTACAGGTATCTTTCCTACAGAAGAAAATATTGGTACTGCTGGAATAAATTACTGAAGAGCAAATACTCAATAAAACACTAGAATTCTAGGAACAATTCTATCAAACTGATAATTTAAATCACTTGTCAAAGTAAAATCAGGCATCAAGGTTAATATTGAGTAAACAGCCATCACATAAATGCAGATGTGAAATCCTTTCTAACATTAACGGAAGCCAAGTTCAAATCTACTCATTAACTTCTGACACTCAAAATACATGAGTGCATACGTTTTAAGAAAAGCTATCACTTAACTGCTTGAAATCCATTCTCAGCAAATGAAAAACAGCTTCTCTGGCAGGTTTCCCGTGTGGATTCTCTGTAGTTATTGTAAACCCACTCAAAGCACTCATTTCTCATTACAAATTTCCTGTTAGTTAAAAATAATATTGTTAGTCATCTACATCATCACATCTAATGACTCAAAAAAATTTACTTTGGCTATTCTGATCAGCAAACGTTTTCTGAAATGTTAATTGGTAATAGTCTGTCCTGTATTTGAAAAAGCCTCTGCTCACTGGAAACCCAGACACAGGTTGTCTTTTAGCTTAGCTTGATACCAAAGGCCCTTGCTGTCAGAAATTCCAACTCAAATGCACATCTAACTCAAGAAATTACTATACTCTATGTATAGTAATCAATCCGAGACTCTAAGAATCTTCTTTTGCTTGCCATGTATGTGTTGCATAACCAAACAAATTTCTCACTTTTGCCGATTATCCTAAGCAGATCCACACGCCTCCTCCCTGCTGCACATCCATTAGAAACTTCTCAGCAGTCAGCTGCACATAGCACAATCCCAGCCCAGCCCGGAGTGTTTCTCTTCAGGAATCCTAAATACGAAATTTTTTGCAACTGAAAAGTATCAATAGCAGCTGCAACCATTATATGAACTACAGAAGTTAGGAAGCCTGGTTTCTTGTGTCTTTTGTTTTTTGACCAAATTACTCTGTGTCTACTGGATTAATACCTCCATAACACATTGCCATGTGGATCTTATGATTCTAATAATAGAAATCACAGTATATCTTTCATTTCTACAGGCCTTTATCCATTCAGCCACCTTAAATCTTGTGGATTTGGGAAGTTGTGGAAACTTCTTATTTTTTGAAGTATATATTCTTGTACCAAACTGGCTGAAAATTTGCTAGCAATTTCAAAAAACATTAGACAGATGCTTTGATGGCCTACTTTATAAAACATCTTTGTTTAGGAAACCAGTCTATTGGCTAGATTTTCATATTGCTAAAAACTCCATTGTGAATACTAGACTTCATCTTTACAGGGTCATTTATCATTACCATGCTTTGACAAGTCATTTGAATACAACTTAGTTCTATTTAATTAATTTGGTTTGACAACCATTAGTAAATCACTAACTTTCAATTTTCTCTAGTAGTCATCTCAGCCATATTTCAAAGTTCTTACTTTTTTTTTTTTTGTATAAAGATGAATTCTTCGTATCAGGGTTTCATGCTCTCAGAACTGAGCAAGTATCTATGGACAACAGTTTCCTCTGAGAAGAGTATCAGCACATATATATAATCATTAGCTAAAGAATGATGCTTCTTTTGCTCCCACCATAGCCTGTAGAGAAAAAAAATATTCAAAACTTTGAGCATTTCAGAATGACTGAGAATTTGAGCCCTGGAATATGGAATGTAGTTTGATAGGCAGCAAATCCAGGGCTTTGAAAATTTGTGGAGGTAAGTCTTAGAAGCTGATGGGACATTTGCAGAAAATACTTTTTAATCAAGTGCACTACAGACAGATAAAGTCAACCGAAGTAAAAACTTTAATGACGGGAAGAATGGAGAGTCATTGTGATTGAATATCTACATAAATATCTCTATATTAATATATTGGAGATCACTTTATTGTGATAATAACTGAGGTCAGTTAATAATGTGCTTTTTTGCTAAGAGTTTTAACACATTTTTAATTATTTTCATGACATATCAAAACCAGTTGATTCCTAACATTTGCATCCTTAGCTGTGAGTATGCACAATTACAAGGTGACCAGGCTTAAGAGCTCTTTTGGGAGAGAAGTTGGAACAGAAATAAACTAATTTTCTTTTTTCCTCCAATTTTTCCTTGCCTTTGTCTGATTTTTAATACTATTTACCCTCCTTTTCATTAGGGTTTGACCCCGGCCAGCCCATGTGCTTATTTGCCTTCCAACTGTTTGTTTTGTGGGTGCTTCTTACCTGCAGCTTCATACATCTTTTCCCCCTCACTGGTCACACTGCTCACACATTTATGTAAAGTGCTTATAGGTTGTGCTTAGCTACCCCATCACAATTTCGCAAAATGTTCATATCCCGTTTTTTAAAATGTTTTAGTATGCTTAGATTTAACTAACATCTGCTAATGACTAATTAATACAGGTATAATTTCCAGCTGTCACAGATCTCTGCTTTGGCTACGTAGTCCATCTTCGAAGAGGAAACTGAAATAACCTGGCAGAGAACCTGATGAAAATAAGGTGGCAAAGGGTTGCCTGCTGCTGATGGTACAGCCTTTCGGAAGAGGAAATTTGGAGGGGGTAGGGGAGGGAAAGAAAAAAAAAGGAAAGAAAAAAAAAAGGAGCTTGAAATTTTTGGGTAGATCTGATCAGTTTGTCCCATTTTTAAAAGGAGAAGATATGTTGTGATTTCTGCAATGGCAGACAACCAGGTATGATGACTCAGTTTAAGTTCTATAATCTTGTGTTCTCTTTCCATATGCTGGTTGATTATTAAGTCACCCAAGGGAGAAGAGAATTAATAGTCCATGCAAATAGGAACTACTACACTGACCTGCCATTATGCATATCCGGCATGGAATATGGTTCTTCTGGACGCCTTTGTGACTAAACCATTCACAACCTGCTCCTGCTTTTGTGAGGAGTCAATGAGCATTTAATGAGTAACTTCAGGCTCTGCAGCCTTAACAGGAATTGCACTGTTCCTCTCGGGAGTTGGTCCAGGATTTTCATTTCTATCCTATCAGCCCTAGAACTGAGACTACTATGTGATCGGTTTGGAATTATTATCTGTTTGGTCAAATTAGGATGACAGCTCAATATTTCTGAAAAAAGGAATCTTGAACAATCCAAGAGGAAAAATAGAATTCGTCTTCTATCTTTCACTCTTAATATTGCAATAGAAAACTGGAAAACATGGTACTCACTTTATACCTTACGAGCAGCTATTCAGTCAAAGCAGAATTCATAGCAGATAGAGACAAATCATCTGATGGCAGAGTTTAAAAGAAACCTGTTACTATGACAACAGATAGGGTCAGATAACAAAATGAACAGACACTTTTGATCTTCAAAAAATTCCTTTTCCTTTGCTCTCTCCTCTGTTATCTGGACCACTCCATCAAACACCTAGCAGATAACAGAGCTGAAAACCCAATCGACCTTCAAGGAAGACCAGACAAGTAGGAAAGTCTATGGAAAGGCTACTGTTGCAGTGGAAATGCTTATGATGATATTTTCTCTGTGTATGTGTATGTGCAGTGTGTGTATTTTACCAAAGTAACAGAGTACTGTTCAAAAGGCCTTACAAAAGCCTCTAACATTACAATGTTGAGGTATTTTTTTTTATAATGCCACTCAAAGAAAGAAAATAGAATGTAATGTAATCTGAAATGATCTGCTATATAGTCATATTGTGCAGTCAAAAAAAATATTTAGGTATTTTTAGATTTTGGAGCACTAATTTATTGTGCATGCCTTACTTCTCTCATGTTATGAAAGCTGGAAAAATACCTCTGAATTTGAAGCTCTAAAAATACTACCTTGTCATATTTCAGTATTATTTTACAGTATTTCAAAGAGGTGTATATTGCTAAAAAGAAAATATATTACACACTGATGAGTTGGAAAGAAAATCAAAGCACCACATTACCTCACTTTCAGTTGAAATCACAAAACAGAAAAGAGGGGAAATAAAGACAGCAAAAATACCTTAATTAAAGGGAAAATACTTCTTCACTGTCTGAGGCTACTGAAGTCAGCGCACAGCTTAAAAGATGTGCAGGGAATGGCACTTCCTATGTGTAGTAGTCCTGCTGTCCTAAAGAGATGTCCTAGCCCAGGAATGGGGTTACACAGATGAATCTGTTTTGGGCCATGGTTTCTACTCAAACTTTATTTTCCAGTTCTCCGTATGGCAGTGCCATTAAATAGACACCATTAAGTGAGACTGTGACTGTTCCAGACATTGTGATGATTTAAGATAAGTATGAAAGATCCTCAGTATTGCACGATATGGGTCAGGAATCTCACCTGATCACTCTGGTCCGTACTCATCTGTGGTATGTATGTAGCATATTAAATTTACTATGCGCCCCAGAGGAAATATGTATTCTTCACAAAGGTAAAAGCAGTGTGAAAAATTCACAGGGTCTCTTGCCCTAATTTCTCTGAGTTTCATACAAAACCAACGGATTCAATTAACAACTAAATTCGCAATCACCAAAGAAGAGAAGACTAGTTGTTATGCTGTTACAGAAAGTACACTGCTAATTTCAATATTGTCAACAGAGAGAGACAAACAACCATTACCTTCACATTAATAAAACTGTCATTTTTTCCTTGTACATTTCTCTATTTGACCAAAAGTTTTCTTTAAAAAATATGAATTTCACCTGGCAATGGTTTCTGTCAAGGTAAGACAAGGTGTTAGTCTTTAGTGTAGAATTTTAGCTAATTCTACACTAGCACATGCACACACACACACACACACACACACACACACACACAAAAAGAAAAAGGAGGTTCTGAGGTTCTGATTCCTGGACAAATAAGTCCCTACACTTCCATAAAATAATTTCATACTTTATAACATGGACAATCTTTTGTTTCACAATTACACCTGTGCAGGTCTTGCAAAACTAAAGAGCTCTATATTTTTACTGCTGGAATATTTTACTTGATAAAGCCTGTAAATTGGAATTATGCCCTAAAGCTCAGAGGCTCGTAGAAAACAAAGAAGCCAAAGTAGCCAGGATAGAATGTCATGTCAGAAAAAATGAAAATTCTTATTTATTTTTTTCCTTAACACTTGTATAATAGAGTTGAGTGGAACTGATCTTAGAATCCAAATCAGAGGGTTTCTAAATTGTGTTTCCCATGATGGCTTGCTGCCTTATGTAAAGAGGAACTTACCTTCATGAAACCTGCAGCCTCCTCTAAGGGCAGATTCAGTGGCCTGACTACAACTTTTAAGGTGATTTTCTGAGCCATATAACCTTTCTGTTGGCTCCTACAGTGCTGCCAATGGAAAGATACTCAGAGACATTGTGGGACACACAATCCCACCAGGCAAACTGCTACATGGGAGAGACATGGAGCCAGCAGGCATTTCCAGGAAATGAGGCTTGATGATGAACTGATCTGGAGCTCACTGATTGTCCTTTTCCTATTTAAAATGCATATAAAATGGATTGTGCCAGTATCTAAGAACATGGGATATATACCTGAAAAAAGCCCCAAACCAACAAAAACCAGCAGTCAATTTTTCAAGTGTCTACATACATTCCAAATTATTCTTAATAATAAATGAATATTCATAGAAGGACCCAGGGCACAGAGTGGGAGACCATCTCTTATCTGCTCATGTAGCAGACAGCATAATAGCAGCGGCTGCTACAGAATCTTCCTCCCCTCATCCTAGCAGGTCCTCTCTTCAAATTACTCAATCCCTCTGTTGAGGCACCAGCAAGGCCACTGATTTTTGATAATTACTGGAGGGTGGACTTGGACGTGGAAGACCTTTTGCTCAGGCAACTGAAGAGTTGCCAGTCATCTCCAGCTATTACTCACCTGATCTTGAAATGAACCAGAAAGAAAACAATATGTGTTAGATGATTTTAAAAGGACATGTGCTGTCCCTAGAGGCAACATATATACATGCTGTATAGTATGTACTTCATCAATGAATCTATGTTTCAAGCCAGAAAGAAAAGTCAAATTCCATTTTCAAATTCAGCTCTATTCATACAGGAAAAGCAATTTCTGATTTCAGACAACAAATGTTTCTAGATAGTGAGTATACTTGTAAAGCTTGCTGACTTTTTCTCTAATATTTTTCCATTTAAGAAAACCCTTCAGAGAAGTGATTTTTAGATAATTCCACAAAGTGCTGATTAAAAAAAAAAACCAAAAAAACCACTGTAAAAGGCCACTGTTCAGTAGCTATTCAATTTGCCTTTTTAACAAAATAAAAATAAGCAGGTAAGTATTGTACTCGATGTCAATAACTGGAAAAAAGAGATGTTAAAGCAAGCTAAATAATAGCCTAACAGTACCTGTACTAATGACCATAAACTTCTACTATGTTAATTTTTCTCTGCACTTTTAATTACAGATCAATAATACTTTGCAGTTGACATTTAAAAATGCTGAACCGTGTGTAGGAACACAGACTGAATAAAAATATACAATGTGGTACTGAATTTGCCAAATCAATAAACTTTGCCATTTAACAAACAGTAGCATGTAAACAGTCACCGAAATTAGCAAGTGTAAAAGACTATGCTTCAAGTGCTTAATTATTTTTTAATAACACTAAGCTTCAGTCCATTGACAAAATTCCACTGCTGTGAAAGCCACCCATTCTATTGGGGTTTTTTGCTTTATTTATGCATAGCATTTCTTTCTTGTAGCTTAAGCAAAAGCTAAACAGCACCCACAAATTCTCTTTTGAAAATAAGGTTCTTAAAGATCAAAAGGTGAATAATATAATTGCACAGGTTTTAGCTTATCCTTCCTTACTTAGAAAAAATATCTTTTTTTCCTTTCAAAATGCTTTATTGTGACAAGTGCATTTAATAAATATGACCATAGCATTAAACAGTAGTTACATATGAGAATATCAATATAATATCAATGATTCTGTTTGAAACACAAGGCTAAAATCAATAAAATGTCATTCTATATATTCTTTCCTATACCAGCTCATGCTAAGATAAGCATGAAAAGGCAACTTTTTCAATATTCTGACTCTAGCAACTGCTTTTTTTTCTTTTTTTTTTCTTTTATTTTGTTTCTAATTTACTTGTATTTTCCTCTTCTGAGTTTTCTCTTCATTGCAGCAGTAGGCTGAATTTTTACTGTGTACTGTTGCTACTTGATTCCCATACACAGAAAAAAGTTTCTAACCATGTTGAATGGGTTTTTAACTCTGAGAAGTATGGAAGGAAAGCTTAGTGAGACTGAAAATAGTAATTCAGTGACTCTATACTGCTAGAATATATATTCTATACTGCTGGCAGTGACTGCCAGCTTTTCCAAATTAAGTATTTAATTAACTTAGTAAGTTCAAGTGCTGTTTTACTGTTTGAATTTTCTGGCCTGAGCTAAGATTGTTAAGTTTAACATGGGTAACTAAAGCTATGGTTGCAATCAGCATGACAAGTTCATTAATTTCTACAACATTACATAAAGCATGTGACCCCTGCCTATCATTTTTAACCTAAATAATCACTGTAGCAACAGATGCTACAATGTTCTTTTTTTGCTACTGTGTAAGACATGGTAGACCACCTGTCACCAAAGCTGGATATGACACAGAAATCCCAGCCTGTGAAAAACGTTGCATTTTCCAGAAGAAAAAAATGCATGCCAAATCCAAAAAGAAAAATGGATACCACAGGTATCTTAGTCTTCTTGCAACCAGATTTGGAGGAGGAAAAAGGATACCAGGAGCAGAAGACTGGGATCTTCTGTCATCCTCCTAGATTCTAGCGCATCAGCTAGAACAGTGATTAGTATTTTCTTGAGAACATCCAGTAACTGTAGTTTTGGCCTCAGGGTGGTATATCAGAGAATATAAAACTTCAGTTCAGGGAAGAAAACAATGAATTTTCCATTGAGAAAACATTTCAGCAGATTATTACTGACAAGCTCTGTTTGCTATTTCCTTCCTGGAGCTCTCAATCAGAGATGAACAGATCAAGAAATTGTCTCATTGTGGCAGCTGTTGCACATTTGCAAATTTAGAACTTAATTTTGCAACGGTTATTGACATTAAGGAGCACTTAGTCTTGTAAGTGGTTCAAACTAAGTCCCCTTTAAATCAATGGATTTACTATTTCCTAACTGGGTTAAGTATAGAGCTGACTTAGCAAAATCTGCTTAACAGACTTTACACAAAAGTAACTGTTAAAAAACATGTTCAGTGAATAGACTTTTTCCCTAGGGAATTTTCCCTGTGTGATATCGGTCTTCTGCAGTGACAGCAGAGAGTTATCTCTGACCCCAGCTACACCATCCTGCATGAGAGTGGAAGACATTAGAACTGCTTTCAGGGCTTTGTATTGTTACCATGCATATCAGGTGGACATAGAATTGTAGTTAACATAATTTCTAAATATTGGTGGCCTGGTGTGCACACCAGAAGATAGTATGTCTAGGCATGCCTGTCATGAGGTAAGCCTGTCCCAATGTCTACTGAAGGGTTCTCAAGCACAAGCACCCAGCACAGGCTGAGTGGAGAATGAATTGAGACCAGCCCTAGGCAGAAGTACTTGGGGCTGTAGGTCAACGAGAAGATCAACATGTCTCAGCAGTGTGCACTCACAGCCCAAAAAGCCAACTGTATCCCAGGCTACATCAAAAGTAGCATGGCCAGCAGTGAGGTGATTCTGCCTCTCTATTTTGCCCTTGTGAGACCCCTCCTGGGGGTCCTGCATCCAGCTCTGGGGCCCCCAACATAAAAAAGGCACGCATTTGTTGGAACAAGTCCAGAGGAGGACCACTAAATTGATCACAGGGCTGCAGTATCTTTCCTGTGAAAAGACTGAGAGTTGGGCCTGTTCAGTCTGGAAAAGAGAACGTTCTGGGCAGACCTTAGAGCACCTCCCAGTACCTAAAGGAGGCCTACAAGAAGGCTGGAGAGGGACTTTTCACGAGAGTGTGAAGTAGTAGGATAAGAGGGAATGGTTTAAGCTGAAGGAGGATATATTTAGATTAGATATCAGAAAGAAATTCTTACTATGCAGGTGGTGAGGCACTAGAACAGGTTGCCCTTAGAAGCTGTGGATGGCTCATCCCTGGAAGTGGTCAAGGTCAGGTTGGACAGGGCTTTGAGCAACATGGTCTAGTGGAAGTTGCCTCTGCCCATAGTGAAGGGGAGTGGAACTAGATAATCTTTAAAGTCCCTTCCAACCCAAACCATTCTGTTATTCTATGACTTGAATTGTCAGGCTTGCCCAGAGGACATCAAGACACCATTTAAAAACACAGTTGGAAAATGAAAGGAAAACAAAAACCAAAACAAACAATAAAAAAATCCACCAAAAAACAAACAAAACTTCAGACCTTTCTCCTGGGACTCCTTTTACACTCCACACAACATATGTTGTATACACAACCAAAGCAGTCTAGGGAGAATGGACTAAACAGCCAATGTTTCATTGTGGTGGTTTAGTTTTCTTGGTTTTGGTCTAGGCCTTCCCTGGTAACAGGGTTATAACTAAGGAAGTATTTCACACCGTTCCTTTACGTAATCAGGTGGATATAACCGAAGGAGGGGAGGTTCCTCGTTCTCTTCCTTTCGGGTGCTTGGAGGGCAGCAGGTCTCAGTGTGTTCACCTCTCTCTTATCTATATAAACTGAGGCCTACCTGAGAAACTGGTGTCTGGAGCCAAGCGGAGGTGAAGGAACTGTTTCCTTGAAGAAACAGTTTTCCTTGGTGAGAATTTGTTTTGTTAGTTACTTTATTGAGCTATTCCCTGAGTTTTCGAGTGTGTGTATCTCTTTTGTTTTTTTTTTACCCATTTTTGTCCCTTTTTCCCTTTCCCCCTTTTCCCCTTTGGGGTTGTTTGGGATTCTTGTTCTGTATATTCATAGTGTTTAATTGTATATAACTGTAATATATGTGAATATATATATATTTTTACTACAATTTTCTTTTGGTACCCTTTTTTCTCTCTCGGGATGGGGAATCTGTGTGACCAACAGCTGGATTTGGCAGGGAGCCAACCCAAACCTCCACATTCGTATGGGTTGTTTTGGCAAAGCTGTACTGAGTGGGTTTGATAGTATGAATTCCAGCTTACGTGTGTAAAGCTTCCCCATTCATGTAGTTCATGACAGTGAATTACTTGCATAGAGCCAAGCACCTAACTTGCAGTTGTAGCACAGTTCCACTGTGCCTGGATTTCACTTTGTATTTGATCATCAAGCTCCATAGTGTAATGTCTGAGAAGAGTTGGATGGTAAGCTCTACTTCACCTGACACAATGAAGATGGAGCAGCCAGGCACTAGGGAAGACTTCGGATCCGAGTGCATCAGTTTCATTTATATCCCTGACAGTTGCAATTGTGAACAGTTTTCTTGCATTAGGTGTCAAAGTATTTCTCATACAGACAGTGCTGTATGGGGACGACCTCTCTTTCATGAACGCCAAGGTCTCAGGTAGAATGTAAAAGTTCCACGTTGTTGGTACATCTCATCCATAGACATCTGCTTTCATCTGGTCCACATCAGAAACTCTTATAAATGTAAGGTACCTTGCTCATTCACTCTTTCCGGTTGCCACTAGGCCTATAATAAAAAGTAAGTACTATCTGTGCCAGAGATCAAGGCCATGTATGGATTCTGTGTGTCAAGGTACTGGAATACACACTTAATCAGGCTGAAGTCTCCAGTACAGTAACACTGAAATTATTCTTCATCAGTAGCAAAAAGAGAATATGAAACACATTACTACTTCTATCCTATCACTGTGCTAAGGAAAGAACTTCCTCTTTGGTCCTCCATATCTTAGCTGAGTGCTAATTGGAGTGAGGTAAAAGGCAGTGACCAGTTTCTTTGGCACTGTTTTGTATAATATGCTGGCATTTAGCACTTTTGGAGAACAGGTAACTGGATTCCAACGGTGAGGCAAGCCGAGGAACATATAGCTGACATGATGCCAGCAGTATTTTCTGAGTAAGTTGATGAGGTCAAGATGTGGTAGTCTTGCAACAACATCATAGGATGTAGATCTTAAGAATCTTTTACAACACTTCTGGTTCTTATTGTTCACCCCCACACTTTCTCTGTTGCCACATCAACTCCTACCCTTGGCCATTTGTCCTTGCCCCGTGTTGCCTACTCTATCATGCTGGTGTAAATGTCTGTCAGATAGTGAATCAGTTCAGGACTCTCTACATAATTAGCAGACAGAGAATTTTATCAATCCATTTCACTGTGGGTTTACAAACAGTTGTGTTGGCAGAGAAGCACAGCATGCAGATAGAAACTCTAGTCAAGAACAGGAAGGAGAAAATTACAGCTTTGGATAGCCTAAGCTGCCACTGAAATTAAAGTTATGATCTGTATACTCAGAGTAACAATGAGGGAATTCAAGAACTCCCCTGTCCTGCTGCAACAGGGTATATTTTAATTATGACCTTGCCCCCTTATTCCTATATGTTTTGTCTGCTTATCATACTGTGGCACTTGTGGTGCTCCACTTTGCTCTGTGCTATGTACTCTTTGACTGATACCATATGCTATTTGACTTACACCATAAATATGAAATTTCTGGTCACAGATGTCAGAGTCAGTGAAGTTACTGTACCACTGCTGTGATCACTGACAGTGTTAGCCTTCAAAACTTGAGCCACTCAGAAAAAGTAGATGTTTTGAAAGGCTTCCTCAAATACTGAGCAACAGAAGTAATATATTGTTGCAGCAAACTAGAATTTCTGGGCACATAAATTTCTTTCAAATGGGAAATGTCTGGGAAAATATTTTGAGAAATATTGAGAAATACTAAGTACAAAAACTTGCTGTACACTTTGCTGCACTTGCCATTGAAAATCCAGTTTCAGCTTGCCTGCCAACAATATAGTCAATATTAAACAATAACCTCTGAGTTTAGTGAAAGTGTTTGGTTTGCTCTGATATATTAATATACCTTCAACTCTGCATATGTAATAAGGCCTGACTGACCATGACCATATCCAATATGCATTGCCAAGTTTAATCCATATCACTCATAAATAATGAGTGACCCTAACTTCAGCAACATTAGTCTGCTTTGCTGGTGCCTCTTCAGTTCTCGTTTTCTAATTCATCTTCACATGATAAAATTAAACTAAAAAATACAGTTACTAAATACAATTACTAAAAATATTCCAGCAGCACTTGAAAATTGTCTGCTCTCCAGTAAGTACTTTACAGTTGTGCAAGGTTTATCAACAGTGAAGCATTCAAGAGAAAAAATGGCCAGGTTATTCCAAACACAAAATATCCAGTTCAACAAGTCCTATTCAATCAAGTGCAAATACTATCTAGTTGTTTTTTAAACTACAATAGGCAAAACTTAAATTCTTAATTTTAAAGAGATAATAACTTAGACAAAAAACAGGCAAATATGAAATACTTCAAGTGTACGAGAACTATATTAATTGTCTTACAGCTCCTCCTAGTTTAGCACTGCTAGCTTATAAAGGGAGTATGGGCATTGTTTAGACATCAACATATCCAACAGTATTTTTTTGAACATCTGGTGGGAGTTATATATCTCAGATCACCTTTTCTTGTGAAGTGGAAACACGGCAACACAGACACTAAAGCAACAAAAAGGAAACCTCTAAAGTAAACTGATGAATGAATATAATTATGGTGATTTCTAGTATTTCATCTTAGAGTTCTGAAGAAATTTAATATTGATGTGCTTAAGCTCTTGTCCAAAACATCTAGCCTATTTTTCCAACTGCCCTCAATAGTATATTGACAAGCTGATATATCTTTATTTTATCAAGTGTGAGTATGGGAATGACAGACTAGAAAATTAATTAAACTGTAAATAAATTAGGTTAACAAAAAGTTACACAACAAAATATTAACCCAAAAATAATAACTTTTTGAAAAGTCTCTTATGCCTCAAAAATACACCAGTTTTCTTTGAGCATGACAACAGAACCAAGGACAAAGCAAAACTTTATATTAACTCTCTGTTATTTTTTGCTTAACTCTCTATAAGCTTTTGAACAGCTCTCTGACAGCTTGCTGTTAAACAAAAAATAAATAGTATGTTTTAGCAAAGATAGAAAATATTCTCTATTTAGCATTGCTTATAGGACTGTGCAAAAGTGCTATGCAAGATTCTTAAGTGTATAATCAATATAATGTTACTCATAGAAGTCAAACCATCAGATTTGAGAGCGCTTCATAAAGTTACAAAGGCATATGGGAGAGCCGGGAAGATGACTTGTTCCTAGCAAGTCTCGGCTCAATGATCCTTCCTGCATTCACTCTTTGCTCAGTGTACGAGGAGCTATTTGTTATGTTTGGCCCCAACAGTGTGCCCTTAAATTTAGTTGTATCTCCTTGGGGCATAACTGAAGAAAGTTTTCAGTCATCACTAACTGGGTTTTCAGATTCTGTCAGTGTCCCGTACTGGGATGTCACATGCTAGTGCAGGGAACTTGGTGCAAGCAGCAGCAAAGCAGAGCCTGATGTCCTAGAAAAACATCACGCTTATGGTATCAGTGAATCTTGTAAAGCAGATTTAGTGGGTTGACCCTGGGCAGACACCAGGCACCCACCAAAGCTGCTCTCATACCCCTCTGCAACTGGACAGGGGAATAAAAATGTAACAAAGGACTCGTGGGTTGAGATAAGGACAGGGAGAGATCATTCACCAAATACTATCACAAGCAAAACAGACTCAAATTTGGGATGTTAATTGAATTTATTACTAAAAAAATCAGACTGGGAGAATGAGAAATAAAATAAGTCTTAAAAACACCTTCCCTCACCCCTTCCTCCTTCCCAAGCTATACCTCTTCCCTCCACCACCCCATAGCACAGGGAGATGGGGAAAAGGGTTATGGTCATCATAAGTTGTTTCTGCTGCTACTCAGATAGAAGAGTTGTTCCCCTCCTCTGCCACGGGATTGCTCCCATGAGAGACAGTCCTCAATGAACGTCTCCAGTGTGAGTCCATTCCACAGGCAACAGCTCTTCATGAACTGCTCCAACATGAGTCTTGCTTGCTCCAGCATGGGACGTCACTACCTCCAGCTAGGCCTCCTCTTTCCACAGATCCGCAGCCTGCAAGAATCCACCCTAAAAGGCTCTTGCTCCAGCGTGGGTTTCTTACAGGTTCACAATCTTCTTTTGGGCATCCACCTGCTCCAGTATGGGTCTCCTCCATGGGCTGCAGGTGGATATCTGTACTCCTGTGGTCCTCCATAGTCTGCAGGGCCACAGCTGCTTCACCATGGTCTGTGCCACGGACTGCAAGGGAACCTCAGCTCCAGCGTCTGGAGCACCTCCTTCCCATCCTTTTCTACTGACCTTGGTATCTGCAGAGCTGTTTTTCTCACATATTCTCACTCTGTTCTTTGGCCACAATTACATCTGCACAATAACTTTATTTTTTTTTTCCATCTTTAATTTATTATCACAGAGGCATTATCACCGTTTCTCATTGGTCCAGCCCTGGCCAGATCTGAGTCCATCCTGAAGACATCTGGTATTGGCTCTATCAGACATGGGGAAAGCTTCCAGCAGTTTCTCACGGAAGCTGCCCCCCTAGCCCCCTTGCTATCAAAACCTGACCACACAAACCCGATATATAAGAAAATGGCATTGCGAAGGGATTTCATATAGGCAAAAGTCTTATTTTACACTCTCAGAACACTGTCACGGTGACCCTCCCTTTCAGATTCTCATATGTTGACATTAATCCATTCCATGCAACGAAGACTTATACTCCTTGAACATCTCTTTGAATTTCCCTGAATGCTCTGGACTGTGTAGCTCTTGTAGGCTGACTACACACCCTGAATAGAGCCAGGAGTAGGATACCAGCTGTGCTACTCACCTAGAAGTTGAGAGATGATTAGTCTGTCACATGTGGCACATTAGTGTGTCACAGTGGCTGTGGTCCCAAAGAGCTTTGAATTCAGGGGGACTCCAGACACCCAGAACCTAGCATACTGCACTTTTTTGGCAGTCCACACTGCACTTTAGCTCAAGATACAAGTCTCATCTTCCCCCTTGGTAAGGTGCATCTAAATACTTGTAGGAAGCATCCCAGAGCCCTGGAGGTAGGAACTCTGGCTGCACATTCTGTTGTCATTTCTAGGCCCAAAGGGACAGTCAGTGTCTGAACAGAGTGCTGTGCTTCATCCTTGAAGATAAAGTGGGATAACTTAGGTTAATAAACGCCTAAATAACAGCTTTCAGGACATTATCTGAACACCTGTGATCTTGAGTTTGCTAGAATATGATGGATAACACAGTGTCATTAGCTGTATCTCAGCACTTATGCTAGAGACTGTTCATATTAGATGTTTCCAGGTCCTCAGACATTGGAAAAGTGAACTGTGCTTGTAGCAAAATTGCTGCAGCAAATCTGAGATAAAGAGAACATGACAGTGTTCAGATGACTTTGTGTACGTAGGCTACAGTCATTGTCCAAATACACCAAAGAAGAAATTTCTGGGCATATAAGCTTAAAAAATTCTTTTTTCTATCTCTTTAGTGTGGAAGAACCCTTGCTCAAAGACTGACAACACAATCTGCAACAAAATTTCCATATAAACTGTCTTAACAATCAGATTTGCCATTCTTCACTTTCTTGCTAGAATCCAATCTAGAAAACATATTTTTCAAATTTGTTGGGTTTGTACATGATCATCTAGGATCCTCTACAGCCCTCTAGAGCTGCAGATCTCATCATTCTTTGCACCAAATCAAACCTAAATCCCAGACAAAACCTGGGAAATGAAGTTAAAGGTCAGTATGACCTTACAACAGTCTCTTAACTTCCCTGAATAACAGAAGGCTGAGATTTCCACTAAAGGTTTCCTACATAAATTCCACATATTGTGATTTATTCAGAACATGTCTTTTATACAGTCTCCAACACTTATTTTAAAACTTCAAGGAATGCAGAAGCTATCATTAGAATTAACAAGTTGTGCTGATAGACAACAGCCCTCACCATTAAAGAAGCATTTTGTCTGAATTTATTTCTCTTTACCATAAAACTGAAAGACTCTGTCCTACCTTTTCAAGCTAGATGAAGGTCCCTTCCATCAGAAATATTTTCAGCCTCATAAAATACAGAACTGAATAGTCACTGAGCTTTCGCTCAGATAAACAAAACTCATTGAGTTCTCTAGTCTGTCACTTAATACAGTTTTCTAGGCTAGGAATTATTACTATTGCATTCTTCTGAAACCTTTGAGGTGAAGATAGCTCAGTTCTGGCAGTGGTGGATATTTTAATAGGTCTCCTGTGACCCAGCATACATATTAATGGTTTGTTTACCTAAAATAGTATGACTAAGGACTCTCCAGAAAATGATTGTGGCAAAATTTATACTGCTTTTCTTTGTCTATGTTCAGGACTTGTAAAATACAAGATTAATTAATATGCAACATTAATAGTCTTGTTTTTAATTTATAAATTCACTTCTACAGTCAACTGAATGAATAGCGATTTTTCACAAAATACATCTTTCCAAAAGATTTTGACTAAATTTATCAAACATTGAACTACGTTTGTAAATATTTAAACAGTTACTAACTAACTTTTAGATTCCTGGAATCAGAACTATTTATTTTAAGGACTTTATAAACTATGTAAACTATGTGTGTGTCACTCCTTGAACCAACTTATTTGGTTTATAAAGCTTCAAAACTATAGTATGTGGGGTTTTTTAGATAGAGGTCTTGAAAAAAAAAATAGTTGCTACTTAATCCCATGAATTATGGAGCTGCTAAATTCCTAAACCTGACAAGTTTACCATTTTTTTTTTGGACCAGCACTATGAAAGCTGTGCATGTGTCAATCACCATAAGCCCTTTGGCAGAGCTCTGAAAGATGTCTGTAAAGTTTATGAAGATGTCATCATATTTTTGAATTCTATGAAGCTCAGATGTCCATTACCAAAATATTAGCTAACTAACCGTATACAGCAACAGGAAATATTTCTTGTGGAATGCAGGTGATTGTGATTTGCTGTAAAAAACCACAATGTATCAGATCAAAACAAGGTAAAATAGTGTCAGCCAGAAATTAGTTTACTCTAATTAGCTTGGCACTTACTTCAGATGTTGCAGATAAACCAAAATGAGTTAGAGATGTAAAAGTGGGAGAAAAGACAAGAGATAGTCACTGTGAAGGAGTTGGAAAGCACGGATTATAACAGTAATTTTCCAAAACCTAGAAGAAGCGGCCTCTCAGAAAAAAAATAAATTTTTGTTACTTCTAGATCTCTGCTGATCTCTGAGCTATGAAACTCCTCTCCTCAGTAATATGAGAATAGCTTTAAACTCTAGGTTACATCAGTTCATTTTTCAAGTACCTAACCTCCAATCACAGCCCAAATACTTTCTCCAGTTTACAACTGTATTTGTGAGGCCCAGGATAGCCTGGCTAATATGTTGAGTATCATGACAAGTGAAAAAACTACCTTTTTGTATGTTGAAGCTATCAGGCTCTTTCAGTCAGAGTATTTTTAGCTTTACTTTGATGAATAATTTAGTCACTCCTTGCTAAAGCTTTGGTATGCTGTGGGGTGACTGGTGATCAAATTTATTGCTAAAGTATTTGCATCCTGTTTTGCAGAGAGAGGATAAGCACTTCTTATTTAGTCCAGCAATGACATACGAAAACTTTCAGACTATTTCAGATTGCTGAATGCTCTTTAAATGCCGAGGTCCATCCAGTCAGACCAACTCCAATACAACTGGACATGCTGCACATAGGAGAGGAAGCAGTCCTCATATACAAGGCAATGGATTGTGGACAGAAATCTCAACTAAAACAATAGGATAAGAACTGTAAGATTTTTATGAATTTCTGTGCTGAAATGGAATTTCATGTCTTTTTGAGAGAGTACAGCCTGTCCATTTGACAAGTTAAAAAGTGAATATTTAACAAGTATGCTTGAATAAAGAATGTTCACATATTGTATAGTTACAGATTATATTTGTATATCAAACAACTGGTTTTGTTGGGTTTTTTTGCCATTTGAAAACAAAATTTTTTACTGTCATTTCATAATATAGGTACACTATGAAAATGAAAAGCAGTTCTACTTTTATTAAAGCTTAAAAGTGTTCAATAAGCAGAGGTATTGTAGGAATATAATTCAATTTAAGACCAGTAATTTGTGTAAATAAATGTCTAATATGAAAGAATCACCACAAGTGGAAATCAAGAATATTCAATTTTTCATGATAGGTATCAAATGAACAAAAGAGTTCGTGCTCATTAAAAAGTTCTAAAAATAACAAGGTTCAGATTCTTCTATGGGTTCATATAAATTTTTTATTTTCCATTTGAAAATTAAAATTGTGTCATATACATGCACTTTTTTTGTGCATACATGAATTGAATTTAAATTTTTCTGTTAAATTATTAACCATGGTTTTAGTATGCTCTAAGGTGAGTAAATTAAGGAATCTTGGATTGTAGGAGGTGTAAAAAGTGCTCGTATCAGGGGAACTGGTGTTAAAATTGCCTGGCATTGTCCAGGAATAAGAACTTAATATTTCTTTGCAACAAAGGGAAATGTGTGCCTGACTTTAACCATAAGTATTTTTGGCTTTTGATTAGTTTACTGACTAATTACTGCTGGTAGATTACAGTAGGCAATGTTCTTTCACACAATGGAGTTTAATTGAAACTAAGGGGGTTGCACAATACACAGGAGCTCTTCTGAGGTTAAGATTTATATCATTAAGTATGTAAGTATCAGTCTGTCCTAAAGGTTCGGAAATATTTTTGCCCAAATGCTAAAGGAGCATTTACTTTTAATAAGCATCACTTTTGATCTTTAGCAACTGAAGACGTAGTTTATACGAACCCATTCTAGATCTGTATTTCAACAAATTAGAGGTAAGCATGTGATAAATTACTAAATTTCCAACATAGTGAAAACACAGAAAACAAATTAACTCCTTTTGAGAGCAATAATATCCAGCTAAGGGCTGGAGTTCGACACTGTATGGTTTTGTCATTTAGTGTTTTGTGAGACATTTTCGTTTGTTTGTTCTGGGTTTCTTTGTTTGGTTTTTGTTGGGGTTTTTTTTTGGGGGGGGTTGTTGGTGGTGGTGGTGCTGGTTGGTTTTGGTTTTGGTTTGGTTTGGGGCGGGGAATTGTGTTTTTTTGTTGTTTGTTTTGGTTGGGGGTTTTGTTTTGGTTTTTTTTTTTTTCCCCCCACAGAAGCACAATTGCTTATCATGGATTTAAATGTGATCATTCTGGAAAAGGTAAATTATGAGGTCTTTCATAACTGCCATGACAAAGACTCTTTCTGTGCAATTTATTACCTGACTAGTACATTCCATGCCTTCTTCAATGTAGCAATAGCATCGCTTTAAAACACTGTAGTGGGAGACATTCAGGTCTCAGGCTGACAGGATAACATCTTGTTGACTCCAGCTTTGGTCAGTTTTCTCCACTGAGAAATAATGACTTCTGTGATCTCTAGTGTGCAAGCAACTTTCGTGTTCAACTTTCATGACATTTTTAACTAAGAATACCTACCTGACCATGTGAATTAGTGTTATTAACAAAGTCAAAATATATCATAATAATAAAAATACTAAAGAATATTATTTCAGCCATTGAACTTTAGAAGAAATTTTTTTCTAATCTTTCCATTTGACTTAATAAAGTGTTTAAAACTGACAATACTTACCAAAATAATTACCTTTATTTGTCTAACATTAAGTTCATAGGAATGATAACATCAGTAATAACACTATTTGGAGAAAATAAAATAGGAAGAGTAATTATAAAACTTTGTTTAATAAAAACCTAACTCCTTTGCCTTTAGCACTGACATAATATAGCTAAGTATAATGATTATAGTTTTTAAGGGAAAATAACCATCATGTTTGTCTCACCATCTTTATTATTTAAATGATCATATATTATATAATTACCTTCAATGTAACCATCTTATCTCATGGAAGATCTGTGGTAAGGGAAAATAACTTAAATTTAATGACTTTTCTGGCACAATCAGTCCTTCATTCTGTATCCTTTTATGGGAATGAGAATACTGATACAAATTTGAAAAGGAGAGACTGGAAATACATAAGAAATACTGCCTCAAATCACCTAGGTAATATAGAGTAAATAGATTTTTCCAGTCATCTGATGCCCAAATCTTATTCCCTAAAACATATCTAGATCCATGATAAACATTGAACTCATCTTGCCAATCTTTACTCAGGCTTTTTCAGAGGAACAGGGTTGTTTTTTTGTTTTTTTTTTTTTTTTTTTTTTTTTTTTGGTTGAGTTGTTTTTTTGGGGGGTTGGGGCTTTTTTGCTTTGGGGTTTTTTTTGGGTGCATCTTCAAACTTATTCCCTCCTCCTACAGCTTTGCACTTCTATGTCCCAGTTCTCTTTGTAGGTGCAATTTCATAGGAAAATGTTATCATATCACAAGACTCTCTTTGCCCTCCAGCTCAACTTCTAATTGAAACTTATTATGCTAGCAAATTTCACTACAAAATCACTTGTGCTGTGAACCCAATAACAGGATCAGAGAGCAGAGGGAAGGGGGAATCTTCATGAGGAGAGAAGCTAGCATGGGAGAAAGAGAAGAATCCTGAAAGTTGGAATCCCTCCAAGTCTCAAATCTCTGGATGATGCTTATTTGATAGCCAGCCGTGAGCTCCTGCAAGTAAGTTAAGCCATGGGTGAGACTAAAAGATGAGCAACAGTTGCTTCTTCTGCCAGCCAGGGAATTTTATAGCAGACAAGATCATTGGTGTTTGTATTGTATGGGCCCCTGGGGTTTAGATTTGAAAGAGTTCACACTTTTGTCTTATTTAAAATGAAGGATTTATCACAGTCTTATCAAAGCTGCACTAGGAGAGCCAGTGGTTCTTCTGGGCTACCAGTCAAATGATCATTTCTGTCCATTACATCTGCTGTATCTGAGAAAAGAAACAGAAGCTGGGGAGCACTGCCAGAGACCAAGGAGGAGGCTACTATGTATGTATCTCTGCAGCTTTCCCCATTACTCATGAAACAGAGCTGTTCTCAGTCTCAGGCACCTGCCAGTTTTCCATTTGCAAACCCCTTGGTACCCTAAGTATTCACCCATTTATTTTCCCTAAGGTTGGAAAGATATGCATAGACTATGCCTTTTGTCAGGTATTCTTGAGAGAAGATATATTGCCTTATCACCTGATGTTCATGATTTTTTGTAACTGAACTGGATGTATGCAAATTATCTTTTAGCTAATGCCAAATACAGAACTACAAAAAGCTCAACAAATAATTCATCTGCTCCTGGCCATAGATTTGGCAACACTGTAAATTATTGCACTCTGGGGCTAAATAGGCATAAGGAAGAGTACTGTAGTGAAGTCTGAGTCATTCTCCAACACAGAGAAATGAATGTGCATCTACTTTGGGAATATACAGATGACTGAGAATAAATGATGGACTGATTAAAAAGCATATGTTTCTGATGAAATTTGAAATACAGTGACACAAGTAAGTTATACTACAGTCAGTGACTAATTGAAGCCCCTTCAGCAAATAAATATCTGTGTCATGTGTGAACCAGAAGAGACCTAGATTCCTCTGGCTTCAAACCTTGAAATTGAGTTGGCATCAAACTGTATCATGGCGCGGTGATTAGCCACACTGCGAGTAAGCTTGCAGCAATATTTCTGTTTGAAGATAGATTCTCAAATCCCTCCAAAAGCCACATGAAGTGATGTCACCTTGAACACTGACAGGATGAGTTTCTCTTGGGTCTTTCACATTCAAAGTCTAGGGTTAGAAGTCCCATATTCTGGATGCACCCAAGGAACAGACGATTGTGTAAGTAAAAACAGCAGAGGAGGATGAAAGAAGCTGATTAAGCAGGGCAGTCCACATGCCAGTAAGAGAGCTGGTACAGTCTGAACTATAAGTGTTTGAGAGCCCTCTCCAGCATGACACACCCCATTCCACAGGTTTACAAAAGGATACCTGATAACTTATTCCTACAGCTCTTAGGAAAAGATCCCTTGATAGGATATAAAACATGAAATATGACAGTCTTTACAACAGTCTTTTACACTTTGAGGCCATAGTTTGTGCTGAAGGATGGAGAGCTGTTGTCTGCTTGGTGGTGCTGTCAGTATTAGAGTATGTAAAGGACCAAGATGAACTTGCAGATTTTTTTTTTTTCAATACAACAGTGCTTTAAACAGCTGCTACAAAATCTGATTGAGAATTGCAACTATTGTGTTCAGGATGTTGTAATCAGATTCCTTTTTTTCCAAAACTTTTTCTAAGTACTGCTTGACAGCAACAGGACTGTATGGCAGACCCTCAAAGGAGAGGTGATTGCTGTGTTTTTGGCATGAGAACCACAGGAATGCAAAAAATGACAATTGGGAGTCTTTCATGTTTGAGCTGTTGTGGATTCTGTGAAGTTAATGTTAACTGTTCAGAGTGTCTAAGATTAGTCAAAGCTTCCTTTAAATAGCACATTAATGTACTGGATTGTTTTCCATGTCTGTTGAATTTTAGCAAATTGTTCAGTTGCCTCAATATTGTAAGTTTAAGGAAATCCAGCTGTCAATTCCTATTAAACTGACTTTAGTTTTATATTGTTAATTCAGTTGTCTTTCACACTCTAGCTGCTAAATCTAAAGAACTCTTTACAAAGGCAGATTTATGATGGATGCCATCTGACCTGATAGAAGGAAACAGATATTGATTTTTAATATTTTCTCCAAACTTGTTTACTCTAGGATAATACAGCAGCTGTGTGGTGGCTTGTCTCAGAGTGGAAAGGATTATTACCAGTGCCTTTTGATGAGATAAATTACCTAGAATGACTTGAATGGCTAAAGGGTATACTTTGATGTTATGTCGCTTCATTTACCCTTATGACTAAATGATTATTGATTTTATATTTTTAAGCTCTTGAAACGTGAAAATAAGTTGGTAGAGAAGCCTAGCTGTGTTAGTTTTATTAATTTATTTCTGCAGGGCATAATTCACTTTGGACCAGGTTGTGAAGGTTTTGGGTTCATGACCGACTCCAGATACAGTTGCAAAGAAATGGCTTATTTATATAGTCATTGCAAGTAGTTCCAAAATCAATACAGTCTGGGATTGGATGATTAAACTCAGTCCCTTTGTGGGATTCATTCCTCTAGCTACCTCTGAAATGATCTTGACTGAAGCAGATTCATGTGATCCAGTCTACAAATAGCAAGTTTGTTCAAGTTGAAATACTATTTTTTGCTCATCACTTTTTTCATCTACTCTGTTCACTCAGTGACATTTTAACAACCAGAAAAAAGCAGTTGATTGACTACTTCAATGAAATCACTAATCTGCATTCAAAGAGTTGACTCCAAAGACTACTTAGATTTTCCATGGATAGATTTAACTACTGCTTTGATCAGTTAGTCCCAGTATGCAGTGGATTTAGGTCTCTGTACTTATGTAGGCAGCAGGAATCCAAGGTGTACACTAAACCTTTAAATAGTTTTCACAGTTCAAAACAGCTATTTGCCTTTTGTGTACAGCAGACACCTACATATTTCTGTGAACTATTGCTTTTTCTATCATCATTTAACATGTTGGTGCCATTTAATGTTTGTCTGAAATGTGATTCCGTTGTCAGTCTATTGAAGTATTTTGTAGAAACTGGAAGAAGTGCAAAAATGTGCTCCAAAAAACCCCAAAAATTCTCTCTCTCCAGTTTTCCAAAATGACTATTTATATATGCTCTTTGCTTGGTGCCTTTTTATACCTTAAACAGCAATATTTTTAAGCTTAATTTCTTCTGGAAAGGATCAGCAATAAAAAAATGTGGCATTGAGTCTCAAAAATTTGGATTCAGAATCCTGAGATTTCACTTATATAGAACATTAGCAAATTACAGATAATATTGCTAACAGTATTTCAGCTGTCTAAAGAGAACTGCAAGCAATAAGCTATAACAAAAGCCATGGCTCTAACAAAGTTGATTACTTGGAAGAGTTTAGCAGTGCATGAACCTGCACAGGACTGTCTAAACTAAAGAATAATATTTCATGATTTAAGAGTACATATTTATCCATCTCCTGTACAAGCTATTAACCATATGCTTGTCTCTTGTTCAGATGTAACTAAGAGGGGAGTTGTGTGTTTTTTAAATATATGTTTTACCTAACACTGCGTGTTTCTACAATACAGGGATCTCTCTAAATGTTACTTTTATGTAGATAATATTATTCACTTTGTGTGTGTGTGTGTGTGTGTGTGTGTGTGTGTATTGTCACTCAAGACTATTATTTCTCCAAAGGATCTTTCATTGTAATAAGCCTTGGCAGCATATTTTACAGAGTTAAAAAAGGTGCAAAACATTTTTCCTTATTTTAGCCACATGATATGTATAATTAATGTGTAGCAAATTATATTGCCCAGTTTAAGGCTTGTTTAAATGCATAGAATTTGAAGTCTAATGCAGGAATAAAATAACTTTTGGATCAGTGTAATGTAATATGTTGATCCATTTTACTGGGTGGTGTGATTATTTAATTAATCACCTTTTGACAATTATTCACACTGGTCCAAATCAAGGTCTCCATTAAAACCAAAGAATAGCTTCATTACAAATGACCCATAAAAGTGTCAAGTGCTGGCAGTGAAGACAAGTAATTTCCTTTCCCTTTAAAACCATTAGATCGAATGATGGGGGTGGGGAAGGTGATGAAGTGCGTAATAGTGTGATTACAAAGAAAAGCTTAAGCAGTAAATTTGACAGCCATGTTAGAGTGGATAGAAGATAAGGGATATAAACTGTTGGTTCTATACCTTCAAAATCTTTTAATTTTATAAGAAGACAGGAATGAGTGGATTATATTTTTGAGAAACTTTTTTTATCCTCTTTTGGTGTTTACTTATAAATTGAGACTTGAAAATTGTCTGACTCAAAGCTTTGCAGATATAAAATAAACACTGTATTACCTTCTGAATGTTACTTAAAATAGCAGTTAATTGAGACAAAATTGTTTTACAGCTCTGCAACTATTGTCAAAGCCTGCTTATCTACAAAATCTTTTCTATATCTTATCAGTGAGGATCACAGCAGGACCTTTATGTCAGTGTAATTATATCGGGCACTGACTTTTACATCTGGAAAGTACCGAGAACTACCAACTGATCTTTGGTAGAGAAAAAACTTCACTCATCGTTGATTACAGGTAGATGCTGCACCCTCTGCACAAAGTCCTTATGTTCTTGCTATGCCAAAACCTGTGAAACCATTTTAATTTTCAACTTCTGATAAAATCTTGTGTATTTCTATAACGACCACTACAGTTTCCATACAAAGGGATTAATTTTTGCACCTTTCAAATCCTAATGTCATATTTCAGTTTAATATTAAATCCTGCCAAATATTGACAGACTGAAATTATCCAGGAAAAAAGCTTCAGAAAGTGTGACTAGAACATTAGAGTGTCACTTTCAGGGGGCTGAGCTGAAGAAAGCATTATTCAGAAACCACGTTCTGACTTTGAACACACATTGAATAGCAGTTGTATATTTTGTTGTAATTTTGTTTGGTTAAACTACTTTAGATTGTGGAATAAAGCCTTATTAAGGAATTCCATATAGTGACCTTACCTCTTATGACTTGGCTTCAAATGGTGAGAGTTAACAGGTGGTGATTATTAGCTCAGCTATGATCGTTTTAAAAAAAAAATACTAAAGAAAAAAAAGGAAAAAAAAAGAAAAAAAAACTTAGAAATAATGCCTTCACCCAAGCTTCTGGGTAATCGTACTAATATAGATTCCACTTACTACAGGAGATGAATATGTGTTTACTAGTTTTTCAAAAGCGCAGCAAATATTGACCAGTCACAGAAACATATTTGTTAAATCTACTTGTCATTCTTTCTTTGATCTTCATTTGTTTTCAAATCTTGCACCTAAGGTTGGACTAGTTACTGTAAAAATTCCCAAAAGTTCAAGTGCTGCTTCTAAAAACTAATGGCTATTGACTTTCATTAGGATTTCTGTGATGTTATCTAACCCTGTAAAGACATTTGCGGTATGCAGTTTACATTGTATCTAGTGATTGTATAATCATTATTGATTTTCCTTGTGTGTAGTACCTATGTCAAACAACCTAATATATTTAAATGGTGATTATTTCAGCAATATATCTATTATTAGATAAGATCAAAGATGGTTAAGTGTGTAGCAGATAGTGTGATAAGATGATATAATGTGTATTTGTGCCAGTACCTGTGCCCTTTTGTGCATAAAACTGCAATTCATAGTCTTTAATGATTAACTCTCTGAAGCATGTTGTGATTTCCATCCTGCTGTAGAATAAAGTATGACAGATGGATTAAAGGAAGCCCACTTTTTAAGCAAAAGGCCTAGGAGTTATGTAAATGTAATACAATTAGATGAATTGCTTTTCAAAGACCATGGGAAATCATTCTGTATATTCTGTTCACTTCTTGTTTTTCTACCCGTACTTCTGAAGAAAACTAGAAATACATTTAGAAAGCTGCATGATTTCCCAAAGGATATAATTGCTGTTAATCCCATGAGTATGGATTAACAGAATAACTTGGCCCAAAACAGCAAGTGATTTCTCAGGCTAATCTCATGAGTAGAATGGTTATTGTATTTTATTAGTGATCAAATAGTATTCTACTTCAACTGTAAGTAGAAAAGTGGCAAATCTAATGCATTCATTTAATATCAAAGAATGCTATACTTTTCTTGTGGAGTTCCTCTGCTTTACTAATATCATTTAATTAAAATATGCTTATGGTCAGTAAATTAAAGTTGCAATATACATTTAGTGCAATTTAAAAAATAATTAAAGAGAACCACCCACCCCTCCACACACACACTAAAAAAACCCAAAACAGAAACCAAAGGTGTAAATATACCTATAGTGAAGGTGTGGAAGTAGGAACACCAGCTTATTGTTCTTTTTATTCTTAAGATTTTGTCACTTTCTGCATTGCTCTAAAAATCAATAGATACACTTGAAAATATAGTATATGTGCATACAAAAGGTACACTTGAATATGTGAATGTACTTTGTTAGCAAAACTTTATAACAATTTTTAACTAGTTCTGAAAGGCAGAAGCCTGTGATGGTACAATCGCCTTGCATTCATTTTCTATGCCTCCCTTTTCAGTTTTGAAGTGGTTCCTGTGCAAGTACTAAGACTCAAGTCTGAGTTAATGCTCACAACCGCTGTAGTGTATGTGTGTGCCAGCTGTGTTAGTATTAGATTGAGATCCTCTCTACCACTCTCCGCTACAGAGTATGGAGATGCATGCTTTGGCCACCCTTTAATTCCTATTCATGTCCTCAAAATTTTGATTTCACTCTGTCTTCTGCATCTAGCTGTAAGAATGGAAAACATTACCATCCCAAACTACATTACCATCCCAAACTATATCTTCCACCAGGAAGTTACCAACATTGACAGTCAAATGCTGGAGGAAATCATGTGAATCTTCCCCAGCTAATCTCAAGGAAAATCAGACATATTATATAAACAATAAATATGATTGTGTGCCCATAACCTGTGTGAATATGCTTAAAGCAACTGAGGAACATCTCAGAAACTACTCTTACAACAAACCAGCACTGAAGGTGATTGTTTTGATCACCAAGTACTAATGGGGTAACTCCAGCAGAGAGTAGCAGAGACCAGCAGTCAGAGCATTTAGCTGTTTGCCAATATAGCTGGATTAGGAACAGGACGCTAGTTCCCAGTGGTCTCCTTTGTTTCAGCCTGTCCACAGGGATGAAGATACCTACTTGGTAGTGCCACCTCCTGTCTGCTGCACAGGAGTGCGGTCTAGTGCAAGGTGCTCACAGAGAGTATCACTTTGCCATAGTGATACTGTGCCGCTGTGGCCTATTCTTGGATCCCCTGATGCTCCAAGATGACTCTCATCATGAGTAAATGTGAGAGTTTTGACGATGGGTATTCTCCTCTCAGATAGGAGAACACTGCTTTCAATTGGAAAAGCTTCTTTGACTGATGATGAAGCTCCTTTGTTGATTCCCAGTTGTGGAAAAAAAAAGTCTTTTTCATTGGAAAACTTCCTTATGTGACTGAATGGTGGACCTGAATGATAATTTATTTATTTTAATAATTTTTCTCTAGATCCTGATTGTGCAAGTCTGACATAGCTGTTCCCATGCAAACCATCCAGATAAGCTCAGTTGTAGTATTAGGACCTATGTAATTATGTGTTGTACATACAGATGCACCAGCCAAACCTTATGCTACCCTGTACTGTGTCAAGAAGCCAAACACAAGTAGGAATTGGTGGTTTGAAGGAGGTTCCTGAATAAATCTGCCTTCACAGAGAACATCCCACCTTTCATCAGAGGAATAGGTGAAAAAGCACAAGTGATTTGCTCTGACACATTTATTTCTCTGCAGAAAGTGCAGTAGTGATGTTTTAGTTTGCATTTAGAAGCTTAACTATATAGGAGCTGCTTCTTTATTCTCTGGTATATTACACTTGAAGTAACAATGCCATTATTTGTGCAAGACTGTGGTTCAGCCTATTGCAATCACTAAGAAAAAAATTAAGAAAAAAAGGTCTACAATAGTCATGTCTGCCTTCTACTACAATCAGAGTGTGAGAGAAGTCAGAGTAAGCAGCCAGGAGCCATGCTATGAGCAAGTTTTCAAGGGTTATCCTAGCTGTCAAGCTCCTAGCTCCTACCTTTCTGAATGGGATCCTTTAACTAAAATACTCATTTGTTTACTTTAAAGTAGTATTTTCCATGTTCATCCAACAAAGCACTCAGACAGGAATACACTTACTCTTTATGTAAATTAATATTTTAATAATGTTTTAATGTATTTTTTTTAGTTGATAGAGTTCTTTCTCAAACTCCAGGCATAAAACCAATCTAAATGAGTCTGTATTTACTGCCTGAAGCTTCAAAAATGTCTGTTAAACAAGTTCAAGTAAACCCCCCCCAAACCTTAAATCTTTTTATGCCAACAACTAAATCCCATGGCATAAGGATCCAGAGGCCAAAAGAGTGCCATGGGGAAATTTCAGATGGAGCCTCTATGTGTCCTTGAATTTTATTGCAGAATTTCTGTCATTTCTAAAGGGTCCAGAGAGGAAGCCAGGAGAAGCACATTGAGAGTTAGACTATTATTATGTCTCTGCATCATATAGAGCCACTATGCCCAAGAGTTCTGTAGTGGTTGGTTACAGCAGCATAACTTCTGCACATCACAGGGATGAAGGGCTGAAGGGAAATAATTCCCTCCCTCCACTCTCCCCTTTAATTTCTCATTCTTTTTCTCCTTTGCAAAGTCCAATCAGCCAACATTTGTTTGAGCAGTACGAAGGGGAGCTGAAAAGAAATTCCACTCATCCATTATCACAATGCTTATGGACTTGTGCTTGGGAGAAATTCAACCTCCAGGATGTCTTTAGAACCAGGACAACCTTAGAGTTTCTTTAGAGTAGGATAACCACATATGCTATCTTTGGTATTTTATTTTGTTCTAACTTTGAATGTGTGAGAGGCAGTTTTCCCTCCCTCCTGCTGTCAGGCAACTCCCCCTTCCCAGCTGCATGACTAAACCTTGAGACAGACATAGTGGTGGACACAGCCGTGTGCTAGGCTGTGTAAACCCTTAGAAAAAGTTCACCTCCAGATACATAATGCAAGAGAGAGACGAGTACTTTCGTCTGCTACTGCTAATTATGCTCTAGTCAAGGACTTACCCCATATCTCAGTTGTTTTAACAGATCATCCTGGCTTATGTACATCTTTGCCTCTGCCAGACTCACCTTCACTGCACAGCTATTGAGCACTTAGGAAAACTTTGGTGGGGAAGAAAAATCTCCATCCCAAGAAAAATCCCCCACTGTTACTCTTTTCTCCTATTTGACTTTGGGACAAAATCAAGCCTTTCAAAATATTCCTTCCAAGATGGTGGGACTCAAAAAAGGAGAAAAAAGTGGGAGGGATTCTTGGTTTCACCTTTAAAAACAAAGGCTGGTATGAAAGATAACCGCTGCAGATTTCTCTCATGTGAGACCATTATGAAGGCTTCTGAATGGTGGGACACAGAGCAGGGCCAGGGTTTTCCCCTATTGCAAAGGATCATCCTTAAACCTACTATTCCAGAGACCTCCCATCACCCTATTTAGGTTTCATCAAGGGATGTGGGGGGGAGTACCCAGTCAGCTGTAGATCCAGGCTCTGCTGTACCTAAATTACTGTACCTAAATTAAATCCACTTCCTCTTAGCCCTTCTGGAAGTGTTGCAGCTACTGCATTTATTTAAAAAAAAAAAAAAAAAAAAGCTGTCTTTTCTTGTGCTAAACATGGAATAGAAGATACTTTACTAACATTAAAAAACAAAAACAAAAAAAACCCCACTGTATTTTAGGTTATAGTCATTATTCATACAAAATAAATGATCAAAACTAAGTAACAAACTCACATCTCTCTTTTGAGATTTCTATACATAAGAAATTGGGTTATCTACAATCATATTATGGTTTAGAAATGTGTTAGTGCATTCTAAATACTTGAATTAAAACAATTTGGTTTGAATTGTACTATTATACCAGACTCAAAATCCTTTTATCAGAGATTCTTTTTCTTTCCCCCCCCCCCTTTTTTTTCTGTATTATTAAAGGTTTTCAAGCTTTGTTATTCGAATGAGATAAACACTATGGTAACTAGGAAAGCCAGCATGTTTTAGAAGTCTGTGGGTTTGAGTGCTTTCCAAAGAGACAAGGTAGTATCTGTATACTAATATTCTCTCAATGCATGAAATGTAATAAAAGAGAGCTATTTCAATAATAGTACTTAGAAACTATTAGGCATAAAAATCCTGACACAGTGGAGATATTGCTTTGAGGCACACCCCTGGGGATCAAGGTCAGTCTTCATGCCAAAGTATCTCATGGTGGGGGAATCTTGTTTTTTGCAGAATAGAAAACAACACTTTTTAAGTAAATCCTAAATGCTAAGGAAAAATATTTCGCTCCCAGGTTTGTGGAAATTCTACCTGTGTATGTCCTTTTTTGGTGGACAGGTGGCTTAAATAGCAATGTGAGAAGAATACCATATGTCTTTGTTATTCAAGTGATACAGGAAGTCAGTATTAAAAGTTTCTGATTGAAGCTTACTAAGTAAAGATGGCCAAATTTCAAAAACCTTGAAGTCTCAGTTTACAGCTCTGGATACCAGTGTGAAGGCTTCTGAACTGTACAAATGTTTCAGATCTGAAAAATGTGGATGGACATCTTGTGAGAATTGCCTGTTTCATTTCAGACTGTGTGTCCTTCAGACCTTTCTTATTTCCTTTTTTGAATCAGCGCCACAAGCATAAGGACATATGGCATTGTGCACTTGCTAGTGGTCACAAATCCTTCAGAAGGTGTGCCATAACCATGGTAAAAAAAGTTCAAATATGTAAGAAATTAGATTTTTCATAATACACTGACATCCCCATTGGATTATTACTTTAATTTTCTTAGACATACATATATATATATCTTAGACACATTATTTAAATCACCCTTTTGAGTGTTGTGGGCTTAAACATCACTGAATTTTTTAATTTTACTTTAGTTTATATACACCACACAATTTTTTCCAAAGAAATTTCAGATTCAGAGTCTTGATCTGCTGACAGCAAATTCTCTACCTCTAGAGGCATTAACTACAACTCTGCTTAAAGTGACTCTGTGTTTCTTTACCTCCAATTCTTTTCCATAAACTAAAATACTATTTGTAATGGACAGAACTCTTTAATCCACAAACAGCAAATAGGTTTCTGCAGAAGTGGCAAATATAACTACTCTGATTTTGCAAGTGGGTCAATAGGTCTGCAAACATATGAAATAATTTACTTCACATTACAGATTAAATATGAGTCAGTAGAAGAATGAGAGTCTACTATTCTTTTCTGTGAGTCTTTGATCAGCATGTGTTTTAACATTTTAGTGACTTATTTTAGAAATAGCACTTAGGATGAAAAGTGTCCAAACATTTCACATATTTAAGATGCTTAGGACCTGATTTCTGTAGATACTTAGTACAATGCACTGTTTTGTATCTTCAGTTCTAATTTTTGTCTGCTCTGATGAGTTAAGGGAGCTCAGAATGTTAAATACAAATCCAAAAGACAGGAAAAACACAATTAATGGATACCATTGACACATTGTTTTAAGTCATCTTCCCAGCCTGGCAAGAGGGCAGCGATGCAAATGTGTCTAAACGCAGCCCGTTCTGGATGATTTCCATCATCCTACTTGGTGTTCAGTTGTTGTTCCAGAAGCATGTGGATCTTCCATGGCTCTCTTGTAATATCTGACATCCTTGCATAGGGCTTCCATACTGGACTCTGGACTCTGTGTTTAGGTGCCTGAGTCACTTCCAGGGAGCCTAGGACAAACACACAGAGAGTATGGGACATTTATCTGCTTGCAGTCTCCAGCTCTGGACACAGCACCATTTTCAGCATTTGGGGTGATTTTCCTAACAGACAAGATGATTCTTTGCTATGCTATCTTGTTTGAATCCAGAAAAAAGATTCCTCACCATGTCCCCTCCTCAGCAACTATATTTTTCATCTCTTAATATAATTTTTCCCTAAATATCCAAAATCATGTTCACAGGAGTCTTTCAGAGGACGGAAATGTGAGCTGCTCTCTTTGTTACTTAGGCACTAGAGATAAATCTGATGGGAATCATTGCACCTGAAGAATTCTTTAAGTTAAAGCAGAATCCTATTGGGCTGTTACTTGATTGTCAATTAGACAGCATACTTGCAACATCATGAAAAAGAAAAATCCTAAAAAATACCACATATACTAATGAAGAGATCAAACTAATACTGAAGCCTAAGTAAACTTCATTAAATGAATTCAAAAAATCTTTCTAACTCTTCAGTAAAAATATTAAATGGGAAATATTATTGATCAGTTCTTATTCCTTCTTACTTAGTCTTTCTATCAATAATCTGAAATTATTGATAAAATCAGTGATTGATAAAAGATAGAAACAGCAAGCTATGAAGAAGATGGGTCTCTGATCAATGGGTATATGGATAAACATGAAATATTGGGAAAAAGATTTTTTATAAAGGATAGTAATACCTGGCAAACCTGTAGAAGTTTCTTGAAGGAATCAAAGTTTACATGGACAAAAATGTAATTGATCTACTCTTCTCAAATATCCAAAAGAAGTTCAGAAAACTCATTTTCAAAGACTTTTTAATAGATTATTCTTAACAATTTTATCAAACTTTACATGATCTTGTGAAAAATCCTCTTCAGGACTGATGCCATTAGCAAGAAATATCAACTAGAAATAAATGTATAAATGACTCCAAAGCACCCAGTGATACCCACAGTGTCACCAATTCTACTACATACATTCGGCTTTCAGGATTTTCACACCAGTTCAGCTGAAAGGGTTATACATAAATATACAGGTTTTTTCTGTTGAATCTGCTAGGGCAACAGCTAAGCTGGAATTTTGGAGACTTGTGACATCTAAATGTTGGTCTTTGACAACACAGTCTCTCAGCAGGTCAAACTGCAGAATTCCTTTGAATATTCTGAGTATACCATCAAAGCTGAAGTTAGATATCCTTTAACAGAAGTGTGAGGGGAAAAAAAAAAAAAAAAAAAAAAAAAACAAAAAAAAAAAAAAAAAAAAAAAAACCAAACCAAACCAAACCAAACCAAAAAAACACACACACACAAAACACACAAACCCCCTCCTCCCATGTTAAAACGGCAACCTCAGTACTATTAATATAATATAAATATAATAATATAAAGGTCATATAATGAGAAAAATATATTTTTCTGTGTCTGAACACTGAAGCATAAAAGCTCTCAGACAACAGATCCAAGCATACCTTGCTACAATTGAAGAATGCAAAATATGCTCAGAAATCAAGAAAATATAGTATGTTTTGAAGTTAGTGGTTTCTGAATGACAGATGAAATATTCATATTTGTTTCTGTACAACTTTTCTTTACTTCCCTCTCCTTTATTTCCCTCTTGTTGTTTTTTTTTTTTCATATCTCTAGAAAGCAAAAAAATCTATTCTTTTATGAGAAGATCAACAAGATTATAGGGTATAGATTTTATTTGGCTTAGTCTTCATCCATAGACTCTAGAGAAGGGTGAAATCTGTTGAAACACGTAATGTTATATTTTGTGAACACAAGGCCTTAAGAAGCTAAACTATTATTCATTCTAAGACCCAGTTGTCATTTAGAATCTTACTTTTGTGTACTAACATTACAAGAATGTTTACAAAATACATTTACAGTGAGCAGTAGAATTATTGTATGCTAAACAGTTAATATAACAAAATATAGTTGAAATGGTTTTCTTTGGTGATATTCTTTATTTTAAAGTAACTGAATGCATAACAATTATATATGACATCTTTTTAGGGGGTAAATTTATTTAGTATTTGCTTTTTCTTCAAAAAAGCGGTTTGAAATATCCTTCATTCAACTTGAATAAAGCTGCAGAGGAACCCACCTGACAAATTATAAATGGTGGATTTTGCAGGGAGCATAGTTCAGTATGTTGTTCAAATAGCCTGAGGCACTAACTGGACTCCATTAGGCTTTATCAAATTTAGTATCCTTTGTTGCAATTTCTACCTAAAAAGATGTGAAAGTCTTTGTTGTGGTACAGAATGGTGGATGAGGTACACAGAAAATGAGGAAGTCAGAGTTGGAGTAAAGGTGCGAGGGACCAATAGTATTAAACTCTGTGATTCTCTTTGTCTATAATGTCCCTCTCCCTCCAGAGGTTTTTTCTAGTCACTTCCCCTGATATACCAACTCCAGCAGCTTTTAAGATGAGACATGTAGTTTATCAACCATTTCCAAGGTTCCAAGACTTTTTCAAGCCAGCTTCCATGTTCCAAAAAATATTGTGGAGTCACAATACTAGAAAGTATAATAAGTATAGAAAATACAAAGTTTCACTTCTGTGTGTATTTCCAGTGAAGTATCCATTCCCACTAGCTCTCTCACTACTTTTAGCTGGCTGGCACTGCAAAGTGCCCACGATGGAATCTGTAGCTGGCCCAGAACATCTCTGACAATAGATTCCTTCTGAAAAAGAACAAAAAGGACCAACTGAAGGAACCCCTGACTCCACTCACCTGTTTGTTCAGGGAAAAGACTTGGCTGGGGAACACTTCACCCTTCCCCTACAGCAGTCAGCCCTCATATTTTTTTCATGCCATTTGTTGTATGAGCTGGGCAAGTTCTGCCCACAGCTAAACAGGAAAAGTCAGCTATATGGGTACCCTGCTCTGCACCACAGACTGAGAGATTCAACATAACAAACACGCTGTGGCAATGCTTCTTAATTTACTTAGAGCAACACTATTCACATGTAGTTTCTGTACTGCAATTTCTATGCAACTGCTTTATTTTCACCCCATTTGTCTTCAGGTTAGAGACAGGCTACATGGCAAGTTTCTACTGACTTCTGCTTTCACCATTATAAAACCTTCTGCCCTTACAGGGACCAGGGCAAACACAGATTATAAAACCCCATTTCCTATTTAAACGCTCTATTTCCAACAATCTCCTAGCAATTTGTTATTTTGACCTTTGCACATATTTTTGCAGACTGAAGATGGGAGGGGGCCAGTCTGAGACAGGTGTAGGGAGACTGAGTTATAAAGAGTTATGTGCAGAAAGGGAGCAGACTTAACTGTTAATTCCCAGACATCCTAATTTTTTGTAAAAGCAGAGAAATAGCTCTTTCAAAAAACATAATATTGATTAGTTGGGTGGCAGCTGGATTCCAATTTTAAGGAGAGTCAGTGATCTGGTCCTTAATTCTCTGTTTTGTAAAGAGGTTTGTGTATAAATAAATATACCTGGTACTATCACATGCCTCCAGACCACATTTTGAACTATGAGGTCTTGTACAAATAAGAATGGAGCAAACAGAGGCCTGATTATTAGGGGAGCGAGATGAAGGATGGGGTACAGCCCAGATCTGGCACCATGAGGGCAGGAGTACTAACTGCAAGGGACAGTGTGAATGAAGGAGGGTGACTTTAGTGCACTCGCCACTTCTGTAAATTCATCCTTGTATGCTGTAGTCCAAGAACCAAAAGCTGAAAACTGAAGACTCAAGCCATGGCTTTTCTTGTACAAATTCTATCCAGAGGACTGCTTACACACACACACACACACACGAGTTTCACAATATGCCTACCAGCAGATCTAGATCTGTTCCAGGTTAAAAACACATGGTAATGTATTATTCCTCGGAAATGATTTCCTTAGCTGCCTTAGAGAAATGGGACCTGAAGGGCAGGGCAGATGGGAGTTTTCCAGGTGTGCACATGAACTAGCGGAAGGGCAACTTCAACTTATGAATGTGCTGTGCTTCAGGCTTCTGCTGGGGTTACTCACACTAGCTCTTTCAGATCTGATTCCAATACCCCAGGTAGTACTTCATGAGAAAAGAGAATATTCCAATCAGCTGCCACAGACAGCCACAGACAGTATTTTTTGCAGCCAGAACAATTTTGAGACAGTTAGTTCTGCCAGGTTAAATTAAAGAAGGCATGTCATCAGTAGAAAGTAAGGCCTTGTATAGGTATGATATGCTATGAACTCCCCCCAGGCTAGCAGGGTCAGCTCTAAATGGGGCAAAGTAGGCAGTTCCTGAAGGCATCAGATAGTCCTGAACTACTGTCTCCTTTCACTTTTCCTGATGAGCCTGTACTGCTGAGGGATGGTGCTTCATATGCAAGGAAATCATTCCTTGCCATAGGAACAGTTTGCTCAAAGAAGACAACCTATTTGGGCAGGAGTGAAAAAGAGAAAAACCTCAACTGTCCTTGTTTTTTTCCCTTGGTTCTTCATTTAATTCTGCTCTTTTCCTCTCATCATCCCACTTTCACTGCAAGAATTCCCATCCTTGTCCTGGTCTTTGCATCCCAACAAAATTCAGTTTTCTCTGCAACCATTGAGGATCTCTGAGCCAGCTCTAGCAAAATAAGAGTTTTCTATCTTGCTTTCATGTTCCTTTTAACCAAGCTCTACTAATTGGACACTAATGCCCTCCCTGTCTGGACCTGAAACATGGCAATGCTATTTTGCTACCTGCACCTTGCCCTGAGGCTGATTTTGCTGAGGAGCCAGGGGCTGACTGCTGTCAGCACAGACCTTGAGAGAATGGTAGTGTGGAAAATGTCCAGGGCCAACAGACCATCAGCTCCCCCTGTTAAGTTGTCCTGGAAGCACAAGTTTCCATGAGTATATGCAAGGTTTGATAGAAGGCTTGGACATAAGGAGGCTGATGCTATAACTGAAGCAGATTTTTTACTACCCCTCTTTGATCAGTTGTCCTTGATCCCTTATGTGACTGAATGAAGTAAAACACCTGGGACAAGAAGGAGACGGTTTGCACAGAAATGGAATGGACTTTTCATTTGCCATATTTAGTATAGGGGGAGAGTGACTGCACTGGTAGGGTATTCACAAACCTTTATTCAAGCATGCACATTCAATAACCAGGTGGCCTTTGGACAGCACAGTCCAAGAGGTCTGCCCAGTTTGGTCACCACATTTCTTGGCAAAGACATTCTGGCTGTCACAAATCATGGTAAGTTATTGTCTATTTATTGTCTATCTTTTCAGGGATGAAAATTCCCCCCAGGCAAGACATAACATATGATATGATAAACCGTGCAGTTACGGGAGTTTACAACCCCTTGCTATTAATAAGTGGGGTGGGGAGCATCCCTTATATCAGAACATCCGCCTGCGAAATACAAAGTAACCACAACACATGATCTGTCAAAAACTATCATGATGATAAACAATGGGGTGAGCTCCAAAATAAATAAATTAACTCTGCCAAAGAAATTATTTGCATATTTTTCTCTCTCCCCAACCAGTGCTTGAAAAATGTTCTCATTCAATGTGCTTGCTCATCCACGCAGCTGCCAGCTGTGCCTCCTTCCTTCAGCAGTATTCACATGTTACATAGTTTGTAATACTGAGTCCATACTGATGAAAAACCTAAGCTATGAAATACAGCTCTCTCTGGCCCTTTAGAATTTGTATGGAATTATGATTTCAGTGCTGCAACAGAATTTGACATTCGGTTGAAGACTGTGGCATGCAGGAAACCAAGACAGACAGAGTACATGCGAAAATGTCCAGACACTAAGAGACATCTCCAGAAACCCTCATGTAATTCACATAAATCTGGGCTGCCAAAAGTACTAACAGCACTTGAAGCAGCTTTGAAATCCCAAATGCATAACTTCTAAATTTAGAGCTCTGTTCTTGCTATATTCTGTTATGCACATGTTTAGATTTCTGTTGATTGTTTGCAGAAGAAAAGGAATGTAAAGGTTACTTGTTTAGAGGGAAACCATGGCCTACAACTACAACTCAGTGTTGGGAGATGAAGAAAAACTACCTTGCCAATGCAAGAATTTAGAGTGGCATCATAATTCATGACAAGCTCCAAACAGAGGCAGCTGCTGTGTTCTTAAAGAGGTGTTTGCCAGCACAAGCAGTCCGCCCTATGCCCTGTGCCCTGCCTTTTGCAGATGTGAAAAGAAACGGTAGGTCCACACAACTGTTACATTCCCCAAGTATGAGATCCTGACTATAACTGTCCTCTGTGTGAATGGCACAGATATGGGAGATAAAATTAGAGTACGATGTAGTGAAACTGATGTAGGTTGCAATGGGCACTGAATAGAAATGCAGACTTCAAAGATGGAGGATGAAGGTAAGGACCAACATGTTTTTTTTATCTTATTCAGGAGCATCCCCTTTCCCCTTCTAGTACTCAATAGATATACCGATATTTCACACTCCGTTTAACATGTCAAAGGCAGGCAGATTTTGCTACAATTCAGTATTTCAGCACCACCTAATTATCCATAAGATCTGAACTTTTATTCTGTGTATTTGTTACAGGGTTTCTACATCATCAATCTCCCCTTGGACATTTTTCCCATGGGATTTTAAGGTACGGTTACATAGCTGAGAGAAGGAACATATATCCTACTTCTACTATTTAATTTTTTTTTATTAAAATTATTTATTTATTTACTATGTGAAAGGAGACCAATAAAATATCATAGTTTTTAACTACTTTCTAAAATCTAAATCTTTTGTATTTCCTGTTTCTGGTTAGGTTCACTTTCAAAAATGTGAAACTGCTTTAATGTGTGCTTTTACAGGGGCTTCTCTAATGATGAGACTGTTTTACTTTGCGATTATATATGCTTTTATGCCATTATGAATCCTGCGATTAAGTTCTTTGGGGTTTTGGGGGTTTTTTTCTTTGTTTTTTTTTGTTTTTTTTTTTTTTACTTAATTATTCCCTTGTAGTTCTATTAACTAGGTAAAACATATTTTGACGGGGAAATGTGATAGCAATTATTGGTTTCTCCTTTTTCTCTGTTCCTTGGGGCAATTCTGTAAGAAATGTCTCGTTTTCCAAGGAACCTGAAAAATATGTTTCCTAGAGTTTAAGGTCTCTTTATATCAATATCTCTTCTTTTCTTTGTAAATAATTTTAGCAGTAGTCTGAAAGAGAAAGAGCATGTACTCAGTGGAGTACACAGATACTATGGAGAGAGACAGATTGCACGATTCTAATGGGTACCATCTCAGTATTAGAGAGAATAGTCTCTAAGTAAGGTATTAGGTTGCTGTTAATGTAACCATGAAGGCAGAGGGTGGTAACAGGATAATCCTGGTAGATACACTCAAGTGTTGAAACTAGTTTTATGGTATCCTCCACACGATAATGTAAGCAAAAGGGGTCAGATAAGGAACACATTTTTAACCATTTTTGTATTAGTGAAAGGGGACTACATAATAAATGCAGTAGCTGGAGATGCTCTTGCATGAGTAGGAATATTCTGCATTTGGTACTGGAAATATGATGATGGTTGTTATGACTAAAATAACCTTTCAAACTTCCATTTTCTTCCTTAGGATAAAAAGGGAAAAAAAGGCCCATACATGGTCTTCAGATCAAAGACACTGTTTGTTGTTTCTGATAGCTTGGAATGGGGGACAAATTTTATGCATGAAACATCTACATATATATATATATATATATACACACATATATATATAAAAAAATCTGCTCAGTTTGTGGAATCCACAATACAAAACCTACTCACAGTAGATAACAGCCTGTCCTGTTCTTTAACATCTGTCCTTAATGTGTAACAAAGCCAAAAATTTTAATAGGGGTGACTTCATCCTGGAAGAGGCTTGCTCATAATCTCATGGATAGAAAAAATTTTGAAGAATTTCTAAAAATAATAAATGGTAGTATCTTTATGCAGAGACTCCTAAACTGAAAAAAAGATAACTCAGTTTTTGATCATATTTAAGTTAACTAAGAGTTAATTGCTACAATAAAGCAAATTGTTTCCTAGGCATAGATATCATGATCTGATTGCATTTGCCTTGTGCAGACAGAACATAGAATGAAATAATGTGTGTGTGTGTGTGTGTGTGTGTGTGTATGTATGTATGTGTATATATACACACACACACACACATATATAGTTTTTGTAGGCTATTTTCTTTTTATATTTTGCAATGAAACAGTTATTGGTATACCACATATTTAAAGTGGTAAGTATTTGCAAAATACAAGAGCTGTCAAAAACTAAAATCCTGGATACCTGTAAGCCCAGTTTACAAGCAAAACAGATTATACTGAGTAATAAGAAATCCTAGCCAAAAGAAGATTGAAAACAAAATAGAATATAAAATATTAATAGAAAACCTGAGTAAATACCAAAGGCTTATAAGCCACAAGTTGAAATATACTGACCTGAAGAAGGACTTCGTGGCCAAAAGCTTTTCTGTTTTTTTTCCAGTTACATTTATTAATTTAGTAAAATTGTCCCCTGTCCCTGCAAAATTTGCACTAATGATATCTTCAAATAGCTATGACTGCCACAATATGTAATAACAAAAGGAATTTTAATCTAGAGGACCAAGAAAAACTCTAGGTTATGTATGCTTGTTCAAGATTGCAAACTGTAGCTAGGTATGTATTTTCCACAGACATTTTTGGAGGGTCACTTTAACAAAACACTACACCAGTTACATTCAATGAAGTGCCAGGGACTGAGAGTTTATCACCTTCAAAGGATGACATGAGGAAACGTAATAAAATGGTATCATTTTAAACTAACATATCTTATGAAAATACTTTACGTGGCAAAGCCTTACAGAAACTAATCACAGACTTTTGAGAAACCACCATTATGTTTTGTAAATATATCTGAAAACTGGGGAATTTTCAAAGTATTGAGAAATTTCTTGGGCCAATACAATTCTGACAGAAAATCACCCAACTTGGTTTAACTAAAAGATTTTAAATTTAGGATTCTATTTACAAATAAGCCTGGGTAAAAAATTGTTGCCAACCAACCATCTTTATCAAAACTACAAGTGTAATCAATGTATGCTGTCATAACAAACCTGGACTTCCCCAAAGCACAGAACACTTCAAAGTTGACAGACAGATCAGGTTAAAATTAGCTCACTAAAAGATCTCAGACTAGGTAGTATTGTTTCTAAGGAAGTCTTTCGGGGACTTTTTTTTTTCCCCATATTATTTCATGCATGTCATCTAAAAGATGATACAAAAATCTTTGTTAATAAGTTTTGTCGGTAGCACAAAGATTAGTGATGTAAATAAGGAAGAGGAGCATCAAGAATGATCCAAATAATCTGCATAAAATGCCACCTCCCTCCCCCACCCCAAATCCATTTAATAAATTGAATATGCTGCAAAGAAATATACTTGGAAATACAGCATGAAAATTGTGCCTTTACACTGAGCAGTTCTGCTTTACTATGGCAAAAAGGATCAGTTTAAAGATACTGTGGGTTAACTACCTGAACTACCAGTGCAAATGTATGGAAAAAAAATAAAAATAGACTTGACATGATCCACAGTCATACAAAACAAGAATAATCGAGTGGAAGCAGAGGGGTCATCTTGCCTCCACACGTTGCCTTAGCTGTCAAATCCTAGCTGTGAGGCTACTTAAATGGGACTGTAAGCCAAAAAGCTGGGCTGCCAAGTCCCTTCACACAGGCTGTGGGTAAAGACAGGCTGTGACAGGGGTCACCCAACAGACAAAGCTGGGCTGCACTGCTGTGGGTCATACCACACGAGCCTCTGACCAGGCAGTGATTTAATGGGGTTTTGCTTTCCTTGTAACAATAGTGCAAGGAGCACTGGCAGAGAAATCCACTTCAGTCACTGATGCCATGGTCATCATCTCTCCTGTGAAATGCAGCTTAACATTCCAAAACCTGAAAAGTTTAAATCTGAGTAGTTTGCTTGGTAGAGGGAATTTATTAGAGGCATCTGAGACATGTCTGGCAGTGAGAGTTTGGGTCCTGAAGAGAGCTCAGCCAGGAGCTGCCGTGCCTGGACTACGTTAGCTGTAGCACTTTCAGCACTGCTCCCAGTCTAATGCAGCTTTATTGCTTACTGTAGCTGAGCTAATTTGTTCAGAGGTAGCATGGGTATCTCTGTACGGCACTGCACCATGTCATGTGCATATACCTTTTATGGTCTGTAATGCATGGGATGTCAGGCTAAGATGATCTAATAATCCTTTCTGGCCCTAAACCGCATGAAACCATCATCAGTCAATTCCATTAATCTTCCATGAAGGAAAATATGACACCTGAACACAGCAAGACAGTGAGATACAGCAGTAAAAATGTTGAAAATGTTTCTGAACTTCACCCTGCTCTCTAATTCTACCATAAATTACTGGCCGGAGACCATAGAGACACTGCTCTATGCTCTGACACTGTAACAAGCTGCAGCAGAGGACTTCAATTTGGGCTTGCTACCAAGGCAGTAGCAATTAGCACAGTTTGAAAGGAGCATAAGAGATGGTTGTACACAAAGAAGTCCAGTGTAGTTATCAAAGCCCCTGCAGGGGGATTTTAAGGCAGCCTATAGGTACACCATGTTAGACACTGACAGTCCTTGCTATTTTCATGAGCATGAAAGAGAAACAAACAGTCTTGAATTTACACCCTCTGCTTTCACGTCTTGTGTAAAATGCACTGAGCAAGTTGCAATCTGGAAATGGGTAAAAGCTTTGGATCAAAAAAAAACCCCGATGGATCTCAGCCAGTTTGTGCAGAAGTTACCATAACAGTCTCATTTCTCCATACACAGGAAACAAACAGCTGGAGTGCCTAAGCCTCCACGTGATGGAGGTTTGAGAGAACCAAGGTCTGGGAGATGTGTTGATTTTCTCTTCTGGCATGTGAAAAGGTTTATTTTGGAAGCATCTGTTTTACTTTTTGCTCTCTGTTCCTTTAAAAAGGGAGTGATTAGGTCAGATGGACCCCCTGGAGGGAGCAGATTCCTCCTTTCCCTGGAGAGCAGATGAGCATGCTTGAGGACTGGGTGGGAGGAGGAGGGTAGGAGGAGCTCCCAGGCTTCTTCAGCGTGTAGCGGAGGGAAAAGACGAGAGTTAGAGCCCTAGTGAGAAGATGGGAGCCTGCTGTTCATGGAGAGGTTCATGAAAGGAGCAGAGAACATATGCACAGCCAGGCTCCCTTGGTGACAGGAAGAAAACTTCCCAGGGATCAGAGAGGACTGCACAGAGTTTGCTGCAATGCAGAAAGTCACCTAGTTGACTGAAACCAAACCTGGAAGCACATAAGTACCTACCACCACACAGGAGAAGTGAAGCTGCTGTTCATAAACTTTTCTTCTTTTATATATATTTTGTCCACACAAAGAGAGAAAATGTTTCTTTAAAGTTAAATGTTCATGTTTGTATTCTATACCAATTGTCTTTTTGAATTTAAAAGACCCTCTTTTCTCTTCAGATTACTTGCAGGAAAGGAAAAAGTCTACATCATCATCAAAGTTTTGTCTGTCCTCTCACAAGGTGCAGAACCAGAAGTGAGGCCCAGTCTTGCTCCTCAGCACTAGAGATATGTGCACTATAGAAATAGTGTGAAACAGTTAATTAAATTTCATCTGTAACATAAAATGTTACAGATCATACACCTCTAAAAGGTGTATGAAAAAGTGGGAAAATTATATTAGTTAACATCTTAATAATTTTTCACTTAGCTTCAGTAGATCAAATAGGGAGCAAAATGGATTTTGGCTCGTTGACAATTTGGGGTGGGGGGAAGAAAAGACAAAAATAAGTGTTTGGTTTTGATCAAATTGAAAACTATTTTCTTTTTTTAGAGTTTCATGAAACATTGCAAAAGTGATGCAACCCAAAATATTTAGTGTGGCCTCAAAAACCTTTTAAAACTGTCTCAAAAAAATTGAAAGGAGATTTCAAAATGGAATCTTATTTCTAATTAAATAATTTAAATGCTTGACTTTAAAAAATATTTAAAGGAAGTATTTGATTCTTTACAAAATATTACAAGGTTCTTTTCAAAGTGAAGCACTCAAGAAAATTAACACAATTTTGCAAATTTTTTTGTATGTATCTGCTTCCATTGGAAAAAAAAAAAAAGAAAACCAATTCAAAATTCACTCTGCTTCACAAACAAGCAAACATTAAGAGCTAAAAGGCATGTAAGCACTGAACTTTTTCTGGCTGTACAGACCAGAAGTTCTCCCAAAGAGTTAGTTTAGTCATAAGCAGAATAGCCTACCAGAAACCCAGAAACCAAGATCTGTTAAGAATAAAAATTGAAAACAGATATGCCATGAATGTTTCTTGTTGCTCCTTGTTATTTTGCATTTTCTTTTACATTCTTTCTCTCCTCCTTTTGCCCAGTCCCTCTTAGATGCCTGTGTACCAGACATTCCAGGACAAAACATCCTGTGATCTCCACACAAATACCTCCCCAGAATATTTATGGGTCAAAGTCTCTGCTAGCAGAAAGTGTCTACCCACTCATAAACTAAATATTAGCTGGGAATCTCACCTGATCAGATACTGTAATTTTAAAAGCTTGTTTTACAGAGAGTCTCAACGTATTTCAATAGCTTTTATTCTGTAGATTTTCATAGGCATGATGAGAGTTTCTTATCTGGAATTTAGAGAGGAAGCAAAGCCAGAGTCATCATCACTAATGGATTTCAATTATTTAAGAAACATAATTATTTTCAGGCCAAGGTGAAGGACATGCAACACTCCCTTTACAAACTAAGGATTCTCCTGAACAAGAGGAAAGTCTGAGAGGTAAAGCAGAAGAGAAAAACTTGTGGCCTTCAGGACAAACAGAGCCTACAGAGTATTTTCACACATTCACAGACCTCCCAAAAATGTACAAGCACATCAAACTGATCTGGAGGAAGAGTGCCTTAAGCTAATGCTGACCTGAAATGCCAAGCCATATGGCCTGCTGTTGTGCCATACAGATTCCCCATCTTCAACTGTCAGTTGAGTTTATTAGTTTTAGTATCACACCTTAGGAGCAAGGTTACTTTGCTTTTGAATCTACACAGGCTCCCAAAGTACTGGGTAAGCGGATTTCTAGGTCACAGGGAAAAGTGCTGTGTGAGTATGTCAACATGGGTTAAGTTTATGCTGTCCGTATTTAGTAATGCTGGATGAACGTGGACCACAGCAGATATCAGGATGCTGGAAAAAAAAAAAAAAAAACAGGTAAAATAATTTTGATGTCCCTGAGATAAAAAGTATCTGCTCTGTTCCTAATTGACTGAGTTTTCTCAGTGCTAATGAGTTCATATGAGAGACTTCTGTTTCTACCAGTGTCTCTCTGGAGAACAAATCTTTCTTTTGTTAAATCAGTAATTTCTTCCCTTTTGTTTTTTTTTTATTCTTTCTTTTAGTCTGAAAAATAGAATTAGTTGGAAAGCTTTCTCACTCTCCTTCTTTTCTTCTTCTTTCTTCTCTGTTTTTTCCTTCTCTTTCTCTCCTCTTTTCTTGCCTCTTTTGAAGGCTTTTTAACATTATAGGAACACCAAGTTTGATCTTTACCATTTTATTTTTTTCCTGGAACAGCTCCGGGAAGTCCTGTGTTCTCGGTGTTCTGGCACTGCTGTTTAAAGAACGAGGATCTTGAAGAGACACTTTCTTTGCCCAACATCGTAATGAGTTGCTGAAGTTGCTAACAAAAGCAGAGGCAGATGAAGAAAATTATTCTAGACATAGAAAAGCTTGTATTATGACATATTGAATAGATAGGGACTGTTGGGGGGGGGACCACCAGCTAGGTAATTGTTGTTCAGACTTATTAAAGCAGTAAGAATGAGGTAAAAATAATAGCACAATTACTATGTCACTGTGTAGATCAGTGTTGCACCTTTATGTGGAATATTTTGCTGTGTTGGCTAAGGTACCATTACAAAGGTGAAGTGAGTTTTGAAAAATAATCCAAAGTTTCTTAGCTCTTGCCACACTGAGGACAGCAAGAACTAGTAAGTGGACACAGCTGTTGATAAGAAAGACCATGTCTCTTTAGTGAACCTAGCTATTTAGTGAGATTTACAGGAAGAACTTTATCATATTTTGTGAAAGTCCAAATAAATCATATATTCCAATCTTCTTGTATTCACTCTTTTGTTATCACACCCAACAATTAATGTGAACAAAGAATGTGAATAGCTTACAGAGGCACAGATTTCTTTTATAGAAGCCATGGTGATCTGTCTCCATCATATTATTTTCAGCTGGGTCTTTTATAATTCTGTTTTTAATTAGCATTTCAACCAATTTTCTTGGTGCTAAAGTAAGAATTCTCAGCACTGAATTTCCCAGAATAACCTTTACAGTGAAATACCATTTGCAACATAGCTGTTCTCTGAGAGAGCAACTATTTGAAACAACTTTGAAAATGTCTTTGAGGCACAGAAGTCTTCTTGAAGCAGTGCCAAAATACTCCTTAAAATCAAGGCCAAGATGCCGGTGCAGCTTCTTCAGACAGATCTTAACCACAAGAATTTACTCTTTGTTGTATTTTGCTTCTGTCCTGTCATCATACCAGCTTGCCCAGTCAGCTGATTCAAATGGCAGCTCTGTGATCCCCTATATGTGTCTTTGGGATGTACGCCCATCAGACTAGTGTCCGTGGCACTATTTCCTGCACAGCGGTTGGGTCAACACAGTGAAGGAATGGCCCTCCAAGGTGCAGCCTATGGGCCTGAATCCCTGGTCCTGCAAGCTGGATGCTGATCATCACATACTCCCACAAGAAATTAATTTTGTCAAATAGAAATTAAGGGGGTGTGTCCTGACATGCTTACCTAAAACCCCTTGTGCTGACCCAGAGACTGATTTATGAAGAGCAATATATTTGTATATTGTTCTTGAGCTTTCAAATTCAAATCCCAAAATTTGATGTGAATTTTACATTTTATATACAGCTTCTAGGATGAAACAAGGCCTGCACTAATACTTGAAACTATTTTTTTATTATATAAATCTTATTTGATAGAACCCTTTATATTAATCTGCTGAAATCTAGAACTTAATGTCACACAGAATGTCTTGTAGGGTAGAAAAGATATTTTTGATCATGGAGCTCAAGAAAAACATAATGTTTAAAAGTATAGAATATTCAAGTATATGAGTCAAAGTAACAATCTACCTTCTCTAAGTTGCAGATGTCCCATCCTGTAGATGGAGCTTTGAGCAACCCAGTCTAGTGGAAGGTGTCTCTGACCATGGCAGAAGACTTGGAACTAGACGATCTTTGAGGACCCTTCCAACCCAAACCATTCTATGATTCTGCGGTTCTCCTGGTGTGTAAATCTACCTTTGGTCCCTCAGCTGAATTCCTGTTGTTGACCCTGAGATGTGTTTTAAAGAACCAAGAAAGATCAAGTGATCAGCTCCAAAGTACTCTAAGTAAATAATTTGAATGGGTTTTGATGAAAATATCAATAATAGAATATGACAAATGAAATTTAAAAATGTAATACAAATACTACATGAACAAAATAATTCTTAGTACATTTTTAATACAAGTAGTGAAGAAAACAGTGCTGTTTTCATGTGCTTTACTGAATTTTCTTCTTGTACCAGGCTAAATGATGAGGAAGTCAGGTCTGAATATAATTACAGTGACAATGTTTACTTGATGACATCCTACAGCAAGGTAGTTAGCACCCTGTCATCTTTTGGTAGAATGAAACTAGATCCACTTAAATGAGAAGTTTTTATGCATCTGAGAGGGAGCAACAAATTGCCAGATACAGGCACAGTGGATTTGGGAGAAGTCTCTAATTTGCTTGTCTCACGGCTCATTCTATGTAAAGTTTCACATCATGTGTCCGCTCAGTAGTTACTGTACTAGTCCAGTCCTGCTATGCCCTTAGTCCTGCCTCTTGGCTGGAAAAGTCAATTGTTTCCAGGGGCTTTTATCTCTTAATTTTAGTATTATTATTATTATTATTATTATTATTATTATTATTATTATTATTATTATTACTATTATTATTATTATTATGTGCCTGTTGTCCTTTTTATTATGTAACTTAGGATTAAAGTCTTCAGCTGAAAAACATAATTTATATTTCTAAACTTACTAACAGATCTGTAGACGTCTGTTAGCATTAGTACCTCCTCAGTGGTATTTGTATATACATGTCCTATTTACTGTGTAGGTTAGAAGCTGTCCTTTTAGTTGTGTATTTGTGCTGTACCTGGTATTATGGAGTCTTGACCTCCTACACAGTATTAAAGAATAATCTTGAATATTCTTTTTCTTTTTTTCTATTTTAAACTTCATTGAGTTTTTCTATGAATTTTATTGCAAGCCTGAAAACTAAGCAGCAGCCATGGTTTACATGTTCCTATGATAAAATGCTGTGAGGTTACTTTACAAAAAGTAGGTCTGGTAGACAGTACATGGCCAACCAAACTGATAAAGGGAGGAAGTAAAAGTCTAATAAAAGACTAGTCCCAAGTAAAAGTCACAGATCAGTTTCAAGTGTTAGTAGATGAACAATTTTTTTAAGCAAAATTTTTTTGAGACTGAAAGAGACAATTCCTTTTATCGGGTAAAACCAGAACAAGCAAATAATAAAAAAGTGCAACATATTAAATGTACTGCTTCTTCTTTCAGTTGCACATTTGAAAAAAGTATATTTAAAGGGAAAAGATTCCTTTATATCTCATAGTTTTGACAAAGGTTAGAGTGATTGTTTATTCTCTTTATACATACTTTTTAATCAAGTTTGTGAAAATATTTTTAGGGGATAGAGTTCATCAATCTGAGAAGGTTCATAAATTCAACTGAAGCACAAGAGGTGGTAGAAACAAAACAAAATTAAAAGAAATTAACTGATTTTCAAATGCATATATCATAGTAACTGTGTTTGTGCAAAGCCAAAAAACTTATTATACATGCTTACAAGAGTACTGCTGAGCAATTACTTAAGTCAGTGTATTTACAGAATTAAGATTTGTTGGGTTTTAATGAAATCTCGGTAACCTATAGTGAAGGATATCTGACATGTCTATTAAATTGCAGTTCAAACAATAAGGAAGAACTCATAAAGTTCTTTTGGTGAGATTATTCCCTTGAAGGTCACAAAGGGAAGTCCACTAATGTCAAGTCATGATGCATTTGGCACACCATTACTTTCTAGAAAATCTCAAGTAAGCAAAGGTAGAGGAGTAACTGTAGGGAAGGGAAAGAGTGAGAGAAAGGGAGAAACTTTTGGTTTACTTCTGTTTTGGGACTCCAACAGCTTTAAAAAACTAAAAGATCAGAACACTATAGTAATACTGATGATCCCAGCAGAGTTATTTGAGACAATATGTAGTTGCAGTGAAGACTGATGGTTAATTAGTTGGGGTTTTTCTTCTTATCCTTGTCACTTCCTATCTTTCATGTAAGCGGACTCCACCAAATGGATCCCAGATGAAAGAGTCAGGTGCTGCATTTGTATGCAAAATAAAATTTAAACATTATGTATCTCTGCTGTTTGAGATAATGATATCACTTAAGTCTCAACAAATTTCAAAAATCCATGTTCAAAAGTGCAGAGGAGTTGAGACCTTCTAGGACTTCCCTAATTAGCAATTGGGAAACATCCAAGAAAAGAAAAAAGGATCATTTCACTACTTGCCTTTTAGAGATACATTAAAAGGTCATATGTTTTAAGGCTGGGCTGCATAAAGCAGAATTCATTGTCTCTTGATAAGCATGAAGAGATTTGTTCTTTTAAATTCCTGGAACCTCTACTTCAAACATAAAATGTCATTCTGAAAACTGAAAAAAATGTGTTGATTAGTTTGGGTTGGCATTAGTTTAACATAGATGTTTTAGAAGACATCTTTCAAGCTTTTCCTTTTTTTCCTAAGCTGTCTTACTATAGGCAAAACAATACAATCTCTTCAAACTTTCCCTAGCATGAAGATTCAGCCTGTGCACAGCATTTTAGCTACATGATTCCACTATTGTAACCAAACACACAACAAAGTCAACTGATCATATCATTCTTAAAACATGTTGATATCAGAAGGAATCAGAGCAGAACTTCTCTGTAAGCTTTCATTCTGTGCCCCTGGAAATTGGGAAATGTGCGTATTTAGATTTCTCATTGCTAAAATGATGACCAGCCTTTCCCAGACGAAAGTAACTTAAAATCTGCACAGTTCTAGGTTGAAAAGCTATGGGCCAGAAGGTCTGTCTGCCCTTCTTTTACATGATATGAAGGAAGGCTGTAAACTTGGTTCAACTGGCAGTCTACTCTAGCATTGCTACAAAGCCAGGAAAAGCAGTGAGACCACACGAGTGAATGTAGATAGCATTTTTTAATGAGTTAGAAATAGCTTTATAGCTATTCAAAGCAGTATTTGGGGAGTTTCATGTTTAACATTTATAAATAGGGGACTGTTACTATAAAGAAATTTCTCTCCCAGATTCAAAGACTCCAATTTAGATAAAGCTTGAAAGAAAGAAAAAAAAAGAGGGGAGGGGAGGGGACGGGAGGGGAGGGGACGGGAGGGGAG
>JAWWMO010000083.1:87194049-87207071 GCA_035047845.1 Dendrocincla fuliginosa | reverse complement strand
GGGGGGGGGGGTGTTGTTGTTTTTTTTTTTTTTTTTTTTTTTTCCCTCCTATTTGTTTTTATTCTTATCGGGTGCGCATGGGGGGGAGCATATAACAACTCTGATTCTCTACATAACTGCACAGAGCCAACCGGGGAAAGAGAGAGAGAGAGAGAGAGAGAGAGAGAGAGAGAAGGAGGGAGGGAGGGAAAAAGAGGGAGGGAGAGGGAGGGAGCGGGAGGGCGGGCGGGAGAGAGGGAGAGCACGAAAGCAGCGCCAGGAGCAGCGGCAGCAGCAGGGCCGGTCACCCTCGCCCCCTCCCTGCTCCTGTGCACGCCAGTGCAAGCCATGTCCTATCCTCAGGGTTACCTCTACCAGCCCCCCGGCTCGCTGGCTCTGTACTCCTGCCCGGCATACGGGGCGTCGGCGCTGGCGGCCCCCAGGAGCGAGGAGCTGGCCAGGTCTTCGTCGGGATCGGCGTTCAGCCCTTACCCGGGATCGGCAGCTTTCACCGCTCAGGCGGCGGCCACAGGCTTCACCAGCCCGCTCCAGTACTCCACAGACCCCGCCACGGGATTCCCCTCCTACATGGTAACTACCAAAGAGAAACCCTCTCCTTCTTCATTAGCATCCGCATTCTCATCCTCATCATCTTCAGCCTTTCTCCTCACACACTCACCATCAGACCCCAACACCACTCCGCACAACCGGGCGCCCCGCACAGCCGCCTCCTCCGCTCTGCCGGCTCCGGCTGCGTTTCGCGCTGTGCCGCCGCGCAGCCCGGCCAGGGCCGAGCGGAGCGGAGCGGTGGGCGGCCAAGCGCGGTGTCGGCGGGCCTGGGTCCCGGGCTCTCGGCGCGGTTTGAGGAGACGGGAGGGCGCCTTGATTAAGGAAATAAGGATCTTCTCACTCAGTTGGGTTGGATGCTTTCATTCTCCCTCCGTTTCTATGTGGTGTGTCCCCCCGTTCTTCGCTCCCTCTCCCTTTTTTTTTTTTTTTTAATATGTACATGTATTTTTACTTTCCACTGTGAATAGCATAGGGGAGGGCTTCTTTTTCTTTCTTTCCCCCCACCCCCTTTTTTCATTCTCTTTTTTTATCTCTCTTTTTCGGTCGGTGTTTAGAGGCGCTGGGGGCTTTATCCCCGTGTGGTTTTATTTACTTTCAGTGTGTTTTGTGCTAATGGTTTAACTGGATTTTGAGAATGAAAAGGAGCATCTGTTTGCGATCTGTAAGCTTCGTTTAAGCCCAGGATGGTTCTGGTGGCCTCAGTTTCGAATTTCACTTTCTTCTGATTAGTTTAAGGGGCATTTGCAATTGCGCCTTGTGTGTATTCTTTGCATAAAGTATATAAACAAAACCATAAACTATATAAATAAACTGCACATCTAGATGGTTATATAGTTTTACAAACACACACACTGAGTCAGACACATATCTAGTCCATACACACAAAGACCTGTGCCCGGAATTTGAGACAAGAGCTGCTGTCGATATCCTAGGAGAGGATGGCAGCAGGGTAGTTTGCTTTCCCTGCAAAGTGACAGGGAAACTACTTGCTTTCCGTCTGTAAAATAAGGTGCATAAACTGTCGTGCAGTCTTTCTTCGCGGTGATATAAAAGATCTGAGGGTCTCGCTTGTTTTTCCTGTTGAGAAGCAGTAGGCGAGTGGCTGGAAGTTGCAGCGAGGTTGTGAACTATGCGGGATACTGGGTGATGTTGAGCCTGTGACTCCTCGATCTGCGGGATTCAGAGACATGCTGAAAGTTGGTGAATTTCTTAGCGATATCTTTAACTTTTCTTGCATTATGCAGACTTAAATAAGCTCAATTTAAACGTTAAAGAGAGAATTAAAATGCTAATTACATCGCATTTGAACAATTCGAAACGGTGCATATCTTCTGATTTGCAAATTGGATTTGCAATGCATTAGTGCAGTGAATTGCTAAGTGGCGGCTTTGTTGTATTTTCTATAACAAAAAGGGAAACATCTTTTGAACCTTTGAGAGAAATGTAGATATCAAGACACTACCTGTAGGGCCTTTAAAATGTCTACGCTGTTCAAAAATTATATTGGGAAATATTCAATTACAAGGAGCTGGAATTAGAAAGATTAAAACATCGACGATTTTAAGCGCGTGTGGCTGAGTCTGTGTGCTGGCTAGAGGAAGGAGGAGGGGGGGTATCGTAACTTAATGGCCTTTGGGTGCTGCTTCTCCCCTTCATAGAATACGGATACAAGACACCATCCCGGGGAAATACAAATATAACCGCAGATCTCGCCTTGACAACTCACTAATGACTATCAGCAATAACAAATTGCCAACCCCACTGTTTTGTTCTGTCCAGGGCTCCCCTTACGACGCCCATACGACGGGAATGACCGGAGCCATCAGCTACCACCCGTACGGCAGCCCTGCTTACCCCTACCAGCTCAACGACCCCGCGTACAGGAAAAACGCCACCCGCGACGCCACGGCCACGCTGAAGGCCTGGCTGCAGGAACACCGCAAGAACCCCTACCCCACCAAGGGCGAGAAGATCATGCTGGCCATCATCACCAAGATGACCCTCACTCAGGTCTCCACCTGGTTCGCCAACGCCCGCCGGAGGCTCAAGAAGGAGAACAAGATGACCTGGGCCCCGCGGAACAAGAGTGAGGACGAGGACGACGACGAAGGCGATGGGCCGAGGAATAAGGAGGAGAGTTCCGAGAAGATGCCCGAGAGCAACGAAACCTCCGCGGAGGACGAAGGTAGGCGCGGGATAACCGCGGCCCCCGGTGATGTTGCCCCATTCCGCCCCGTCGAGTCCCCCCGGGAGACGGGCAGAGGTAGGGGAGGGGGCACGGCTTTTAACAAAAGCGCCTCCCAAACCTGTCCGGTCCCGTCGCCTTCGGCTGCTCCGGGCGCTTGTCGCCGCGCAGTGCCGGTGGCCGAGGCGGGCGGGCGGGGGGCGGCGGGGGGGGGCAGGCGGGGACGTGCGGGGGGTGCCGCGGCTGAGCCAGCCTGTGGGCATGGATGCTTCACGGAAGGGGAAAAGATGGCTAGAGCCTGCCTGCCAGCCGCGGTGGCGCGGTGGTGGCCTGGCTCGCTTCTTTCCCGCTCTGTTTTGCCGCCTCTCCTGACTGCCTCTCTGTGCCCGGCGGGCCCCCGCAGGGATCAGCCTGCAAGTCGACTCGCTGACGGACCACTCCTGCTCCGCCGAGTCGGACGGCGAGAAGCTGCCCTGCCGAGCGGGCGACCCACTCTGCGAGTCGGGCTCGGAGTGCAAGGACAAGTACGAGGACATCGAGGAAGAGGAAGAGGACGAGGAGGAGGAGGAGGAGGAAGACATCGAGGAGGATGACGGCGGCGGCGGGGAGCGCGACCCCCCGACCAAGCCCGCCACCTCCTCGCCGCTGGCGGCCGTGGAGGCTCCGCTCCTCGGCCACCCGCACGCCGACGCCGCCCGCAGCGCCAGCAAGGCGGCGCTGGGCCCCCGCGCCTCCCCCGGCGCACCGACGCCGGCCAGCAAGCCCAAGCTATGGTCGCTGGCCGAAATTGCCACCTCGGACCTCAAGAGTCAGACCCTGGGCCAAGGCTGCCAGCCTGCACCGCTCTCTTCGGCCACCCCCGCCTCCGCCCCGCACAGCGCTGCCTACTCGCCCTCCTCTCTCCTGGGGAGGCATATTTATTACACCTCACCTTTTTATAGCAATTATACAAACTATGGGAACTTTAACGCTCTCCAGAGCCAGGGAATCCTGAGATACAACTCCGCAGCAGTGGCTTCAAATGAGGGACTAAGTCAGACTGTCCTAAACGCCAGCTCTGTCCACAAACAGAGCAGTGACTCTTTGAAAACGATCACTAACCAGCTAGAACAACATTACAGGCCCTCTAGCTATGACTCTAAGAAAGGTAGGTGACTTGTTTCTGCCGCTTTCTTTCTCCTTCTCCCTCGTTCTCCTTCCCCGACCCGTACACGTCCCCTTATGCGCTGTAAATACTGAAACCTTTTCTGAAGAAAACAGCGAGCGCACTGCCACTGCTGCCAGAGCGAAGACGGGCACTCCTATAATCTGGGGATTAAAAACGGCATGTCGCCGTCCTATAGGTACCTGCCTTAAGAACCGAGAGAAGAAACGTAAAAGGCGACTCTTAGACCAGTCTCACAGTCTGCAGACGCAGCTTTAAAAAGTATTTTTTTTTTTAAAATGAAAACTACACACAAACCTGTCCAGAGAGTACTGGTGTCATTGCCTGTAATATTTTATTTATTTTTTTTTCCCTGACAAACTGGTTTGGCTCTCTTTGTTTCCAGTATTCTCACGGGTTTTTTTTCAGCTTTGGGTTCAGATAATTGCTGACCTTGGACGTGAAATTACTTGGAGCGTGACATTTTTTAACTGGTTGCTTTTTTGTTTGGGGTGGGGTTTTTTGTTGTTGTTGTTTGGTTTTTTGGTTTTGTTTGGTTTGGGTTTTTTTTCTGAAAAAAGTTTTGTACTAATATAGTTATCAGCTTATTCTAACAAAATATTAGAGATACAGGCAATTATAAAATATTGGCCAGCCTTTTAAACGACCTAGATATGAATTCTGCACCACTGAGGGTTGAGACCTACACAGACTGTATAATCTAGTTAGCTGGCTGTGTCCTGTGACTAACTGACGGTTACATTTTGACAGATCCCACTGAAGTCTGCACAGTAGGAGTACAACCATACCTATAGAAGTGCAATCACACAGCAATGCAAGTAAGTGAGAACATTTTCTATTACACTGATCATTTGGCATCAAGTCTGAGACATGCTGCACAGTTCTAGACTTGCTTAACGTTAATTTATTGCTTCATTACTTTGGAGTCTGGTTACTAAGTAAGACTTTTTTTTTTTTGGTTTTTTAAGCATCTTATTATGACTTTTCTTTCTCAGGTTTGTCTTAATTGTGAAGTCAGGTTAGGTAGTTCCCTCACTTTGCATACTCTTCGCTTGTGTAAGGCAAAGCTGTAGAGGTTATTTAAATGTTATGAAAAGAAATCTTTAGGAAAAAATATCTTTGAAAGTATTGTCATTTAAAAACAAAGTGCTTGTGCTCTCGTGGCAGTACTAAAATTGTACATTCTGAGTGCGGCTTCATGGAGTGACTGCATATTTAAAATAAAAAGGGGCAATTGTTAGAGACTGACATGCATCTTAAGCAAGGTATGTTGTCTGTGACTTGCCTCTTGCTTAGCTAGCAAAGGCCCTCTGAGTACTTTCACTATTTAGAGCTAAATAACAACAAAAAGAATCGCCTGGCTGATATTTTCCAAATTTTTTTGTTAGAAGAAATCAGGCGAGTAAAATTTTTACCTTACTTCCTTGCCCTCCCCCACACCCCATCTCCGTTTAATAGTGTTAGAGTGTAATTCAAGGATTTTTGGATGATCTGGTTTTTTCCTTGGTCCACAGGTAGGTGTCACAATTGCTTTGAAAAAAGACAGCAAGCCATCATCTCTCCCCGAGCTAATATATATAACAAATCTCTAAATCCGGATCACATCTGGTGCCACTGTATAAAAGAAGACCACAAAGCACTATTAAATCTTCAGAATCTAATTAATAAACCAGAATTTTGTTGAACATACGTGAGTTTGCTGGTATAGTATAGTTTCCCCAATGTATGTGTGACTTTTGAAAACAGATCTGTTTTTCTCAGGATATCTTGAATTGATCACTTCATTGCCACGGTATCTATTCGATAGGTGTGCTAGGATTTATTGTAAAATTTATTTGTAAAAGATGTATACAGTAGAGATAATAAAGATGTGATTGGAGAACTTGAGTCCTTACAAAGTGGAAACAAATTTGATATTTATTTTTGTAATGATACAAAGCTTCTAGTAATTTATGCAAGTTGTATTGCAATGGAATCTGAACTTTTTGTAAATAAATTTTGCCTGGTTTTTATTTGAAACGTTGATGGTTATACAATCCTTGGTTGTTTAACAAGAATTCTTTACTAATTTATATCTCTAATTGTAAATAAAAACAGACTAGTCTTCAACAATGTTGTGTTTTTTGTTCATTTCCCCCCAAATACTAATATATTATTTAGAAAACGAGGAAAGTTCTAATTTCACCAGTAGAGCTTAGACCATAAAATGAGTAAGCAATTTAAATATGTTGCAAAAATATGCTTTGCATAAATTAATTCCTTCTGAGTTGTTCCGTTATACTTAAGCTTTAAATACACACATATGTGCAAATATATTTGTATATATATATATACATGAATACGCATAGAGACGGTGATATGAATATATGTATGTTTCTTATAAACTATATTGGGTGTGAAGCAGCTCTTTATTTGAGGTAACATTCTTTAACTCCTCTATTTCTATGAAAAAAATAATTAATCAACTACAACCTATTTCTAATTTCTTTCTGTTTCTGGCTAACTTATGCAAAGGAAATGTTAAAAAAAAGTGGGGGGGAAGAGTATAAGTCAAATACCTATTTTTCTTTTTTATTATTATTTCCTCCTTTTGTATCAGTAAGTCATATCTTTACTATCACATTGGAAATCCACTTTGATTGGGCTCATAAAATCAGCCAAGTCATAATTTTAATTTTTAGTAAAAATATGGGAATTCTCATATAATATAATTTCAGAAAAGAAATGATCAATCATTTATTTTCCCCAAAAGATAAATTGAGTGAATATAACTTACGGTCATAAAACAAGAATAATAGCTTCTTAGATTGCCCTTTAATCAATCATACACTTATTTTTCAAGAGGCTCATCTATTTTATTCCATGATTAATAATGTTCCAGCGTGAGAGCATTATTAGATCCCAGCAGGGGAGATCCTGAATGCTTTTAGCTGCTTTGGAATGGTCAGTTGGGGTTCATTATGGTCTGATATTGAACAATTTATAAAATCTTGTCTAAACATCTGCCAGCTCAGATAGGCCGATGTGTCTGAAGATGGGAAATTGCTGGACCAGTTGATATTGACAAACGGATCTCTCTCCAGTGGCTTTTTGTTCAGTGAAAATTAGTGGCCTCTTGCTCAGGTCTTGTTAGAAAGGGCATTTGAAAGTGATCTTAGATACTTCAGGCATCAGCCTTGGGAATGTTAACTGGATAAAGAGCCATGCTAGTCTGGAGTCCGGAAATATGTTGTGATTATAATAAATAGAGGGAAAGGAAGTTGTTTTTCTTAAATACAATACACAATTCCCATGATCCATCTTCCCCTGCACACCGCCACTCCTCCCCTCCCCACCTTTGTAATTTACCCCATAAAGACATTTAACTGACTGAGAAAATGTGCATATTTTTCAGCTGAAAGGGCAGAAATTAGTAATATTATTCTGAAAAACTCGGCGATCCGTCTAGCTAAATATAAACCACTGAAGACCTTCTGTCTGGTTCGAGACCTATTCATCCTCTTATGTTGTTTGTAGAATGATGGTTCTTTGCTCCTCTAACATCCTCTTTTTCATTGAGGTAGAATGCAATTGTATCTGCATGTAGTGTATAGTACAATTAGACAAGCACCTAAGAAGTAATTCAGGGTTTCCCCCTCCAATTTAACACGATGTAGATGCAAATATTTTCTATAACCATCCTTGATCATCTTTACCGTGCACTTCAGGAAGATTTTATGGAGGGATTTTTTATGTCAAGCAAGATGCCTGAACTTTTTTTCCCCCACTCTTGCTCCTACTCCATCCACCTGCACCACACACATTTTACGTTTCAGGTCTCTGTTGGACACAGTGTACATTTCAATTGGTAAAAACTAAAAGCTGTGGTAGAGATTAAAAAAGGCTAATGACATTCCTTTGATGTTTATACGCCCAAAGACTTATAAAAGATTTCCATAATTTACCCATCCTTCCTAGTATTTAGACCTGGATTTCTTTCTGGAAAGAAAAGTAGAAAGACTCGGAAAACTCGCTTTCAAGTATTCACTATGTATGTAAAACCCAATGGACTTCTCTCATCCTCTGAGAAATTCACGAACGATTCATGGATACAGATGGGTGCCACTGAAGTGATTTAGCATATAAACTTATTTTTTTTAAACAAGAAATTAATGGGCAAGAACTGCATATTCAAAGTCATTTGAAATTTAATAATCAAAATTGAAAGCAGGAGGAAAGTGTAGCCTTGCTAGATTGTTGGCACAAAAACCGTGATGATTTCAGTGTAACAAGAAAGAGGAATGAACTACAAAATACATCACTTCGTGTATGGTTTATGTCATAAAGATGCTAATCAGCCTCCTGCGATTAAAATCTCACCCCCCCTTCTATATTTACTTTCTTTCCCCCCCACTCCCTCCCCTCGTTTCTGTGCTCGTTTTGGAGCGGGAAAGAGAAACCCTTCGTTCTTCGGGGCCAGAGGTTTCATTAGAGCTGATTTATTGAAATTCAGGCTTTAATCTCAGGTGGGATCCCGGGGGAATTGGCGCTGTCGCCAAAAAGGAAGAGAGTCGCTTTCCACTTTGCACTTCCTGGGCTGCTTTTTTCCTCTCTCCCTGCAAATGTCAACATTTGTTCTCAATAAGAGAGTTATTGTTTCAGGAAAGCTGTTCACCAACTGCCTTTAGGAGCAAAAAGAAGCGTCGCCCACCTTTGTTTGGCTGGAGGCTGGGGGAAGGGACGGAGGGATGGGAACAGAGGTAACCGGCAGCCAAGGCCAGCAGAGGACAGACAGACCGACATAGGAATTGCTGCTGCATACCACTTCGCGGCTGCAGGGGAATGGGTCCGGCTAAGGGAAAAGTTAATATAAAGCGCAATGGGCATCTGCGTTTCTCTCCCCGCTGCATTGGCATCTTTGTCCCTACGTGCCCAACCCTTGTAAGAGAGAGATAGGTTGGAGGGAAAAAAAAATAATTAACAAACCCCATCAACACAGACACACACACACACACACACACACACACACACACTCACACTCACACAAAAGAAAAAGAGAATGTCTTCACGAATTTCCACCCGCGGAGGCGGTCTTCCGGTTTGGGGAGGGGTGGAAGGGTGATTTTTCATGTGAAGAAAGAAATTGTAAGGTGCACCGCACCGTTTGATTCAGCACTACCTGGCGGCACCCACCTTTCTAACTGGCCATCAATTACGGATGGGCACGGAGGGGCTGGCAGCCCTGCGGCAAGGAACGGGAGTGGCCGGGGGCCGAGCAACCCGGAGCGGAGCGAAGCAGCCCGACCCGACCCGACCCGCTCCGCTCCGTGGTGGTCCCTCCGTGTCCATCCTCCAGGGAAAAAACACAACCCTGTCATCACTGAAAGTTTCTGGCTCCGTCACATGCTACGTCTCACTTGAAGGCGGTTCAGACTCAGCGCGCCTCTGAGAAACCGTGGCATGAATGTAATCAGTACCGGGAGACCTTTATTGCTTATTAACTTTTGAAAGAAACAACACACCCACCAATCCCTCCTTCCCCTTTACCCCCTCCTTCCCCCCCAAAAACCAACCAAGCCATCAACCAAAACCAAACCCAAACCAACCAGCCAACTAAAACCAAAAAAACCCACCACAACAACAAAAACTAAAACCTAGGCGGAATTTATATATAGGACGATTCATTGCCTTCTTCATTCTCGGGTGCTTAGGCAAGTTTCTCACGATCCAGGTAGTCGAAAAGAGCCTTTCTATTGTAGGAACTGAATAATGATGGTAAAAAATACTGTTGTTAACAGTAATACTTCACATTAAGTAATGTGAAGTCACCCCTTTGTTTCTAATCCAGTAACTAATAACTTAGGTTTCCAGCTTCTAAAGAAACAAAAGCGAAGAAAAAGATTTTTTAAAAGTTAAAATCAAAGGGATCCACGGTGCACAGCCAAAGCACCCATGCATCTAATCCCTGACTATTACTCGGCGCCTCTGAAGCAGTCTTTATTGAAAGTACAGAGGGAAAGCGCAATCGGCGGGATGCACGCTGGCACACAGGTAGCTCGGAGCCGCAGGCGGGCACCTGGAGGCAGGAGCGCTCTGGGAGAGTGTTTTACCTGTAAGCGTCCTGCCTGAGGTGACAGCCGGGCTCCCGCAGGCTGGACCTGTACCCGCACTCCCCAGCCATGACTCACGGAATAATATCACCATTTCACATCCAATGCCGACCGAGCCAACTGCATTTTCCCTGAGCAAAACTATGGGACACAGGGACTCGGCCACTCTGCCTCGGGAGTGGCCACCGTTAACTTGGATCCTTTCGGGATGTAGGGAGTGAAAGGAAAGGGCGACGAGTGTCACCCCGAGCCTGCCTCGGAAAGGCAGGAGCACAGGCCGGCAGAGAAAGTCACTTCTGCTCCACTCGGGCTTGTGTCATCCATGACGGGGGATTTCAAAATACTCCGGAATATTTGTGCGGGTAAAAAGGAGAAAGCATTCCAATTCCTCCTCGCGCGGCGGCTGTGTGGATACTCTATTGCTCGGGCTCTTAAAGAATGCCTAGGAAAAAATAAAAATAAGTATATGCATTTTTATAGGGAGATAAATTGTCAATTTATTGTGTATAACTTCTGATCAATTATTAATCGTTAGAGTCAACAACAGGGTTATAATTACCTTCAGTTATTTAAATGGATATTTATTTTTTCTTCTCTCTGATCTGGTAATTAGTTAATGCTCTGGAGTAATGAATTCAAAGCTGATTTGATAATGATTGAGACAGGGTTTTTTTCCCTCTCTTTTGGCAGCCCCTCTCGCGGGGAGGGGGAGGGGAGGAGGAGGGAGGTGTTTCCTTCTCTTTGCAAAAGAGTCCATGTAAAGGCAAATCACTGCGCGTTTCACTTTTCAGACCATAAATAACGATTCTGGGAGTAAAAAGGCGAAATGACAAACAAATAGAGAGCAGCTGGGATGAATAAGGCCGATCAAAGTTAGCGGGGGCCGACGCTTCCCGCAGCCGCCGCAGGTCTGAGTCCCATAAAGGTGCCAGCAACTCTTACCTCTCTCCTCGAGATCAAGGGAGAGGGCGAGCAGGACATTTTAACCCCCTGACATCTTCTCGCAAGCAGATGAGGGGAAAAAGAGGAAAAGGGAAGGAAGAAAGTGAAAATTTTTTGTTTGGAGGAATCAATGCCTTCACTGTTGCCCCAGGGAAGGAGCTTCACCTGGAGCCCGTGAAGTCCCCGCCCAGACGGCGTACGATGCGCGTGGAGCGGAGGGGGAGCGGTGCAGAGGCAAAGGTGCAGCCTTGTGCATTTAAGCGATCCCGAACCGAGCTCGGCCCTGGGGACGGGAAAGCAAGAAATAATTATTACTTAATTCTTTTCCCCCTCCTTGCGGGAGCTCGCTAGAGATTCATCGTGAGGAAAAGCAGCAAAAGAGCAGTCCGCAGGGACCATGGCTGCCGCCTTACTTGCCGCCACGTCTCGGGGCTTGGGTAACCCCCTCCTCCCCGGGCCGGGGACTCGGCAGCCTGGGGGAGGTAACTACGGAAAAGGCTGCTTCCACCCCCTCCCAACAGAGGCGTGCGGTGCTGAGCCGAGGCAGAAGCTCCGGCGTTGCCTCGCTCCTCTCTGCCAGACCTCCACTTAATTTAGCGTCAGGCCAGGTCTCGGACCAAAAAGGTCTTTTATATGTATTTATTTTTTAGCGCAATGGGGCTCGCTTTACGGCAGATCTGAGCGAAATGGAATAAGCGTATACGATATTATATCATACGTTTTTATATAAAAATGTTTTCCCAGTGCAACAAAACTGCATTGGGAATTGCAGTGTAAAATGCAAGTTTTAAAATTAATTCATCCTGACAGGTTTGACATCGCCCTACTCCCTTTTTCCTGCAACTATGTCCTCAAATGAATGCCGCTTCCAGAGTGTATGTTTTAATTTGTCACATCAAGGCAATAAAAGGGAGCGATATATACTTAAGCCAGTTAACATTGTAATAACAGGTTTAAAAGAGCAATTAAATGGTAGTGAGTCGCATGTCTGACTTTCTATAGGCATTACCACATCAATGGTACCTTTTAGACTGACTATAACTTAGCATGATTGTCTCAATTAGTTTAGCTACATGATAGTTATTGTGAACTCTTTGTGAGTAATCAATGTTACGCAAGCTTATGGGAAGAAGGCTTTAACAGGGGTGAGCAGAAGCTAAGTAACATGGCCCTCCTAATTCAGAAAAACACCTTTCTCTGTTTCTCTCTCTGTCTCTTCCCCCCCCACCCTTTCCCTTTATTTTACTCCAATCCGAAAGAAAGAAATGGTAATTTATAGTCTTATAAATCTGTTTCTGAGATCGGTGCAGCTGAACATAGAAATACAGGCAAAAAAGCAGCTTCTGCTGCGGCTGATCAACGAAAGAGCCGCCTCAGCCCCGGGCGGATGGCGGGGCACCCCCATTTCACCTCTCCTTGGCTTCAGTGGTGTATGTCGTGGCTGTTCACTGTCACGATTAAGCCCCGAGCCACAAATAATATTGAGGGATGCTCACATCAAATGATACGCGTGTGCGTGTCTTACGGGCGCCTGAGCTTCCCCGTGTTGATACCGGAGCCAGTCCGAGTCGGAGAGTTGCAGGGACAGACAAGCGTGTGAATGTAAACCAGGAACGGGTGTATGTGTGTGAAGGGCGGAGAGAGGAATGACTGTAAAGCGGGGTTATAAATACTATATAACGCAGAGAGAAGGGTCCTGTCGGAGCAATGGGCCGTTTGGTAACTTATTAATTCTCCACTTACAAGACTCTCTCTCTAAATACTGAGCCACGGTGGCTAATGCAAAATACAGAGGGCTGAAAATTTAGTGTGAACTGCTTCAAAACACTAAGAAGTATGTATTGTTTTTCTGTCAAGGGGAAAAAAAGAGTGAGAGAGCGTGTACCATTAAAATGTAAGATAAACATAATGCAGGCATATATCTGTTAGTGAAGTTATCCTCACTAGTCCTAATAACGTCTCACCATTAAACAAGGCTGGATTCAGTCTCAGTCGCAAATTTTAGATTTGCAAGCCTTTTTCTTTTTTTTTCTTTTTCTTTTTCTTTTTCTTTTTCTTTTTCTTTTTCTTTTTCTTTTTCTTTTTCTTTTTC
>JAWWMO010000083.1:87173650-87193949 GCA_035047845.1 Dendrocincla fuliginosa | reverse complement strand
TTCTTTTTCTTTTTCTTTTTCTTTTTCTTTTTCTTTTTCTTTTTCTTTTTCTTTTTCTTTTTCTTTTTCTTTTTTTTCGTATGCACATTAGATTTCTGTCATGCTTTTCAGAAGAACACGATATCCCCAAAGAACCCAAAGAAGAAAAAAATACTCTGACAGCAACCATTAGTTAAGAGTGCAATGAATAAACCCCTTGCACAAGAGTATCAGGACTAATTAAGATTCTGTTTAGCAGCCCTGGATGGAATGTTAATGTAGCTTTGACTAACTGGGAATAAGCAGGGGGAAAAACTGCATTTTAAGAGGAATGCTGGGGTGATAACATCTCTCACTTCTTCTGTCCAAGGTCTGCCCAAGCCTGTTACAAAGTCATTATCTCAAATTACTCCTGTACTTCATTTTTAGAGGGTTTGGGCAAGATCTCCTGGTGTTGAAGCGCTGCCTAGAGCCTCACAAAGCCAATACTCTCTAAGGGGATAAAGGCTGAATCAACCCACTATCTCTACCTTCGAGAGTTTGCTGGTACCAGCTTCTTGGACAAATACAGCCAGGATTCTGGAGGCAGATTAGGATCTATTGCTGGCGTCTCCTCACAAATCCCTAAAGGGTTTTTGACCCTTTGAAGTTTCGTCTATTTTGCTTACACAGAAGTTTACATGATTAAGTCAGGATTTTACAAGGCTCAACAAGGCAAATTTAGTCACCTCGGAACACTCAACACCAAAAAAACTAAAATGTCCTGCTACTTGTTTAGCTCCAGAAATACTATCATACTGTCATATTTACAGAGATTAATTTAATAAAAAAGAAAAATATCCACAAGACTGCTTCAGCAGGGGAGGGTAAAAAGGAAACACCCTTTCTCAAGAATTATTATTATTAATTTTTTTTAATTATATTTTTTCAGACTTTGATACCACATTTCCACCCTCCACCCCCCCCCCCCCCCCCATCCCATTCCCAATGATCGTAAAAGCAGCTATGTTTCTGGGAGAGTGGGTAAAATTTCCTAAAGTCCTTTCTAGTCTTTCTAACATTTCCAGACTGCCTTGACTGCCCCTTATCCAGACAGTTATATATTTTCACCATCAAGCAACAAGCCCCCGTAATCCTTCCCTCTGAGGTAAACTTTTGCAAATGCTTTACTTGTTAAAAGCAGCCTCGCGTAGTGCAAGTTTTTTCTTAGAAGGAGAAGGCTGGGAACTGACAGCATAAACAGAAGAGGAGGAGCAGAGCTCTTTCTCAGGGAATAGCTACCTACTTAAAGAAGCCTCCTGCAGTCAGAGCAGGAGGGCTGTAGCTAGGGACTGTGGTTGGATCTGGCCCACCATACTTGCATGGCCTTTTGTGGAATACAAACAGTCTGTTTTTCCCTTTCTTTCTTTCTTCTGCTCTCCCACCAGAGGGAAGATTGCTCTGCTAACTGATTACTCCCACCGAGTTATTTTCAATAAAGGAAGGAATGATCTGTTCAATCCACCCAGCCTCTGAAAAAATAGCAATTATTATTGTTAATAATAATAATAATAATACCTGGTAGGCTGGCAATTTTCTGTAGCTGGATCAGAAAGCAGCAAGGACAACAAGGGCAATCAAGCGAGCTGCAGATTTTGCTTTCTCAATTGATTTGTAATTGATGAATAGATTTTCTTGTGCAGCTGCAATGTGGTTAAAAACTGTTGAAGAGGTAGGTGTTCCGGGAGGTGTTATTTTGTAAGGGAGACAGTCAGGAGTAACTGGGTGCATTTATCAGCAGGAGATCTGAGCAAGCAACATGATTACATTAGCTGTTAGTGGCTAGGATTCAACTTTCCATAGGCCTCTACCACCTGCAGTCTCGTAGGTGACTCACATGGAAATGGGTTCCTGCTGGCAACATCAGGGCACTGATCTGACACAGAGTTCCCCATTGATTTTGGTGAGGAGTGCTTCGCCAATCTCAACAGCAAGCCATGCATGACTACTGTTCTGGCGGAAATTGGTCAGGCCTGGTTTTGCAAGAGAGGAGGGAGTCATATCTTGCAGTGTATCTCTCACACATTTTAAGGAAGTGGAAGGGATTTTTACACTGTTTAAATGGGCGTATTTCCTATTTCTGGTATGCCTTTTCCCCCTACTTGTATGGATGTACCTGGTAGTTAGTGCATTTACAATGTGTCTTAAAGAACTTTAATATGGGTACCAAGAGATACACAAAGCTGTTACAGAGCCTCTGGATCCTGGGTGTTTACTACAGGTCTGGATGAACTTTAGGACCCGGTCCCTGAGTGGAGATCTTTCCATATGTTCTGGATTCACACTGTAAACCATCTGGACTTCAGTGTAGTACCTTGGTTTTGTGTTGCTCTTTGGGGGGAAAAAAAAATCTTCAGAAAGGAAAAGGCCCTGGGCACCAGGACCTCCGGACACCTCTGTAAAGAGATTAGGGCTATGTTCAAGAAGGAGATAAATGTGATAGAAATGTCTTACTTGGCTTCTTATCCTTGAGATCACTTGAATTCAAGCTTGGACTCTTTTTTTGTCTTAAACTCACCCAGAAAATAAGGTGCTGTTTTCCTTGTGTCTAGAAAGGCTTCACCCTTCCAGAGGTGAGAAGTTTATGCCTAAGCATGTTTGGGATGCTAACCCCATGTCCTTGAAGAGCTCATGCTGGTATACCCTCTCCAAGCAGGACTAAAACCCCAGTCTCTTGAAGGAGGTGGTCACCCTTGTCTTCTCCAGTACATCTGAGACAGAGTTGCTCCTGCTGGTGATAGCACAAACCAAACAAAACCTTTGGAGCAGTGATAGAAAATATTCCCAGCAGAGTGACTTAACCTCTAGGCAATGCAGCCATGTCTCTGTGCTGCTTCTCTCTGTGGTGTTGTGTCTCTTGCCTCCTTTTTCTGCACAGCCTCATCAGGAGAGGTGAGTGAGACCTCCCTGCCCCTTATTGCTTCTTTACCTCTCTGTGAGAGAGGGTCCACAGAGACTTTCCTGTAGAGGCGGGCTCCAGCATATGGACATTATCTTCCCTGAGCTTGTAGCTGTGTGTGCCTGTGGGGGGAGCAGATTTAAGCCACATTTTGCCACTTTTTGTATTTTGTATTGCATATCTGCACACAGACGAGGTGGTTTCATGCTCAGGGAGAGGGTTGCTCTGGACATAGCACCCCACAGGTAGGAAGCTGATGGGCCAGGAAATGCAGGTGAGGCTCTGTCCCACCGACTGGGTGGAAGATACAGGATTTAATGCCTCTCTTTCTCTTCCTGCTTGCTATTCTACTGTCTGAGAAAAATCTTATTCTCAGCACGTGTTTCTTCTGGGAAAAAAATAACCCACCCCAAAACCTCCAGTGCCATGCTCAGATCTATCTCTGTCTAAAGTTTATGAGATTTTCTTCTTTGTTGTTGTTGTTGGTTTTGGTGTTGTTTGTTGTTTGATGTTTGAAACTTCATTCACACTAAATTTTATGCTGTAATTTTGGAAAAGACTTATTAATTTATAAAATCACGAATTGTGGAATACTTAACTCATTACTCTGTTCCATGATCTGGGGCTTTGAAATAAAACAAACAAACAAAAAACCAAAAAAGAAGTATGATATTTCCTTTAAAACACTGAATTTTCACTTGATTTTAAAATATTATTATTGTCAGGAAAGCAATTGCATAATTACATTTCTATTTCTCTGTGTTTAGTCAGTGTTAATGTCTGTAATCCAGATCTTCTCGCTTCACCAGCCCACACACATTTTTTAAAATTCTTGTTAGAACTGAAAAATGTGTTTATAGGGGAATAAAAAACTACCTTATTTCAATTTTTTCATAGTAAATAATTTGAATTGCAGAATATTATTGGTAAATATGAAGAACACATCATTTATCTTTCTTACATTGAATATGGGAAGTTTGCCATATCAAACTAATTATCTTTTCTTTTTATTTTACAACAGCTACAAAGAACTATACAGTGAAATCTTTCAAAATGTCTTTGTGCAAAACCCCTTCTAAATTACAAACATGCATAATTCCACTTCAGCCAACTTCAATGGGAGTTAAATGCTCAAGAAATAACATTCAAATGAACTTTCATTATCTATGATAGCGAGAATGAAATTATAGTCCTGCAACTGACATAATAGGAAAAAAAATGTTTACAGAAACTAATAAACTAAAGAAACTACTCTATTAAAAACACAATTTTTGAATGTTTTAGAAGACTAGAAACAATAAAAATGTCCGTGGAAATATGGTCCATAATATCCTTGAAAAATCCATACAGCTGAGTCCAATTTCTGTTATTGTATCCAGTCCTAAAAAACCTGATAAAGTTGCACAATTAATCCTTAAGTTATTTTAATGTAGCATGCATATAAACTTATTTTTATTAATGGAGTAGGTTTATAATTGTGAGGATAATAAGTCACAGTATAAATCCATAGTAAACTTGTTTTCAAGTTAATGAAAGGATTGTTCAGCAGATAAATCTGTATATTTTGCTATTTTCTTCTTTTTCTTCCTTTTATTCTAATCTCTTTTATAATGCCTAGGAATACTAAATGTATTAGGTCCTTGTGTGACTCAGTGAGTAATAAAACTTCAACCATTTTCTTCTATTATCACAGTGCTATGAATATATTATAATAGGAATATATAATAAATATGCCATAAAAACCAGTTGTGAGAAACAACTGATTTTAAAATATGTAAAATGGCTCATCAATACTGAGAAAACAATTTCTAATATTGTCCAATTTTGAATTAACTATTTTTGCCTTTAAGGATAATAGAAGAGTTCTAAAATCCAAAATCTAAAACACTAATCTAATAGAATGCAAGTCTATGTAAATAAACAAAAGAATTGTTATTTGGGAAATGCCAACTTTTTGGTGGAAAAATTGCTACCACGGGTATCCACCTTTGTACAGAATGAAGAAAAGTCCAGTGGGAAAAACCCTTGTATGTTCACATCTTCATTGTAAAACATGTTTATAAGAGAACAGAAGTAAGTTCCTACAGCTATCATTTATGTGATATCCACACTGCCAGCTGCTTGAATTGAAATGAGAAATAAGTTAAATTAATTTTTTAAATTGTCTATTTTTTGTGTGTGCTGTAATACACAGGATGCCTTTAATTGAGTCATTCAGTGCCCAGACACCAGGTGACCCTGGAGCCCAAGACTGTGATGATCCTGCCTCCAAGGCACGCTGGGCATGTGACAAGGAAGGCTATTGTCCTGAGCTGGAGCTGGGAGTGTTCTGGGATTTTCTTGCAGAAGTCTTCTGTGATGCACTCCTCCATCTCCATCTCTGTGTCATAATTTTTTCTCAGTCTGTGATTCCAGATGCAGCTGGTTAGTATATCACAGATCAGGTCAGGCAATTGTATTTGATGTGTGGGGGTCATATGTAAAACCCATATGTAAGAATGAAAGAGGGAGGCGGGAGAAAGAGGGAGAAATCACTGCCTTGCAAATGTGCAAAGCACAAGCACAGTAAAAGGGCAAAGTTTTTGGGAATCAAATGGTACAAAATATGTCAGATTTGATATTTTCTCATGTATGTTATTTCCACTTTTTTTTAAAGATAAAAATAAGCTGCACTGTAACTAACTTATCAACTACCATTCTCAGTAAGAATCCAGTATTTTTTGTATACACCTCATCAGCTGAACCAAACAATTGATACATTAGGTAGCATCAGATGAAGGAGCTGGGACTGTGTTGGCTGCTGGGAGTCTGACTGCTTTCTTTTCACCTCATGTGCCAAAGCCATCAGATATTTCTGGAACAGTATCTACTGGTTGTAGAGACAGACTTCTTGTTCCTTGTTAGACAGTCTTAGTCATCACGGCAATTGTTTGATGTAGGGAGTAAAGAAGAACAACTCTTGGGACGTGGATGGAAGCTGGGAAAGTAAATACCTAATATTGAGAACACCCTCAAGAGAAATGTAGTGTGTTTATACACAGGAGGGGTATACCACAGGAGTGGGAAACCTCATTTCTATCGAAGTCAGAGCTTCATAGTGTTCAGCCAGGATTTGTCTATATACCGAGACATAGCTATCAACTTGTAGTATAATGTTGTCAATGTCCAGGTTGAAGGAAAACTATGTATTTATAAAATATGTTTTACATTGAAAATGTGACATCATATTACTGTAGCTCTACATAATTAAACATATTAATCTCTTCAAATTTAATAATCTGCAAACCAATCCACAAGGATCTAAGAGTTTACTTTAAGGGAAGATGGTTGCCTTTATCTAAGAATGTAAACACAGTTAGAGCTATGATAGATAAACCAGGATGAGGTTAGGCTTTCCATCAATTCATTTAAGATTTACACTTGCAACATTTGTTATACTCTGTAAGTTTTTCCTCCATGAAGCCCTTGGAATGAAACCAAAAAATAAAGATGAAACAATGAAGATATTATTTATCCAACTATTGAGAGCTTATTGTGATGTATAAAGAGAATGAGATAGATTCCATAGTAATTTGAGAAAAAGTCCTTCTAAATAAGGTAGGTTTTTTTCCATTCTTCTTAAACTGTCAATAAGTCAGGCTTTGGGGTGGCAAATAGGTATGTGCAGCAGTCTTTCAACAGTCCCTTTCAATATACTGCCTTGAAGAGGAACCCAGAGGTAAGGTGTTCAAGTAATTTTCATCTCAGAACTCTAAATGCATTTATATTTTTACATGAGTATTAAATATCTCTTGGATGAAAATAGTCACTCTTCTTACACAAAAAAAGGCTGGTGAATTTGTTAAAAGGAATTTGGCCTTATGAGTTTTGTGGGAATTTAAAAAGAGAAACAGGTCATGGTTTTGATATGATTACACACAAATGCAGGTAAACAGAAAAAACTTTGAAATGCATGCAGAATAACAATGCCAGCACATTGTTAAAAAGATATATGTTCAGTGAACCCTTATATGTATATATATGCCGCAGATGGAGCTAGAAATGAGTTCCCTATTTAAAGATGGATAACATTTTCTTATGTAAGATTCTGGTGTGGTTCTTATTGTTAGATGTAACCCTTCAGACAAGATTTTTTTATGACTGATGTTGGCCTCACACTGCATGTCTTGCTTTTATATAACAAGAAAGCTTCAACAAAACAGTTTAACTGTTTCCAGGAATGATAGGGAGAATTTGTTTGGTTTGTTAATGTTAAAAATCTGTGTGACCTTACTGAATAAACTGCTTTACAGCAAATAATGTAAATTTAAGAAGGACCTATCTTGAGGCCAGAAAGAGGTGCATTTTTTTCTTTCCTTGTAAAAATACACACCCATTTGGCAGAGTTATCATTGGGTATAGTTGATATAATAGCTTATAGTTTAATTAATTGTAGATTTCATCTGTACTGTGTGTGTTCAAGACCAGCAATCTCAGAGCAGAGCTAAACATGTCACTCCTTATAATTGTTCCTCTTAAGTGCCTCAGTAAATCTAGAATTGAGGGCAGGAAGACTGTCCTTTTTTCTGCTCTCATTCTTCCTTCATTGTCATCCACATCACTTCAGGGCAGTCTGAAGAAGGACAGATTAATCAGCCTTGAATAAAAGCCTGAGTGGGGAGTAGAGCAGGGACAGGGACAGATATCTTCAGGACTTAGGATCTGAAGGAGAAGGCAACAGGATCTAGAAGAGGTAATAGATGAGATCAAGTGGTAGAAACAATAGAAAATAGGAAGAGAAGTGAAAACAGCTTGTCCAGAGGAAAAGATACGGGTAGAATACAAAAGGTTAAAAAAGACTGTAGAAGGTCTGTGGCCACAAAAACACATTGTTTTCAAGAACCTGGGGTTAGACCAAAGATTCCTGTTTTTCAGAGTTTCTCTGCTACTTACTAAATAACTGGGATTTCACTGTCAGTGAATATTTCTTATCCTCCACAGCAGTGGGCCCACAATCACTGTTGATTGTTCCCTTGTCAGGTGATAACCTTCTGCTGGAATTCACATTCTAGTGCTGTTGTCCACAATGTGAGAATTCGAAAAAAAATCATATGATTAACATTTTTGTCAGACTGAGAAACAAAGAAATTATTTTTTTTCTTCCCTAGATCCTGCATTATCCCACTTCTTTGTCTGCTGAATGGACAGGTCTCTGAGAATGAGATACTTTTTCAAAAACTAGCCTTCTCTTGTGAATTTCCCAACTTTTCAGTGTTTGGCCTCATATCCCCAGTGTTTTATTTAATCTTGATTCTTGAATGCAGTAAGCACTGCAACAAAATGACACAAGTGGGCTTTTAAATACATGTATGTGTGTGAACATGCACATATATGTGTTTCATACAGATATATGTATATTGTTATGTGTTCTCTCTTTTCATATGTCTTTTTGTGGGCTGAAGATGGAATAAATAGTAGCAGAGAATTACATAATCCTGCGAACAGTTACTTCGGTGAAGTTATTTACCTTAGTAAATAAGTGAGGATTGAAGAGTGAGGAGTTATCCTCAGATAACTCTAATCCTTAGAGTGAGGATTGCCAAATCCAGCATGAGAATTTGTGACATTGATGTTATTCAGATGTGAGAATTTCCAGGATTGCAAGTATTGGCTGTAGCTATTTAGAGACTTTCTGTTTCTTCCAGCACTGTTAGTGCTGCAATATGCTGTAACTAACTGATTGCAGCAAGGCTCCATGCTAAATTTATACATACAGAGTTCCCATATCTCTCCAAAAATGTATGCAGATAGCTAGAGTCAATACAGGCACTCAGCCATTTGTAAGTTTAAAGTTACTGGTTTACATTAATATTTGTAGGATTTGAGCCTTGGTTATTTTGTTGTCTTCCTAAATGTGAAAGGGATAGGGACAAGTCAGGGCTAAACTGCCAGATGTGTTGGTCCAGCCAAAGCATTAGTAGTGTATCTAATGCTTTTCTTGAGCCAGTTGGTTTGTTAGTCAGTGACTCTTTCCCCCAAGAAATTACTCCTAGGAAGGAAAACTAACCTAAGGACTTAGCAGCAGACAGGGTATATAATAGAGAACAATATACTTTTCTCTTGCTTCCTTTCAGTTACTCTAGAGAAATAAGATGTGACATAATGCATATGAACTAAAAAATATCTTACACTTGATGACATCCAAGAAGTGAATGGAACAATAGGAAATCATATAAAGTAAAATTTTATGGATCCTTCAGTTCCCAGCTATGCAGATTAGTAGTCACATCAGCAAGAATTCAAATCTCTCTTTTTCATGTATGTATGCATATATCCGTGTTTCTCCTGGTATTGTACAAAAATGCATAGGCATGGGTGCACACACTTTTCTCTTGTATAATGGAGTTTGCTTCTTTTGCTCATCTGCAGCAAAATTTTGACCTCAGATGCTGTATTTCAGAAGGTTCAGCAATCTTTGATTAGGTTTATGATACCAGAAGAGCTATATCAAAATATTTTTGCAATGGTCAATCAACAGTGCTAAAAAGAGGGTATTATACCATATAAAATCTGTCAATCTCATTATTTTAGGTATCAGATTAGGAGAGCATCACTGTCTAAAACCAATGCCTTTTTTAGGAAGGCAATTGAAACTTGCATGAACAGGCCTGAGCCTGGCAGTTTCTGTGACTTTACAGTTAAAAATTTCTCACTCTAGGGTGCTCCTGTCTTGCCAGTTGGGCTTCTTTGACCATGTATAAAAAGGTTTCATATGTTTTAAAAAATGAAAAAATGTTGTCTGTGTATGGAAAAGATTGAGAAAATAAGCAAGACAAATTTAAGGGTAGTTTCTCTGCTGTCTTGACTACCTGATTGCGCCACATGGAATGGTGACCTCCACTGCTTATGTTCTGTATGATTTTGTCTCAGATAGAGATTGAGGCACTGTGTTCTGACGAAGCAGCTCTGTCCCGTTATGCACTGCTGTTTACCACCACGTTGCATCAGGGAGTGTAGCATCTGAGAGTGAAGCTGGCTGCTCCTGGTCTTTCTTTCACGGAAGTCATAGGAGAAGAGTAGTCTTAGGCTGAGCAAATTTCATGCTCCTGAAATAATTATACTCAGGTTTGGCTCTAAGAAGGCAGTATATTGTTTGGTAGCATTAAAAATTAATGAAAATGGGCACAGAAAGCTAAATTGTGTAGGATTTCAGAGCAGAAATTCAGAGGATTTCTTCACGATGTTGAAGAACATCCATTTGGTCTGACAGAGGTCCAGGGAGAATTCAGTGTTGTCTTCCCATGTCTAAGGATCTTGTGCCTGATGTGGGGAACTGGGGCCCAGCTCTGGGAAGGCAGGCATCCAGATCCTGCTCCATCCAGAGGGATGAGATGTTTGTGACTGAATCATTTGCAGCAGTGCTGTTCTCAGTTTCACTTTCACACTCTTGAATGCATTCCTTCAACAATCCCCTGCCTCAGGCAGCTGTTTATTTTGCCTTCATTGGTCTTAATTTAAAATAATAATAATAATAACAAAAAAAAAATAGATAATGTCTCAAGCATCCACTATAACATTTTGCTTAAATATCTCTAGGTTTTAGAGTTTCCTCTTTACAGACATTAACAGTGTTTTTCAAGTCAGGTTTTTAAAGGTCAGAGCAAGTCTTGTGCACATTCAGGTTATGATTTTATAATATCCCCTTATAGGCAAAAATTGAAATTAACAGCAGCTGAGCAATGAGTAAAAAACCCTCAAACATATTACTGTAAGAAAGTTTCTTAAATAGCATCAGAAAACTGGAAGCCTTGAGAAGGGCAAAAGGAAAAAAAAATAAGATCAATTAAATACGGTATTTTGTGCTTTTCCCCCAGAATTTGTTGACACTAATATTTTTTAATTTCTTTATCACAGTCTACCTTGTTGCTGATAGAACTCCATTATTCACTATTTCAGGTTAAGCAATAAGCCCCTACCGAGGCCAAGAGTAGCTAGATGTGACAATTTAGGCTTCTGTCAATTGATTAAAGTCAAGTGAGTTGTGCTGGTTTGCAGACCTTTTTACAAGTTCACTGTAATTTTCAGAAGAATCTCTCTTTTATTTAATTGAGATGTGGATGAAGTTAAGTGGAGGTATTTTTTTCATGTTTAAAAAGGCATGATGAGAAGAATTTATGCTGTGACTTTTCATACCCTTTCTTGGCACTGGAAAGAAGTGTCTAATGCCTTGAGCATTTCAGCTATTCAGGAGGATAATATAGTCAATCAAATTAACCTGTTTTACTTGTCAATAACAGATAAAAATGTTTATGCATGCCACTGTTTGTTGAGATTGCTTGTGAAATAGTTTTACAAGTGTCTTTAAACAATAAGCTGAACACAAATGTTATTATTCAATATATTGTCTGATAGAATTGAATCCTTTTCAGAACCATCCGATTGGATGTCAAAGTGACTTGACAGTGCTTTTGGTGTTTTAGTTGAACTCAGTTTACCCTAGGATTTTTGGTTGCTGCTCATTTGTTTATTTGGTTGGTTTATTTTTTATCTCATTTTTACTCCCTGCCAAAGACTGGCATGTCTAAATTAATCATTTGACTAAAGATATTTAGTTCATGACTTACATTATGAAATGATTATAACTTCAGCTAAAAGGGAGGGTGACTTCACAGAAAGTGAATATTTCTTGTTAAGTAAATCTGGAATATAGATCAGCTGTAGTTGCCAAACATGATGAAAGTAAATCTGGAATATCTTACGGCTCCTCTAGTAAAACATAAACAGATGCAAAAAGTCCAACGTAATATTTTTGGTCACTTTTTGATGCCTGTTGTTATATCTAAACTACAAACATCAGGATAAGCTTCTTATATACTGAGAATTCTACATTGTGCAACATCAAGATTTTGTTTTGCAGAAATTTATTTAACTTATGACTACTCTGGAATAAGCCTCTGAGCTTTATATTCATTGCAAGTAGAACATTTAGAGAGTCCTGACAGCAGAACAAATTCACTTAGGTTATTTACTTATCTTGTAAAGCCGTTTGTATGTACTTGGTTGAAGTGAGACATCAAAATAAATCAGTTAATTTGTGTCTTGGTTCAGTGTCTTTAAGGAGTCCAGTAATAATAATACCACCACTAAGAAATAGAACTCCCTATGAATTTTTTCCATGATTTGAACTTTTGGAGAAGTTTATTCCCTAGCTAAATCTCACACAGAGAGTTGTTTTCATTTCAGGACAATCATATTTCAGTAAATCCACACAGGAATATTAGTCTTATTTGATTTAATCACCAAATCCTAACAACTAAGTATTCACTTCATTAAAGGCACTAAAAAATTCTGGCCAGCTGTTTCCTGCCACTTGGCTGAGGACAAGGTGGAGAAAGACAAGCAATTCAATCCTGGGTAACTCTCAGTTGTGTTCAGCACATAATTATACTTTCATAATTTTATTCGTAAACTGGAATCTGAATCCAAGGGGGGTTCTGTGACTTATGGGCTTAAATTCTGACATGTTAAAATTCATGTTGTACACACAAAAATTTCCACAGATTTTAATAATCATTTCAGACTAATGCTTTGTTTTGTCAACTGTCCTTTCTTTCCTTTTTTTTTTTTTTTTTGTGATACCTTTAAAATACAGTAATCAAATAGATTGAAGAGGGAGGTCTCATGAATATACTAGTTGTACATATGAATGATGGGTTGGTTATTTTCTCTGTTCCTGAAAAACTGTTTCTTGTTCTGGTTCAAATACAAAAATCTGGAATATTGAGAACTCTTTGTCAAAGACAGAGATGGCTATAGTATGGTGACTTGAAAGCTGGTAGCAATTTTTATGCACTGAACGTAAAAAGAAATACTGAATACCATTGAAGAGTGACTTAAAAAAATACCCATTTGATTGCATGAACAGTCAGGCCTGTTGCCTGTGAAAGTAAGTGCTAAGATACCAAATAATAAATCAATATTCCAAGGCCAAAATCTAAACAGATATAGATCACTGAATTTATATGGACTTCTGCTAAGCTGTGCTTATTTATATAGCTGGGTCTGGCTATTGGGTGCTGCAAAAATGACAAAATTATCCAATTTGATCATAATTCAAGAGAACTCTCAAAGCTATGCATGTCCCTGGAAACAGAATTTAGCATTTTGTACAGCCCACAGAGAAGATTTGGTATGTCAGGACAGGATCAAAACCTGTCGCTCAACCAGAGAATGCTAAGAAGGGCTGTGTGAAATCCTGTCCTTTCCTGGAGTGGAAGCAGCCCAGCCCAGGTATCTGTGTCCACTTGTGCATGTCCTCCCTTGACTATAGGGGTGCTGATCATTTTCTTTCAAAGAACAAGCAGGATACAGCCTTTTCAATAAAAGAAATCATGGCCTCACAGCTGCAAAGCTGGCAATTTTTTTTTGCAAATTTCCTTCTCTTCACTGTGTAGCTCCTGGCCCGGTTCAGTGTCCTCAACACCCTGAATCAGGGGATTGGGATGTACTGGGCTGTAGACTCTATTCCTACTACATAGATTAATTAATGGGATAAAGTGCATTAATTTTCCCTCACCCTGGGGTTTTAAAATCGAAGCACAGCTTCTCATGATGCTGTTGGCGGCTTGATTTCATTAGCACTTCCTGGTAATACTCTGTGGGTTGTGATCTGAGTCAGGCAGCTCAGCCAGTAGGGAGTCATTCAAGGGGCAAGAAATACTAAGCACTTACTATATAGGATCCCTCAGGGGAGTCAGGACTAATTTGGCATTCCCACCAAGTTAGTAAGCAAAGTGCCCAGCTCCTCATCCAAGCTTGAACCAGAGCAAATATGAACACTGTAAAGTTCACATTACCTTCAGGGCTAGGCAGTAGGCAAGGAAAAGTTTTTGAATACTAATTTTGCACTTAAATTTACCCTAAACTCCACTTCAGGTGTTGTGTTCCTGATAGGCTTGCTTCTCTAAATACTTCCCCTCAAGAGGTCTTCAGCATGTGCTTATAAATTAGGCAAAAATGTTAGATGTTGCCTTTGAAAAAAGATGCTTTATTTAACTTGATATGTCGCTATATACAGCTTTAAGGAAGGATTTTAGAAGGTAACTTACTGATTTTCTCCTGATGCACTTCATAAGTTTGGTGGTCTCATAGATTTCTGTATATAATTCTTAGGGTTGCTTTGCATTTTCACTGTTGTATAGTGGAGATCCTTGTAGAAAGGAAATTTCCTTCAGAAATTGTAGCCCAGTGTTTTCATGGCAATTTGTAAGTAAGAATAAGTGAGGAAAAGTAGGTAGGTGACAAAAACAGTAACGTAACTCTACTGCATAGACATTTTTTCTCTGTTGTAGTTGCTGAGCTTATACTTACCTGTTGCAGCAAAGATGAGCATCACAGGGAAGTGAAATAGTATTTGTTCACTTTTTTCTTCTTCAAATCTCGTTGTAATGCTGCAGTTTTTCCTATTGCTGCTGTTCATTTAACCAGTAGTTTTTATCTCAGTGGGCTTTCATGCTCTGAAGAGATATAAGGGCTTACAAGGATCAGATGGTATAGTGATATAAAAAGAGGAGACTTGATGACTGCATAGATGAGCTAGAAAACTACAGGATTGTCATCTGCAGTTTGCTAAAGCCTAGCTGGTCACAGAACAGAACCCTGCCTTCCTTTCCCAACAGGAAAGATAAAAATGCAGAAATTTTGAACTTATCTTTCCATTTTGGATCTTTCAGCATCTCTGAAGGGAACTTCTCAACCAACATGAATGGTAATGATTGCAAAAACTAGCTAGTTTAACTGCTAAATTCCTGAAGTAATTGAAGGAGGTTTAACAGTGTTTGATCATGCGCTGAATTTTTTTGTACAATGTGAGGGACATGGTTAGACTCCTTAGCTTGACCCTAACTGCAGCCAGTGACTAGTCCAAAAAACAGTACCGGAACATGTAAGACAGAAAGGAGTCTTCTACCTTGTGCAAATACATGCTCTGCTGAGGGCTGTGTCAGGCCTGTGGCAGTTAACAGCAAATGAGAATCTGCAATGCAAAGTACAGGTTGACATTATCAACTGAGCCATTCCTTCAAAAAACAGATGGAGAGAGATGCCACCCCCTAATTTCTAAAATGCATAATGAGAAGGTAAGTGGTACCTGTGCAGCTTCCAGTAATTCTTTGCTAAATTTCCACCTCTGACTAAGCATTGTGCCTTGCCAAGGAAGTGACAGCTTTTGGTATGCACGGTGTTACTGTGGAAGTCTAGGGAGATCCACTTCAGAAAATTAAGATCCCCACAGGTTTTTGTTCTACATTTGATATCTTACTGGCAGGCATTAAAGTCTGAGATAATCACCTGAACTCCTTTTATAGTTAGTAATGGGACAAACTGGGTCCAAAGAGCCTTAGCTGAAGGCCTGAGGACTTAGATGCATGCGGTTACTTAGATGCATGAGGAAGCACTTAAGGCACACACATCATTTTACAGGATCGGTTCTAGTCATGTGCTGAGAAGTTGCAAGCACAGACTGAGCTATGTAACCTCTCCAGGCTACTTCTGTCCTGAGCTGCAGGGGTCTCCGAGGTAGGTCGGCTTCCCTTCTTATTTGTTGCATGGCTTCTGAGAATTTTCCCACCTGGAACAAAGATATGGATGTTGTTAAAATCAGCAACTAGTTAGTATACCCACACTGCTTAAAAGCTGACAGATGTCAGATTTTATGATGAGAAGACTACCAGAATAAAGGAGAGAGATCAGAGGTATCAACAACATTAACAAAATTAAAGAAAAATAATAGGAATTATTATAATAAAATGTTTGTTTTTTCACGATTATTAGAATAAAGAAAGTTTCGCTTTCCTGAGTACACTATGCTTCAATATTCCTTTGAATTTGGCTTCAATATCAAAGTGAAAGAAAAAAACCAAGCAAAATAACTTGCCCCAGATATTTTTTTTTATGTGTGCAAAACTGTTGAATCACTCACAGTTTGTTCCTCCAAGTGAAGGAAGGCGATCCTGTTCAGCTGATGGGTGAGTCAAACTCAGCGGGTGCAATGAAGGCTTGTAGAGGCCTGTGTAGGATAAATACTTTTTACCATGCTTGTCACCATGCCACTCACTATCTGCATGGAATGATCTATTGCTGCTGCTGTTGCTGACACAATTTGCTTTTTTTTTTTCCCCACGTGCTTGTCCTGCCCAACGGCATCTGTTTTTGTTCAAAGAGGCCTATGCCTTCCCTCACCTTGAAGATCCGTTGCTGTATCTTTCTGGCAAAGAACTCAAAAGATTTTGCCAGAAGGTTGCACTCAATCAATCCTGCCTTTAGGGTGTCCTAGAAGCACTTTCTTGGATCACCACTGTTTCCTCTTTCCACGCTCCAGATTCCTTCATAGTAGGTGCTTGAACATATGTACATCATTGATTCAAGCCATATGTCCAGCCCATTACACCTGGGCTTTCCATGTGGATACGCTGCAGGAATTTATCACTGGTCAGCTTACCATAGCATCTGACTCAGAGCAAGACACATAGGTGCCTCTGGTGGAACGTCTCCAGCTGGCAGATGTGCTTTCTATACTATGTCAAAATCTTGCCTCTGTTTAGCACAACAGCCTTGTACAATTTTAGCCTGTATTTGTAGTCTGATCTGACACTGATTCCCTATTTGCTTAGTAAACCCAGTAGAAAATCCCCCTAACTCTATGAATGCGGGAAACTACCTTTCCATCAACACTGTCACAGTCTGTCAACATAATTCGAATGCAGGTGAAGCCACATAAAACAAATAGCTCAGTCTCACCATGTTTAATAGAAGGGACAGCATGTTGTCCTCCATGTTGGCTGACATTATCTCAGCTTTCCTCAAATTTATGATTAGCCTGATTTTTTTGATTTGTAGTGGCATATTTGTTTGTTAAGAAGATCTGAAGTTGGCTGATGTGAGCCATCATTGTGCAATGATGAGCATGCCAGTGTTCTTGTGTATTCTCTTGGTAACATCAGGCTTGGTGTGCAGTCCTCCTGCAGCTCAAAAGTGAGTCCTGATATTTAGGCTGAGGTTGCATTTGTTTTACCTGACACCTTGGAATAAAATAACTTTTTCTCAATTAGATGCATCAAGGGCAACAGGGAACAACAGTCCATTTCATACACAGTGATTTACAAAAACAAAGTAAGAAACAATCAAGGAGGGTCTGAATGGCATATGGTCTAAATAGAAAAATAAAGGCAGAAGGAAGAGGAAGGAAAGAAAAGGAGAATTAGTTCAAAGAGATGGATGTGGGTGGTATAAATGGACAATGAATACAAGAGGGAGGAAGTTGAGGTTAAAAATAAAGAAACCTCTCATCATGGCCCTTAGCAAAGGGGTGAATGAAATTACACCACAACAGCCAAAGCACTGTGTAAGCAAGAAGTTGCACTCAAAACACACTTAAGTGGAATTAAAGACAGCTTCAGTTCTGGAGGTACTGGCGTTAACAGCCTCTCAGAAATATTCTTCCAAAGGAAATGTTTGAGTACTGTGCATAAAAGACTTTTATAAAAAAGGTAAGTTAGATCATGTTTCTGATATGACAGCAGAGAAATAAGTGACAGATTCTAGTTTGACTTCTTTTTCCTAAAATTAGGAGTTTAGTTACATATATATACACCTTAACACCACTCTGCAGTGCTAAGCCTCTCTCATATTATCACTATCTCTTTGTGATGCCAATTTTTCATAGTATGTGTACTAATTGAATGACAGATTCCTCAGTAAGTTAATTTAGCTTCACATCTCTGTATCTAAAAGAACTGAATCAATGAATCTGAAGGAAGAAATGGATCAGTGGGCTGTGCTTTATATGCTTAAATATTTGGAGGTTTTATTGCCACATTGGCACAAGTTTCAAGAACTGCTTGAAGTTCGGTGGAGTTTGGACTATGGCTACGTCAAAGAACAGCTGATATAATAACTCTTCACATGTATTTTCTTATTATCAACAAAATATTCAAGAGTGCCTTAATGACAAATAAAGCATCCAGCTTGGTCTCATTTGTTTTAAATAATAAACAAGATACCATCATGTTATGAAGAATCTAATTGAAGATTTGGAATAAGTAATTATAATCACCCAACAGGAGTTCCAGGGTCTTTTTGAAGCAACAATATTCTTGGATTACAAAACACTGATAGAAGTCTCAGTACTCTAAGTCACATGAAGAAAGGAAACCTCAAATTAAGAATGATAAATACAAATCAGAGACATTTCTGCTGTCTTTCTTTCATCAAAAAATACCAACTTGTCCATTTAAAGACAGGAAACAATGCTATCAGAATTTTTTCCCATGTGAAGTGTTTGTACAGGAGATACAGAAACTAAGAGCACACAAGTACAATGCTGTAGCATGCAACACCATATAGCAACCACTTTGAGGAAGCAGATGACTGCTTTCTGCAACATTCTGATTTTAGAATTACCCAATCCCACAATAATCTTGTCTTCTACAACAAAAGAAAAAAAAGAAAACAAAAGTAATATTTTCCATTTTCTCTTGCAATTTGTAAGTATTTCTTGCATATGTTCAAGTGCTCAAAGAATAATTTGAAACTGTAATCTGAATCTACAGGAGGAAGTTTAAAGTATGTTGGCCAAACTGTTTCATATTGAACAAATCATGTTCTTATGATTAAGACGGATCAAACAAAATAATAATCCAAAGTGATCAAACCATGTCCCCTAAAAAAAAAAAAATAATTCTATATCCATACACAAGCACATGGATAAAATAAAAATATTTGTAAGAAGGTGATATTGCATTGGTTATAGTTTGATTTGCAGATCTAGCCACAAAGAAGCAGGCTCTTTACTATGGATTTAGGAGCCTAACTTTAGGTATCTGAATTTACAAGGGACTGCTACCTTTGCCAGGAAGCTGTTGTATGAGTTCATAGAGATATCTGTGAGGATAGGTCTGCAGGAAAGGCATTATTGTTTCCATTAGTGAAAAACTTAATAATCAAGTCAAAATATTTTCAGACTGAATGCCGTAAAGTCTACATTAGGCATGGAGATATAAGGCCAGCTACTCGATTTCAATTTTGGGAAAACTGAAGGTTAGTTTGTATGTTGGTTTGAGTGAATTTTCAACAGATCAGAGTTTGATTATTTTTGAATTAGAATCTTGGGGTCTCAGCAGTATTTTGGGTGGGGTTTTTTTGTTGTTTTTGTTTTTGTTTGTTTTGGTTTTGTTTGTTTGTTTTTAATTTATATATCCTTTTTTTATACAGAGAAGGTAATGAATTACATCCAAATATTAATTTTTCAATTCTGATTTTCTATATATTAAGTTACAAAAAGCTCATTTATAATTATGCAACTGAGTAGTACAGCAGCACGATATTAATGGCAGAGAAATAATCTGAGATATATACAAATCAATTTCTGAAAATTCCTTAATACCACTAAAAATATAAAGTGAACTCTATATAATGTAAAACCTTTATGTGAAAATTTTACAGGATACTGTTGCCTTAAGGAAAGGGGAAGAAAACTTTCCAAGACAACTTTATGCGGGTAAAGCAGAGAAGAGTTCTTTTACTTATAGGGTTTTGGGGTACAGAATATAAAGGAGTATAAAAGAGCATATAAAGTATAAAAAGTATAAAAGGGTACAACACGTGTTGATAAGTAACAGATAAAAAAGACCGGTGCTAGGATGAACTCATGGCCTCAGGAATACCATGTGAGCTCTTTTACAAGCACCACCGCTTCAAAACATGCAGAACAAATTAATCAGAAAGGCGTCCCTTACATTTAATTCCCGGCTGTTTCCAGCCAAACCCCCTGAGCCACTCTGCTATGTCTTACTGAAGCAAACAAGGAACAACCCGTCCCTCCCAGGTGGAAGAACCCTTTCACCTACAGGCTGAGAACATGACTCTTGCAACCTCTGGGCCCAAGTCAATTCACCTCCCAGCCCACTATAAACCAGGGAGAAACTCCCTTATGCAGCTGCTTCCCTGCAGCACAGCTACCCCCAGCTCTTGCTGGTACCCAGTTCCCATTACCAGTCTCGTCTTCCTTCAAGCAGGACTTGAAGTTCAGTCCGGTCCGGGAGAACAAGGGAAGGGAAACATCTTCTTCACTCACCTCAGGAGAGCAAGAGAGGGAAACTCCCCTTTGCAGCAGAGCTCTTCTGAGTTCTTCCCCGCCTCCCCCCCTTTTGGGGGGGAACACTGGGCAACACACCAGGCTGGGCAGCAGAGAGTGTGTGTGTGTGTGTGTGAGAGAGAGAAATGTCAATAAAGTGTAGGAGTTAGAGAAAGCAGAAAAGCCTCATCTACCTGGCAGCATACTAATTTTATAACCCTACTCAATTATCATATCTAAAGGTTGTATCCAATCTAAGATATGTCCATGCC
>JAWWMO010000083.1:87126057-87168867 GCA_035047845.1 Dendrocincla fuliginosa | reverse complement strand
CCCGTCCCCTCCCCTCCCGTCCCCTCCCCTCCCCTCCCCTCCCCTCCTCCTCTTTTTTTTCTTTTTTTTTTTTTTGAATTTTTCACAAGTTAGCAGGAAAAATAGATTTATTTTGAATTTAATTATGAAGTTTTATGACATTTGCAAAATATGTTTATTTATTAAACATACATATAAATATATACATTTTAAAAATAATAGTAGATCCAACCATTTCAGGGGCTAAAATAGTAGGTAAAATAGATTAAAATATAAGTTTAATCTCAAATTAGAAATAACTTCTATGAGAAAACATGACTTTTATTGCAGCTGAACATTTTTAATAGTAAAAATTCGCAATTAGAAATTAATATGTTCTTACTTTATTTAGAATTTCCATTATTATTGTGTTTCTTTGAAAAATTGTACTGATGAAAATCCACATTTTTATTTATCCTTCATTATTCTCCTATTTTGATAACAATTATAAAAACTGAAAAGCATGAAAATATTTATTTTCAAATGTCTACATTGTTTTCCCCCCTTTTCCCTGTGGAACTTTCTAGACATTTTTTTAAGACCAAAACAATAGCTGATAGGCAAAGGGCTAATAAAAATATACAAATTGTCTGTATCTTCATGAAATTTGAGGGAAAAAGAGAAAAAAATGCAGAATTATAGAAATGAAAGAGGAAAAATTCTCTCAAAGGAATTTTTGGATAAACTTAATTTTTTGTGTTCTTGTAAGAGGAAGGAATCTTTTCCAAAAGAAAAGTAAAGGGTACTCACCTTCATCCAGTCATCTGAGAGTTCCTCACTCAGTTGTGATTCCTGTGTATTTAATAGCTTCCTTGTATTTATATAATTTTGCAACAGGGCATCCCACTCTTACCTACATTGTTTTAGGAACATCTTCTCTTTGAACCATCTTCTCTTTGAATCTTCTTGTTTTTAGCAGTATTTAGCACCTCTGAGTTATTACGCTGCAAGTGACAGCAGGTGACTCCTGCTCATCCTTCCCATCCTGAATGTATTTTTTTTACCTTGCTGTAGTTTTTTATACTACAATTTTAAAGAAACTGAAGTACTTCCTTCGTGATCCATACTCTTGGTTGTTCTTGCCCTGCTCTGAACCTTTCCCAATTCAATGATCTCCTCCTGGAGAAGGACGGACCAGAGCTTTTGCCATTCAAGATGTGGGTCAGATATCTGGTTACAGTGAGACATAGTAATATACTTTTTTCCCTCTAAATCCTAATGGTTGATGTGCCTTTTTGACTGCCAGAGTGCATCAAGTTGATGCTTTCATAGAATTTTTCATCATAACTCCAAGATCTTATACTTTAGTGACAGTAGTCAGGTCAGAGACTATCCCTTTAAATAGTGAAGTAAGACTTATTTTACAATAGGCATCAGTCTGGGTTTATCGAAAATAAATTTAACCTTCTTTTTCTCATTATTATTTTTCTTTTTATTGCCAAGATCCTGAATCACATGAGATCCTTTTGATGTTCTTAAGAGTTAGCCATGGTTTTGCTACCCATAATAGTGTCATCAGAAAATTTGTCAGCTGATTATCTTTCTTCCAGAGACGTGAAAAACATGAACTTTAGGGCAGACCATTCTATCAAAAAACCTCCTTCCAAGCATAAGAATTGACCATCTCTTCCTACCCTCTGTTTCCAGCACAGTAATATAGTACTCATCCACCCTTTTATCCCATGATATAATTTCCTTGAAAATCTTTTGCATGTTCATAGAAAATATCTTCATCTTTCTATATCTACATTCTATTGTTGAATTCTGCAAAGATGTTTCACATGATTAATTTTTCAATTCTAATAAACACTGAAAAGATAACTGAATTATCTCCATGTTTAGGTATAAGAAAGATTGATACTTCTCCAATAAGGTTCAGTATCTTTACTGAAAAAAAAATAATATATTTTGGTTTAAATGCTTCTCATCATCTTTATGTAGGCAGTCTCCTAAAGTTAGACTTTTTGATCATCATTTATACTAACGGGCTCTTTCCTATTCTACATGAAAATTCAGTTTGTTCTACTTAAATGCTTTATTTCTGATCAATTATTATCTCATGAAAACCCTGTATAGAATTATTTCAGATGACTTTATTGTGTAACTGTCAAGGAAAGAAAATATGACTCTGTGCTGGACACAGTTCTTTGGCAGGAAGAAATAGAAGAAACAGCATCATAGAAATGGAAGTGTCATAAAAAGAACAGAAGAGCACAAAATGCAATTTCTAACTGTTCAAGCTGCATATAAGTAATGGGGAGAAATCTAACCTTAAATGGAAGTGAAGTAAATACAGTCAAGTATATTTAAAATTATAACCGGAGATAGTTAAGTGATTTTTTTTTTGGTAGGTCATCACTCATTGACAGTTTCTAGAGAAAATCATATGTAACAGGAGAACTCAGTCTTTGCCAACTTGACCATATCTAATTATGTTGTGCTTTCAGCATTCAGCTGTTTTTCCATTTTTTGCTTCACTTAAGACACACCATCTGGAGGTCTTCATTAAACAAAGATTAGACAATCTACTAATAAACTATTTAACTAGGAATTCACCAGCAAGAAAAGTACTAAAACTGTTGTTTGTCTTTACTCACAGTTGTTAGTTAGAGAAAAGAAACCACAGTAGTACCTAGAATGTTTTGCATATTTGAAAAAGTTCTTTAAAGAAAACTTACAGTGTTTCCAACTACAGTAGCTGTTAGAAAAATAGTCTAGTCCAGCAAGAGTATTGGCAGTTTTAATTTAAAATACTATAATAATGCTTCAAAACAGTTTATATAGCTCTTTTCTGATTTCAGGTGATTTTGTCATTCTCTTACCCACTCTAAAAATATAAGAAACGATAAAACACATAGCTTTTACAACTTATCCTTCTGCACTTTTCACACCAGCATCAGTAGGGAAAATGTTTTCCTAAAGTTTTATACATGACTAGTAGACACTCAATTGAGTTTCTCATTGAGTAGACACTCAATGTTTTTCGAAAGTGAACATGTAGGGCACTCATCCTGGACTGCTTTAGCATGTATTTCGAGCATATCATAGGCATGCCAGCCTAGTATGAAATACTCCTCTCTGTAATAAATCTGTTTTGGTGAGAGTGCTGAAAGAGGACCATTGTTGGGGGTCTTCTGAGATGGCTGCTCCTGTTTGGTATCAACTGAGTTGAGACCTTCTTAGCACATTTCACTAGTGATCTTCTAAAGTTGTCAGGGTGGAATGGATTTCAGACACTTCTGTGCGGTGGATTTAAAATCATGTCCCAAAAGTGGTATATTAATAGATTAAAAGGCAAAGTATTAGGCTAATGCAGTGTCCTGTCTCCTTCCCCATAACTTATAGTATAACTATCATGTGATTATGGCAGTTCTCTGATGAAACAAAGTACCTATATTTTGTTCTCCATAAAGCATTTCACTGACTACTATCACACTTGCTACCTCAGTGTGATATTCTGTAGGGAGCAGACCAGTCAACCAATGTGATTTTTAGAGAGAAATACCATATGAACATTAATTTTTATGATTATACTTTTGAATATGAACTTTATTATGTGTAGTAAATCTAAACATTAGTTGGAAGAAACAGTTTTCCTGAGAAATTAAAATATACTGCTTGTACCGTGTTGAGTCTCAAGAAGGTCAAGAGTGTTTTAATGTGAAACACCCTCAATTTGCTTCAAGTTTTGCTCAATAGCTTATCTGGACAGATGGTGGAAGCAAACCACTCATATGGAATAGAAAAATTATTTTTGCCTTTGCTAATTGTGATAGAGGAGATTTTATCTTCATTTGTTTGTTGGTGTGTTTATATGGACTACAAAAATATTATTTTTGTCTCAAATATCTCAATTTCAGTTGCCTTTTATTTTCTGGTGTTTTATTTTGTTTTGTTTTAGTAGTGTTCAAATGCCTCATGAGCTTACACTGTAAAATTGCTTTAGTAGGCTAAGACCCAGGGTATTTTAGCTAAGGAGTTCCCAAGATACAACCTTCTGTCAAATGACCAACTTCTACGTCTATTTTTAAGATTTTCTTAAAACATTTTTTAAAAATAAGTCCCTCATGCATCCACTTAGGTTCGTAGTTCCTGCCTAGCAACATGAACAGTCCCAGGAACTTGATATTTTAGAAGAAAGTGAATTTATCATTTTACTCTGTGAAACAGTTCTTTGGAGTATTTTGGGCAAACTGTGGAGTCTCTACTTGTTTTAAGCATGTATAGTATCTGGGAAGCAAAAAATCTATGACTACAATGTGCAGCCTATTTTCTGCCAGTGGCTGAAATCTGATGGTATACGGTTGTATATGTTAGGACAATTTAACTTACATGTTTAGTGAGAGAGAGGCTGTGTATGCAGAGACAATAAATGGCAGTTTGCTTAAATTTGGAGGTTTGAATGATGCTCTTCTCTGCTGTATTATTTCTTACGTATTAGAGTATTTCTTACATATGCTTCCACTTCTGAGACATATGAAGTACAGTGAGATTTCATGGCAAACTTGTCCATTGATGCCTTTCACATTTAGGCCAGTACTTCCAAAAGACATGCCAAGAAACCCACAGAGTTCTCATCTCTCAGTTTGCATCTTCAATGAATATCCAAAATTTTACATCTCTGTGTTTGCACAGGCTGCTCTGACTCATCAGTATAGAAGAGCCAAAACTTGATATATTATACAAAGGGAGAAAACAAAAAAGAGCATTAAGATAACCACTGATTTGAAAATATAAAAAAAAAAAGTCAAGAAAGAGTCTAAGAAACAATTTATAAAAGGCATAAAAGGTACTAATAATTCTTCAAATATATCAGGAGTAGGAAGCTTACCAGGAGATCTGAAGGGAGTTCAGAGAAGAAAACTCTATAGTAAAAAAAAAAATTACATAAAATTTTAGAAAGTTTCAAACATAATAATTCATATTTAAGGGTGAAACTCATTATATCTGTCTCAAGAAAAAAAAAAAAAGATATAAATAGGTGGAATTGAGGAATAAATCCGTAAATTGAAGTTTAACAATTTTCAAAACCTCTGCCTCTCAGATTCCATAGGTTTCCTTGGATAAAATAGCTGATATATTAACTGTAGCATATAATTTCCCTTGCAACAGAGATTGAAGATGCAGTTTTTTTAGATCATTCAGGGATTCATATAAATCTGTAAATTATATGTGTACCCAGAAAATCTGTAAAAATTACAGTGAAGGATAGACTTAGATAAAACATGTGTAAATTCATTAGGGATAAATAGAATAAGGACTACAACATTTTAGGAAAGAATCATGAAAATATATTAGGAAAGAATCAACAAGTTGTGAAGAAGTCAATAAGCAAGTAAGTAAGAAAAGTAAGTTGATGTAGTCATTTGATTTTCCCAAAACATTTCTGCTTGGAGTTTCTTCTCCAAAAGCTCTTGAACTGACTTATTGCGAGACAAAAGAAAATCTTCTCACATGGAGAAAATATTGGTATGAGAAAAATCACATAGAAATAAATTTTCAGAGTGGAAAGAGATCACTAGTGAAGTCTTACATAAGTCTAATGAAAGCTGTCCCTGCCCACAGCAAGAACTTGATGATCTTTAAAGGCCTTTCCAACCCAGGCCATGCTATGATTCTATGATATATGTACTGTTTATCACCCCAATGAATGATTTAAGAAGAAAGAGAGCTGTAAGGTGAAAAAAAATCATAGGCTTTACTAAGTTAATCAAGGTACTAAAAATGAGAGAGACCTGTAAAGTACTGCACAAGGACATCATGATGATGCAAGAGTCACAGATCAAATGGCAGATAAAATCTGAGGTGGATATATTGGATGGAATATTTATTAGGGAACACTCCAAATTTTGCAGTTCAGTGAAAATTATTCTCAACACTAGCTAAAAACCAAAATAAAATGAACTTTGATGATAAATACTGCTCAAAATAGGTGTTAGTGTTCTGCTTAAATCCCTCATCTGCATCATGGATATTGAATGTAGAACTGGTATCTCAGCTTTCAAAGGAACACAGGATTTGTAAAAGTCAGACACAGGGTTGTGGTAGCTCAGGTGTGAGGTTTGCTCTTATTCTGAATTCAAGAGAAGAGGTTGAGATACATGAAGCCTGGCTTGCCATAGGTCATGTGTCAGCTCCTCGGTGAGTGAGCCTGATATTTGTGCTGATTTTGCTTGCTATTCACACTGTTGACATGAAGAGGAGCAGGTACAGGAAGACTGAAGACTCAATTAGATCAGCACTGTCCAGTTTAGGGGAAGCTGATGATAGGGAGGCCTACGCTGGTGAGTGTGAGAAGGGAAATACTATCTCTGGAGCTAACTCCCCTTTGCATTGCACTGCTGAGACACGAACTAGGAGTGAACTCACAGCTTCAGCACATGCAGGCAGTTATGAACGGTGAGTTACAGTGCACCTCTTCTGGCTGTCAACATAATTCCGTGTGACTTTCCTCAGGCAGCTTGCCCCCTACCCCTAATACTTATTTCATTTATCATGTCATAAAAACAGTAAAGGAAGAGGGACAAGGATGGTGCATGTTACTGAAAGATGCTTGCTATATTTTTTCTTCCTCTCTACTTTAGAAAAAACCTCAACACATACACACACAACACCTTAAAACAGGCATTGCACTCTAACAAGCTGGAAATTAAGACAAATTCATCTTGCAGCACCTGAAAAGAGGAATATGAGTGAGAGACCACAACTAGAGCAATTTCCTGCACTGACTAACGTGAAATATAATAGACATGTTTGGAGATGCATCAGTTCACTGAAAATATAAACAGTTCCAAATAAACAAAAGCAAGAGAAAGGCAAGATAGCTGCCAGTCTAACATGCACTTTACTAGGGGAAATAACCTGGATGAAGCTGAGGAAGGAAGAGTAGCTCAAACCGAAGCCTTTACAGTACCTACATATGCTTTATCAGCTGTCTGGAGCAAGACTCCTGCAGGGCACTGAGAGTTTCCAAAGGCACTTTTTTGTAAATCATATTTCAAAAGTTAAGAAGGGCATCCTGATAACTCCAAACCAGCTAAAACATGTTGCAGGAGGAAGAGGATGTGCTACCCCATAAGAAGGGCAAGAAATGAATGGGAAGCATGAGAGGAATTCTTTCTTTTTTCAACTAAGACATTGAGAGGAGAAGATAGGTATTAATACGTACTTCCTTAGACAACAAATAGGGGTCCAGAAGATGGCAGAAAGACAAGTTGTAGTTCATTGTCCAGCTGTGACCTCTGTTATGCTAAGTAACTTTATTTGATATAGCAGTAATCATGTAATATACTGACAAAACACACTATTTTTGAGCAGCTAAAGATTAAAACATTTCAAGTCTAAATTGGGTGTACTCAAGACATAAACAGTTCTCCCTTTGTTAGGCCAGACAGAAGGTACACAGCCAGAGGGGATATCACATTGGAAAAAGAAACATGATTGGTTTCTCTGGTGGCTATTCAGATCTTATCTGGAAATGAAAGGTGAGAGATGAGACTGGAGAAGGTAGGCAAAACTGTCAAAGTTTTTGGTTGTCTTGTGGGGGGGCAGTTGGTTTTTTTTTGTCTTGTTTTGTTTTTTTTTTTTTTAATCTTCAGATCTCTTTGCACTCTAAACAGACCATTTGGGGCAGAAATCTAGGACATATCTTTTTGTAAGTTCTTGTAATATGTGAAAAATATTCAATAAAATATATCTGGGCTTTTTTAGTTTCTTCCCCAATTTAAGCACAGTTTAGAAAATAGGGGCCAGGATCTGAAAGAAGCAAAAAATATGGGAAATAATGGGTTATGGTGGACAACTTGGAGGTCAGAGCATAAGAAAATATTTAAATGATCATGTATTCTGGAAGAAGGAGGGCAGTTCATGTTTACCTGATTATTCTCAAAATTCAATAATTTTGTTTCAAGAGAAAATGGTTTTGTTTCTAGAGAAATTAACCCAAAACACAATGGTATTGCCTAACTTACTAGTCTTTAGAATTTACGTAAGCCCATCTCTTTTTGTGCTACTCTCCTATTGAACTTCCTTTCAGACCTTTGATTATAATATCAATTTGCACTGGGAAAAATATTAGATCCTTTCAACAAGCTGTTAAAAAACAGGCAAGGTGGCAAATGCCCATTTGAACTTTTTTATACAGAATTTAATATTTTCTCCATTAATATGATATGTTGCTAATACATCATTATCTGTCATACACTACTCAGTATGACTGCATTTTTTGTAGCACCAACAGTCCTTGCTGCTTTAACTGAACCACATATCTCAGTAGCAATGAAGAGGCTGTAGCACATGCTTCAACATCGGTTCACCAGTACATGTGTGTTGAGTGGAGCTGTCTTGCGGTGTTTTCCCTTACCTACTGTTCAATGCCTGATAAAAGTTCAACCACATGTGTACAGACAGTACAATCAAACTTTAGAAGATAGTCCTGGATTTCTTTTTTTTTGAAAATTTTTTTGGATTTTTTTTGGAATTTTCTTTCAGATTCTATTTTCATAAAATGAATTCTCTACTGCTTCCTGGTAACTTCAAAATAGACCCTGAGATTAGCTCAGCTAATTAGAGCATGATGCTCATAATGCCAAGGTTGTGGGTTTGATCCTCATAGGAGCCATTCACTTGCAAGTTGGACTTGATGATTCTTGTGGATTCCTTCCAACTCAGAGTATTCTGTGATTCTGTGGAAATATATCTGTTTGTGAACATCTATCCTTGTACATTTCATTTGCCAGATGAGAATCCTGAGTCCAGGATCACAAAGGAAGATACATTCCTTGGAAGGGAGCTGGGAAGCCAGTTGCAGAGAGTTGCTTCCTATCACTTCATATCAGCTAGATGTGGACTAGCTCCATCAGGAAGATGTGCACAGTGGCACAGCACTGTACCTGAAGGAATGATCCTTGTTGGATTGAAGTACCTGGTCTGTCTGCAGGTACTTTTTAGTTTGTTTGTCTTGCAGTTCCCCAAAACTCTCTGGGGTAGAAAGCTTGTGAAAGAGAAGAGAGTGAAATGCTCATGAGTGGCTGATGAGTCCTTGTCCCCTTATCATTAGGAGACTAGGATTTTGATTCTTGCTCCATGCATTTTGGATACATGATTTTAGTCATTAACGAAAAAGTATGGGTAGCTTTGAACTTTGAAGTAAGCACTTCCTCACTTTTTCTACCCCATAAATCTCAGGCAAATTACCTAATCTCTATACTTTGATTTCTGAAATCTCTATTAAATCTTGCTGTTCGTGTTTATAATGCTGAACCTAAAGTAATAATACTCCCTTATAACATTGATCTTAAAGTAAAGGTCAACATAAACTGATTACTGACTGCTTAGTAAGTTGATTTTTAGTTTGGGAAGATGAAAATGGTGAAATCACAAGTATGTTAATTTGAATGTAACTGTGCAGTATCTTGAAATTTATTTGCTGTCTGTGACTAGAAAAAAAATAATCTTGCTCCTGTCATCCAGTAGAATTAAAACAGATTGAAATAATTTTTTGTTAGAGAAGAAAAGAAAATATAGGAATAGTGAGAAAGCACAATCTACAGAGTGAAATGTACAAGTGAAATTTGCAGACAGAATTTTTAGGGTTTTCATTAACAAATTTCATTAATAAATGTGTTCATGCGCTGGTGAGCTAAAGACATTTTGTGACATCCAAAAAGAAAAGGCTTCCTAAAATAAGCATGCTGCATTATTTGCAACCACTGCCTCCCATCCCTGTCTGACAACTAAGGCCCACCGTTAATGATCAATAACCTCAGAAACAGTCATCATAATATCAGTAAGAGATAGTATGTAAATAGTCACCTATTAATTTATTTTCTGGACTGTTTGCTTTGTAGTGGAAGTGATTTCCACAGAATTGCCAGTGGTCTGACAGTGGCATGCAATTTCTTTTTTACTTCTGTACATGAATATTGCGCTAGTTTTAATGAATCTACTAACATTTTAAGAATATTTGTCAACTTTCTTAACAAACAAAAGTATTAAATACTTTAGGTGAATCAGTGATTATTGTTTACATTTTACCACAATCTAAATATGTTCCTAACTATAAATAAATAATCTTCCCCAGTCAACTAATAAAAAAGATTTTATCATAAGCCATTAAAAATTTTGAGACGATGGTTTCTCTGTAAGTATTAAATATCAAATACTGAAATACTGGCCCTTTGATGAAACAGGACACTACACTGCCTTCTGTCTTCATCTGGTGGCAAATTGTTTCTCAATGTACATTTCTTCTTACAGAGGTAAGTCCTCTGGGATTTAACAATGCAAAGGACAAGCAGCTGTTTTATAACCAATTCAAACTGTTGTTGTCATTGACAAGAACAGTGTTACTGTGATTCCTGGGCAGTGCTTCTCAGCATCAAGTACCACATGGCGAGATCCGTGTATTCCCATTTCAGAATCTGTGCACCTGTTCGGACCTGCCCTTTCCTAAAGAAACTTTGCCTTAAAATGCTAGAGGCCCTGCAAGGTGAAGGTAACTGTTTATAGGAGGAATTTTATGGCTTTTCACCCACACCCACACCGACCTCCTTTCAGCTACTGCTCTGCCAGATGCATTTAATTATTCCCATAAACTGTAAACACTACTGCATGACCATTTCCCCTTTAGCAAGATTGTGTGTGTGAAAAAAGTAAACAGATTGTATAACAAAGTGTTCTCTAGCTGTCAGCAAGGGCTTTGAAAATAAAACACTTCCCTCTCGACTCACAATTGGCTGACAGTCGGTGCATAATGAATAATAGCTCCTGGGGACCAGCAGAAAGATGTGTGGGAAAACTTTAATTAAAAGCTTGTCAGTACAATTTTACCTGGGTGACATCACCTGACTGAAATCCTGCTGCCGGGCTTTGTTGTCTATAGGATCGCAGGTAGCACACTTGTTTTGCTGACAGCAAACAATTCAAAAAGTACTTCAAAACACTGGGGGGAAGATGCTATGCTGCCAGTAAAATATAATCCATTTGTGGTGTTCTAATTTTCTAATTAGCAGCTGTAGAAGGCTCTTTGCCATTGTGGGAGGAGGGTGACAAACAGGTTTTTGTAGCTTGTTATCTATGATGCCCTCTTGATTATGTATTTTCATGACATTCCATTCCAGAAAATTGTGTTCCAAAATCAAATACATTTTGAAATGTAGACAGCTGGGCTTGAGCCAGAAGTACAGACCTAGCATTGAATTCCCAGCTTGAAACTCTCTTATATATATTAAATCAGAGCAAAAAATGCAAGCAACCAAAAAGCGCACAGTAGAGGACTTTCAGGCTGTGCAAAACTCCTAAGAAATGGGAATTTCATAATGGTCTAGCATAATAAAGCATGTGGTCCAGGAGAAAACTCACAGTGATGGATTTGATTCTGCCCAACTCAAGGTTCTGGTAGGGAACACCATGAGGTGTTATACATATGCTTTTGTATGCTTGTTAGGGTAAAATGGCAATGAGAATCTGAAAGCCCAAACTTGGCTCTAAAGTTGTAATTAGTAATATTCATGGAAAGAAACTTTCATCTAACACTGCTGAAATCATTAATGCTAGTAAAGCCTGGCTATTTTACAAGCAATTTGTAGTAATGGAGAGTAGTTTCTCATAATTTAATACTAATTAATTCCGTTACCTCATGATCTAGCTCAAGTCCTGAGCTGACTTTAATGGGAATAGGCTGGGTCTGAGCCAAAAGCCACTGAGGCCAACGGGAGCATTTCCATTGATTTTGAAAGAAGTTGTTTTGGGTGTGTAGATGGATGGAATTTACTTAACTGACAAAGGAAAGACTCTCACTGAATTGTGTTTGCCTCCTTATGAATATTCTCTCAATTTCCTTAATTTTTATGCAATTAAGATTTGCCAAATGTTGAGGAAAATATTATATCTAATTAGTGGTGAATAAAAGTAAACAGCAGGTTTATTTTCTTATTACATGCTAAAATTAAATGCTATTCTTGGGCATATATATGTGAGTAATAACTCACAAAGTAGCTCCAATGTAAGACTAAAGAAAAAGCTTCTAAAATCAAACATTTCTGGTACAACTTTTCTATGCCAAACAAAGTCTGAAGACTGATGAACAAGGGTTTATCACTTATTTTTGCAGAAGAGGCTCGAGTTATCCAAGTGGGAAGGAAAACAACTGCAGCAATTACTTAAGGATTTTTCTTTTGCTGCTCTGACCCACTGTGGAATAATACCCAATTCTTTAGTAAGAGGTATGCTTGTCTAAGGTTTTCAGTCCATGGATATTAAAAGATAAACAGGTGCTTTCATACTCCAAAGGGCAAAAAAATGTAGCACTAGAATGTAAAATAATTGTAATTTTCTAGTCAAAATGTCCATCACTTATTCAGTTACAAACAATATTTGTGAATTTCAATTACTAATGCAGGATAAAATATTTATCTAAAGCTAGATTCATGAAGGCATGTCAAGAAGGAGTTTTGCAGTGACTGAGTATTAGGACTTTCAAGCCTTCCAGTGCTGTGCATGAGTCAGGAATTACTGATTAGGCTAAATAATTGTTGGCATTTTGAGAAAAGTCTCCAAAGTCCCCGTTGAGGTGAGACTCAAACCTATATGTGGCCAAGCAGTACCCTAACAGTGACGTTACCAAAATTCATTGACATCATAGCTTTTATTGTGTAATTCTTCCATTTTATGTAAATGAAAAAGTGAATGCGTAAGAAACAGTATTTGGGGAATGAGAGGAAGGAAAGAGACATGGCATGTCAGGCATGATGTTCAGAATACACTTGCAAGAAGGAAAATACCACTTTACAGGTTTGATAGAGCAGCAAATGGAACTTCACTATTCAAATCCTGAACCAGGAAGCCTTTTCCTGTTTCAATCACTATTTAATTGTGACATTAAAAAGTGAACAAAAAGTGAAAAAGCTCAAAGAGCAGTGCAAAGAAAAGTGCATTGCACCCAGCCACTGTGGAAAAGCTTTCTTTCAGGAAATTCTGTTGGCAAATGCATAACACAAACCGAGGTTTCCTATGAAGTAAGTGTAAAGATAGACAAAAGCTCTCTGTGATTTCAGAGCAGTACAGGCAAACCCCCATTCATGTAGTTTAGGTTTCCCTCAAATATGCCTGTGCCATGTGTTGAAACGGATGAAATTTTAGGCATAATTCACAATATTTGTCTCATAATCCTCCTTGCCTTCTTTAGGATTTTTTGTTGAATCATATGAGGAAACCATGGGTTTTTGAATTAGCTAAAATAAACCCCAGAATTTTCTCATCTCCATTCAACATGCAGTATTTCAGGTGGAGGTTTTTTCATTCATCTGTGTTTTTTCTGGCTACCAGACTGTTGTCCTTGTGCTGGTCTTGCCAGCCTTTTACTGTTACATCATTATTCAAGAACTCAAGCTTCAGAAAATAATGACCTTTTCTGGCTAACAGTAGTAAATCTGAAGATCAGGATATCTGGCAGGTGTGGGGAGCAGGAAGAATACATTAGTTGTCTCATGAAATTAACTTTATGATTTCATTCCAGTTCCTGTAGTCAGGAATCATCTTCACAAACTCCACCATAACTATGATTTTCAGCAGGGCTCACGGGAAATTTAGTGGATATTTATTTCCCTTAAGCAGTCATCATTCATGAACACATATATTAGTGATACAAGGATGGTTGCAGTCTTACTTGTGCATATAAATCTAATGTGATATGCCACTGTTTTGCATAGATGTATTGGTGTAAGTGAACTGTCTGGTGTTGCTGTTAGTAGGTAAATTCAGTGTCAGTTAAACCACTAGACAAAGTACGAGAAGGGAGAGTTTCAGATACTGTCAGAGGCTTCCTGTGTAATCTTAAGTAAGTAATTTATGGTCTGATTCATTAAAATGTTATCTGATAAGGATTAGATGCTTACATTTTAGGTAATTAGTCAGCAGAATTTGGATACCTAACTGAAAAGTTTTTTTTAGCTCTTGTGGGGTTTTTGTGCTTGTGTATTTTCATTGTTTGTTTTCTGTTTGTTTGTTTTTGTATGGCATGTAGGATGGTTCAGGAACAAAAATGACCACAGGTCAAATGGAACATTTGGATTTCTAGTCTTAGCAACAAGAAAAGGTTGCGTTGAATGTACAGTCAGCCTGTATGAAATTTCCACATCACCATGGAGGAAAGAACCTCCGTCCTTTACATTTCTGAGCTCAGAAGTCTCTTCTAAAGCAAGGTGGGTTCAGCAGGTTAAAATTTGTGGTCATCAATAAGACATCAAACCTGTTTTTTGCCTGTTGTCTTGGTTGCTGATTTATATTCCTTATTGTGCTGTCTTTAGGTAGCCTAGGGGTTTTTTTCTTCTCAATCCCGTATCTTCCATGAGGCAAGGAAGAAACGATATGTCCTGTTCTCCCTTTCCAGACTGACCGCCCGTAAGTTAGTATGTTTCTCTAGCATCTGAAAGACACAAGTTTGAATACCTCTGAAGTGGAGTGGCAAAGCCTACTTTGCATGTTGTGGGCGACCATAACCATGGAAAACAAAGCAGCAGTACCATGTTTTTCATAGTAAGCAGTTCATGTCTTTCTGTTTGCAGAAACAGCAGCAGTGGCTGCTGTGTGTTGCTGGGAATATGATGCTTCAGGAAGAGATGCTCTAAATAACCAACAGGATTAGTCATATCAAGGGGAGCTGAGACTACTCAAGGGCCTTCAACAGTGACCGACCTTGTATTAGCAGTATCATACTTCTAAATATGTACTAAATAACTAGGTAACTATGTGACTTATAGCCTTTGAGGTCATCCACTATAATCAAAGTGCTCTTAATGACATCTGAGAAATTTTCAGGTGGCAGCAAATTCTTCCACAGGTGAAGATATATGACAATCTCTTGCCTAAATGATGCTTTGGGTATCTAAATATATTAGACTTTTTTTTTTTTTTTTTTGATCTATTCATAGAAAGGTTGTGAAATTCTTGTCAATGAGAACAAATGTACTCTGAGTATTTCTTCAATCACAATTTATGAGCCTACTTGTGTAGGTGGGAAATATGTCTTTCTGTTGACATTTAGTTATGCCTTGAAGCAGGGTTTCAGAGTTCTTAAAAACATGCCAGTTATACAAGTTAGCAGATGATAGTTGTTTTCATCACCACAGGGTTGTTACAGAAGCTAGTAAGAAAAGTATAAGTAGACACTTTTATTTATTATTTACATATTATCAAAGTGAAGGAAGCCTCTTTTAATTTAAGAGAGCTATGAAAAAACTATAGAAAAACAGCTTTGCTCTTGGTATTTGATGAACTGTAATCTTTGATTGTACTTGCTGATAAATTAGGGGGCTGGTCTCAGTGTTCAGTCTGATTTACAAGAGATTCTTTTGAAGTGATAAATGCCTGTCAGACTGCAGTCTTACACCACAGAACAGAAGGATCTGAACATACTTGACCAAAATAGCACCACGTTTTGTTCCTAATAGATAACTCAAATGATGCAATATAGAGACATTTTAAATCAGTTGAGCAGTGAAGCCACTGTGTTGGTACTTTATTTTAAGACTGACAAGCCTGAAAACAGGAGTTAACAGAAAGTCACAAGTCATTCTTGTGACAAGTGCGTGAAATCTAAAGAACAGATTCCATATGGTGTCATATTTCAAGTTGTATGTCAATGACTTCATCAGAAAGTTATACCCTTTCAGTAGGAGAAACGATACCTTTGAAAACATGTGTGTCTGCATGTAAAAAGTAAGCTCTCCCTGTCTTCACAGAGAGCCAAGACACTTTCTGCTGAACAGGCAGACAGAAGAGAAAGAACAGATGTAATTATCAATCATACACTGTCATTAGACTAGCTCTCAGGATCTACTGAAGAGCAGAGTACATACTGGTCAGTTCCTGGTGCACACTGTAGCTGTCTTCATTATAGATTTCTTGTCTGCTGTTAATAATCCAGTGTAGTGTAGGCAGTATTAATCTAAATGTCAGACAGTTTAGGCCTTTGGATGGCTGCTAAGTCCATATGCATTTGTTGCCACTTGGACATCTCCTGCATGAGTTAGGGCTGAGTCACAGACATTACATGCATCAGTGTATACCCTAAGGAGCAGCCTGTCCAAATACTTCCAGCTCCTCTTTGGCATAGTGGACAGTGCATAGTTCAGATATTCTTCATAGTTCAGATCCACTCTTTCTGCAAACACAGAAACACCTATGGTGTGGAAATGAGGCTTCATACTACTCTTCAAAGGTATCCAAATCTCTAAGATCCCAAAGAATTGCACACAACAAATATTTAGTTCAGTTTTTCTCCCCTGAGCTATTTCCACTGTAGAAAAACATTTGTGTCTGTGCTCAGACACTATATTGTTGAGCATAATTACATATTGCTGAAAATAAAGATGTATCTAAAAAGAGGAAGCTCAAAGCAGAGGTGGAAAACCCAATGTCAGTATTTTAAAAGGTGCTTAAATTAAGCATCGGTATTTATTTCCATTCTGGATGGAAGTGAGAGAAGCTGCTAATTAGAACTATTGAGTCCGATTAGATTAGTAAACTCTTTAAATATGGATAACAAATATGGAGTTATTAATCTCTAAACGTGGATTAATGAAACTGAATTTTCTCATCTGCATTTGAAAATACAGTCTTGAGTCACTTGTTTGAAGTCACCTTGTCTCTGTCTTTGTGTCTTTTGAATTCAGATTACTCCCTGTAGACACTGTAGTTCCTTAATATGTCCTTTGTTTGTTTTTTTTTTAATTATTTTTTTGTGGGGGGGTTTTGTTTGTTTTGTTTAAATTAGAGGCACTATTTCATAGAACCATAGAATATCCTGAGTTGGAAGTGACCCACAAAGATCCTCAAGTCCAGCTCCTGGCCCTATGCAAGACACCTCAAGAGTCACATCATCTGCTTGAGAGCATTGTCCAAATCCTTCTTGAACTCCGTCAGGCTTGGTGCTGTGACCACTGCCATGGGGAGCCTGTTCCAGTGTTCAATCACCCTCTGAGTGAAGAAACTTTTTCTAATATCTAACTTAAATCACTCCTGACACAGCTTCAGGCCATTCCCTCAGATTCTGTCACTCTGATCATCAGAAAGAAGAGATCAGTGCCTGTCCCTCTTCCCCTCATGAGGGAGTTGTAGAGTGCTATGAGGTCTCCTCTAAATCTCCTCTTCTCTTGGCTGAGCAAAGCAAGTGATCTCAGCTGCTCCTCATATTGCTTCTTCCTTCAGCATCCGCATGGCCCACCTTTGGATGCTGTCTAATAGCTTAACGTCTTTTTTTATGTTGTGGTGCCTAGAATGGCACACAGTATTCAAGGTACTTTTACTATGCCAGTTATATGTGAAGACTGTAGAAATTGTATCATATGATCATAGAAGTTCCTCAGGAACATCCTGGATTGTTTATGCCCTGCTGTGTTGTCCCTCCAACTGATATTGAGGTGGCTGAAGTCCCTTATGAGGACCAGGAGCTGAGAACATAAAGCCTCTCCTATCTGTCGGTGGAATGCCTCATCCATTTGGCCTTCCTGGTCAAGTGGCCTGTAGCAGACCCCTGTTATGTCACCTATCTCTGCTCTCCCTTTAATCATGACCCATAAACTCTCAACTGAGTCCTCATCCATTCCCAGGCTGAACTTCATGCACTCCAGCTGGTTATTGACACAGGGGGTGACACTCCTTCCTTGTCTCCCCTTCCTGTCCTTCCTAAAGAGCCTACATCCATCAATTTCAACACTCCACTCATAGGACCCAGCCCATCACTTCCGTGATGCCAATAAGATCACAGCTCTGCAGGCATATGCATAACTCCACTTTTTCATTTCCTATGCTGTGTGTGTTTGTACAGAGACATTTAAGCTGGGCCCCTTATGAATCTGATTTACTGGCTGGAGAGGCAGGAATGCCTTTGAGCTGCATTTTGAGTGCTCTCCTTCTGACCTGTGATCCTTCTCTAGGCTCTGCACATCTGTTGTGGACCTGGCATCAAATTTGTCTGAGTGGGTTGGATTGAGGTTCCCCTCTCAAGGCAACTTTAGTTTAAAGCCCTCTTCACCAGCTCGGCAAGCCTGTGCCTGAAGGTGTCTTTCCCTTCTCCAAAAGAGGGGTGCCAGCAGACCCCAGGAATCCCTGTTTCTCAAAATGAGACCTATGGACAAAGTAGTCAAACTCCTGGCTATTTGTACCTTCCAAAAAGAAGGAATACACTTGTTTAACTTCTGTTCCTTCAAGGAAACTTCAAAGAAACACGAGCAATCAGATCAAAAAAGCTGCACCCTATGTCCCAAGGTTTATGGAGCGGTAGCAATCACAAAGTATTGCCAAAGGCAATAGACAGTTCCTGAAGTTTAAGAAATAGTAGGTGAAACACTTGATATAAGTTCCTCATCCTGAATGATTTAGTGATATCCTTGGAGAAAACCCTTAACAGTTGTGAATATCATTAAATTTTAGTGGTCTATTGATAAAACATTTTATTTCTGCAACTTTGAATTGGCATTTCAGAAAAACATTATATAATCTTGGGCGTTGTTCTTGTCCAGAAGTAAATGTTAGGGCCAAAAGTTCTAACAAGGACAGGGATACTCTTTTTCTTTGGATATTGTGAGTTGACCTATTGATAGACTGCTTGCTTCGAATTTATACTATCTGCTTATGTCTGTGATGGGTAATCAGCATAAAACTGTAGTAATCAGTGGGAGATATGTAAGTAATCAGTCAAAAAATACACATTACATATCAAAATGTCACTTTCTTCAGAGTGGGTTAATAGTTCAAGAGGGCCTGGGTGATTATAAAGAGCTCTGAATTCTTCTTTTCAGAAAAAAATAAATCCATTTGACAGTTCAAAATTCAAAGCTTTAGGAATCAAAAAGGAGAAAAATATTTCAAATGTATTTCTATGACATCATGTCCTTCTCAAGCAACTGTTAGACTTGCACAGATGGTTAAAATATTTGCACAACAAAAAAGAAGCCGTAATAGCTCTGCTTAACTAGAGAAGAATTTCTATATTAGAAATAAGCAGTAAGCTGAGCTATTTATACAATTTACTTACCAGAACAACCCTGACTGCCAAAGGCCCAAATCTTGACTTGAGGGTTCTGCTTGAAGTATGTGAGGTTCAGACTTTCTTCTTAACCACAAGGATAGTTCCATAGTTTAAATCCTGATAAAATTGAATGGTGAACACTGGTTCTTGTTAAAACATAATTCTTCCAGGGGACTCTTTTTAACTGGAACCAACAAAGATATCTAATGCAAATGAAATAGACATGGCTTTTCATTTTATTTTAAATTGGCCTGACTTGCTTCATGGCATTCATTTCAGTGGTTTCCAAACCACAGCCTGAGAAGCCTCTTCAATTTATCAGACAGGATTCTGTTCCAGTAAAGTTTTTAATCCTTATGTATCAAATAGACAAATTCTCAATGCCAAAGGCATCACAAACTGAACATACAATCTGAACTGAACAATCTAGTGGGGACTAGTGAATCAATGTTTTATTGCTAAATATTCATTTAAATGTATAAAGCTATACATAAATATATATGTGTTTATACAGAAAGGATAATTTTATATGTGTATAAATAAATACATATAGTATAGATATAATTATATATAATAAACATTGAGTTAATGTTGTGCTTGTAACAGAAGCTGTGTACAGAGATCTAGGAAAGTTTCAAGGCAAGATCTTTAGTAAAACAAAAGCAACGAAAATCTGCAATCATAACTGCTTTCTCTATACTGTTGTGAGATTCATGCTTTCCATTCCCTTAGGAAATGTTTCAATACCACAGTGCTTTGTTCTTTGCCTCCTTTCCCTTGAAATGAGCACAGAAGAAGGCATCCAGTGCCTCATGTGGAGTTTTATGAGAACAGAAGAGAATTACCTAGAAGTTAACTTTTGAAGGCACAAATGAAGTCTATCAGGGGAAAAAGGAGGTTCTGCCCACCATATCCCTGTGTTGCAGGTCCCATCCAGCAAAAATCTCTGACTTTTTGATTGGGAAGACTTTACATATTCCTTGGGCTGTGTTGAAAAGTCATTTTCTTTCCGTCACTCCAATGCTTTGCTTCTTGTGCTCTTCACGTCATATCTCTTACTTTGCACTCTTGCTGCGTGTTTGCTACTTGCTGTGTTTCTCCCCTATTGCCAGTTTCACTGGGTGCTCTGAAAGCAGCACCCAACTGTGTGTGTTTGATGGGTCTCTGGAGAAGAGCCATCTCCCCTCCAGTCACAAGCTCCCCTCAGGCTCAGGCTGTGGAGCCAAGACAAATCACAGGTGAGTTTATGCTTCATATGCTTAGCTACAGCTTTTCAGAAGATCCAACATATACAGCAAAATAAAAAGAATCAGTCTATTAATCCTTCCCAGCCCACACCCCCACCTGCTAATGTACTTGGCAGTGAACCAGAGAGTACAAAGGAATTATCTTCCTTTTCCCAGTTGTATTGTTAAAATATATTTTTTCACCATTTAGAAAAAATACATTCTCTTTCATTTGTAATTTCATCACTACTGGCCAGTACTGGTAGGTTTTAAATGAAAAAAATATTTAAATTTAAAAAAAACCCTATTATTTAAAATCTTATCTCCTTTGTCCTGAGAAAAGAGAAAGGAAATCATTTGTTCAAGTGATTTAATAAAAAAAAATTATATTAGTCTTCCTCTTTCCCAGCACAAAAAAAAAAGCCCAAGTGTTGTTTTTTTTTTATCTCTTTTGGAAATTTTTTTTATTTCATGACAACTATTTCTTCTGTACTTTAGCTGGATTATAATAGAAACCAACAACCAAATTAAAGACTGTAAAAAGTTCAAAAGTTCTTCTATTATTTTTAAATACTTCCATAAATATACTTATCCCATATTTAATTTTTTTTTCCATTTTGTGATAATACTCATTAGAGGACGATTAAATCCATGCTTATTAGTAGGGAAACTTCTGAATCATCCTCCAGGTCTGTTTGTTTGACTGGATTTTAGAGTGATCTTTCCCAAGACATTTCAGAGGTGTTATCTATGATTCCACATGAAAAAAGAAACATCATTCACACTTACAAGTTCCTTCTTCTCCAGATTTTTCATATCTGTACAAGATGGTTAACACACATCAGGAAAGCATAGTGTTTACAGTAAGTTTCAGTAAACAGCAGTAGGGATAGCTCAAGAAAACAAATATGGGAGTTTTTAAAAATTTATCTACTTTTTGTGCACCTAATCAATGGATCTCATCAATGAGATATAAGAATGAATTAACAGTGGAGTTCAATTGCTCTGCAGAAGGAGATGACTTCTTCCAAGAATTTGCAGGGATAGAAGGGTTCCTCATCCATTGATCAGATTGATAGTGGAATCAAGCCAAGTAAAAGGCATTTCTTGAATCCTGTACTGAAGGATTCAGGATTTGAGCATTAGAACACCTCTGTCTTTTTCTCATCTGACATAGTGGTAAGAGTGTAGCTTAATGCACCTGTGATTATTCAGGGAAACTCTATCCTTTAACGAATTTTACAGAAAATATGGGAAATAAGAAAGTTGAACCCAAAATTAACTGACTGTTTCAGTTCACTTGTCATTCTTGTGGTCATACAATGATCTAAGTAACTAAAAAAAAATTTCCCCCCCACCAAATTTCAGGTAAGAGAATAAAGGAATAAAATTATAAATATGGTAAGTACTGTTACAAATACAACTTATCAGACTATGATAATTTCAAATAGATTATATGTATTTAACTGCTAGTGTTGTGCTCATCAACCATACATAAATATAAATTAGGCCTTTGTTAAAAACTGCTAAATATTTGCTAACTCTGTGGGACTTAGAAAATTCAATATCTATCTTTGTATATCTGAAAATACATTTCAATACTTTATTGAGACCAAGGAAATTATGCCCACCAAGAAAGACCTAAGTGATTGCCAATTAAACTTGGAATAAACCCAAGAATTCAGAAACATATTTCAACAGAATAATTTATTTTGTCTATGGATAGATCTATTCGAAAAGAAGTTCTTTCCTTCATTTAGTTGATTGCTTTTGTGAAGTCTTATAAGGCAGTTCCCAGTGATGAATATAGTAATACTGAGCAATATCTCCTTAGAACTTCACCATAGTGCAAATCCAGCCCTTGTGGCATATATTTTACATGAATAATTTCTTCTAGAAAAATGCCTTATGATGTATTGAAGAATGAGTGAAAACACACATATTGAGCACATTAACCCAGTAATATACAAATGTGAAAGAACTAAGTTGGTTTTAAACTCTTGTATGAATTATAGTATCTCACTCCCAATTCAGTTCTCAAACATTTCCTTTTCAAAAGGAAAAGAAAAAAAAAAAAGAAAAAAAAAAAAGGAAATACAGTTAGAAATCAGATTATCATACTTACAATCTGGTCTTCTTTTAAGCGAAATGTGAAATATTTTGCAATACTTTTCCACCTAAGTTTAGATTTTATCCATTTGTAATATTTTTTTGTTTCACATATTGCCTTCTCTCTCCTGCTTTTGTAGTGGTGTGTCCCCCATTCCAGAGAAGCCAAAAGTTTATGTAATGCAGTTTATACTGGCATTTAAGAAATTGTTTCTCAGAAATCTGTACCATGCTACAGATCTTTTCAGTGGGAGCATGGGATTCTCACTGTAAAATGGTATCCCCTTTAAAATGACAACAATAATTCAACTAAAAATTAAAATGCAACAAATTTCTGTCACTTTATAGGAGGTAAATGGGACATTTTTATGCTCTAAAATCTAATCCAATCAAGAGAATAAAGAATTACTACATGTGCCAAATATTAAGTATGGTGTAAGGCTTTAATATTACAAATGCTATGGCCTAGATGTATAAGTCAGTGTGAGCTATAATTTAGCCATGACTATTCATCTTGAGGTTCTATGCACAAAACAGAGGGACCTCATTAAAGATTTTGAATTGTAAGAAGAAAGCATAAATGTCAATGATCAGTAGCTGAATAAAAAAGAGGAATGACCAAAAATCAACAGCTGTGTTGACTTTTTCTTGAAAATATACAGTAGATATGCTCACTGTTTAAAGTTCCAGGATTCTGCCTCTTTCTGTAAGATACTCACATTCTTCATAAACAAAATGCAGCTCAACCCAGTGACTTGGTGTAGTCTCTTTCTCTATTTTGAAGTCTGATCAAAGGACAAAGAAACATTCCTGGGAACTTGGGAGCTTGTATCTTAGATAGCCAGCATTTAGATCTCAATTTTGTCTCTGTAGGAGAAACAAACTTCACAGGTGATTTTATTATTTTAATTGCTTTTTTAATAAGATAGTTGCTCCAGTGAAAATCTGGCTGTGATTTATATAAGCTTAATAGTTAAATCATTAAGTTTTGAAACTAGAGGCTACATGTGTAAGTAAACCTAGTGCATATTCAAGTATTCATTATTTCATGTGTAACTTTTTGTTCTACTAACTGTGTGTCCTGTGATGATTATAACATACTTGATTAGACACAGTGTTATTAAAACAATCTTATTCTTAGATAATATGAGTATGTATATTCTGTTACATTGAGACCTCTGCATATTACTTTAGAAGTGTAGAGTAGCCTTAAAAAGATTTGCCAAAAATAAAGAATTTATAATTTGAACGAATACATTCTACATTTATTTATCAAAAAAAAAATCAAACCCAAACCAAAAAAAAACCCATAATTTTTTTGATCCTAAAGAGAGAACAGAAAATTCTGAAGAGTATATTAAAAAAGTCTCATATGCAAAGTTAGTGAAGGCTGGAGTGTGGTAGTTCAGAGAGACTTCTTGCATACTACTGTAAAAGAGAAATCACAACAGTAAAAGTCAAAAGAAAGAAAAATTGGGTCATGGATGCATTAAAGTGAGGAAGTTAGTTTTTTTCGCAGGGCTGAGTAACTGCTTTTTCTTTGTGATTAGGATCATGTGGAAAAAAAAACAACAAAAAGACTCTATGTTGTAAAAGAAAGGGAGAGTTGTATTTCTCTATATAGTTCACTACTGGGGTAGAGCAGTTAATTAACAGATTTTTCAAAAAGTGGACTCACAGAAAAATATCATTGACAGATAACTGTTTCTGAAAAGCTTGTCTATAAATCATTTATTCAAAACAGTAACTGGAAATTTTGCTTGTCAGATTTTTAAAAGCGGAGAAGTGTTCCCTTGAACTTTTGCCTGACTTTGGCTGCCAATATATTACTAGCACCTGGGAGAAGCCTCAGGCTCAAACAGTCAGAAACACATGAAGTTTCATTTTGTTTTAATAAGGGTCCTCTTCCTCTAGTATACTTTGTTGTATTATTTAATTTATTCTACTATTAAAATAGAAAAATCCAAAATCTGTCCTACTGTCCAAAGACATTTGGACTTAAGTTTATAGTAAAAATGCTCTCATTTTTAAAGGAGGATCAGAATTTTCTAGCTTTTCTAATTATTGTTGAGCCATCCTCAGAAAATACTGTGAGTAAAGCAGAAAAAACCTGCTTGTGTTAGGAAGAACCACATGTGTGAATGTTGCTGTGGAGAGACAGTTTGTATATATTTCTGATTTGTAATGGACCCAATTATTATCCATGGATATGCAAGAGATACTGAAGGAGAAACATTTCTTTTCAATGCAAAGAAGGAAGGAAGACTGAGGTACTCTCTCTATATTTCTGACTTGAAGGAAAAATGAGGTAAGGTAGTTCAGTCTTGACACCAACACAGACCATGGCCTTATTGCTCTCCTGGTGTGATGGTGTCATAATATTCTATGTATTAGTGGTTTACAAATATGTTTTTGGACTAACACAAAAGAAGAATAATACAGCACATCTGTGGCACAAATGCACAGAAGAGCTCAGCTAACTGAATGTCCCTGTATCTAAAACCACAGAAGTTTGCTAGAACATGTTTTTTATTTGATTCCTTTGAGAACTTCGGGAAGGAGCTGAAGCAGGAGGAAATAAAGGGATAAATATGATCTCATTACAGTGATGTTTCTGACAAAAGGTTTTATTTAACTTCTAATTTAATTATCTTTCTAGCTCCTGTTTTATATGAATAATTTAGAGTATATCCTCAGATCTTATAAGTTTAAATTTGAAAGCAAAATTCCTGAAGATCTCATTTTAGAAATAATTTGAATTTTTGAAACCCTTTTACTGATAAATGACTCTTGTACAACCTTTAACTTTTCCAAAAATCTCATAGTTAGTCTTGCTAAATTTCAGATATGCATTGCAGTAAAAGAAATTGTGACTATAAAATTTACTGTCTTTTCCTTATTTTTCCAATATTGTTTCAATGATTGCTCACCAATATAACCACTATTTCCAATAACTCACAATGGTATTTTAACCAATCAGCAGAATAGAAATACTTATGTTCAGACAGTTGTAACATCAGTAGTGGTCTGACTGTCCACTGACTCTCATTTTTTAATGACATTCAAGTTACAAGCCACCACAGAGAAACAACAGACCTAATTCTTAAAAATGCAACTATATATTTGAACTTTCAACCCTGCCGAATTATGGCACAATCACAGTGTACTCTAAGTTCTCAGAATAAATAACAGATGCATTTTCTTCTGTGGCAGACCATTGCTGAAAGACTGTAAAGGCCTTGCCATTATAAAGCTTGTAAGAGAATTTTGCATGATGCAAATGTCACAAGCCTTTAAAAGAAGGAAAAACCCCACCCTTTAATGCCGTTTTAGACAGCCATAAGTATCACAGTGAGATTGCAATTGGAATGTAAACTTTCTGTAGCCTGTTTCAGAATGCTAGCAATTGAGTTACTGTTGGCCTTCATGCAGACCAAGTTCCATAAAAGGATGTTAGAGATTTTCTTATCCTTAAGGATGAGCAATAAAATATCACGTGGGATGTATATATTCTCTTGCCAACAGAGAGGCAATGTGTAATCCAGTAGCTAACACGGATGTTTGGAAGAGAAGTATCTAAATTTCTTCCTGACTGGTACTTTTATTCTATTTGGAGTAGGAAGAAGTTGATTTCCAAGCATCTAACACTGTGGACCTTGGTGGGGAGAAGTAATCTAAGAGTCATATCTAAGAGATAAGATATGACTTCATGGGCTGCAAAGTCAAGCTTGAAGATGTGCATGTACTGCATGCAGGATCAACCACTGGCCTAGTACAAGCCCAACATATCAGTCTGGTCTTTGCTATGTCTTAGTTACAGCAAGGAGAGGATAGGAGAAGATGGAAGGATGCCTACATGACTGAAACTTATGTTAATAAGAGGACCTTTATTCTCTAATGAGTGGGTTTATTGTTAGCATCTTCATTGCTTGCAAGAACAATTTCACTGTTTTCTTAGGCTGGCTGCCACATGAATAAACCCAGCTACACACTTCTGCTGACCCGGTCAACTCTTCACAGCCACTTATCCATGAGACAAGAACAGTATTAAGGTTTACCCGTGAGTAGGGTTCTGCACTGAAATATAATCACTGAAGATAAACCATTGACCTGTTTTGCCTTGCTCTTACTCATTGAAGAGTCAATGCAATAACTTTGTGGAGTACTAGACTGGAATTCTTTTAAGACTTTAAAACATTTTATGTTTTCTTGGAAACTTGCCCAACCTGACACTTTGAAGGAACTTTTCAGTAACCTGTCATGGTTTATGCTGGATAAAGAAATTGCTTCCATACACTGAGTTAGTTCTACATCTGAATGTCACTAAAGGACAGTCAGTCACACAGCTGTGCCTGCAACACTATGTGTAAAACGTGTGCTGCAGTTTTTGATGACAGTTCATTGAGGTAGGGACATGATAAAGTTAACTCCACAGTCATAAAGCCCTCATATTATTTTTGTGTGCCCCACTACAATTGCAGTCAAATTCAAGAGCAGCAAACATAAAAGTTCCAGAAGGGATTTGATTTATTCATATGACCACCCAGGTAGGCCTGTTCTGCTGCATGCTTACATGTAACAGTCTTAGCAATGCCTAGTGTACCTGCCTGTTACATCCTTCTTTCACAGTTTCCAGCCTAGGGCCTCAAGCGTGGGTGTATTGAGTAGTAATGATGCCTCTCATTATCCTATTTCATTGTCAGCTTTCTTTGATTTCAGGAACATCAGAAAAGACATGTGACTTTCTCAAACTGAAGTAGTTTCTCAATTATAGCAATTTTTTATTCAAAATAATAATGAATTTTTGGTAATAATTCTAGTAATAGATACAAGCAACATAACTGGGAACATGGTTTCAAAAGATTATTCAATCAAAACAAAGCTGAAATATTGAAACTTAAAGTTCTGTGAAGAAGTTTCAAACTTTTAATCATAACCTCACTCTCAAGTTGAACTGTGTGTCCATGAGGTCTCTACCTCCGTCTGTGTAGGCTATTATAAACCAGAACCATTATGAATTATTTTATAAAATATACAATAATTACAGAGGATACAATTATTGTTGTGATAGTTTTAATAACCAATTCAGAACTGACATATAGATGAAATAATATTTTATCCTCAGAATGATATAAATTAAGATAATCAGAGAACTAAAGCAGGCTATCAATCCCACAGCAGTAATAATTATTCACAAAACCTTCCAGAGGACCTTGTTGGATTGGTCAAAATGCAACACCACTGCAGAGGCGGTGAAAAGTCTGACATGACTCTTCTGGCAGCCATTTCTTCCAGGTATGAGGAGGCTCAGACATGGCAGATTCAGACTCTTCTGTTACAAGAGTGCAAAATTTGTGCCTCTTGGTGCTAGGAGCATCTCTGGAGACAAATCACCTCTAATTCCAGTGCTCAACCACTCGATGGGTGAAAAACTTTTTCCTAATATCTAACCTAAACCTCCCTCACCACAGCTTCTTGCCATTTCCGTGAGTTCTGTCACAAGGGCAAAGATTTTCATAAGACAGTTATAAGACAGTTTTCCCTTCATTGCTTGTTGCCCACATACATCCATGTGGACAATATGGTAGTCCTAGTGATTTGTTAGTGGTTATTCATGAGAAAACATTGTTGAGACCCCAACCTCAAAACCCACCCCCAGGGAATTTTGGACCTTATAAGTATGGAGAATTCTTAATAATAAAAGACATTAATAATCACTAAAAAAAGACATTTGGTAGACAGCACAAATTGAATGTAACTCCTGAAAAGTGAGTCTGGAAAAGTAGATGGATTTTCTGGGTATTCAGCTGATATTCTTGGATGGATGGAAAAAAAAGGGGAGGGAGAAAAGCTGGATCTTATCAGTCTGCAGAAGAGCTTTTGGAGACCCTGCAGAAGGAATGGAGACCCTATAAAAAGGGCCAGAAGGGTGATTCAGGGAGCTACAGTCTAACATCAGTGCTGGGAAAGGTCACGGAGCAGATCATCCTGAGCACTGTCACATGGCATATACAGGACAACCAGGGGATCAGGCCCAGCCAGCATGGGTTTGAAAGGCAGGTTGTGCTTGAGTAACCTGATCAACTTCTGTGACAAGGTACCCACTTAGGGGATGAGGGAAAGGATGTGCATATTGTCTGTCTAGACTTCAGTAAAGCCTTTGACACCACTTTCCACGGTTGGTGGGTTTCCCAGTGGGTGATGGATCACACGTGGTGCTCCCCAGAGCTCAGTAATGGGACCAGACCTGTTAACTATCTTTGTCAATGATCTGGATGAGGTGATTGAGTGTACCCCCAGTAACATGGCAGACAACACCAAGTTGGATGGGCGCACTGATTTGCTGGAGGCCCTGCAGAGGGATCTGGACAGGCTGGACCAATGAGATGAAGCCAACTGCATGAGGTTCAACAAGGCAAAATGTCAGGTCCTGCCCTTGGGTCACAACAATCCCATATGATGCTACAGGCTGGGGGGGAGGGGGAGTGCTGGCAGAGTGGCTGGAAATCCACCTAGCAGAAAAAGACATGGGGTTGCTGATTGACAGTCAGCTGACCATGAGCCATCAGTGTGTACAGGTGGCCAAGAAGGCCAATGGCATCCTGATTTGTATCAGAAATAGTGTGGCCAGCTGGACTGGGAAAGTGGTTGTCTTCTTGTTCTCAGCACTGGTGAGACATGTACATGTGGCAAATAGGGACAGGGTTTAGTGGTGGACTTGACAGTGCTAGATAAATGATTGGATTTGATGACCTTAGAGGTCTGTTCCAGCCTAAGTGATTCTAGGATTCTGTGAGTGCTCTGTTATGTGCAGACTCATCTGATAACTCTTTCTCTTACCTTGGTGTATCCTGGGCAAGTGAATGCAGCTCATGTATTAGGAAAACCACTACCATGTCCATCCAATTTTGATGACAAGTCATATGAGCTTTTGCCAAATGGTTGAAGCACAGCCAAGCAGTTGCAGAATCTGCTTTTCTGCTGTCTGAAGTGGGAGTTTTCCTCTTAAATCCATAGCAAGGGTTATATTAGCTATTCCTTGCAAAGGAGTACGCTCTTCAGTCTGTGTGCATGGGTGACTTTTGTCACTCTTCTAGTTTGACTATTGAAAAGTAATAAGGAAGCAGAATGAAAAAGATGAGCATCTGAGTGGCTAGCTTCAGACTCTCATAGAAGTCACTCCTTTAGGAATATAACTATCTTCTCTGCTCTCTCTCTCACGCTTAATGAAACCTAGGTCTGATTCTGCTTGGTTCTCCTTTGCCTTCACCATCCAGGAAGAAGGGGCAACAGAGATATATCTGAAGTTATCATGAAGGGTTTCTCTTGTTTCTATATAAAAAAAAATAAAATAAAATAAAAAAAAAATGCTGTGTCTACCAGCAGAGGAAAGGACAGAGCTCTGTTTACATGAGGACCCATATCTGGCACAGAATTTCAGATTAAGTTTCCTTTTCTAAACATTCATGAGCAAAGAAATTAGTAAAAACTATTATGTACAACACAAAAAGTTCAAAAAAAAGTGAGAAAATAAATTATTATAATTTAACTTTAGAAAATCATAAAAATTTGAAGATCTTGGAATGGGACACACATATAGGTATGTAATATGTCAAAGCATTGAAACATGGCACAGCTTTCTGGGAAGCTTATGAGCTTCAGAGATTACTGGAGGGAAAGTAATAAGAATTAAGCGAAGATCTGAAATTCTTTTCTTGCAGGCTTACATTATGTTCTCTGCCTTTCCCCTATCACTACACATTTTGAAACTTGTTAAACCATTCCTGCATCACAATATGCCCCTTGGGAGAAGCACTGGGTGCAATAGACAACAATCTCTGCCCCAGGGTAGCACCTGAAACTGATAGTTTCTCTGGAACGTAGCTTGGGGTTCTGTCCCGGCTTTCCAGACCTCCACCAGCACTTCCACCTTGCCACAATTCTGGCACTGTGCAGCAGATACATACATATAGTTGTCATGAACTAAACCTGAGGTAGACCACATAATCATGAAGGGAGCTGGCTTCAGGCAGCAGGGTAGGAGTACTGGAGGGAAGGTGACCTGAATGGCTGGCTATACCTAGACTAATTCAGAGCTGTCTGATGTGGGTGTATTCATAGAATCATAGAATTATAAAATGGTTTGGATTGGAAGGGACCTTAAAGTTCATCTAGTTCCAACCCCCTGGCCATGGGCAGGGCCACCTTGCACTAGACCTAGTTCCTCAGGGACCCATTCGACCTGGCCTTGAACACTTCCAGGAATGGGGTGCCAACAACTTCTCGGGGCAACCTGTTCCAATATCTCAGCAATTTCACAGTGGAGAATTTCTTTCTTATAGCTGAGCTAAATCTACTCTCCTTCAGCCTAAAGCCATTCACCTTTGTTCTATCACTGCATGCCCTTGTAAAAAGTCCCTCCAACTCTCTTGTAAGCCCTCCTCTATAGGTAGTGGAGGGCTGCTCTAAGATCTCCATGGAGCCTTCTCTTAACTCTCTCAGCCTTTCTTCATAGGAGAAATGCTTCGATCCTCCAATCATCTTTGTGATCTTCCTCTGGATCTGATCCATGGTTTTCCTCCTCTGGACCTGATCCATGGCTTTCCTGTGCTGAGGACCTCAGAAATGGGCACAGTACTCCAAGTGAGCTCTCACAAGATCAGAGAAGAGGAGAATCACGTCCCTGGACCTGCTGCCCATGTTTCTTTTGATGAAGCCCAGGATACAGTTCTCCTTCTGGACTGTGAGTGCATCTTGCTGGGTTGTGTTGAGCCTCTCAACCACCAGAACTCCCAAGTCTTTCTTCTGAGGGCTGCTCTCAGGCTGTTCCCAGGATGTATCTGTGTAAGAGTAGATGGGGGTGAGTTTTCCCCTTCCTTCTGCTCCATTCTTCCTGTCCTCTTAAAATTAAACCTTGTCAGGAGTCAGACTGAGATGTCAGCCAGGAGAAAGCTGTATTCATTCTGGTTGGGTGCCACAATTCAGTCTGCCTCTGGAGGAGCTCTTTGCACCAGTAGAGGAGAAGGCTCTTACACCCTCCTCCTTTTGGAAAGCTTGTATCACCCACCTCTGCAACAAAGACCCAAACTTCAGGACCCTGTTTTTGAGTCTAACAAGTTCTGTAAGCCATTCTGCACCACATGATAAGGGATGCTAGTTGTTGAGCTACCAGCAGTTTCTAAGCTAATATAGTAAACATCACATTGCCACTAACAGTAACAGCAAGATGAGAAAGCTTATGTGTGTCCTCTCTGGTGTAGAATCAAGTCTTCCCTGATGAGATTTAATATATAATAGGAAACAAGTTTGTTGTTTTTTTTTTAATATTTCTCACTTAGGTTCTTAGGAAGAGTATTCTTGAAGTATGGCTAGCACTTCCCAGAAGCACTTTTCATTACATCTTGCACCAAACCCTTTCTAGGTAATTTCCTTTCCACACTTCCCTGCCCCACCCCCCCAAAAAACAAACAAACAAACAAAAAACAACAAAAAACCCCCACAAAACAAAACATTGAAGAATTAATTCATGTGTCAGATATTTTCTGAAATTCCCTGCCCACTTTTGTTCTTTCATTAATCTTGCTTTCTTATCAATTCCCCTGTAGAGTACAACTCTCTTCCTAGATGCAAAGTTATCATAGACTTTGTATGATATACATATAAGACAAAACAAATGACAAGTAATTTTATATTTCTTTTTTTTTCTAGAAATTTTTAATTATACACATACTGAGATTGGAAAGTCCAAAACAAAACTGTCTTAAAAAAAAATCTCTAAGCGGTAATTAGCAAGGAATTAACAATAATTTTCAAACCACAAATTTTCTTGGACTGCCAAGGATCTAGAGAAATGCTAAGTGTGAAAGTATAATTAAGTGAAAACTTTTTCTCCTTTGCTGTTCTCTGTGCGACTGTCCTTTTTACAGTGCTATTGAAAGATCTTAACATCACTCATAAACCAACATAAGTTGCAAAACAGTTAAATGTTTACTCACTTGGAATTTCTTTTCACTTAAGAAAGGAATAAAACAATTATATATAATTATACATTGTAAGGCTGTCACAGTGAGCTCTCATGCATGAACAGCTTTTACACAACTATATACTCTAGTATGCACTGAAACTGAGTATTTGCCACAGTACTGTCACACCAAATATATTTTTTCAGTGCAGACACTTAAAAATCAAACACTTGTGTTATCATTATACTACTTATAATGAGATTGTGACAATAGGTTGATTTTTCATTCTTTTAAATCACAATTGCCTGTTGTGGAGATTAACATTTTTCTTTGCAACATCATTTTTATTTTAAGTCATTCAGTATATTAGACCAAAAAATGAGTTTTGGGATTCCAAATTGTGTCAGAGTTCACTGACAATGAACTGTAGTTGTTTAGGTTTATGTGATGAAATTACAGACACAGTGAACATGAGATAATATCTTGATCTGAAAATCCTACAGTGAAAAACTATATTGTTTATGGCATGTGATATTTTGGAAAGACAATGATATTTCCAGTTGCATATTTGAATAACATTGTCATCTAGCTCATTCTAATGAACAAATCAAAACAAAGAAAATACAAGAAGTATAATAACCAGTTATTCACACTCCATCTCAGGTAAGAAAATTTGCCAACATTCTCTATATGTTTACGTATAATTTTTCCAGTTTTGAAATAGCTAATGGCATTACTTTGCTAAATTCCCTTTTTAAGAATAAGCTATTAATTTTCAATATGTACTATCTTTATATATTTTATACTTAGTTTGTTTTTATTTCATTCCCCTAGCTTTTGTTGGAACAAATAAATGTTGCAAAGCTTTCTTCTTTAATAACTTTTCATGTAATGATAACAAGGCATTTACTGTAAACTAGAAAAAAAAAAAAACAAATAAGCATCAGACCAAATAGAAATTAACATTAAACAGCTTCTTTTTTTCCTGAGAAATCTTGCTTTCAGCTGCTGTCACATTTCCGCTGCCTTAATTCTAAATAAAAGTTTCAAGATAGTTAATTGTCTGTATTTCTGCTAATGAATAGAGTGTGGAACAGTGCAGTTTATGAACTTATTGTGCCATTATATATTAAGGCAAATATATGTTGCAAATATATGTTTGAAAAATCCCATGGAAACCTATTAGCTGATTTAGCATGACACTAAGAAAAATAACATAATCTTATTTTAATAATTTCAAAAACCTTCTATGTTTTTTAGCTAGACTTTGAAAGTAATATTGATCTATAATCACTCCTAAGTTTTGTTGGGTGTTTTCTAAATTATAAGAAAGCAGGCCTATATAGACATTTCATTTTTAAACATTATATGAAAATAAGAAAGCACTATTAAATACCCATTATAAATTCAGTGTCACATTTTTTGTATAGCTGAAGTTCTAGCTGACGACATAGCAATGTAGGGGCTGGACTTCTGCTCAGGCTGTGGGTGACTTTCTTACTTTCCTTGCGTTGCACTGGGCAAGGGACAGGGAAAAGACTCAAAAGACATGGCTTCCATTTGTGGCTCCATTATTGGTTTTTTGGGTTACTCGGTTTCCCTTGCTTGGTCTTTTCTTTGTAAAGTGGAATAATAGCATTGGACTTTGTACTGTGTCCTGACATTCACAGGTAAAAATATAGAGCTAGGGATTGTGTCACATTTCAATTGAGTTGTGATGAGTGTCTCAGAGTGGTCCAAAGCTGTTTCCGTAATACATGATGTTCAAGAAATAAAGCTCTTGAAACGTTAACTATGTGGGAAAGTGTGAAGGAATATGGTAGAAGAGAAAGTGGAGATTCTCATATTATCAGATGGCTATGTTTTATGCCAGTCAGAGCACTGTACAAAAAAGATGTGTGCTGAAAACTAAAGATCAGTCTCAATTTTTTCTACTTGAGATGCAGCCTTATAACACAGTTATCTTCATTCTCTCTTTCATCCCAAGTTTTTCAATATTTTTTCCATATGACCCATGGGAGAAAAGAAGAAATAGAAGTGTAAGAAGAGGAAATAAATGTAATGGAGTTATGAATTTCATGAAATAAGGAAGACCATCTTGTGAGTTAAGGAATGAGTGCAGAACAGAATGAGTTAAAAATGTCTGACAACAAATTGTCAGGAAAAAGAGAAAATCTTTGGAATCACCTGATATTAAAATAAGACCTGAAGACTTCTGTGAGATTATAGCTCTAGAAATTGGATGGTTTTTGTACATTTTCCTACAATATTTTTAAACTAGTGAATAGATAGGCCTTATACACAGCATGTAATACATTTGTCACTATTCTCTGCTTTCACTGGTGTAGCTTTTACATTTGTGAAAAGTCAATTACCGAATTTAATACATTGTATCAGTGTTTCCAAAATCATAAGTTTTCCCTATTTGGTAATGAAACTATGCACAGTCAGTTGACACATGCAGTGTATGATAATTCTGTGATTAAGATAAATGTCAAGAAAGATAAATGCATCTGACTAACTGGTCTCTGGTCAGAACCCAACTCTGCAGCGTTTGCAAAGCATCTAGCTAAGTAATTTCGCATACCAAATGTGACCCAGTAATACGTGAGGACATACTGCTTGTTGTGACTTTCTTTGCACGGCAGTTTTTAGAAATTATTAATTTTTAAGGAGAAAGAAAAGATAGAAAAAACTGCATGTGTGCTCAATGACACATGCCTGTTTGTGCCTAATTCATTGGAAAAATTGCTCAAGAACTGTTCAGCCATGTTCGAATATGCTGCCAAGGTCAATGGGACCTTTCCAAAAGTGCTGGTTATGTGAGGTAAAAGTGCTTGAGGCTGTTTCAACTTAAGCATTTTGGATATTTATTTGTTTTATTTGGAGAGCAGATAATCTGACTGTTTTGGCAGTTCCCTCTCTGAGCATTACTGACAGTATATCTTGGAAAACTCAGAAGAGGGCTTTAACCAAGTGTCTAGAACCCAACACTGTATTACAAAGCTGCATAGTACAGATCACTCGAGGGTACCAAAAAGTGTATTCAGACACCTCAGACTTTAAAGTCAAATTCCATTTTTATGATGGTGGTAATCCAGAGACAGAAAAGAGGTGTGTAAGTGCAAAAATTTCTTGTCTTATCAGCATGATGTTGTGTAACTCCCAGAAGGCATCTAGAAAATGTGGAAGAGTTGATTTGAATTCTGAAGTGGACAATATGCATTTGCAATAAGATATATTGAAAGCAAGGAAAGAGAACAATAGTACTGTGTACCAGCTGCTGCTCTTTTGTGTGCCTTTGGAAACAGTAGATGGGTAAGAAAATCTACCTAGTTAAATACAGCTTTTGTGTGTACACATGTGAAGCTGTCTGGGTTGGATTAAAAGGTTGTAGTGAGCGGGTAAAGTTGCTGGATAAAACCTGTCCACATTCTCCTTAACTGTCTGATCTTCCAGCCATTGTTTGTGCCATGTGGTTTGGGTATGGTTCCTAACTGCTGCAGACAAAGAGATGCTCCTTCAGCAGATACTGAAAGAAGGTTAGAATTGAAAGAAATCCAGCATTTGGCTAAACTTTGAAGTTTAACATAGTTCAAGAAGAGAGAAGAGTGTGATCCTGCTCCCATGACATTGAGTGTGAACAGAAGTAGGCAAAAAAATTACTTTGTTTCCCATATTTCTCTTAATCACTAAGTTTGGAATAAGTAAGCCATATATAAGCTCTGGGTGTGGTTTGGTTTCCAACCTGGTTGTTAAAAATCACCTCTAGCAAGCTTTCCTGCCCTGGCCTTTTCGACTTGCAATGTCTGTGCTTGGCTTAGCAGGAGTTTCCTTTGCCCACAACTTCTGGCTCCTGAGGCTTGGACCTGGAGAGGCTGATGTGCAGTCCCACCTCCGTCCTTGGATGTTCTTGGAATTCGATGATATTCCTTTGGCAGGAATATCCCTGAGGCAAAGCAGGGTGATGATACAAGTTCACCTCGTTTACTGGAATGTCACTTGTACCATCCAGTGCTTTTTGCATTGTAATTATTTCCTGGGGGTAATTGCATGCTTTTTTAGACTTTCTTCTGCGCTCCCATGCTCAGCTGAAAAACTGCCAGAGGGCATTTCTGAACTGTTCCCAAGGAGAACAGTAATGTCTACTAGTCACTCTGACATTATTGCTATTTATAAATTCTAAACAAAAGAAAATAAAGGATTAGATATTGCTAACCCAAATCCATGTGTTTGGCATATGGAGCTAGTCTTACGGCTGAGAGTTCTGATCATGCTATATCTAGACTAATCCTGTGCTCTGGTGTGAAAACTTGGGCTACTTATTGGTGCTATTCCACCAGGGGATGTATTGGTTATGAATCAAAGTGGTAAAAGAAATCAAGCATTGCTATGGGTCTCTCTTCACATGTATCAGTTGGGAAACTGATCCAAAAGGAGAATTATGTACTCTATATCTCCAAAGTAGTGAGGGAACATTTATTTCATCCAGGTGAAGCTTGGGGTTCAAGGGAGGATCTTCGAATCACAATTCTTAGATGGTGCTGCTCTCTGGTGCTGAAGCTCAGTACCACCATTTCCTCCCAAACTTCTCTAGTTGTAAAATAAACATTTTGGGAAAGTCTTAGTTATTAATGTTTTTCATTATCTAGCAGGATTAAAAAATAAATTCAGTGTACCCAAATATTTCTCATCTTCAAAAATAATTATTTAAATGTCTGCCTAAAAGAAAAAAAAAAAAGTGGTGCAAATAGAGAACACTCAAAACTAATCTACCTTGAAGGGGTAAAGAGATGCTCATTTTGCAAATAATGCAAAGCATCTTATACACCCTGTAGGAGTACATAATAGACTACAGTTAGATATGACATCTAAATAGCAACTAAAAATATTAATTAGTAATAAGTTTTCTAAGCTTTGTTTTCACATGCTAAATTGAAGAATTGTTTTTATTCTTTTTATTAAGAGATTAGCAGTTCATTTATCTCATTTCAATTCATACAACCTAACTCCGTTGCTTACTATTTAATAAGAACTACCACAAATTACTTAGAGAATGATTGTTTTACTGTTCCTAAAAAATTACAAGTATTAATTTAATTTACTTGCCTTGCTAAAAGTCTCCACATTTAAGTGTAATTGCTACAACAGAGTTAAACACACAGAATCCTCCACATTACTGCAAACCTCCACTGTCGTATGCATTATGAAACTTGCACTGTAGCCTTATCCGTAAGCAATGGAAATTTCATCTTGTCTGTTAGCAGCAGAAGTTTACTTTCACACTTAGAAACCTTATCACAGCTATGTACTATAGCTATACTCATTAAGTTCCTTTATTGCTTCTTGAGGGAAGTTAGTATAAACCTTACCTAGAGTTTCAAAGTGTAGCAAAGGAATCTGTGGGGAAGAGCTTATTTTCCTTTGAAAGAATAGTCTTTAACCACATACGAGGAAACTCAGTTTTCAGTTCTGTTCTATCTGCAGTTTAACCATTTTCAACTTTTATATAGGAAAGTGCCCAGACTTAGTATGTTAATTGTACCTGAAGAGTTTGTAAGATCACCTATGCAATCTCTAAAAGCTAAGCTTAGAGTGAGACATGTTAGAGTCTCTAAGCTTAGTGTTAGACTTTTCTACAAATGAGTTCAACAGGAAGTTTCAGAGCAGTTAACTTCTGCCACTGTATTTGTATGGGATCAGGGCTGAAAGGAAAGAAACATTAATAAAAAAAATTAATTTTGAAATCTAGGGGTAAAAGAGAGAGAATTTTGAGCGTCATAGAGGGAAATAACAGGAGAGAAATTTTTTTCCTTGTTGAGTGAGGCAGTCTCTCGTCATTTATGGAACCTCTGAAGTATATATATATAGACATGTGGAAGCCTATCCATAAGCCTTTAGTACCTGCTTGCAGCATAATGCCACCTTAAATGCTACCATACTTGATTTAGAAACCACAGAGTCTGACAGAGATAAAGCAACCTATTCTGTGGATTAGAAAAAACACTGAACTGAATGGTACTCAAGAACGTACCCCATGCATTTTGTTTAGCTGGAGCCTGGGTTTTCCTCCTGACTTGAAAATGGCTGAGAACTATAGCCTTTCCTTTGATTTATGGTGAGCCAAAGCACACAATTCAGAGCTCTTGAGCAAAACTTATGGTATTTCTTTTTAGCTATATACACTTTAGTAAATAATGGACAAGATAGCAGAATTAGAACTGTGTAAGGTTGACTGAAAACAGTCAAAAAGGAGCTCCAGGTAAACTCAGCCACCCATCTGACATCCTGCTGTTTCAGAAGTTTGTTCGCTGTATCCAAAATAGTATTATAATTTAAAGGCTGCCACATATGGAAGATGTTAGCAGTTTCCATTGCCTCGTTCCACTTGATAGATGTACCCACTGAACCTATACAGGGTCTGTTCCAAAGTAGGTGATTTGTGAAAAGTTTTCATGCTTCTGGTTCTTATAAAAACTGCTATATAACCAATGTATGACTTTCATTTTGTTTTTGTTTCTACAGCATGAGCATTATATTTTAGAGAAAATATGATTATAGCATTGCTCTTAAGTCCAAACGTTAGTAGGTGGAGACCTCCTGATTAAAGTCTGTTTAGTCATTAGTACTATCTGCATGACAAAATGAAAGTTTGTTTCTTATACAGAGTATTTACATGATCTTTATCCCCTGTAACTGTTACTGAAAAAACAATAAATTAGGCATATACTTTCAAAATAACACCTGGAACAGAACTCCCTCTATAAACTTGTTTAACCTTTTATTTTTTTAGTGACAGATTGGAATTTATTATTTTGAAAATCTTGGAGCACCTGGTCCATGATTTTATCAGAGTTATAACAAATGCCTTGGAGGCGAGGGTGGGGGAATGATTAGAATAGGAACTGTAATTCTTTAAAAAGTGTCTTTTATCTTAAGAACAAATTTAGTTTGAAAACTTAAAGCACTCTGGACTGCAATTCATTCTGACAAATCAGTTCTTAGGGTGTTACTTATATTGGAGTTAAATAATCCTAACATCCCTGCTGACTGTCTAAGTTTAACCTCTGACGCTGAGAAATCTGATTAAGAGAGAAAGGTAGATGGAGAAATACACCAAGTATTTGCTGCATTTCTCTCCTTTCTGAAACAGTTGCTACCATAACACTTCCTACATCCAAAATGCAATGATATGAAGTTAACAACAAATTTAAAATAACATGGTCAATTTAAAATTTTAATAGTGACTTATCCAAAACTTGCTTTTCAGGCAAATATGTCATATGAGATTTGCAACTTTTCTGTTATCTCAGAATCAAACTGCAACACTTGCAGATGCAACAGAAGGCTAGTTTAACTCCTTCCTTCCTTCTGTGTCACAAGCACATAATGATGAAGGTTTCAAAGAGACTCCTTTTTGCTGTCAGGCTTTAAAAATGCCCAAGAGCTGATTTTTCTCAGATGTTCTGCCCAAACTGTGTTTGCCCTGATTCTGCATGGCACTGGTGTCTTTGTCAGTAGGATTGCTAGTAGCACCCCCGAACTGGGTCCTGGGAAAGTTACCTGTCTGCTAAATGTCATTGTTGCTCTTTGACTGACTCATTAGTTGGACTTTGACAAAGCTAAGCTTGAGTGATCATTTCCATTTGAAATTTTTTTTTTTGCTGTTAAGAGCTGCCTGTCTTCAATGTTGGACTAAAGCTTTTATTAATGAAACTGAGACACAGTATTTTTGTGCTAACTTAGATATTAGGCTTGCTGCTTAGCATGTCTAAGATTAGTCTGGCATGAAAGCTCAAGAATGTAAATCAGCACTAAACCCAAGGTCAGCTTAAAAGGTTCACTTTTTTTTAAAGATCACTCCATAAAGGAAAAAGGAAGAGTTGTATAATTCAAGAACACATTTCTGTGTCTGCAAAAGAAGCAAGTGCACAATCTGGGTAGCAAAGGAAAGATGGATTTTTGCTCTAGCACAGACCAACTAATTTTGTTTTCTTTCCCATCTGTCCTCCATGTGAGTCTGTCCACATGAAAAATCCCACTTGGTGAAGCCCCACAGGGATGGCATCCATATCACAGCAAATGCTGGGACTATTCATCACTTTGGTGCCTGGGATAATTTTACAATAACCTTGGCAGGCACACTTCTACGAAAGATGATTTTCAGCTGTAGGCCTGAAATCAGATTAGATCTTGTTGTTTAATCACCAGCATAGTCATATTCCCAATGCTCTTAAGAGAAGTTTCTTTGTGCTGTGTATTTCTCCATTCCAGTGTTACACTTTGGATGTATAAAGGAGCTGCCTATAAACTCATCTGAGATATTCCAGTATAAATCTTGCAGAAAAACAAAAGGGATAAAATTCATGTGATAAAATTAGTCTAAATGTAATTTAGTTGCAACTAGAGTTTGTCAAATACTTAGAGCTTTTGCCCTTCATAAAAGGGATAAAGGATGAAAAGTATGGGGTTGGGGTAATCTCAGACAGAATAGATGAGTAACAATGAAGCTTTCAAAAGAAAGTTCACATATGTCTGTATGACAGTGAGATTTATGATTATTCTGAGTTGTTCACTTCAAAGTATCTGTAAGAATGGTTACTGTAAAATAGAACAAGGCAGAGCAAATATCATATTATGAACAAAGAAAAAATATCACTGAAAATTATCCGCAAAAGCAGAGTGGAAAAATGAGCCAAAGCCATTCAGATTTACGTATGATTTAAGACTAGTGGCATGCAGAGATTTCTAAAAGAGGAAAGTGAAGGTAAAATGGGGAAAAGTTCTTCCTTTATGTAATTGGTCTCTAGTTGGTTTTGTAATAACACATTGCAACTAATGCGCCAGGGTCCAGTTTTCCCTGAGGTTGCTGAAAGCCTCTGATCAGACTCTAATAAGAACCTGATCAGGGTCCATGTGAATGCACTAGAAGCTCATTTCAGGTTGAGTTTCTTTTTAAATCATAGGGTTGAAAAAAAAAAAAAAATCCCTGCTGTTTTCAAAAGACATTGAAACACAGGTGTGAGAGATATACAGACTAGAAACATAGGTATTTTCAAAGTAACTGTTTTGAGGACCACTCTGCAAAGTGCATGCTCACTCACTTTTTTAAGCATTGACAAAAGCATGGCCTATTCTTGCTGAATGTAAGTTGATTTATGCGAGTGAAGACAAATGGTTCTCAGTAAGCAATCATCAAATTCAAAGTGAAACTCTAGAGCTTTGAACCCACATGACCTGAAGCAGAAACTAGTGTTCACACCAACTCTTGCAAGGCAAAATTGCTGTGTTCGGAAGAAATATCAGCCATTCATCTAAATAGTCAGGGGCAAAAATAGTGTCAGGAATATCAGGAAAACAAACTCATTATTTTTAATTTATGAAATTTATTGCCACATAATTTAGCACTCTCTTCTCCTTTGAAATAACTACATATTATAAGATGTTTTGTGAAAAATAAATAGACTGATGCCCATTTACCTAGGCAACTGGAGCAAAATTTTGAAGAGTGCATGTACACTTACATTTGCTTACAGGAGTATTACAAAAAATATAAGAGAATTCAAATATTCCTGCTCATGGACATATGTGGTATGAAAATGATTAATTCCCATGCATGAATTCTGTGAGAAACTTGCTTCAAAACTAACCATGAAGCCACTCCAAGTACTGAAAACATGGTGATGATCAGTCCAATCTTTTGAACGTAGCCTAGTCAAATAAAATCAACATTACTTTTCAGTGGAACTAGAATTTTGCATAGAGAAAAGCCTCTGTAGGTGTACCTGTACAGTTGTATGTGGGGCTCACCATCCTGATAAGGGGTGGATTAATTCTTGCTTCTCTAGGCCAGATGTTATACTGCTGGGTCTTCAGTGGAAAATCACTGTGTGCCACTTTCTTTCCTCACCATTCCTAAGAAGTTCCCATTTATCCTAAGGCTGATTTCCCTATTCCAGAAGGTACTTACCATCCCTGAAGCTGTGTAAATAGCAGCTTCCTACTTTCCTTCTTTCCACCAGTCCCCAATTCCTATTACTTTCTCTTTTCCCTTTGTCTGGGAAAAGGCATGATTCAGGATGTCTACCTGTACTGAAGGGAAGAGATCATTTAGGGTTTGGTGTTTTTTCATTTGTTTAATTGTGTTTTGTTTTCTTTTGTTTGCTTGTGGTTTTTTTTTTTTTTTTTTTAATATATATTACAGTTGGAAGGCTTGAGCATATGTCCCTTCACATAGCCAAAACTTAGTCTTGTGTGAAATCATTGCAGAAAAGTAAGTGGTTTAAAACCAGAGTTTAAAGTAGAACAGATAAAAGGAGTCATCGTTGCATTCAGTCATTTACAAGGGAATGCAGAGATTTCTGTTACACTATCTTTTGCAAGGGCTTGGTAGGATTATAGAACACCTATGCTAAGAAAGTTTGTACATGATACAAAGAGTGATGGAGATATACCTCTGAAGAAT
>JAWWMO010000083.1:87051238-87121209 GCA_035047845.1 Dendrocincla fuliginosa | reverse complement strand
TTCTTTTCTTTTCTTTTCTTTTCTTTTCTTTTCTTTTCTTTTCTTTTCTTTTCTTTTCTTTTCTTTTCTTTTTTTTTTTTTTTTTTTCCAAAATCCAGGCCTCAACAGGTCTTGAGAAAAAAGCAAAACAAAACTGATATTGCAAGATCCACCATAGGTTAACATTGGCTATTTTTGTAAAGGTCAGGCTGAAGCAGAAGAAAATGGTCTTCATGACTTCGAATACAGAATGTATCAAACTCTTTTTTTTTTTCCTTTTTTTTCTTTTTTTTTTTTTTTTTCTAAGTTGTAAGCTAGGAAGGGGAAGAGAAAGGAAGGGGAGGGGGAAGTAGGAGTTCCACCATCTCAAAGGAATTTATAATGTTCCTTTAAAGACTGTTTTCTTCTTTCTACACACTCTGTCATAGCAAAATAAAGGTTTATATAATTTCCTTTTGAAATGTGCTTTACTGTAACTTATATTTTTTTTATAATCACATATTTTATTTTCCTACTAGTAGAAATGAATAATGCTAAGAACACATTCCTGACTAATTTAATTAGTCAGTAGCATTGTAGGTCAGACATTTTGACCTGTAGAAATTTTAAATTATGTCTAATTATGTCTAAATTAAGCCTTTGAATCTTTTTTTTTTTTGGCCAGTTTTGTGCTGGAGTAATCAACTAACACATTTTTTTGAGTTCTAGGACTGAGGTGTCCCTCAGAACTAACTATCTTCAATAGTAGCTTGAGCCATCAGCTGTTAGCTGGCATGGGCACAACTTGATAGCTGGAAATATTTGATTAAAAAAAATACAACAGATTGATTTACACTATTGAAAGAGTTAAAGAATTGCTGAAACTGTTGAAACCAGAATCAAGAATATTATAAAAAATAAAATTATGTTTCACAGAGCAAAAATACATGGCTCTTAAAATAAAATGAGAATTTCCTAACAGCAAGGCTGAGAAGAGTGAAAAATACTTTTTTTATACTTATTTCATAGATGAGCCTCAATGGACTATTACTCACTGTAGCAATTACAAAATAAATTAAAATTAATGAATACTTTTACTTGGTTTTGAACTGGAACTTATGAGGTTTTATCTTCACAGAGTGTGACTATTCCCCAGCAAGTGTCACTCATGACACTCTAATAGTTCATAGTTCCCCATAATGATCTGTGGAGAGCTCATGTTAATTGCAAATAACCATTGTCTAATCACATTCTTCTGGCAGTAAGTTCAGCCATGAACGGTGGACAGCTCCTGGAAGAAGAAACTACCTCATGACTTTTCCCAGGCTACATTCCTACAACATAGCCATGAGACCATGGTAAAACCACAGAATTTTATCACATAGCTTTAACAATTAATGGTTTTTCCATTAAACACGTGTTGTGGTATGTCCTTGGCTCTTCAAGTTTGCCATACTCAAAAGACGGTCATTGATGATGAGATCTAGTCTGATATACCCTGTCCACACTCATTCATCAAGATGCAAACTATGCCTGTTGAGAAATAAAAAGGAATTTGGCCTATTTCACTAAACCTGAGCATTTTTGATAGGTACCTTTACATGTGTAGATATAGATGTATATATTTCTTTGCCTCTTTGTGTGTGAGCAGATTATGGCATAAATGCATTGAATGTGTTATTAAGTAATTGTCACAACTGTAGTTAATGCTATAGAACCAGTTTATAAATATTAATTTAATCAATGACTAAGTGCTACTATACCCTTTTGTATCTATCTTTTTGAACCCATATCCTTTGCACCCTTCTCCCTTAGCATCTCCTGTCTCTATGCGAATCATTATAAATTGATTCTAATCCAATTTTCCTTTCTATGTTTCATCCATGTAGTAAATAAGAAGGTGAATCTTGCCATTGAACTCTGTGAAGCTGTGCATTCACAAAGTCATGATAAAACCTTCTTTTTGCCAATACCTGTGATGGTGATTGTTTAAGTGACTGAAACCACTCATTCATGATAACATCCCCTTCAAATATAATATTTTATAATATTTACTTTTTTTAGTTGAAAAAAATCTTATTCACTGAACCACACTACTTATTCCTTAAGAAATCTAATGTATTATTAATTGTTCTGTTAAAGCTGATCCTGGGAGGAAGAAAAGGCAGAAAACACACAGTTCAGTCTGACTTTGGAAGCACTGCGGTTATATCCACAAGGACAGGTTATCCATTCTGTTGGGAAGGAATGAGTAGGTTGACTAGAATGAAGCTAGAAGGGAAATGTCATATTAGTATTATAAATAACTGTTCTTACTCAGATCTGGAAAAAAAACCCAACAACCAACCTTGGGAATAGAAGTGATCCTGCATAGATCATATCAAATAAAAACAATTTGTCAAATATTCATGAACTGACCTGCAGAACCTGGCGTACTCTTTTCTACTCCTGTATTTGCACTGAACCAGTAAGAAATCATTACATGAAGTAAAAATCAAGGTATGCAAAGAGTGATATTAAAATCTATTAATGGAAGTAGATTCTGGACAATCAGATGACATATTACTTGCTCAAAACATATATTTCTGCATGGAATTTTTCAATCTTCTTTTTCTCTTTCAGTAAGATTATCACAATATGCTTGATATTTGAAGACTACTACAAGACTACTCTGTTAATCTCTTTCCTGTTTTAGTTAAACAATATCAGTCCTTGGACCAGGACCCCGTTTAGAAAGGCATAATGCAGTAGAAAATTTTGTTTCAACTGCTGTAAAACTCAGACATATTCTAGATAAAATATAACAGAAAATCTTTCCATCTCTGAGTGCCAAGCTAGTTTAATATAGAAATGTTTGCTTAAAATGATGAGCACCTTGCTGTGAGAGATCAAGACAGCTACCCTAAGAGTCCTTGACAGCTTTTCATTATATGTTCCTGATGATCCATTTGCAATTTCAAGCAGATTTGTTTGGGGTTTCTTCTCCTGTAGGTCCATTAAGTACTTGGCATCTACACGTTGTTTTTTTTTGTTTGTTTGTTTGTTTGTTTTTTTTTTAAGATTACGGTCTAGTTTCCCAGGCAGAAAATCACAAATCTTTGGGTTTTATACAAACATCATGTTATTGTTGCTGTTGTTTTTGTCAGTGTTTGAATACAATAAGATGCATTTCTTGATGGTGACAGAAGAAAGCATCCTCTCTCTCTAATATAAAATTTAGTTTCAGAAAATCAGCAAGTTTTTTCACACAACCAGAATGTGAATTAAGTATGTGTAGCTCTAAGAGAACCGCATCTTTATTATCTATCACCAGATTGAAAACCTTTTATATTGAAGATAAGTTGTAGCTTAATATGCCCTCAAGCTTAAATTTTGCTGTGAAGAGTTGTTTGTTAGTTTGTTCTTTTTTTCCCCCACACATTCCCCATTTGTTTTAACTACTTTTAAAATTAAAACTAATGCAATTTTGGTAAAGTCACTGTTTTTGGGAAGAGTCTTGTGAGGCATTTACTAGGACTAGACTTCTGTATTTGTGACATTGTAAATTAATATAAACTTTAAGCCAATTGCTGTGAACTCAGACACTGAATTATATTGCTGAGGTTTTTTCAAAGTTTAAAGCTCAAAATATTACATTTAAGCTTAAAATTTGTTTGTAATACCTTTTTTTTTTTCCCATCATAAATACTAATAAGCTTTCCTTTGGCTTTTCTGTGATCCATTGACATAGAAAAAAAAAAAAAGCCTAAATGATCTTGGTTAAAATAAATCAGGAACCAAAGTTCTTCGGAGCTTCAAATTATTTTTTATCTACATATATTTTGAGCAAACAATCACCATAAGTTTCAAGAGACTGAGTAGGAATTGAGAGGTTTAACTGTATGTAGCAGAGCTTGGCCGTGCTCTACTGTCAGAGACACTGATACATTTAGAAAAAGTAAGTCTTAAAAGACCTATCAAAGCCAATAAAATAAGAAAACAAATAACACTGTAAATTGAAAAGAATAAGTGTAGTGTTTAATGAACACTTATTGACCAATAACCTGCAACTAATGTAACTATAGATTTTTACTTTGGCTATTCATAGCACTAAAAGGCAGTCATTTGAAGCTGTACAGACAATAGGGTGAAGTGATGGCTAACAGGAATGCATTTTATTAAAAGCTAAATTAAATAAGACTAAATTGGAAGAAGATGAAAAAGTCTGCTTAGTTTAATATACCCTTGGCTGTTCGTATTGTTCAGTCTTGATGGCCCTTTAGCATGTAACATTGGGAGGTCAAAATTTTAGAGGTTTTTTTTTCTGCTATTGCCAGCATTTCTACGGGAAACCACAATATCTTACAAATAACGCATAAGGTAGAAATGCCCTGTAATGAGTAATGCAGCTGACCTTTTAAAGCCGTCCAATAACAAGGATTGCACATTGCAAATTGCCTACTACTTATGTGGGACAAAATTGGACAACCTTTGCTTATTCTGGGTATTATCTCACCATGGGCAGAGCACTTTTTGTTTTAAATAAAAGGTCTCCTTTAAAATAAAAGGTGTCCTGTCATTTATACCAGAATATAGATAAATCTTCAGCAGCTCAATTTCTGCCAGAATTAAGGGAAACTTAGAATCTCAAGACCTAGCCATAGGAAAGATCTATTAGACCACTTAGTCCAAACATGGCTTCTCTAAGATGTTGCAAACCACTGATCACAAACACAAGACATGATACACATTTACCAAATCAAATTGCATGAATTTTATTTGTTAATGTAATGAACTTGTTTCAAACGTTGTAGAGCTAAATAATTCTCCATTATAAATCTGTGCAAACCATGAAGCAAAACCCAGCATCTTATGTCTTGCCACATATCTCGATATCAGATGTGGTATAAGCAAATAAATACCTGTAGATAACAGTGCAATAGTACTCTGGAAATGGAGCTACATGTTGAAACAAACAGTGGTTTTAATGCATTTTACATTTAACTTATTTCAGTGAACTTTTAAGTAAAATTTCCGAGCAATAAAAACCAAAACTGAAAAAAAGATTTCCTACAATCAGCTATTTAAGTTATTAAAACCAGATATTGTTTGGGAGTGAGGACCTCCACTTATTAACTTTCTGTGCACATTATTTTTGTGTGGAGGGTCTGTGTGGGCCTGCCAGGTGTTTGTGGATGCCACACCAACCATCCTCTAGCATACTTAGAAGAGCATGATCTGGAGGGTGTTTTCCCCTTAAATTTGCAAAGCTGCAGCATGGAAAGCAGCTTGACTTTCTCAGATCGTAAAAAGTTTGTCTTTGCTATGTGAAGGAGACATTAGGCATCTCTGATGAGTTCAACAAAGCAGGAATGCAAGCATGTGTTAAATATGTAAAGTAGAGTGCCCCAACCTGCCAACGGGAAAATCAAGTTATAACTTAGCTGCAGCAGAGCAGTCAGTTTGAGCACCTTGCTTTGGACTCCTGGGACTTGTGGTTTGGAAATTGAACTCTTGGTGAATTAAAAAAAATAATAATCCTTTACAGTCCTTACTAACAGTCTGAAACAAACTAAAAAAAAGTGTATAGGACAGGCAAAGCACTGCTGCGAGTTCACCTCTTATGGGCATTACTGTAAGGATTCAGAGATAAATATTATTGAGTGTCCATATAGCACATCAAACTGCAACAACCAATCATCACATTCTCTTGAGAACATTCAAAAATAATAGAAGACTTAGGATTTGGGTGCACCATCATTCTAACTGTGAAGTTTGTTGTCAGGCAGTTATGACATCACTTTGGACTAGCCAATGAGCCTGATCATACCTCATCTCGGGCAAGGTGCTCAGAGAATCATAGCCCAAGCCAGAATTCCTGGGGCATGTTGCCACTGCAGTTGTGTTAGAAGAGGTGATTGCTATTTATCTCTCCGTACTGTAACTACAATAGTTTGTTTGCATTTTCTGAGGGTGAAGAATAAGGCAGGATTTCAGAGGTACTTAAAGAGGTTGATGCCCAGTACCCACTTATACCATGGAGAAGGAAAAAAGGATAAGTGCTTCTAAAATTCCCATAAAGGACTTGATTTTTTTTTTTTTTTTAATTTTGTCCATGGCAAACAGAAATATGCAAACTGCAGTAAATAATTCCACTTTTGAAATACACCAGTGTTTTAATAAAATAATTTTTCTTTTCTTTTTTTTTTCCCCCACCACATGGAATAGAGCACAGCCTAGCTAGCAAAACAGTGCAGTAATTCTATATTTGTGCACTTTTAATTCTGTAATGGTTTTAATCTAAATGTTACTTAGTATAAACCCTGGAGAGCAAGAAGAACAATAACCTAATCACTAAAAAATGGGCCATTCTTCATTCCTAGTACACTAATAATTAAGAATCAAAATGTATTTTAAGTTATATAGCTACATGAACAAAATTAATTGAAATAGCTAACCAAAGAAGTGTTCCATTTTGTATGAAGCCTGCACTTGGTGAAGAAACACCATGTTTTCAAGGACAAATCATCAAATGCATCTTTGTTGGGGGAGGGGGGGGGAAGGAAGAAAATAAAAGAACACAAACCCAGAGGGAATTTTTCTATGCAATGTTTTATGCATTATGATTCAATGTATTATGATAGTTGGCAATGTCTTTCACTAAGTCTATCCACTTTCAGTACTTGATGGTTTAGGTGCAGTTCCCATAAAAGAGGGAAAGGTGAGTCCTACCCAGACTGTTCCTCCTTGTCGTGCAGTCTGCCACAGAGAAGGCAGAGAGAACAACTCTAAGGACTAGCACAAAAGGTACACAGCTTTTCATCCAGAGTGCAATGCAGGAGATCTGCAGAACTTTGAAGCCTGAGTCCAATTTAACTGTCCCTGGGGCTAGGTAACTTCAAGCTTCAGGGTACAGTGTAATGCAAGAATCATTGGATCAGGAATGAGAACTCAGATGTCTTCTTTCTATATGTGTTTTGCTCAGTGGGTTAGAGTCATTAACTTTTTCCCTCCAACTCCACTGATGTTGATTTGTCTTTGCAAACATAGTTTCCACTAACATGATGAAAGAACAATTACCCCAGCACATTTTGTGAGTAATTATGGCTTTCACTTGAGAAATTTGGATTGTAAGATGAAAAGTGTTTCAGCAGAGACTGGCAGTCAAAACATAGCAATAGGCTGACTGTTGTGTCTTGTTGCCTATCAGAAGATGACTATCACTTCTACACCTGTAAAACTTTGTGTGAATGAGCTGTCTAATTTGCTCAAGTGTATAAGCAGATTCTGGGCAGTGATTTCTGATATATCCAACCCCAGAGAAGGATGGGTTATCCCTCAGTTCTTTACAGTTTGATGTGCTGCATTACAGGTTCCCTATTCAGTATCTAGTATAACCAACACATGATGCAGGGGAAAGTGGAGAGAAATTTCCATGAATAATTCTTCTCTTCATAAACCAATTTCTGTTAAGGAGAGCTGAACCCACAAGCAAAGCAAAGAAATGCCATTATAAAACTACTCAGGCCTTGAGATTGATCTGGTCCAAAATGTATGCTGAATTCTTCTTTCAAAATGTGTTCAGCCATAACTTGACCACATGCTACAGACTCTTCTTTGCCTCGGTGTCTGTAAGTGGTTGGTTTTAGCAGATCATGAGGTAAAGTATTACCAGTTGGAGTCTTGTTCTTAGGCTCCTATTTCCCCATCTTTAACCAGATGAGGAACTCAGGGATATCACAAGTCTTTGACATCCCTGATGTCACAAGATGTAAAATCCTTATCATTCGAGCCCAATGGGCCACTCAAAGCAATTAATTTCAAGAGCAGGAAGCTGGGAGAAGTGTAATAGCCTTTTAATGGAATAGGGTTTTTTTATGCACAAACTACTTTCTTTGGGTGTTTTCCTGTAGCATAATCTCATTTTATGATAATACTTGTACTGACGGAGGGTGCTTTCAAGAAAAAAGAAAGAACAAACAACTTTTAAAATTGAATACATGAAGATATAAGTGACACAGGGAAATTAAAACTCAAGGTGAGCTTCAAGGCAGCTGGGGGTAGAGAAACAGTGAGCAATGGCAGTGATTGAAAAAGAGAAACTGAATGGAATCACAGGGCACAAGCTTCTCCATAAGGTGCCGCAAAGCAGGCGTTGGCCTGCCCCCTCCTCATCAGCCTTCCTCAGTAATATAAAGTCATGAGTGCTTTTCTGGGGCTTGTCCTTTAAAAGTTTTGGTTAATGTCAACATGATACCATTTCTGTATGTGCAGATGTTGGAAGTGCATGAAATGTAGGTTTTACTAGTATTTGAAACCTCACTTGAGAAAAACATTAAATCATGATTTGTGAAGGTTTGGCTCCACTTTAGTGTAAACGGTGGAGTTATGCATTCCAGGGAATATATACCTTTTTTCCATGTGGTCACAAAGGGGTCAGTCCAACACCATCCTCACTGGATGAAACTATCACAAGAAATTTATTCACAATCATTCATAGATAATTTTATGTTATTGTTACTCAAGGTGTGCACTTAAAATTCAGAATAAGAAAAGGATCTATAAAATGTATTTAAGAAAACTTTATTCTAATTCTTAAAAAACAAAAGGACTGTTTAGTTTCTGAAAGTGTCTTTATTACTTAAAAATCACAGTCAAAAATTGCTCATGATGCCAAAGCACCACTGTTCCATAAACCTCAAAACCTTTGTTATATTAAAGAGTATCTCTGCCTTAGAAAGGTATATGGAAAAAACCCCAAAAACAGAAAACTCCAAGCAAAACTTTGCAGTTACATAATGAAACAAATTTATTAATGGAGAACAGCCTGGTAATTCTTTTTTTGTCATGTCTTCCAAGGAGAATTCTACCTCAAATGCCTTCAAAGAACAGATCTAATGTAACGTTCAGAGAGAGGCACTTAGATACACCAAATCAAACCGCTTAGGACTTCATAGGTCATCTCTGTCTTAAATTCCACCAGGTCATCTCTGTCTTAAATTCTGCCAGGGAATTAAGCAACAGCTGGTACAGACTTCTGCACTATACTCACTGTTTGCATCTTTTTTTTTAGAAAGACAGACCAGTAATTGCAATATCTCAAATGCAACCTCATAGAAAAATGCCATCAAAATAGGGATATTGATCACATGCTTATCCAAAACAAGCTTTACTCATAGTCCCAACTGGGGAAGAGAAATTTCCACAGCAGTGATCCTTCTGCTTCTCTGATGTCACAGTCTGACAATCAGTATTTTACTCTTCTAAAGGGCTAGGAACATTTAACTTTTAAAGCAACTATAAAACACCTTTATGATGTGTAGATATTTGTAGTGATATTTTGGAATATTTTAATTTTTTGAAATTGCTTTAAAAACAAGGTTTTTTTTCTATATAAGTATGTCTGTGTATATGAATGTATGCAAAATTTTAAATGACAGAAGCATAATAAGATGTATTGTATTCTATGAACAAAATTCACATTTGGTACAAGCTAAGCTAACATAATGCATTCCGTGTTATGTATACTGTATACTTATTATCCCTGTGTTTATTATTGTTTTTGTAATCTGTGTTTTTTCCTTACTATTTCCTTAAAAAATGCAAGAGTTGTTTCTTTAACTGAGGATGATATAGGAAAAAAATTGGCCATACTTGTGACACCAGCTTTTTGCCTCCTGCAAACACTTCAGAAAGTAAACTAGCTTGCAAGAGTGTTTACTAATTCAGAAACCCCACATGAATACTGCTGAATATGGAGACTGTCTTCTTAATTGCAGTTATGCAGCTTGACAGTCTGATTCTAACTTTTACATATGCACAATTAACTAACAGCAGGATCATCCCATCCTTCAGCCAGTCTGGTCAGCTGCCCAGAGATGCTAAATCAGAGGGGTGGTGTGCCTGGAGCACTTTCCAACACAGTTTCTGTTACATGGGTTGTTAGCTACTCACATACAAGAGAGAGGATTAACAGCATTGTTTTTTCCACAGTAATGCTCAAAACAACTTGGGATAGGGCTGGGTAACTATCCTGGCACATTGGGATGGTTACGTGTCAGATATTCAATGTTGGCAAAACCCTAACCTCATATCAATGAACAACAGGCCTAAGTAATAATCAGAGAAGACAAGGGAATTGTTGGAATGGTAGAAAAGAATGATTATTGCTTGGGACTGGACATCTAAAGCCAAAAGCAGCTCGAGGATACATCACAGAAGCGTATATAGACATTCTTAGAGGTTTTTTGTGGAAGACCAAACCCATGTATTAATAGCAAGCAAGACTGCCCAGAATTCAGTTTTTCTGATAACTAATCCTGGAAATTAGTCACCAGGTTATTCCTTGTGAGTTTGTTTTAGAAGTCTATTAAAATATGTTGAGCTGATTACTCAATTAGCCATTGGTTCTTATTAAGTGACTGAAAACACAGAGTCAAAGAGAAGTAGACCGACCCATTTGTGAATTATGATGAAACTGGCATCCAAAAGACTTTGGAAGGGAATAATTATGAAACGTCTGTCATTTCATCATAACAGTCTGTCTTCAATCAAAGCATGTTGTAAATAGAAGTGTTCAGAAATTATCAAAGGAAACAAAGTTTTGTCAAAAAATGCTACTTCATACAGACTGAAGTCTTTCATTTAAAACATCTTGGGTTCAGTGAGGTTTTAGCAAACTTAAGACAGAGTTCAAAGAGAACCCTGCCTGGATTCCTGCAGAGTCTGCCTGGGCTACGGACATTGGAAACAGTCACCACAGGTCAGATCAAAACTAAATTAAAAAGAAACTTCCAGTGAACTTGGAATCCAGTTTTGGGCCAACTTTGTTTGTGAGGTATTTTGACTGCAATTTTAAAAAGAAAACTTTATATCTAGCAGCTACAGCTCAGTAGGGTGTTTCTTATAGAATAGATTTTTATCTTCAAGAAGAGTAACATAAATGATTTAAAATTAGAAGAATATGACTAAAAATGCACATTGTTCTTCTACTATAAAGAGATTCTGAAATTGAAATAAGTTAGCCTAAAACTATTAAACAAGATCTGCATTATATATGCATAGGTAAAACACAAAGTTTCTAGTGTTACTGATGTCTTGTAGCTCTTCTTTTGCTATATTTGGTGGCTTTTGAAAACCACTTACATAGTCTTCATCACCAACATGTGAAGGGAAGACATAAATTCATGCACACATAAAATATGAGAACAGTGATTTTACATAAATATGTTCAAGGTCAGCATCTATTCCGGAGATAAATGTATAGAATCTCAGAAATAATTTTTCCATATCTCTGTTCACCTTTAGAATTGTTTTAGGTATCTCTTGATACCATTATTAAAACAGTTTAAGGTTGTAATATATATAAGATATGTATATATCGTACATATCATATGGATCTTTAAGTATCCAAATTAATTGGCACATTTTTACTTGGTGGTGATAAAAGCATTAAAATACGCATAGAATATCATTACCTTTTTTTTTTTTTCCCTCCAAAGTAACTATCAAGTATAAAGTACTTACATATCTTGTTGGTATATTTCCACAGCACAGTTAGTAGATTAACTAGAGGGTACGCACCCAGGCAAATGTTCATCTTGTGCAAGATACTTAACACAACACTGTCTTTAAAGCTCCTAAGAGTTTTCAAGTGATTATTTTGAAATCCAGGATTGTTTCTGAGCCCTTCTGTCTGTACTAAAAATAAGAAAACTGGTGTGTTTCTTATCAACTTATTTGAAAGAAAAATCCTATTGAAAACTAAACTCATTTCAGTTACATGCTGAAGTGATTGTGCTAAAGGGCCTTACTGAGCACACAAGCCAAAAACAATACAAGCGTTTAGCTGCTGGCTTTAGCCAGTCTCTTTCAGTGCAAATCATAATTGCTTTAGGACTTTCTGAATCCACTTTTGAATTCAAAGCTTCAGACAAATAATTGGATTTCCTGAAAACATGCTGAGCTATGTTGCTCTCCCTGTCTTGCTTCATGTCCTCAGGGCTCCAGTCTCTGCTTTATATCAAGCTGCACCTAGTAGGCTAATTGGAGGGATGGGTAGATCACTCTGCATTAACATGTCCATCTGTATTAAATAAAATCTCCTCAACAGTCTTTATCATCTCCACCAGAATTATCACTTCAGAACTGAAAAAAACAGGGAATCAAGTAAAAATGTCTGTGTAATTTACCAATGGCTTAGGTGTCTTAGCCCGCTAGACCTATGATCCAAGCCAATTATATTCTAGCTGACTTATTTTTACAGTATTTTGACATTGTATACTCACTTCATGTGTCTCACTAACTGCAGGGCAACTCTAAATATGCTCTGGGCTATCTGCCTAGACATTTCTAGCTCTAGGTATAGTACAGTTGAAATACCATCTGAGTTTGATCTGCGAGGCTTGTAAATATGTAATATCAAAGATTAAACCCTTCAGTTTCCCTTTATTGTGACAAGTGCACAAAAGATACCATTAAAAAATGAGGTGTGGCTTTTTCATTGTTGCTATTTAACATTAATAGCATGTAATAAGCTGTTGACCATTTTCCCCCCACATTTGTGGAAATGGAATAATCAAGCTTGAGTGGTTGCTGAGACAAAAAAAAAAACCCAAACATTCATTGCTGATGAAATCTCTGGGGTCAGTTTTGCACTAAGAGTTCTCCTGGCATAGCTGTGCTCAGAGTCTGAAAATATTCACACCTTCTTGCTGACCTCACTGTGTTGGAAAACACTGAAACCCAGTACTGTGAGGGCACAGTATTGCTCTAGGGGAGGTTTGGATGGCTTCACTTAAGACATCCAAGGAAATGGCATAAGAATGCTGACAGAAATTCTTTTATTGTGCCTCAACCAATTTGCTCATTCCTTAGCACACTACTTGCAACCTCATTTGCTTCTGCTACCATCTTTAGTTATTTCTCTCTTTGCTGTCCCAGTATATCAGACAATGGAGACACCTCTCCAGTCTCCACAAAAAGCAGTTATCCTCTGCAATCTCTCTCTATTAGCTTGATAGGGTTTGACTTATAGCTTTGATTCTCTGAGAACTTTTTTTTTTGTTGTTTCTAATGAGCTGTTTAAAAAGGTTTCTGTGCTCTTGGAGTCTATTATTTTGCACTTACTACCAGCAGAAACCATTATGCATAGCTGAAGTAGAAAGGTTTCCAATACTGCAAAGAAGCATGCATTAAAATGTTAATGTGCAGAAGCATCCATACCTGGCAATCTTTTCCATACTATTGTCTTCTGGTCTGGCTCTGCAAGACTTTAAGGTTGTTTTTATCTCCTACTGTTTGTACTTTTACATGATGTATCCTAAGGGTCTTACTGGATAAGACCATAAGACTGGTGACAGAATTCTGTCTTCTGTCAGTTGCTAGGAGAGGAAACAGGACTACTGCCACCTGCTTGCCATGAGACAGCAGGCGTCAGCAAACCTTGAGTCACGTCAGGGCTTACCTCTGCTTCATGTCGAACCTGAACAGATTTATCAACATTGTCCCTTTATTGACCCTTTTGAACTCCACAAATGACTTCTATCCATGCTGAAAACTGACTATATATTCCTATCTCTGTCATATCTCTTATCCAGTTTTCTCTTATGGAGAGACTATTTTGCTTCAGCTACTCAGTTTCCTTCACATTCTGCCTGATTCAGGACTTCCTTGTATGAGAGGAGATCCTCAGAAAGCTTTCCTCTTGGCACTGTAGGGGTTTCTTACTCTTGGTTTGGCACAGCTGGGGTATTTTTACCTGCCAATTATGGATGGATCTTATTACTGAGGTTAAGTTTTAACCCACCCATTCTCACCATCATTTGAAGATGTGTAATAATTTTGACAAACCTTAATGGCCATTCCAGATGCCCATTTATTGTGGAGTGACCCACAAACTATCACATTACAAATGGTCACAAAAACATATTCACCATCTGTGATGATGTTTGAGTTCTGTATGCAACTTTTAACATATAAACCAGGAATTCAGTTATATTTGGTGATAGAAAAGTTGGTCAAAATCAGAATTAAATCTAAATATTAAATAGAATATAGCATCTTACATCTTTAGCAGTTGATACTTTTTTTCAGAAACCAAATTTAGTCTGATGGGGAAACCCTCTGTGGACAATGTAGCTGTGACCATTATAGATTAGACTAGCTTTATGGGTAATTTTTCCACCTTTCTACAGGTAAGAGGTATTAAGATGAAGCTGTGAAAACCTAAATCTGAGTCACAACACAAAATCCTAGTTTCACAGGATAATGCAGGTAGAAAGGTACCTCACAGGAGGGCTTTGGTCGCACCTCCTGCTCAAAGCAAAGTCAGCTGTGAGGTCGGGCTGGGCTGCTCAGTGCTTTACCCGGTCTTATAAACCTTGAAATTCTCAAGGACTAGGATTGCACAATTTCTGCTTCACTGAACCTCTCCAGTTTCAGCTTATGCCTTTGGCTCTCATCCTCCCAGCATGCACCACTGAGGAAAGTCTGGCTCTTAAGTGGTGGAGCTAGAGTTAGCATTGAGTCCAGTCAAAGCTGTCTCTTCCCTAGACTGAACAAATCCTATTGCCCCAGGCTCTCCTTTAAGGGGGAGTGCTCCAGCCTCTGACCATCTTGGTGGTTCCCATGTCATACCAAGTTCAACTGATCAACACACTTATTTCCTGAACCCAAAACTGGACTCAATATTCTACATCATGCAATGTTTGCTGAGTGAATAGGAAAAATAACTTGCCTTGGCCTACTCGCTGTAGCCTTGTTGCTGTAACCTAGGATGCAGATGGATACATATGTAGATAACAGGGCAGGACACTGTAAATGTCTAAGCTACGACTTCAAAGGCTTGGTTCTTCACAGCATCAGCATGTTAGGACAGGGAAAGTACTGCTCAGCTGTTTCAGAAATAACAGTATGATCAGTGGCTGCGCCACTTACAGTGGCTTTAAGTTTCAATCAGCTGAATCACTTCTGTAAAGATCTCCAGGTCACTCACTTTGATGAGCACCTTGTGCTGAAAAATATTCCCTGCACAAGCAGAGGATAGAGGTTCATTGTGACTGGCATCTAAAGGCAGAAACAGTGAAACACAAACTGACTTCAAAGGGTATGTGCTTAACCTTGAATATTGCCAGCCTTGTTTATGTAGAATTCTACTTAAAAAAAAAAACAAAACACCAAAAACAAAACCAAAAAACCAAACCAACAACAACAGAAAACAAACCCAACAATCAATCAGTAATAAAGTCTCTCTGTGCCTGTTTTCTCCTGGATCAGATTTTTCTACTATGGGATTTGTATTGAAAGAAAATAAGTAAGCACACAGTGCTAAATTTTATCTGTAAACTCAGGTCCATCTTGTGAAGCTGAAATGAATTGACATATATAACAGGTTTTCTGCGACTGTTTAAAATATGAGCAGACATCCTTCACAAGATATCAGTGGTAAATGGTTGGCATAATTCTTCATGGAAGTATTTGGTTTTACTCTGGAGTTTTAAAAATTGCTTTTAAACCTCATACTTTGATATAAAGGATGAAGATGCAAACATTTTCTTGACACTGCAAACACATTAGCAAGGCTGCAGTCAGGAAGAAAACTGGAAACCTCATGCCTGTGTTGGAACAAATCAAGTTCAGTGACACGTAGGGAGGAGGCTTCTTGGTTTAGGGAAAAGACTAGATTGTCCTTATTGGTATGACATGGAAGCCCACAGGGCTCTGCTCTACTGTTTTCTCATGACCTTGGGTAAATTAGCATTTTATGACTATTCTAGGCAGAGGGCAGTTAACTGCTTCATTAGGAGAAGGATGAGTTTCTCCTAGCTTTCAGGAAAAAGGTTGTTGGCTTTGCATCAGAATAAACATGTTGTAGAGTCCAGATGCCTGCAGCCAGTTATTATTTAAGCAATAAAATCCTTACAGCCTTTTGGCATCAAGCCTTATAGTTTTTGTGGGAAAGGAAGAAGTTGTATTTTTTTTCCTTCTTGCTATTTCATTTATATCAGAGAAATGGAATGTCTTTCACAGTTGATTGTATGCACTTCTGCAATTTGTAGATGTAAAGCCAAAGGCCCCTGGGATTTCTTAATAATCTGTAACCAAGCTTCTTTCTAGACTCTTCCAAAACTTACTAGCACACCATTCAGACCAGAAACCAGTACTTGGATAGCTCTGCTTAAATCCCTTTGCCTGTCACCTGACAGAAAATATGACTTTACTGTTGAAATAAGGGGGAGCTACCTTTGTTTTCCTGACAGGAATGTGTTTTATAAATACTTAATTAAAGTCTTTACATTGACTTTTTGTCAATCTAATAATGCCTTTTGGATGTTGAGACTAGCCGTTGGTATGCTGGCAACCAATATCTTTTTACTTTCAACAACAGGATAGAGAAAGAGGAATATTAGAAAATATAGTTGATTTGGAAGGGACAGCCTGCATATCTGAAGGAGAATGACTCAAGGCCTCTGTATAATGCTTTAAATGGAGTAGTAAAATCTCAATCTATTGTGATGTTTCAAAGATGTAGCTGGGAGGTAACTTTGGGACATGCATGTAGGAATGGTTTTCAATTCCTTAACTTGTGTGAAAAACGTGTAAGTAGTCACAGTCATTAGAAGTTAAATCTAGACAAACTGAATTTGTCTATTATTATTTTTTTAATAGGAAAGATTTTGACTTGTTTGAGGACTCCTCTTCAATATGATGTAATAGTCTGTTACTTAAAGTTTCTAAAGCATGCTTCTGGAACTCTGGCCACTGCTCAGCGATTACAGCACTAAATACAACTGCATAAAATCTCATAATCTCATAGAAGGTAGCAAAATTAAAACACTTACCATGCTTTGGCACATGCATCAAAACACATGGGCTAGAGTTTGGGTAAAACTAAACCAGAAGGTCTAATCTGAGTGTAACTTATGAGCTGCAACCACTAAAATTAAGTAGTGACAGAGCTTATCTAAAGAAATGACTCCAAAATACCTGTAGAATACAGCATGTAGGTCATGCCTTCAGCACGGATTCTTTTGTTCAGCAGGTTTACACCCATAGTGCCGGATTCTTTGCTAGTGTAGGTGAGCCTTAGATAATTAGGACATATAAGACTGGCTAAGATGGAACTAAAGAATAACTTAATTCCCAAGCTGAGGTGCTTCCCTCATATGCAGCTTGAATAACAATAATATTGGGATGCAAAAAGTACACAGGATTCTGTGTTGCAACAGTATTTTTTATGATTCATTAGACTGTACAAGACTTTATGCATCATTGCTGTCTGTGTACAAAGTCTCGGAATATGCAATAAAAATATAACATCTGAAATAGGGCACATATATATTTTCTTTCTGTATTAATGTGGAAGTCAGACTTGAAGAGGAAGTAAAATTATTCCAGTTCAGATGTTTTGATTCGGTTTAAAATAGTGTAACAAAAGAGTTAGCAGCAATAAAGAGAAATGTCTAGCCAGGTATCAGCAAGAAAAAAGTTGTAGTATCTCTTCTCTCACACCCCAGAAAAACAACAGGGAAAAGCTGAGGTATGCATGATTGCACTTGTAATGTAAATTCAATATAATTTCCTTAATCTCTATACAGTAATATGATAGCTCACGATAGACTGGAAATGTTTATATATGTCTCTAAATTAATCACTTTCAGATCTCATTATCAGAAGAAATCTCCTGCAAAACATTCTTGATATTAGCCTTTTGCCAAGTTAGGGAACATTACTTAAGTAGGTGTTAAGTGAGCTAAAAAAGGCATCTTTAGAGAGAAAGGAATTATTGGGCTGGAAGTGGCTTACTATAAAATTTTGCATCTTTATAAAGTAGTTTCATTATAAATGAGAAAATTTCAACTTAATTTACCTGTAGAAAATTGTGTGTATCAAAGCTCAATTGCTGGAAAATGCACTTTGCTCAATTGAAATTATATGTGGCACAGAAATTAAGAATTCTGTGTTTTGTACTCAAGTTGTCATAATCTCAGTTTGGTCCTCTGTGCTCTCTGCAGCTGGGATTTGTTTACAAAACAGAAAAAACATACATTCATAACTATGTGAAATTTTATTAGCTGATGCCAACTTTAACTAGATTCACAATTTCTTAAGCTTGATTCTTCATCCACAGTGAAATGTTGATGCAAAACAACTCAATCAGTTAGGTAAGTATGTGATAAGTATGTGAATACTTTGCTTTATATCTTCTTTTTTTCCCATTTAAAAACCACCAAAACATCTACCAAAAAAATACCCAAAACAAAACAAACAAACAAGAAAACAACCAAAAGCCCAAACCAAACAACTCCACCCCACAAACAAAACCAAAAATAAAACTAAACAAAAACAACAACAAAACCCAAAACCAACAAAGAAATCCCAAGGAAGAGCAAAAAGCAATGGCTTTTTTCTCCTCCAAGAATGATGTATCCTTCTCTCCTATAGGAAAGGTAGCTCTGATTCATGTTGTTATCATGGGAGAGAAAGCCAAAGCTGTTCTACAGGCCATATGTTCATGACGGCTTTAGTTTGAGATGACTCGATGAAAGCAGTGATACCATCCCAAGTTTTGTCCACAAACTAGATTCTAGCTATTTGAGATGTCACCAGTTACTGATGTTGAAAAATGATGGTATGCACTTTGCTAGGCTCTTGCGGCTTGCCCCTACTCAACAAGTATGGTTCAGGATATGGGTGTCATATACAGATGGGCTCAGAGCCTCATGAATTTTTCAAAGGAGACTATTTCCAATCTCACTGTAAAGAAAAGTGATTAAAAGGAATCAGTAATGACTGTTCTGGGTCTGAATGTCACATAAAATGCTGATCTGGGGAAAATTCATGTAGGCAAATACACACCAGTGAACTCTGAAAAGTATTCTCTGTGGCTTTTCCTTCCTCTAGCTTTTTCCTAGGGATCACGAGATGGAACAGGTGCTGACATTCTTCTGAACATCATACACAAGTGGCACCAGGCTGATCACCACACATAATATGAGTCCTTCACCACACAGTCTATGCTCTTCCTTCTCCCCACATTCAGCAGAGGTAATTTTATCACTGTAACAATGTTGGCATTTTAATCATCCTAACAAAATACTTGTCTGGCATGTACTATACTAAAGGGAGACAGTAACTTAAGGTCCTAAAGATTTAATTTCAAGATTTCAGAGTCAGACAGATGCTTTGACATTCAGTTATCTTTTTTTTTTCTTCACATCCATCAGGGCTAGAGGTAGACTCTTTTACTAAATTTATATAGAAATTGTGGAGAGAAATATGGCACCCTTGAAAATATTATCAGGTCACTGACCTCATACAGGTGAGACAATTTTGAGCTCTGAAGATAAAGAAGGCTTCCTAAAGGATTGGTAAGATAAAATTACTTATTTAAAGGAAAACATATGGCAAAATGAAAGGAAAGGCACCAGAGTTTTATGCTGACACCAAGAAGAACTAAGTCTTTGAGAAGACTTAAGATGAACTGATTCACCACAGTAGATACAGAGAATAAAAAAGAAGAACCTTTGAAGATGGAGGGAATTTATTTAACCACAAATTTCATGGAAGTCTTTTATTATGAAACAAAATATGTTAAAATAAGAAAATATGCCGATGGTATGAGGTGCTGTCAACATGATGAAGGATTAAACTGGCATATAGGAAGAACTCAAGTACCTTGAGACTGGAAGCAATGGAAATAGAAAGAAATAGTATTACAGAAAGTGAACTAATGCTTTCAGAGCAATAATATGAAGAATTTCCACAAACTTTTAATCCACCAGTTAGTAATAGAGGAAAAGAAATATATGAGTACAATAGTTGGTCACATTAATAACTTGCAAGCATGATATGCACATGCAAAATTTTCCCTGCAGTGTATCTTGAGAAGTTTCCTCCCCACTCATTTCTTCAGTAAAAGGCAAATTAAGACTACAGATAGGACCCCTCCTTGAACTCTGTATGTATTTCTGGATGGCCCTGTTCAAGAAAAAACATATTGACATTAAAATATATACAGTTATGATCAGGGAAATCTTGGACCCATAGCATAACAGAAGCCAAGATAAGCTTGATATGTGTAGTCTAGCAAAAGGAAGAGTTATAACTGTTATGCATAAACATATTAAGGGATGAAGATATACACTGGGAAAGGAAAAGAGTCATGTACAACAAAGGATGTTATCTACAAAGGAGCAATGAGCATATAAGCTGACAATGAACAAATACAGCTACAAACTAGAGAGAAGTTTTGTGCCTGAGAAGTTAGAAACAGTCACTCTGTAGCAGAACTGGGTAGTTAAACTTATAACCATATACATATTTTAAGATAAATCTTGATTAGTCTATATAAAGTATTTTTGTGATAGTTTTAGTAATAGCAGGAGACAGAACTTGGTAATGCTTATTTGTTTCTGTTTTGGAGTATGTATTAATACCCTATATTGGCCATTTAATAATATCACAGTGAGGCATTTCAGTTCAGGAGCAGAAATAACATTAGATGTCTTAGATGACCTTAAATAGTAAATAAAGAATACTGCACTTAAGAAACTGGGTCAGAGGTCCACCCAAGACTAAATGGGTCATCAGTCTTAAAGTATTTTGGTTTCTGAGGCCCAAGAAGGCTATTTGGATATTAGCCTTGTGATTTATGAAGACAGCAGCAAATACAGCATTGCAAAGCTTCTTTTACTGTGAATAGCATAATGCTTTTACCCAACTTTTGCAAAACTGCAACTAGATACTATCATGTTTTAAATCCCACTTAAATCAGTTGCATTCAACATTTGTTTTGTCTGTTTATTGTGTAAATTCTTTTGGGTTGTATATGCACATTGTTAAGCATAAAACTTTCTAATTTTGACAGTTTTTGCAGTTTTCATCCCTCAATTCTCTGCACAGGTGGAGTGATAGAGAATGTACCAGAAATCTTCCATGGGTTAAGAAAAACTTTTCCTCATGACATTTTACTTGCAGTGTTTGAATAACACAAAGCTTCAGAGACTGTATACTTCATGGCCAGAAGCTCTTCCAGTAGAACAAGACATGGTTTGAATCGGCTTGAATTTTTACAACTCTTTTCAAAAAACAGAAAACCTGCCTGCATGAGTACAAGACCTAGACCTAGAATTGGATCTAGCTTTGTGGGCACCAGAGAGAGAGCCAAGAATGAGTAGTCTCCAGAAAGTTCATTTAGCAGGACCTTCCCATCACTTGAGTTTCCACAATGGAAACATTCATTGCTCTACTATAAAATTTTCTTGGTACGTGCCTGTTTTCAAGATTTCTGAGTTTCCTAGGTGATTTGATGTGTGACTGTCTGCCTATTTTTCTCTCCTTTGTCTCCCAATATTTTGAATTCTGCTGATTTTAACCAACTGTGACTAATTCTCATGACGCTTCATGACATCAGAAGACAGAGATATAGTTAAATACCCAGACAGCAAAGGAAAATGATGGGTCAGATTGGAAGGGATCACAGTGAATCATCTGGTCCAGCCTCCCAGCTCAAGCAGGGTTACCCCAGAGTACATGGCACAGGATTGTGTCCAGACAATTCTTGAAAATCTCCAGTGACAGAGACTCCACAACCTCCCTGGGCAATCTGTTCCAGGACATAGTCACCCACACAGTAAAGAAGCTATTCCTCATATTCAGGTGAAACTTCCTTTGCATCAGTTTCTGCTCATTGCCTCTTGTCTCGTTGCTTGTCACCACTGAGAGAAACCTGGATCCACCCTCTTGACACTCTCTTTTCAGATACCTCTAGACATTGATGAGGTCCCCCCTCAGTTGTCTCTTCTCAAGGCTGAACAGGCACTGCTACCTCAGGCTGTCCTTGTAAGAGAGATGCTCCAGTCTCTTAGTCATCTTGTTGCCCTCCCCTGGGCCCATTCCAGGATCTCTATATCTCTCTTGTCCTGCTGAGCCCAGAACTGGACACAGCACTCCAGATGCAGCCTCACTATGGCTGGGTAGAGGGGCAGGATCACTTCCCTTGACCTGCTGGAAATGCTCTTCCTAATGCACCCCAGACTACCATGAGTCTTCTTGGCCTTCAGGGCACACTGCCAGCTCATGGAGAGCTTGTTGTCCAGCAGGACCCCCAGCTCATTCTCCTCAGAGCTGCTTTCCAGCAGGATGGCCCCTGTCCTGGTACAAGGGGTTATTCCTCCTCTGGTGCAGCACCCTGCCTTTGCCTTTGTTGTATTTCAGACAGTTCTCTGTCCATCTCTTCAACCCGTCGAGGTCCTTTTAAAGGGCTACACAGCTATATCTTGATGTGTAAGATGCAGATGAGATGTTTCTCTACATTGCACTTGATCTAAGGATGGAAGAGTGAAAGTGAAAGAGAAATTCATAATGAAATAGCTGCAGAATGGACCATTATCACACTGCTATAACAGATTTTTGCTTAAATTTGGGGAATGAGTGCTTTTTAAAGGTATTGACCTGTGTTAGTGATACTAATAGATTGTAGAGACCGAGTTTTATGCTTTTAATGAAAACACAGTCAGAATCAGCATATCAACAGCAAGAGTACCTTAGGTTTAACAGGTAGTCATATGGTACATGACATCTATGTTACACTCTGCTACATGTGGCTCAGGAAGGTTTTTGGTTTTTGTTAAAATAGGCTGTAGTAGGAGAAGCTAACAAATAGAACATCTGAACATCAGCATTGATGACTAAACTGAGGAACAAGAATGCAAAAGAATAAGAGCAGGAAAGCTACCTTCCCTTCAAGTGCAATTCTATCCATATCAGTAGCAACAATAATAACAGTAACTATAAGTTAAAAGGAACTAACACTTAGTAATAACTATTTATAGTATGAGTTAGATAATGCAATTGCTAATATTGACTTTGGACATTGCTGGGTGCCTAGCAGTCCCTTTCAAATACAGAACCTCTTTTTGTTGAGCAAGTAAAAGTTCCAAGGGTTCCAGGAGATTTCCATTTAAATATGCAAGACAAATGGTTCCCTGTTGTCACACATCACTTCAGCATTAAAAAGACTTTTCCCCACCATTCTTGAGAGGAATGCCCGGTACGTCAGTGAATTTTGTCATATGCTATTTTTCCTTGGATTTATGCAACTTTTAAATATTTTTTTCTGATTTCTCCCACAGCTCCAAATTTTTAAGATGTGACAAAAATTTCAGACCACTGTTGCAATAGTTTGGTACCAACACATGACACCCACATTTTTTGTGAAAATACCTTTAAAAATAGAAGGTACCATCTGAAGTGACTAAAATTACTCATATTTTGCCCTGAATTACATTGTTTCAGTGTCTTTTTATCAGTTTGTGATACTGATTTCTGAATTACTTCAGTTGCCAGCCTGAATTTAAGAAAACAGTATGAGGAGATTTTGAAGCAGAGCTTCTGAGAGTAAGAACTTCCTTACCGTACAACATGATCTCTCTGTTTTACATAAGTTTTTGTACTGATTGGTAAAGTTTCATTTTTATCCTGCAATTTCTCTCAACTACACTGCACTTGCTGCCCACCAGTGGTTCATTGTAGGGAATACATGAAAAAGAGAAGCAAAACATTATAGCCATTTTTATTACATTAATAGAAATAATATATGCCAAGGCTAAGATACTACTGCTCTGTGTCAGAGAAAAAGGAAAAGATGAACATTATACAATTATATACATAAGGGAATTCTTAATACAGTCTTCTGTGCTGGTTGCTAATTTTCTTCCAGTAATGATAATTTAATTTAACACTATTAAGTATTTGCTTCTGAATGCAAAATGCTTCTTTGCTATCTTTTCTTTCCCATATTTTTCACTTAGCAATGATATATGCATTTTAGTGGATTACTGAGCTACTATCTTCCTTGTCTAGAAAGTCTGAATACCATACTTGCTACTGAAACGTTGGAAGTCATATTATCTTTATATTTAGGCAAACGTTTTAATACTGGGGAGACAAATAACCTCTAACCTTATTAAACGACTGTTTTAGTAGCTCTGTATGTGATTGTGCTAGTCAAACATCAACTAAATAATTTGGAAAGTAAAACAATAAGTAATAAAAGGCCACATAAACTTTTTACTACACAAATTTTTTGAGTCACATAGAAATAAATATACTTAATTTTATATATGCAGAGAAAGAAATAAAAACTTCTATTCTTATACCTTTTTGTTTTCTTGAGAGAAGTACAAAAAGTATGAAAACCTACTCTTTTGGGAGGGCCTTTCTCTTCACTGTATTGAAATGTAACTAATGATTTATACAATTCCTTCTATTGAAGAAGTAAACCAGAGGCAGACAGAAGGCATTATATTTACATGAAGTTAAAATTATTTTGCAGTTTGCAATGGCTTTCAAGTGTGTGATTCTATTCAACTGTGGTTATACTGAGGACTTTCTAGCATACGACTAACATATGTCATGTCTGGTTTGTTTCTTCTGTGACATAAGGTGTGTAACATTTTCTTTTGACTGGATTTTTATTTGTTTCAATTTGCTTTGGAAAGGTGTCTGTGCCTTGATACTTGTCATTTCCAATATAATTTAAAGGAAATGTGTCTTGCATCAGTGATGAATACTGGTGGCACTTTTGCTGGTCTGTACTGCTATGGAAGCCATTGTGTTGACTAAAAAAGTAGTTACATGCTGGTACATAATGTTGACTTAAAAACTACCAGTAGAGCTATGGTAACATGGAACACAGCAGGGACAAAGTTAAAGTACGAATTGAGAAAGAGCAAACTGTATATATTCAGCCAAAGGAAACTGTGTGAGATGACTTTTAAATGTACCTTCCAATCCCCACCATTCTATGATTTCATGATTCTCAGAGTGATTTTTCCTTTACCTCTCTTTTATTTAGGTTCAGATTCAGTAACCTGTTCATCATGCATAAGCTGACCTTCTCCAAATGCTAGGTCATCCTAGACAGTGAAGGAGAAGGCAAAGTTTGCATCATGAAAATATTACCTCCTCTAGGAACTGTGTTGTCTGAACATTTCTTGCTGCTCAAGCAGATTCCAAATAGATATGGAGAAAGAATGTGGGGTAAATCCTTCTAATTCATTCAGCTTGTGTACAGCACCTCTGTGAGGAAAGCCCCCACTATCTCCTGCTGGTGAAGCTGACCACTCCAGATGATGAGAGTGGATATCTATGCACTGACAGGCAGCAATCATCAAAAAAAAAAAAAAAAAAAAAAAAATTAAAGCTGCTTCTACTCAGCAAAATGAGCTAAGTCTGTGTAGTTTCGAATATAGTGTCTCCACATCACCCAAGTGACCTTGCAGATGTTTATTCCTAGATTATCTATAAATTTAGTCAGGAATGGAAGGGTTGATGATAAACAGTAGGTACATCTCTCATCTATTCCTTGCAACATGTGTGAAGGAGAAAGTTTTTGTTCTCTGAAGTAAGTACTGGCTGTGACAGATATGAATTTCTATAGTTGTCCAGGACTACGTTTTATGAATCAGAGAGGGCAGAAGTTGGATTCACAGTCTAAACTCAATTACAGATGTCACTGGAGGTGAACTTTGGAAATATTAGTACATTATTACTTGACTAGTACAGGTGAAAAAGATCTGCATTGTCTGAGAAAACATCTTAAATATATGCAATATCCGTGAAGAAGGTTGACTCAGGATGATTCTTCACAGCATTTGTTGCTGGATTCTTCAAATGGTGGTATCTCCCCAGTACTGACAGTGTGAATTAGCATAGCTCCTGCAGTTTAATTGGAGGCTTTTGGGGTTTTGTACATCTTCAGAGTAGAGTTGAATAAATCCTGAAATTTTCACTGCATCAAACTTCATTTTTTATTACCCATGTGGATGTTTTCTCTTAATTTGGTTGGTGATTTTTTTTTTTTTCCGTAATTGTGGCACTGTTTTCCCTAATATAATTTTTAACTTGAGGTAGTTATACTGTGGCTCACTGTCTGCCCCTGACATAGCACAGTGTCTAGTAAATGTCATTGTTGCATGTTTGATTTACAGACTTTGGAGTCATAATTTCTAATATTTCTCTTTCTGGATAATTTTGAGATATAGTATACATATTTTCCCTGAATGAGAAAATAATATATGCATATTTATATGCATATCACCAGACTAGATTTTAATTTCATGTGTCATATTTCTTTCCTTTATCTATTTCATTTAAATGCCCAAATTATTAACAATATCTGGGTTACTTCACCTAAAATGCTGTTTATAGTATTGGGATTCTTATAATGATTTAGATGTTCCTTTGCCACTTCTACGCATTAGTTTTCATATGTTTTTTCTTACCATTCCTATTTTCATGTTTCATTGTTCTTCTACATATCAATTCTTTCACAGTAATTTACAATCTGTTTCTGACACAATTTCAATAATTAATCTGTCAGGGTTTTTTGTTTTACCTCTATATATATTGTTCCTGTATACTCCTATTAGGATTTATCTTCCCAGGATGAGAGTTAAGATTTTCTGCCTGTGTTCTATCTCATTAGATTTTTCTCTTCAAACCATTTGTAGATTTCAAATTCATTTGTGTGCCAAAGTCAATTTTATATTTAATACATTTCATTTCTGCTTAATATAGCATTCCAGTCAATGGACATGGTTTCTCTTGAACAGTTCTCATAAACAAGTCCTCTTCATTAATGTTGTTGCTTCTTTTTTTTTTTTTTTTTACTATTGATGAAATACTCTGAGCTGAAATCCTCTTATTTCTGGACAATCTAATTTCTGTGGAGGATGTTAGTGGTGTCATGTCCTTTCTTTATAATACATATGCTTTATTTGTCAATAAGTAAATTTGAAAGTGTCGGAATGCACTTAAAAATTTATTTATTGTATCTATTTATGGTAGCCACACCAAAAGTTTGTGTTTATGTGCTGTGAGTATTTTAGCAGTTTTGCAGCCATTCTACATGGTATTTGAAAATTCAATGCACTTTTTCTCTGTATGCAGCTTGAAAGCGCACTCCACATTTTCTTTACCTTCACCATCCTTTCACCAAAACTTGTCACCCGGTCTTTAGACTTAGCTGTTTTATTCAATTCTTTCGGTTCTTCCAGATGTAAATAGAAGTCCTCGTGTGATTGGCTTCTCATTTTTGACTCATTCAAGTCTTCTAAGGTCTGATCTCAAATTAGGGATTTAATGGAAATAATCTCTTTGCAGTTGTATATTTAATTCAGTAGCATTACATAGTCTTCAAAAGTTTATTTTCTTCTTACTGTTTCCTGTAAAACACATATTGCTGAGATTTAATTATTTGTGACTTCAGTTACATTGTCTGGTAACTATTCTGTTTTATGTTACCTGAAACTAAAACTCAACAGGATCAGAAGATTGTTTTACAAATAATCACACAATTTTGTTTTCCTTTATTGTTTTCCTTGTTTTCTTGAAGAAATTATTTTATTGTATCCTAGTTTTTTACACACATTTCTGGAGATACAGGATTTTTCAACAGTCTTTAGATTCTCCATCTGCTTCTCACCTTTTCCCTGATTTCTCAATTTCGTATGTTCTTTGTAATACCACATAGTGTTTATGTGCTTGTTGTTCAACCCTTTAAATATTTAACTCTTTAATTCTTTAAGTATTGTTGTACAATGAACCTGACCATTTAGTGAACAGTGAGAATTACAAACATTTACAGAAAGAAAAGGTAAGATCTACCTGACTTATTTCACTGTATCCAGAGAGGATATGAGATTAGTCATGGTATTTTCCTGTGATGCCTTTGTTGCCACATTCAATAGCCATCTAGTTTCTGTACTAACACTCCAAAGACCCCTCCAAGCATTGTGTCATGGGAATATCCAGCCTTGACAGCAGACTCCAGACTCAGTTGTGGCTCAGTAGGCTATCCATGACTCTCACTGCACCTGTTTCATAAGGCCATGCTGTTGAGCCCCCATCATGACTTTATACTCCACACTGTGCTTTCAAACTGCTTTGAAATGCCAACATGACTCCATGGAAGGAGCTATAGACAGCAGAGAGCTGCTTTCCCCCAACATTCACAGACAGTGATTTGAGGTTCACCTGCATCACACTGCCTTCTTTCCTTGCTTCGAGACATAGCACCATTTCTAGTGTAGCCTTTCCTGACCTTCACTTGGTTGGAAGTGATGATCCCACCTCTGTTCTGCTCCACGTGGGTGGGAGAGGAATGGAAGACAACTACACTAGCAATTAAAGTGCCCTATGTGAGGACATGCGGGAGGAAGGACCTTGTTTCTGTCAGGTGCATGAAAAAATTGAGTTACTTTTCCTCTTGAGCCAGGGAGAAGACTATTCCAAGGTAGTAGATTTCACAGGAGGTGGATATTCTGTCTGAGTTCTCTCTACTCCATTACTGCTCTAGTTTAGCAGTGTTTGACCAGTGTCTCTGAGTCTGATGCCTACATGAAAGGACTAGTGGCAATACTGGAGTTCAGATCAGCTTTGGTTATGACCTGCACACCTAGATAAGAGGCAGCTAAGTGTTTCTAATTACCTCTTGCCATTTCGATAGGTAAAGGATTTCTTCACCCTTCCTCCTTTCCTGTCCATAACTCTTTTTGTAATTTCTCCCCATTTTTTTTTCACTTTACTATTTTCTTGCTACTTGTGTGGCCTTAGCTTCCACAATGTGCTCGTTGTACAAGTCTGTGTGCTGACTTTTTTCACTCAAATATTTTGTTGGATTTGTCTTTCAGAATTTAATGTATTAAATTGGTTAACAAATAAATCTGGCAAGCACTTGCATAAGTTATGATGCAGAAGCTCCTATATGGAAGCAAGGGGGATGAGAAGGAGGAATATAAATTACTCTCTTCAGCAGCAGTGAGTTGTTAAATCAACTTAAACAGCAACCTCAGAAACACTGGGTTTGAAGGCACAGAGAGGGAACAGCATACTGTTACTGACCGCAGCCTGTGTCCTACTGCCAGGGGACCTGCTCCCTTAATTTCAGAGTAAAAAAGACATATGAGAGTCAAGGAGTTTGTGGCTGCTCCAAGGTGAATGATGCTGATTTAGTTCCTCTTTGCCAAAAGGCAGTGCCAGAGCTGTTTGTTGGAGTGACCAAGACACTGGGAAATAGCTGTGAAGGTGAGATGTACATCTGGTCTCAGACGTGCATGAACCTCTGATTAGGCCAGTTTGTCACTATACCCTTCATCAACAGGATGTTCCTTCTTCTTTACTAAACTACTGTATAAATGCCAGAAAACAATAACCCACAGTGCAGTGGAGAAACATAAATCCACTTCTGAGAAGCAATGGGGCTTCTCTTTGTGGGCTTCTGCAGTGGAATGTCTATTGAAAAAGCACACATCTAAGGTGTTTTGATTGCCTTGTGGATTTTCTCATCTTTTTGGCCACAGAATTACCCAATAGTTAGACTGCTTCTTGATATAACAAAAAAATAATTAAGTTTTCTTCAGAAAGTGTGAGCAGGTATCACTCTTAGACATATCAGGAGATACCAATGGCAGAACCAGGTCAAGAACAACCCTTCAGCCACTTGCCAAATTCATGTAAGGCAACTCAGTGAACAAATTCTCTGAATTAAGAAGATAGTCTAGCATCTCTCCTTGTACCAGACAACTTTTAATTATTTCAATATAATTATTTCAATGCAAAGTACCAGCAGATACCCATAAATATTGTTAAAAATGGTTCGTGATAAAAAATAATGTTATTCTATGAACAACAGAAAGGACAGTATTAGCTTTCTAAAACTTTAGCTCATGAATGCACTGCTCCACATGATTGAATCTGATATCCCAAAACATGGCATGCAATAACTTATAAAGACCACTGTTGTGGTTTAGCCCCAACCAGCAACTGAGCCTCATGCAGCCACTCATTCAGCCCACCACCAGCAGGATCGGGGAGAGAATCTGAAGGGTAAAAGCTAGAAAACCCGTAGGTTGAGATAAAAGCAGTATAATATGGAAAACAAAAGCTGTGCACACAAGCAAAACAAAACATAAAATTGGTTCACTGCTTCCCATGGGCAAGCAGGTGTCTAGCCGTCTCCAGGAGAGCAGGACCTCATCACTCATAATGACGACTTCAGAACACAAACACCATATCTCCAAATGTCCCCCCTTTCTCCTTTGTTCCCACACTTTATATACTGAGTATGCTGTTGTATGGTTCGGAATATGCCTTTGCTCAGTTTGGGTCACCTGACCCATCTGTATCTCCTCCCAACTCCCCATGCATCCCCAGCATTCTCAGCAGCATGGCAGTACAAAAAGCAGAAAGGACCTTGGCTCTGTGTAAGCCCTGCTCAGGGATAACAAAAATATCAGTAAATTATCAACCCTGTGTTTAGCACAAACGTAACCCCACACAAGCCAGTATGAAGAAAAATTAACTCTACCCCACACAAAACCAGCACAAGCACTAGCAGTATAAATGAAACAATATCAAGGCAAAATTTAGCAAATGGTACTTGGAAATACCCTGGGAGAAACTTGAAGATAAGTGTTTATCAGCTTTGATCTTTACTTGCTTGACAGTTGCTTTTTGTATCTGATTCTCTAAAGACTATTGGAGGGTCTGGTTGATCCTCATCTCTACTGCTCGCTTTCGGAGAAGTTGCTATAGGCAGTATCCCTATTTTTGGTGGTTTAGAACAAGGGTGACCTGTCAGTGACCTATGGGCTGTACATCACCTGGCCTCATCCCTCCTGCTTTATTTCCTCACAACAACTCTGCTATCAAGTCACAATAATACGGGTCTGTGCCCCTAGGTCTTACTACTCAGGAAAGAATAGCTGTACCTACAGAACTAAGATCTGATTCTCACCCACTCCTGTCTCATAGGATATGGACCTCAGTCAATGCTGGACAGGTGATAGATATTTGGCCACTCAGACGAAGTGAGAGCAGATAGCTCTAAAATGTGCTTCTTAAGAGATATGGGGTCTTCTCCTCCTGACTCACACTCTCCTTTACTCATGATCTCTTTTACTCTTTCCTCCTTGTTTTCAGATTGTGATCTCTCTGATTGGCTTCAGAAGAATCACAATTTTTTTCCTTTTCTCTCAAATAAATAGAATGACACTAATAGTTTTTCATATATTTTAGTATTCAGTATGTGTACCTTGTATGGTTTAATTATTTTGTGTTTTATGAGTAAGTTTTGGAGAGTCTGAATTGTATGAAAAACTAATTAAAAATAAAATTTTATATTTTAAGTCAAAGTTTTGAAACAATTTTTAAAGTTTTGCACAAGAACAATATAAAAAAAATCAGTGTAAAAAGAAACCTTCATCATTTACAATGAAGCAAAAAGAAAAAAATGGTTTAGGGTCAAAGTTTTTCAATACTCAGTTTAAGTGCGGTCTCTTCCAGCCTTTACTTAATCAATTATACAATAATCAATTATGAAAATTAAGATGTTTTGCCTTTTTACTGCTAATTACTGCATCTGTTCAAAATCACATTTCTTAAAATCTCACAAAAACCCTGAACTGTAAGATTGGAACATCAGCTGTCAAACATATTTTAAAAAAATGTGACCAGACCTTTCAAGTACAACAAGGTAACTAGCCACCTTGTTTTTATTGTATTGAGTCTGTCAGACTCAACTGCATGCATATATGTCCTTGCCATAGAAAATGCTTTGCAGTGTGTTTGGAATACGATTGTATGATAAGAAGGCAAGTTTTAAAATCTTTATCATTCCTACTGATTTAAGGAATTTGCATGGAATTTACAGCTTCAATTATCTGTTTAAAACTTTAAGGTCAGTGTTTTTATATCTGTTGGTAATCATCACACACACAACTGTTGTTTCTACTGGAGAAAATACAGTGGTCTTCCACTGTTCTAAATGAATTCTTCTAAGGGATTTTTAATAGATCAAAAAACTCTTAGAATTTTTTTCATTTAATTTTACTTTTTTTTTTTTGGGGGGGGGGATGTTTGCTTGTTTGTTTTTAATTTTTACTTCAAGTCATGTAGATATGACAAAATAATATTTGGTATGTTTTAGTGCAGCCAATGGCTCTAAGACACTGTATACTGTGTTCATTCTCCAACATTACCTTGTTAAATCAATGTATGTCTATTAGTAAAGGATCATTTCCTTCTGTTATTATTAATCATGGCATCAAATATACAGACTTGTATTTTGTGCATGATTCCAGAAATCTTTATCTTCCTTTGATTAAAACACTTCAGTATGACAGGAGGTGGTTTTTTTGTTTTGTTTTGTTTTGTTTTTTTTTTTTTTTGTTTGTTTGTTTGTTTGTTTTTTTTGGTTGGTTGGCTAGTTGTGTTTTTTTTTTTTTTTTGCTTTGAATAGTGTATTATTCAGTAATTGCATGTATTATAGAATTTACACCACTTTCTGTTACCTTAGCTGCATTATTTGTTTTCATATTATCCACATATGGAACATTAGTGTTTCATTTATCTCCTACTGCAAGTAGTCTTATGGAAAGACATAAATCATAAGACATCTGGTTATGGATAGAAAAAAATTTTAGTAGCACCATCATAACCTGAGTAATGGATTAATATGACAGGGCAACTTTGTGTTATGATACAACAAAGTGTCTGGATATCCCTAATTGGATTAACTGTTAAAAAATGCAGTTTGGCAAAAAATTGAAGTGTTCATGATTTACACTCAAAATGCTGAGTAATTCTGGTTAAGAAATTGAGAAAGAAGGCAAAATATCTGTTACTCTTTTAATTGAATGTGGAGGGGGTTTTTTTACAGTTCAAGACATTTTATTTTTTAAAAAAAATTCCATACTAAAGAGAAGACACATTTAGAAAGGTGAAGATCTAAAAATAATTTTCTAATTTGTCTATGAGTGTTCAGCTCACTTTTAAACCTCCTGAAATATAAATTCCATCCTGATGTGAAACTATTTCTTTTTCATTCTTTCAAACCAAATATATGAAAATAAACATGCAAAACAAAAATCCACAGTTCTTCAGCTGAGGTCTTCTGTTTCAGTTTTCATTTTGTAAAAGTTTAATTTCTATCATCCTTTCTGAGTACACTCTATAAAACAAGGAAGCCTTATAGAGGAATATATAGTCATGGTACTGGTCATATTCACACAGCTGGTGCATTAGTCAGAACAACTATGAGCTGCATGTCCTTTCTTACCTTCATTCCTATCATTAAGGCTGGTTTTGAAAATTTGATGACAGTTGATTAAACAACCCAGATCTCTCTGGCCAGGTTTTGCCCTCTTTGATTTACTGATTGTAATCTTTCTTGGTCACATCATCCTATGCCTGATCCACAGATTGAAAAGCTCACTTGTGTTATACAGTTCTCTTGAGTCTCTAGATTTGAAACACTTAACGTGATTACTACTGCCATTATGAGACAGCATTGTTTGTGAACAAAATATTTGTCAGCCCTCCTGTATTTCTGAATTTCTCATCCCTAATGGAAAAGCAATTCCTGACAGCCTCAAGGGAGTGTTATTAAAATTCAGATCACGGATAGTACCACCCTCACATTTAAATATACTTCTACCTTATTTTTGTCTTTTAAAATAAAAATAACATTTCCATAACATGCTTTTAAAGAGTGCACACTACTTTTCAGAGGTTCAAACAGTGCTTTCTATTAGTTCTAATTATTGAGGGAAATTTGATTCTTCCAGAGTGTAAAGAGCCTTTTTCCCCATCACAGTGGGAAAGTAGTGCAGGTCTTTTAAAGGTGTATGTTTTAGTATACAAGTTTAGTAAGTCATTCCTCCAAAAACAGAGGCAGTAAAGCTCCACCTTCACAGGTCTGAGTCCCATGCTGCTTGTCATGATTCTCTGAGATGTCTCTAATACCCTCGCAACAAACTTACACTTAAATCCAGACCTCTCTCCTTGACAAGAGCCATCAACTGCAAATGGGGCAGCATATGCCTTGTCTGGTGCCAAACTGAAGGCCCACTGTCTGTCCAGCATGTATGTGCACCCTGGCTGCAAGGTGGCCAAAGAACAATTAATGCAGAGATTAGGATTCAGCCTTGCCTTCCACAGGACATTTTCTTGAATCTTCTCCCATGTTTAGTGACAGATTTTCATGAAACTTGTCCAAACACAGAATCTCTGAATGCCTATGTCTAAAATGCCTATGTCTAAAACAGAAGTGGGGGAAATCAAACAGTTAAGTTTTATCCTCTTAAGAAATTAACATTAAAAAAAATTGTTTCTAATCTTCACCCTCTTTTTTCTACACAGAAATTATTTCTGGCTACTGAATTTTCAGAGAGCTGATGTTTGTCTGCTGTTTATTAGCAGAACTCCTCTAGAAAAAAAATAAAAAATTTCATGCCCATGCTGCTTCTCTAGCTTTATCTTCTAGATTCTGACAAGCCTCAGCAATGTTTCATTTAGGGGCAGAAAGAAATACGAAATCCAAAAAGCAATGTCATCAATGCAAGTAACACATTGGAAAGTGTCCTGAATTTCAGCCTCCATTCGTCCTACTCTATCAGTAATGGAGCTGTGTCTCTCTGTGTTTCCACATGGTCTCTGTGTGAAAAATGCCGAAGCAGCATTCAGGCAGCAGAACTTCCACAACAGCACTGCACTTTAAGGTCCCCAGTAGACATGACTACACCAAAGGCCATGTCTGACCAAAGCACCATAGTATTAACCTAACTTTCTTTCATCTTGGTCTGAATAAGTTATCCTGTCAGGTACTGCAGATCTGCATCTTATCTTTTTCATTAGATCAGAAACAGAGCACAGATCTCCCTGCCAGTATCTTCTTGTGTGTACTTGATTTTATTTCCTTCCTAGCATAAAAGGTTTCTCAAAATGTTGTCTGCAGAATAGCTCTCTGCTTTGAACGCAGTATATAGAGCATGATGAGTGAGATGGATCAACATGTGGAGAGATTTGGACTCCTCTTTGGTATCTGTTTCCATCTGTCAGAACTGGAAAATAGAAAGTAATGTGAATCAGTTCACATTTAACTATAATCTCCACTGTAAGAAGTGCCAGAGATGACTTTGGCACAGTCTGCCTGGGCAGGTATCCAAGACTTCTCGTTGTATGTGTCTTGACTTAAGGAAGCCTCTAGGCACAAGAACCCCAAATGTTTTTGCTTAGAAATGAGTTCCAAAGCATTTACCATTTATGTGATTCTGAATTTTGTAAATGTGTTCATTTTTTCCCCTTTTGAACAGGATTTTCTAATGCTTAAGCTGTCTGATGAAATCAAAGAAATTTTACTTGATGTGCATTGAAAAATGCTTAGAAACCCTGCTCTCTCCCTCTCCTTCTCTAAGTCTTGCACAAGCAAAGACATTAATGAAAACATCAGTTCTGAATCAGATGGTTGAAAAGATACCTTAAAATGACCCTCAACTTAAACAAAAGCAACATCCATTTTCCTCAGATTTATATTCCCAATGCTTTACTCTGTTCCCCTTGAAGAAGAAAAAAACCCCAAAAAACATAGCAAGATAAAAAATAGATATCAACTAATTACAAAGTACTCTTCTTAAATTACAGTTCTGCCTCACCTCTCCCTTCTACAGCTAGTGAATGACTAACCAGGAGATGTTGCAGGCTTCTAGAATGATGGGGCCAAACAGGGCTGAAAAGTTTGTTCCATTTCACCTCTCATTATGAAGTCTGAGTGATTTGGTAGGATTTCTTATTTGTTTTTTAATACAGACCTTGTAAATTAGTACATCGCTTTTATAATGCAGATATTTCCTTAAAGCAAGGCACTGTCACCTTACTATTAATAGAAAGACATAGAGCTAGGTCGAAACACATTTATGGTGCCTGAGGGAGGACTTTGTTATTGAATATATCTACCTACATAACCAGCATATGCCGAAACTGAAGGATACCTTGTGAAACCTGTGTGTTTCAGAGGCAATGACAATGTACTTGCACATAAATACCAGTATTTTACTTTTAGGTATCTAGTCTTGTCAAGAATTAATGAAGTAAAAGTGTAAATTAAAACAAAACCACATAGACTTACTAAAACTCTCTGTTTTTCAAATTTTAATTGTAATTTTTGTTTTGGGATTAATTCAATGAATAGCATCTATAACAAGGTTAACTCTATCCACAAGATTGTAACAAGTGTTTCAGTTTGTTAGAAATTCTGCTTAGCATAGAAAGTCTGGGAGAAAAGAATCAAGTTGTAACTTCTGTTTTAAGGAAAGTTTAAGATACCCCATTTTTATAATTTAAGATGCTTAAAATTTTCATTTGCATTGGAAAATGTTTACTTGTCTATGGTTTGAGAAAAGAGAAACCTTATATTAATTTTTCAGATTGTCATCTAGATGTTCAGAGATTCTACATGAATATGGATAATTTGTCTTTGCTAAAGCTTCTGATCTACATAATTTGAGGAAGTATCCTCAGATGTACCATGCCAAGTGCTACAGTCTGTTATTGCAGAAGTGACAGCAAACCACAAGGATAACGTTTTAGCCTTGTGACATTACTTCTTCACCCCACCCTCCCATTAATGCAGTGCTGCTTTAAAGCTGGATAACTGGGGTTGAAACTGGGGTTGAAAATGTCCTCGGGCAATGCAAGACTACTGTAACAAAACCTGTGACATCCCTTCTCATCACCAGAACAATGAGTATGACCAAGAAAAAGAGAACAAGTGAGCAAATCTCCAAATTCTGTCTTCACCAGAAGTAACCTGAGATAAAGGGCAGACAGCGCAGCTGCACTTCCCTAACTCTTGACTCCAAATTAGTTCTGAATCTAACTCACCTAGAGATGCATGCTTTCATTTATACCTGCCCAGCAGTCACACTATCTACCTAAACCCAGCTCAAGGCAACAGCTCATAAGTAGAATTTGCTTTGACATGTTAATGTATACAAGAGGCTAGCTCTGCATCAGGGAAAAGAAATTATTTCTTTTTCTAGGTAGTGATTTAAAAATTTGCAAATGTTAATTTCCTTTTTATTTTATAATTAAATGGATCAGAAAAGGTCACCCACAGTTTAGAACCATTAATGCAAATTTTAATTTCATTTCAAGTCATAGAGAAATGCTTGGATTTTTTTTTTCAGCTTTCAGAAACAAAACATTTTTTAATTTTCCAACTCTCTCTTATTTTTCCTCCATGTAATTTTCCCCAACGTCTCTGAATATAAAACTCAATATTAACCAAATGGTTACACTGCTTCTCAGTATGCACTTGTATTTCCCCTGCTTCCCTAGTAACAACAAAAACATTAATTTAAGGATAATTCTAAAAAATCTTGAATATACCTGCAGTTAGGATGCTTACCTTGGCTAAATTGTCACTATTTTATCACCAGCTCCTCTCAACATTATTTTTTTGCTCATAACTAAAGAAAAAAAAAATAGTCACTTAAGTTTGGAGAAGGAATTTCCTACAAACCACAAAAAAGTAATTTTCATACTGAAGCAAATGCATGATATATCATTGTAACAGAAATTTTTATACAGAGTTGCATGAGATAAAATGGGAGGTTAGTGTGAATTAAATTGAGTTTACTGTAAGTAGAGAATAACCTTAGCTAAAATGTTTATCAAACCAATGAATCTTTCAGAAACACTTTTCTTTCCCCCTTAGGAGTAATGCAAAATCAATACATGAGATTAATGCATGATTAGCAATCTTACATTATGTATTCAAAGAGAAAGATTTTCACACGAGTTTCCCTGCATGTCTTGATGAAAGTGGTCTGTAGAGATAGAACATGTTCAGGAATATTTAATGAAGTATGGTTCAAATACCGGTGTCATTTAAAATTAGGAAGACAGAAGTGATCTAATGCAACTTCCTCTTACACTCATTTCAGCTATGCTCCAACTGTAACAGATGTCTCTTCTTTGTTGGAGACCAAGAAGGTTAGGGCTTATGATTGGCATAATTTAGGCTAAAAATGTTTTACTTTGTCAGTGAAAAGAAAGAGACTGGATTCATTCAGGATATCTAAGATGGAGTCTCAAATAATAAAAATACCCTTTTTTTTTTTACCTGAATTGTGTTTCTTCAAGATGTTTCAACATAAAGGGAGGTGTGTATGTATGTATGAGTGTAAATGCACATAAAATGCTTCTATTCTGATTTTTTTTTTAAAACATAGAATGTTTATTTATACTTCATTCATTATTTTGCACATCCTAAAGCCACTAAAACAAATGTGACCCTCGGCTGAAAGCAATAAAATTGCATGTCCATCCATAAAACACTGTTTTGCTTGGGGCAATACATCTTGAGCAAGTGTATAGCAAATCTCAATGCATTTTAATATTAAAAATTTAAGCCTGGAGAATGGTCTTATCCGGTTCCCAGGCCCCCTTTCCAGCCCTTTGGGGAACATCTTTGCTAATGTATTGAAAATACGCAATCAGGAGGGAAGTATATATATATATATAGAATAATATGCATTACTAAATGGATAAAATATCTCCAAATACAGCTACGTCATATTTGATATATATGCCTGACAACAAGCAGCCTGTCACTGAAATGGAATCATGTATATTTAATCTTGTCAGAGTTAGCCAAATCATGCCTGACCAGTGCATCTTTCACTAAACTGCAAAATTCATAAGGAGAGGTGACTCCGGGGTCAATGCTTCCTTCTCCTGGCTCTTCTCCAGTCCTGGGATACAATTCTCACCTATACCTCTTTACTTTTGTTAAAACCAATTACAAGTGGTGCTGCGTAGCTCAGCCAGTGATTGAACATTCCCATGTCTAAAGGCATGGAGATGTTTGTTTGTTGTCATTTTTCCAAACACATACAGGTTGTGAATCAGAGATATGCTGTGGACATAACCTGTTGCAGCAGCAGGAATGTGCAATAGCAATAGTGGTATCCAGAACTACAATCTCTAGTTTCTAGAAGACCCTAAGAACATTATTATGCACTAGAAGTTTCCAGGTCTCAGCTACTCAAAGTTATCAATCTTTTTTGACCTCCCCCTGTTCGTGCTCCAAGCAGATGAGAGCTTGGCTTTTGTTCTCAAGCCTTGCCAAAGCTGTATAAATATGTTAATGTCATGCTGACCTAACCACATCTACATGCCTTCTGGTCGGTTAGAAGATCATTTCATTTGCCTGAAAAAATACCATGTACACACAGCTTCATGCAGCATCTGAGTTACTGCTACATATAACTGGTGAATGACCAGATCTCTTCTGTCCCACTCTCTTTTCAGAATTTTCCTCTATTCTAGGTGACAGCTTGAGCTGTTAGGTATTGCTTTTGCAAGGAACTGTTCAGCTTCTCTATGTATTCAATTCCCTTATTTGGTCCTAATAACCTTACTGTATACATAAGATCCTATTAAAACCACTTATCAACATATCACTTCTTGGGACTCTTCCCTTAAATAGCTAAATCCTTTCTTTTCTTTCCTTTGTGGTTTTTTTTTTTTTAATACAATAACTCTTTTTGCTTATCCTGTATGAGAAACCCCACAGTTCTTCAGCTTTCACATCCTATCTTGAAACCTGCAAATTCTTGCATGACACTGCATTTCAACATTATTTTTCCAGACTCCTTCCTTCCTCCTGCCACCATGACCACACATTTTATGCCACTCTTTTTCCTTGTCTGATCCTTGGAATGGCCCTGGATGGATGTCATCTCCTTCTCTACTTCAGTCTTTTAATTCAATTATAATGAACCCATAGTCCTGTCATTGTATTGAAGTTCACTACATGGGCTCTTTGAGACTTGATCTGCCCATACCATATTGCCCTCCTTCCAAATATTGGTTTGCAATATTTGTATGTAAAGACTTGATGTACCTGCTTGTCATTTTTTGTCTAACAGGAAAGTTGAACTTTTCTTCCCTCCCTGACACTCTTGTTTTTAATGAAAAAAGAGAAACCAAGAGTTAAATGTGGTATTGCACATACTTTGGACAAAACCCTGTTCACTTTATTCTCATTTGTAGCTTCCTTCACTTCTGACAGGTCCTTTCATGTTATTTGATGAGCAGTATTTGAACTCTGTCAGTCACTACCTGTATTATTAGGTTAAGAATAGAAACAAATAATTATATTGCCATAAAGGTGTCTCTGCAGGGTTTCTTTAAGAAGCAGATTTCCTGATTAAAGCAACTCTTGGCTTCTTTCATTTTTGAAAGGTATTAAGCAATCTGAAATGTTGCTTTGATTCAGTCATGATAAGCAAGTACATGCAGAAACACTGCAGTACCAAGCTGCTTTTTATACTGTGGCTTTTTACAAAGGTTTAAATTACTAAGCCTAAATGAGCTTCTTAGAAAAGGAAGCATGCCTCTTGCTTGTCATAGCAACTGTCTTTTCTGCCTGCAGTAGGTAGGACATTGACCTCTACCTGAATAGCCCGAGGTAAGAGGAGTAGCCACTGGAAATTATTTATAACCTGACCAGCTCATTTAGTTTCATCCTCTGAGGCCCTCAGAGTTGAACTGACACAGCAATAATGGCCAGCGAACTTTTGATCCAATTAATTCTTAATGAGAGGTTTGATTAGCAAATAAAGGGCCTATTAGGTTAGCTGATTGTCTTTCTTTTGCAATACCAGAGGTCAACAGTTTTTTTTTTTTTTGACTGAAAGAAAAGAACATTGTGTACTCTGTGGTTAAATTAATCACATGCTCACAGGTGTTGAGTAAAGTTGATTCAGGAAAAACAGTTAGCTTAGACATCTGCCCGTAACCATGGGAATGGAATAACTGTTCCTCACTTTGTTTATGATTTTCTTTATTTCGTTGTTAATCAACTACCTCCACCTTCCTGTGCTTGCAAAATATTCAATTAACCCATCCTTCTCCTTGTCTTGCTTTCCTCCAGACTTACTTTACAGTTGTCTTTATTTTAATTTTGCTGTCAGAATTCTGCTTCAAATTAATTAATTCTTCATATGTATTTAAAGTCTCCCAATGTATTTGCAAAAACCATTCCGGTGCATGAAGTTCTAGTCCTGAAAATTTCCCTCTGAGTTATGACACACTTCTATAAAATTACAATGACTAAAGAGAAACACAAGATTAAGGACAAAACTGAACTACAAATGACACCTATGTAAATTAAGAGTATTTTGATCTTAGTGTAGCCATGCTGGATTTAAACTAGTGTAAATCTGACATTAACAAATTGATCCCTGTAGAGTAGTTTTTGTTATCTGAACATTTAATCTTCTTTCATGCTATCAATAGTGCTTGAAAACAGAATGTTGCTCACTGTCTCTTCCTTCCAGCTTCCATAATGTACAGAAAGCCTTAATTAGAAGAACACTTAAGTTTGTTGTCAGGCTTTCAGATATTAAAAATCTGGAGATGTAGTTATCTCTTTTGTAAGGTGTGATATAGCCTTTAATTACATGATCATATTCTGTTTTTCTGTGATACACCTGAAGGGAGGGATGGATGTTACCAAAAGCAGCAACTCCCAAGTGTTTTTTTTCACCCTTGTTACTCATTGAAGTCTCATGACATGTTTACTGTTATCCAAACCTTGCCCACATAAGAGAAATGGTAATTTTATGATAATGTATCCTGGTCCTCACTGTAATACAAAAGCATGTAGCAAACACTATTAAAAAAAAAAAAAAAGAATTAAAAAAAAAGCAGTGCAGAGTAACATAGGGTAGCTATTTCTGTTGTGATGGTTTGTTTGTTTGGTGGTTTTTGGGTTTATTTTTTTTCTTTAACAGAAAAAGGTGAGATGTAAAGGTGTAGGCTGTCTCTTATCAGAGACATATTGTAATGCCACCCAAATGCTGATGTAGGGGCATGGTCTGGATCTTTGCTCTAGACTTTGCAGTCTGAAGTTTGTAGCTCCCTCCCACTTAGTGGAGCTTCAGAGTGGATGTTCAGACTGGTCAGCAGAAGGCAGCAGCAGGGAGCTGTGAAAAAAAAGAAAATCTCTTTTTATGTTGATGGAAGCTTCAGCAGCTTGGTAGTCCACCTGGGCTACACTCATGAACTGATTTTGCTTATCTGTTTGCATGCACGTGGCCTGGTTTCTATATATGTGTTCACTGTTCTGTAGCTCCCTACCCACTCAGAGCACAGCTTTTACCAGCATGAATGCAAGTTCCCAACAGATTTGCAAATGAGAGACCCATAAAATGATCAGTATATAATTAGCAACCATCTGCAAAAAGTTTGGTTGAAATTACTAGACCAGGCTCATTAACGACCAGTATGGCAAGAGGCAAGGTTTAATCCAGTTCTCTAAGGCTGCTTTAACCACAAAACTTCCTGTAATCTTCTCTGATCCAGCAATTGCTCTCATACTGAATGGGGGTTAGGTAAGGTTGCTTGTGCATGACTTGACTTTGCATAGGTTATGCTTTTGCCTGGCTTTTCTACATTCTTGTATTTCAGTGATAATTTTTAGATATTTGTAATGAATTAAGACTTAGATCTTATATCTGTCATTAGTTGAACTAAAACCTTTAAGACCACTGCACAAACCTCTTATCATGTCTTATATGACTATGAACTGTGACAACAGTTGCAAGGTTTTGTCCTTTGCATAGAGATGTTCTGAGAAGTAAATGAGGCCTGCAGTTTGAGGGCTTTCACAGAACTGTTTTTGACCTTTAAGATGTACCTGAGGCCGTGGGATCCCTCATTCATTCCCAGCATTTGATGGGAATCTTCCTACTTCCCTGATCCAGCCAGCTAGAGGTCTTCTGTCTCCAACTTTTTAAGCTCTTAATATTTGTAAATTCTCATAGCATTAGATGTGACTTGGCCATCAGAGCTAATGAGGAGATCAGTGGGATAAAAGGGATAAAGTACACAAAGCCAGCACAGTTGCTGTGCTGTGTGTGGACCACTTTCAGCTCAAACTATATCATAGATACCTTAAGGAAAGTTTGGTAAGTGTTTTTGGATGGCTAAAACCAGAAGTCTGGAGAACTTCAAGGGTGCCTTGGAATCTAAAACCCTTATGAAGTCACATTACTGACACAGCCTTTGCTGACAGCCTTCTGACGAAGCCTCTGTCGTAGACTTCCCACAGTAATCTCTGTGCTTCAGACCTCGCTTAATTTCATTTCAAATGGAGTCTCCTTTGGGCACAATCTTCCCCTGTCTCTTTTTTCCCCCCACTGTTCTTTAAAGTGCTAAGTAAACATCTAGTATTCAAGCTAGTGAATAACAAGAATCAAACCAATTTAAAAAAGAGAAGTTAATCATTATTAAAAAATTATTTTGCTAACAGTGTAAGCAAGAACTGAATGACATAAAAATGTATGTCTGCACTACTAAAAGAAGCATAGCTAGCTCTAGTTTTTCATTGACATCATTTCTGGTATCTGCTTGTGGTTGTATATTGTATGAATATGAAACATTAGCACACTTTTTTTTTCCATAGGATAGTTTTTTATCCTTTTTCAAATCAAAGTGAGCAGTGGTTTTAACTTTTTTATCTCAGATTTTGTTAAAATGTTGACTATAAGCAAAATATCATTAAAATTCATATTCATTTCATAGGTCAGTGTAGCATCTTCCTTGAATGAAGTATCATTATATTTTTTAAAACATTGAAACCTCGAAAAAATCACACAGACGTAAGTGTAATATATTATATTTAAAGTACTGTTTTGCTATTAAAATTTGTTTTGGCTTTTCCCTAGCCATTTTATCAAAGGGATATAATTTCACAATTAAAATGTCTAATTTATTTTCCTGCATTCCCAATGTTATTGAAATTGGCTACTCTAGCATAGATGCCAAAGCTCTAATACACTCCAAAGCAACAATATATTTCATTTGATTTTATTTTCAATTATCATTAGACTAATAGAAGAAAATATTTAACCTAAGATCAGAGGATAATTCCACTACACAACAAATTCAGTGAGCAAATGCAAAGGTGATTTATAGAAATTACTCTTTAGAATATAGACATTTAAAAAAGAAAAGAGAGTTTCATTTATATAAAGAATGGAAGCTGATAATGAGTGATTTATGCTTGGACCAGTTCCAGTAACTTCTCAAACCACTGGAGAGTTTCCAATCTATTGAGAGGGTGGAATGAGAGGATTTATGAAGGGAAATGAAAGTTATACTGGGTAATTTATAAGAAGGAGAGGGGATGGAAGGACCAGTATATATTTCACCTAAGCATTACAGTGTGCAGGGCATACACACCACACAGTGTTTTTCCTCAGTCTTTCCAAAGCCACAGATGAGCAGATTCATAGACAATTGGCGATTTGATTACACAGATTAGAGTGTGAAAATGATATGTTTTGGCTGTTATCACATATGGCTAAACATGAGCTATAAGAGAATAGACTCCACACTGGTAGATTGTGGTGAATTTAGACTCTCAGTAACCTCTTGACACCTTGATAAAAGGTGGTTCTTCACTTTGTTTACCTCTTGATTTAACATAATAAAGTACTCTTGACTCATTACTACATTAGTTTTTTAGAAAATTGTCAATTGTAGAGAGAAGCAGTTATTCACAAAGGTTAATCCCTATACTTCCTCAGTGCTGAGCAAAGAAGCATCCCCAAAGGAAGCATCAGTTAGGTATGAAGTTTAGATGTGAAGAAACACTTTCTCAAAAAACACCTGTATCTACATAGACTGGAAAGCTTCCTTATGAAGAAAAACCCCACAAGGGTAATGCACATCCTTGTGAATAGCTCCCAAACAACTACACAAAAATGCAATCTAACAGATGAAACACTTATTCCCAGTGTTTTCAGGTTTTATTCTTCATATTCACAAAATAAATGTTTTAGATATTAAAACTTCATGTTGAACATTATCTAACCCTTTGATTCTTACAAAACTTAGTTCCATGGACATGCTGCCAAACCCAGAAACTTGTAATACATGAAGATGCAACTTGCCTGAGAAATGAACAAAAGTCTTTGCATCCTATTTTTTAACCTCTTTTTTGCTACCATATGAAATTTTATACCCTGAAAAATACTATTCCTCTCCAATTTATTGAATGTGCACTTGATACTCCTCTCCTGATGTGAGAAGAGATCCATATTCACATTTATTTTGCTCTAAATTAGCTACTCGCTTATTGACCCTAAATAGTTATCATCTCAGCTGGAAATATATTAGAGTTCTAGTTGCCAAACAAATATTCAGCAAAAGATGAATAAAAGCATATGGGGAGGAAAAACCCACAAAGTTTTCACTGCCAATATAATGGAAGGCATTCTGGCGGACAGCCATCTGCACCCGCTGAACAGAGGGATCCTGGGATGACATTGATCGATTTAACAGTAGGAAGGTATTAATGATATTCAGCACTGATGGCTGAGCCACTTCACACTCATTTGCATTTCCATTCATCATCTCAGCATTTATCATTATGAGGCGAATGCCAGAACTAATTAAAGTCTGGGCTAACAGGGTGACATGGGAGTCCAGCCGCTACTTATACTGAGGAAAGATGGGAAACTTTCCAGCAGGAAGTAGACCAACCTTACAACAAACCCAATTAACTTAATTCCTAACTAAACCATTTGAGGGTCCTTCATTTGAATAAACTAAAAAGCTAGGATTGAAGTTACATAGTTTTTTTTCTCCTTGTGTTCTAGTAGTTTCATGACTCAATAACATTGTCTTATGTAGACATTTGGGAGATTTCCATAATGTGATTCCACTTCTCCTCAGCTATCCCCTCCCAATTTTGTTTTAGCAAGCAGAGATACTATTTCAAATTCTGCAATAAAAGTTAAGTTTTAAATATAAATTCTATCATAACTTGATCCTGAAGGGACTTCAAGAAGTATTGTGAATACTCTAGTAAAATAGTCACTCAAAAACTGGAATACAGAGAAATCCATTGTTTATGTAAGAGAACTAATAAACTACTTCTTCAAAGAGAATTTTTTTTTCCTAGCACAGAAATATGAAATATTTCTTCCCTGTAGGCAAAGACTTGCTTGGCGTATTCTTACAAGCTGTCCCATTAGCTACATTGAGACAACCTGTGATCAAAGCAACCAGGATTTGATCCTGGATCCATCTTGGCAAGTCTTTTGGTTTCAAGAATCTCCTTGCTGAGCTGGACTAGACATAAGGATAATTTTCAACAAATTCCACTTAGGTCAGGTCTCTAGCACTTTTACATTCCTTTGAAGTTTCCAAACAGAAAGAGCAAATGTGATAGGATAAAGATGTAGTAGTACAGAAAACTGTAGAAAATCTTTGCAAGTAAATTATTACTTTTACATTTTCTTTTTTTTTTAAAATCTATACATAAAACCCCCCCAACTTTTCAATAGTGGATTTTACTAAACATTATCTTTACTAATGGTTCTATATGCTGTTTTATATTTTAAAGTAATATTTTACTTTTATTTCTACAAATATACACAGACATTTGATCTAGGCTCTGGGTAACATGGTAACATTTAATTGTTCAAGGAATTTCTCTCTTAGTAAAATAAAGGTATACTGTTAGGTCATATATCTAGTTCCCATGCACACACTTTGGAGAAAACATGGGGTTTGTACTATTCAAAAAATGCCTAAACAGTTTTAGAAGAAATGCAGCATCTTTATTTGTCTAGTGACATTCCTCCATGCCTATGCACAGTTATAAGAAAAAGCCATGCTTCTGTGGGAAAGGCTGGATCTCTCCAATGTTGTTTCAAAACAGTTGAGAGATTCAGAGTTTAATATCAAGTCTTCATAAATCCCTTTGAAATTTAATGAGCAGAGTAGTGAGCTTGTAGTCTTGATGTGAATCTCCTTTCACGAGGAAACTCAGCCTTTGGTCATACCAAGTTTTTAGTGATTTCCTTGCACAGTTCCATCTGGAATGCACAAAAGTTAGACAGGTAGGGATGAACTAGACAGACTCTTTTTACCTGGCATTGATGAAAAATATTTGCATTTTATAACAGCAGAATGAAGAGATTCAGGAAATAATTTTCATTTTCCTTACATGATGGCCAATTTTAATTTAGTCTTCCTTTGTGGTAACAGCGTTGTCCTCTTCCTGACATATATTTCTGAACCATTCACATGGCCTGGCACTGTGTAGCCTGCAAAAAAAAATCAATGAACAACGAAGGGTTAGATTATATTGACTTAATGTTGATTAGTTTACACTGAGTTGTGTGCTGCAAAAGATGTCAGAGCTTTTGTAGTTCATTAGCTCCCATCAATTGAACACTGGCTTAAATTAGTACATGAGGCTCTTCCTTTCTGTAATGTAATTTCAACTTGCATTTTATACTTAGCTTTCCTGTCTGTACTTTCCCGTGATAGCCATTAAAACATTTTTCTCTATGAGAGAAAAGGAAGAGACTGAAAAAAATCAGAATGGTTGTTAAGTGAATTCCTGCTCTTTTCAGTTACGGAAGTTATTCAACTTGCTATGATCAGTATGGCCTCTGACATCAGTTATATCAGAATTGTTATTCAACTGTACACATCTTGTAATCATGTATGGTAATGACATCTTATAACTTAAAAAATGTATTGCTTTACTAAATGATGTTCTTACATTCACAAAAGTCAGTTGCAGCTTTTGGAATATATAATCTCAGATCTGAACAAATTTGGATTTCATAAAAATGTTTGCTGTTATCAAAAATGTGTCAGAAATTTGATTGTGACATAGCTTTATTAGATAATGCTAGCTTTATTAGATAGTGCTAATACCATTTTATTACTTTTGAGAAGAGAGAAGGAGCACAGATTTGGAATCATGGAACGGCTGGGAAGGGAAGGGACTTCTGGAGGTCATCTGATTCAACTTCCTTGCTCTAGGAGAGCCACCTACAACCAATTGCCCAGGTTCATCTAAAGGAAGAATTTGAATATTTCTAAGGATGGAGACTCCAGAACCTCCTTGGGAAACCTTTGCCTGTGGTCAGCCACCCTCATTGCAAAAAACTTTTCCCTCTTGTTAAGGAACAAACAGGACAAAACAAGAACAGGTTTCTATACTTATATTTGTCAAGTATTTTTGTCTTTGCTACATGCTGGCCAACCTTCCAGCTGTGCTCTGTGGCAGACCTATTCCACCGCTAATATGACAAACTCTGAAATATGTTAGAAAAGGGTGGAGTTTACTACCAGAAATAAAAAATATCTATTGTACAAAAATGATTTGGGCATGACTGATCCAAATTGACAGAGGAACGACTGCTAAAAAGAGAGCCTGTAGGAGGTGTAATATGGCAAAGATTAAAGTTTGCACTTGAAAGTAGAACTTTAAGATATTTCAAATTTTTTATATATGGGGTTTGATTTATAACTTGAATGTCTTAATTATCAGTTTTCAGAAAATAATTCTAGTCTACTGGAACATCTTCCCCAAAATATTGTTGACATCTTTTGATTTAGGTTTTTATTGAATATTTTGATTTCAACATAATTTAGTTTCACTGTTAAAACAAACCTCAATGTTTTATTTCTTCTAAAATATCCAAATCTTAATTAAAAAAAGATAAAAAGAAGTCTTCTTATGTCACTAAGTCTCTGGTGATTTTGAGAATTATTCTCAAAACCATAATTATTTCAAAATCTCCATTATCTAAAGTAATTATTTGGATTTCAGGAAGTCTTAATGTTGCTTAGAAAAGAGATGGCAGAGAATCTTGTAAAATATAGAATGACAGTTTCCATCTACAGTCTCTACACAAGGAATATCATCATGTACTCTGTCCTTGAATAGTTTTGGGGTTTTTTGGCCAAAATTCTAACAAGAAAGTCATGCATATAAATGAACTGCAATTAGGAAAAAGTCATTTCTCATGTAGAAAAGGAAAAATAGAGAAAAATCTGGAGTGATTGTAACAAGATGTCTGGTAAACCTTCTTTTCCAATCCAATAATTTGGTCTAGTCAAGACACTTTCAAAGTTTTTTGTGTAGGATGCAGGTGTTCTTACCCTATGCACCTGCATCACCTTATTGTCATTCTTCCTGATCTCTTCCCCTCTGTTCTTCTGACTGCTGAGTTCATGTGTCCATGCATGATAAATCTGCATGTGAATATAATGTAGGGTAGAAATTCCTTCTTGCTGTTACTCAGACAGGCCAAAAGATGCCAAACCCAGAAATAAAAACACCTTGCCATCTAAGCCACTTCGATTTTAACTTCTTAGTGATATGCATCAAGGAGGACAACGTAATGCAAATTCTGACCATCCTGAGTATGATATATAATTATAGATAAAATTGATTCTTATTCTGCTCCAGTTTGTATATGAAAAAGTCTGTGAAGAATTATAATTTGGACATTTAAATTAAATTTGAAAAGGAAAAAAAGAATCAGATCCCCAAGGTATCAGGAATACTAGTTTCAAAAGCTGGTTATAATATTTGAAATTAAAATTAAACTTTGAAGAAAGTAGAATTTTTATTTTCTTTTAACATGAAAGGTTACTCTTGATACTGTTTTGATACAAGCTTTACTAGGCAGCAAAGGCATAATTTTTTGATGATTGATGTTTCCTGTAAAACACCTTGCAAGGTAACACCTTCAAATGCCCAGTAAGCATCTGACACAACAAGAATAAAACTGGTGGTCAGTCTGATATTAACTATGTCTGTGGCTGCTAAATCTCAAGATAAGCATACAGTGTCTTGTTTCCTGGAAAAACATAGTGATCATGTTAATGCATTTATTATGAGTTTCAAAGCAAGTATTTAAACCTCCAGTGCTGGGTTGCTTTTCTTTTTCTACTTACTTGTTACATGTAGCTATAGGAAATAGAGGTATAGATAAATATATAATTATAGATAATGTAATAAATCTCTAAAAAACCCAGATGACATTATCATACTTGTTACATTTACTTATTTTAATTTAAATTCTTAACCAATTAAATATAATAAAATAAAGAAGTTTATTTTATCAAATGAGGCTATTATATGACACAAGGAAAATAATCTTTTTTATGTCTCTTTTAAAATGAAAAGGAAAATGGACTGAAAAAGTTTGAGAAACATAAGAGCTTTTTTAGGCTAGTCATGAAAATAGTCAAATACACTAACATGCCTTAACTTCTCACTTCTTTACGCCACAGAGACAATTCATGAAAATTCAAGTGATTTTTTGTAGATATTTTCATGATGTGGCCATTGAAAAGGTTTCCATGGAGAAGTAATCACAACTGTTCTATGTGACAATATTTATTATTCATGGTCCTACTCTAGCAGTAAAATAGCTAATAAAACAATCTTAGAGAAAGAAACACTGCAGCAGGCATTCTGTGACTATCTTGTAATGGTTAAGGACTTCAGATTCACTTGTGAAAGACTATTGCTCACTGTTCATTATGTATTTACAGGAACACCCAGTAAAGATTATTTTTATCTCATTTTCATGATCTTTTATAAGCACCACAGCATAAATATGAAATATTTCCCTTCTGGAAAAGGGAAATATAATCCAATTCCAGTAAAAGTAAGCAGAGCTATCATTATAATTGTACAACTGGATGATGAGTGGTATGTCTTCCCAAGGCATGAAGCTGAAAATAATCCTGGAAGCTACTGCATTCAAGTTCTTGTGCAATCATTAACTGTAGCAACATGAGGAAATAACAAAAAATGTACAAAGCCAGTCCCATGGGGACAAGAAAGGGAAGGGAAGGTTTGGGAAGGGAAGGTTTGGGAAAGGAAAGTTTGGGAAAGGAAGGTTTGGGAAGGGAAGGTTTGGGAAAGGAAGGTTTGGGAAAGGAAGGTGGGAAGGGAAGGGAGGGAAGAAAAGAAAGAAAGAAAGAAGGAGAAACAAAGGAAGAGAGAGAAAGAAAGAGAAAGAAAAGAGAGAGAGAAAGAAAAAGAGAAAGAGAAAGAAAGAAAGAGAGAGAGAAAGAGAGAGAAAGAAAGAGAGAAAGAGAGAAAGAAAGAGAGAAAGAGAAAGAGAGAAAGAAAGAGAGAAAGAGAGAAAAAGAGAGAGAAAGAGAAAGAAAGAGAGAAAGAGAAAGAGAGAGAGAGAGAGAGAGAGAAAAAGATAAAGAGAGAGAGAGAAAGAGAGGAAGAAAGAGAAGAAAAAGAAAGAAAGAAAGAAAGACAGACTTCCAACAGCTTGTTTTCCCTGGTTACTTTTTGTGATAAGGGAATAATTTTGTGAATACTGTCAGCCTTATGCCATATGTTCCAGGAAACTAGGGACCCTTGAAGAAGAAGAGGCTCTTGAATTATTGATCAATGATTAGCAAATGCAATCGAAATTGTAGACTTGATGTTGTGCAGGGATTCATAATTTATGAGTGGACAAAATAGTAGGTAGCAGAGGTAGTGGTAGGTGATTTCAGCCCCCATATTGATTACTTAAAACAACAGGAGGTAAGTGTAGTGTGACAGACAGAACAAAAACTGACAGCTCACTGCCTGTCCATCACTACAAACTGAGCACTGAGGGAATAAAGCTTACTGTAGAAGCAAATACATTTCTATTGTGTATCTTTGATCATTATGCTGTTCCACTAGACCAAAGGACATATTTGTTTATAATTTATGTATTCCCTTACTATAAAAGATTGATAGCATACTATTAGATACTGTAGTATCTACATATCTAGACAGTTTGTACCTGTAACAGCTTGAGAAGCAATATTGTGAAACATTTGCATAGTCTATCAGCAAAGGTAAAACCTGGGAATGGAAAGTAGACGAGGTGTGTTTGGCACCAGCTTAGAAGTCAGCTCCGTTTTCCATTCTTTGCTGCGTCTGCCAGCTCTTCTTGGCTACTAGAATTCTTCCTTACAGATCAGCTCTTGAGAGTGCTAACTCAGAAACAAACCCCTCCTGTCAAAAAAAACCAGCTTCCACCTGCAATTTTATGGGTTGATGAAAGAGGAGTAAGCAGGGATGGGGAGACATCCAGTCTCCAGGTCACAACTGCATGATTGCTCCTGTACCCAAGTAAGAAATCTCTTTGTGTATCAGCAGAGGTAGACCTCTTCATCCTTGAACAGCTGAGAGAAGTCTATGACTGCACCAAGTGATTTGGGCACTTAAGTGATGATGGAGTGGGTTCTGGGGCTTTTTGTTGGCAAGTGATAGCCTATTTGACCGGAATTGTTCTGCTACAAAACCAATGTGAAGGCACATGGCCTGCTTGTGGTCCTTTGCTGCTTTACAACAGGGAGGGGTGTGTCTGAACAAGTATTTTTCCTTTTCTACCCTCACTATAAGTCAGCATGACCCCCAGAAATACACAACAGCTTTACTAAATTAAAGAAAAAAAAAAAAATGGGAAAAGCTAAGGACTGACACAAAGGTATGGCCTTGTGACTTTGAGGCCAAAATTTAGATTTGGAGAACACAGTGCTGTAAGTGGCCTTAACAACAAAAAGAGTGATTTGGACAAGTAGGCAAGCAATAGGAAACAAGTTTCCAGCATTAAAACAGAAGCTAAAGAAAAACAGATGTCTGTGAAGAACAGGGACATGAAAACAAGATGAAGCTGACTGTCCACAAATAGAAGCACAAGTTAGAAAGTGGACATTGTGAGTGGATTATTGAAATTACTGAAAACTGGAGGATAACTCAAGGAAGGCTGAGTGACGAGTGTTGTCTGGGACCTGCGTCTAAAGACAACATTTACCAACAGTTGGCGTTCATTTTTATTTTTGGTTAATATACTTCGTAGAAAGATTTTTGAGAAAAACAAGACCTATTACTCATCTCGAACAAATCAAGACAGGGCACAAGGATTCATGTAAATAGATAATTTTCCTGATTAATTACCTTCAAATATCATGAAGGTTCAATGCTTTTATTATATACAACACCCTATAGCGTACCCTCTTAGTCCAAATCATCATTGGGGTAACAACTGTAGAACATGGGCCTTATGCTGGAGAAACCACCTAGTTCTGTCGACAAATACTTTTTCCATTAATGACAACTATATTTTTAGCTGGAGGAGGAGCTAGAGAACATGGAAAGAATGAGCAAATTACCTAAGCAACAAAAGTGACCCTGGAAAGGCTTCTCTACATGCCTATACAGGAAAGTACTAACAGGAAAAATATGTTCCCTGAACATAGCAACTATATTTTTTTTACAGTCACTAGCAGAACAATATCCTCCTGCTTCTCTGCATCAAGTAGAGCTTTGAAAATTCCATTTCACTCTGACTCTGCACAGCTTGTGGCACTGCTAATGCCTGTTGGAAGATGAAGCCATCTTTCACCATCTTTGTCAGTCTTCATCACACAACTTCCAAGGAAAAGCTATCATAATTCGATAAGCCTAGGACTACAGATTTAAATTAATGCAGCTTTAAACAAATACAACTTTATATGAAATATTTTTATAAGAATAATTAATTTTAAAAATAAAAATAAGACACATTTTATAAGAATAATATAAATTTTGAAGATAACTGAGATTTCTTGCTTGAATTCCATGTTATATTAATCTTACAAGGGGGTCTAAGTGAACGAGTAGAAGATAGTAATAAAATTAACATATCTGAAAATCTGTTAGAGTGGACATGAATAACTTATAATAAGAGTCTTGCAAAAATGGCAAATGTTAAATTAAAAATATTCCTACTTTAAGTGAAAAGACATATTTTGCATAGAAATGCCTTGTTTTTACTGGGATAATGTTTTTACTGCATATGAGTTAAAGATGCATGAAATGTTGCTTTTTCTTTATTTATAAAGAAAAGCAAATAAGAAAGTTTGTCCTTCCTAGGTCATGACACGATCTGCTTAACACCTTCATAGCTTCATGTTTGATGAGTGGTGCATTCAGCTCAAACTCATGTTATTTAAATCTTACAAAGCAACAAAACATCATACATTGCACCTTTTTTTGTTCGGTGTACAGTGGCACCAGGAATGATGTGCACAAAGATTTCTGTATCTTCATACAGGTAATTAACTTCTCTATAAGATATATTGCATGAGTTTGGCAGCTGATTCAAGATAGTTATAGTTTGCAGAGTAAACGAGTCCATGGTTTGGCTGGTTGGGTTTTTTGTTTGTTTGGTTGGTTTTTTTAGAATATTTATCATTATTTCTGACAAACACTACATACCTGTAGCTGCATCCCAATCTGCTCCCCAATCTTGGCTGCTTATAGTCTGCTCACCAGCCTGTATTTTCAAAGACTACCACCTGACCTCTTGCCCCTTGTTGGTTTCTGCTCTGCTTTACATGTTGATGACCATTTCCTCCCTTTTTTGAGTCTTCAACAATGGTGCCTCATGTTTCCTACCAAAGTCCCTTAAAATATGTTAGAAAAAAATGCCCTAAAGTATGAGAGCAGTTGTTTCACCAAAGAAAGCACTATAGTGAAACAAGTTTACAGTCATTTTGTGAGACAGTATAGTGATTTTTTTCATGCATCTTATAACAGTAAATGAATTAAGAACAAAAAATTGACAATGAGTAAATTTAAGACTAATATATTTTCAAAGCTATTAGAAAGGTAAAGTTCAATTAAAATCTCATTATTGCATGTGGGAGTACAGGATTGCACTGAATGGAGGAGAGACCACGGAGTGACTTGACGAGACTGAGGGATTAAGGAAAGCCACAAGAGCAAGCTGTCTTGCACAAGAGAAAGTTTATTGCCATATATCGGGTTGTTACGAGTTTCTCAGTTTGTGAATTCCCTCATGTTATCCCTGCTCTGATTGAACAGATTCTGCCACAGTGAAGCTTTTATCTCCACCCTCGTTTACCCCTTGTTGTTGTAGTACTTCCCTGCTTTTTCCTTTTCTGTGAGAGGATTTGCATGCTCCTCCCAAAACCCCACCACCTTTTTCAGAAAGTTCCATGCCACCCTTATATAAGCCAGAGCCATCTTAAGAAAAGGCCCATTCCATTATTCCACCATATCCCTGCCTGGAGTGTGTCTTGTCTTTCCTATCCCCACAAGGGTCTCGTCAATTGCAATATGATTAGATTTTAATTAATAACTTACAAGACATATTTTCTAAAAAAGCAGTTTTTTTTTTTTAATTTCCTCCTATTCTTTGTGGAGTATCTATGAGAGCAGCTTTCTTGGATGTTTCTATGATATACAAAAGCAGTAATGAAACTTCTAACTTATGGGATGAACACACATAGTTCTTTATGCCTACATAACATTTCATATTTGTCTCTGCAAGTGATGAAGAGCTGAGATCGGTTAAATGGTTTTTTTGCATAACACATGATGGAGTCTCATAGATGAGTCACATGTTACTATTTCTGTTTCCAGCTTTACTGAGTGAAAAGCACATCTAATAGAAATGCCAGTATGAGCGAATTTGAAACTTATGTATGATGACAATGAGAATGCAGAACTGTGACCTTCTTGCAAACAATTTTATGTATATAGGTATCAACAAAAAACAAACAAACAACAACAACAACAAAAAAACAAACCAGAAAGGAATGTGGGAATTGGAAGACCAAATCCCTTTCATCACAGGTTGTGTTCAGACTTTGGTTTTTTTTGATTTGCACTGAGAACTGGGAGAGGAGAAAAAGTCATGGAGGTGCAGAGGGGAAATTAAAGAGGCAAAAGCAATTTCTTTTTCTGCCGAAAGGGTACCTCATCCTGCATGCATTAACAGCATAGACCTTGTGATGCAAATGAATCTCAGAAGAGATGACCATCTTTGTTTAAATGGATGGCCGTATAAAAGATGTCTTGGGCTGGTTAAATATTTTAACAGTAAATTCAAAGAAATTGGAGGAAAAAGCAGATCACATATATGTGTTTTTCTTACATATCTTTTAAGTACATCACAATATGAAGTGATGCTGACACTCAGAGGAGGAGGTCTCTCTGAGTGGTTTTCCTGTGAAGCACAGAAGACTAAGTAACAATATCACAGAACCGTGGAATCACTGAATAGGTAAGGTTGGAAGGGATCACAGTGGGTCATCTGGCCCAACCTCCCTGCTCAAACACGGTCATCCTAGAGCACATCGCTCAATTGCATCCAGACGGTTCTTGAATATCTACAGTGAGGGACACTCCACAACCTCTCAGGGCAACCTGTTTTAGTGCATGGTCACCCACACAGTAAAGAAGTTATTCCTCATATTCAGGTGGATCCTCTTGTGCATCAGTTGTTACTGGTAACTTCTTTCAGAATAACTTGAAATAAAAGTATTTTACCTGTCCTTTCCTTTTGCCTTTTGTGAATCCATAACACTCCTGAAGTGTATATTAAAAATTGGCATTCTAAAGATAATGTGCATGTTCACAAATATGTGAACTTATATAACCCACATAAACCCACTGTCTATTTAAAATCCTGGGCAGATATTTTTTGAAAAAAATTCCTCTAATTTAGGTAGGATAAAAAGAGTTAATCACTGAAAGATTCCCAGTGTGCCTGTGAAAATTCTAGTGCTCAGAATGCTTGATAACGTAAAGGTATACAGATGAAGAACCTGACTAGTTGTCAAGAAATTTTCTCAATCACTATCTAAAAGAGGGAAAATTATTTTCAGATATACAAACTACTATAAGGTTTCAAGTCTGGAGCAGGTCTAACCTACATAGTGAGAAAAGGAACAATCACTTTTCTGTACAAATGAACAAAGTATGTTCAGTTTGTTTGGGGAGAAGCTAAATCATGTATTCAGAAGAGTAGGACCAAGCATCTTGACAGAAGCATCAGCCTCAGAAAAAGAGACTGGCTGGTGAGTTGCATAAAGTGCACAAAACATTTTTAATGGGTTTGCAAGGGTTTTGATAAAGAAGAATATCACCAGCACTTTATATTACTTAAAATTCCTGTTGAAAAATATACTTAAAGCATCTCTGTATATTAACATGAAATCCTGTGTTTGTACAAATGCACTTTTTTTCTCCAAGAATTAAGAAAAATTATCTTCAAGTTCTGCCTGATGAATAGAAATTGGGATGTTGCACCCTGCTCCTGAAGCCCTAAGCTTTACTTGGATGTATATTTTAATTTCAGGTTTCAGGAGATTTTGCCTATGCAATCTGTTACAAAGCCTTTTGATTTTTTTGGTACCTTGAATTCACATCCAATGAAAAGCTACACATTTTCTCTAAGATATTTCTTTTAACTTAGCGAGAAAGTAGGTATTTTGGCAAAAAGAGTTTTTACAAAGATAATATGTAACTTCACAAAAGCATTTCAACAGATTACCAGGACTAAAAAGCATTGCAATAGCGATTACCAGGAGTAAATAGCATTGCAAAACCTTTGTTGTACCCAGCAAACACAAATTCCATGCAACTTAAGTGAGGCACAGAAAACAGGTATTTGGATTACCCAAGAGAAAGAAAAGAATAAGGTAGGAGAAATTAAGAGAAGAAAGAATAAAGAGAGAAAAAGAGGGGAGAAAGAACACATTTGCCACTTAGAAGGTCACAGGTTGAGGGCTTCAAAGACAACAGGCCTGGGCCCAATGGACACCTCATGCATGCCTGTCTATGCACTTTGGTCACTGTGGGCACTTCTTCCAGGAGAGACTTTTGTTTTGCTAACCACTCACTGCCCCTCCAGCCAAAATGAGGGGTGTCTCAGTGAAGCAGAAGCTCCAGGGGTGTGGTGTGGGCGGGTCGCCAAGCAGACCTCATTGACTGGTGCCCTGTGCAGCCTTCCATGCCATGCAGAGTGGACTCCTGCACCGTCTTGGCTGACCTTATGGTCCCCTCCCCTGACACACACACACACACACAGATGTGACCCCACAAGGTGGTTCCGACCCAGGAATAACTGATCTGGTGTCTAACACAAGACAGTAACTTTATTATAGCTGATCAGAAAACAAATCTACTGGGGAAGTGTTCCTGAAAGATTTACTTCTTTAATACATAACTTTTTATTTATAGATGTAAATTCTGATCATATTAAATAAGTTGAGTGAATGCACTGATTTTGAAATTTTTTTATTATTTTGGCCAAAAACTGTAATAAACCTGTACAGCAATCTTCACTGTCTTCATAAGAGAACTGTGATAGTCAATGTAGAACAAAATATCACCTATGGGAAATAAAAATCATGGCTAAAAGAAGAAAATTTATTTGGAAATAAGACTCTCCTTATTTGGGGGAAGCTTTCTAGTATAATTAACATTAGGAAAAAAAAAAACAAAACAAAACAAAATTTTTAAAAGTAAGATTCACAGTGGCTTTAAAATTATTTCTAGCCGTGTGAGATAGGACAGTAGTCCAGGTGATGTGCTCAAATCCCATATGATGTATCTATGATTTTTCAGGTTTCCTGAGAGTATCTAGACTTTCATGCTCCCTTATTTTGACTCTTGAACATCCTTCCTGGCCAATAATCTTTCTTTTCTAGTCTGGAAGGGGACCTTTTCCTTGAAAGGCCTGTGTTGAGATGTTCACTTGTACATTGTAGTGCAGGCAGTTCAGCCCCTCTTAAGACATGAGCCAGAAACAATCAAAGAGCTTGCTAAAACATATTGAACAACACCCCCCTCCCCCCACCCCCCAAATCTTTCTAGTTTTAGAGTGAGGAATAAATGACCCTGTCAAAAACTTTATTTCTTTTCAGTAAGAGGGCTAAACCCTCTTCTTTTAATTCCATCCCGGTAAGTACAAACTGCAAACAAAAGTCTAAACCCAAACATTTGAAAAGCATCCCATTATTTCTGTGGTTGTTTTAAGATTATATAAAACACTCTCCTGTTCTGTGCAAGAAGTGAAGAAATAAACATTTTCTATTTTTTTAATCATCACATAAGAATAATCGCAGAAGTTAAAAGGAGGGATGTAGAGAAAAAGGGGAATAAAAACTGAGAAGTGGTTTTTCAACAACAGTTATGCATGATTCATAAACAGAGCTTCAAGGGGAAAAAAATCCAAAACAACAAAACAAGAACACAAACAAATTGTTAGCATACTCCAAAATCTCACCCGGCAAACTTTTCTGCATAATATCGTTAACAATGCTGATCTCTCTTTTCCACTGGGGATAAAAACAGGCATGACCCACCCTGGGGTAATTTTAACTAAAGGGCACCACTTGAGAATTCACTTAATAATCTCAGTCTCAAGTCCTTCAGACAACGCCAGTCACCTTGTAATGAGTATTTGCTTCACAATAATCTCCCTTTTCCCGAAAAATGGTATAAATGGAATTACAACACAATTGCCTCCTTTTATCTGATGAATGTGAAGCAGCAATATTGTGTTAGCCGGCCTTTTTGGAAGATATATTGGACTTTAATAAAATTTGATCAATGCATTTAAGTCAAATTGAATTATATGTAAGTGGATAGGGTTGACATATGTTTCAATATCTGCGAGTGATACATTATTCTCCAGTGAGCATAAAATTTAATGAAATATAAATACCCATTAATCCTCATGTTTCAACCAATCAGTCACCGTTGCTCCTGCCTGCTGTTAGCAGAAGCAGGCCCAGAAAGTCATCTGTTTTATCTAAGCAGGAGCTCCAAACTGGAAAGACATCAGAAAGGTTGGGGAAGTGAGAAGGCACAGAATAGGGAAAAATGTGCCAGCACTTTTGTTCTTTCATGCTTTCTGAAATAAAACAATGTAATGATCCATTCTCTTTTAATCAAAATCTAAATATGAAAGTACTAGTCATAACCTTTCAAACTGGAATTCCATGAGGAATCGTATTCATAAATATTTTTTGTTTGTTTTTTAATAAAAGCCTGCCACATTCCTTCATTCTTTTTTTCATAGGTAACTCATTATGACATATTTTGCATCTTTTGCGAAGCTAATCTGCAAGGAAAGCTAATGCAACAGACCAAGAAAACCTTGCCCTGGAATTATCGGTAGTGCAAGGTGAACATTGAGAAGCATGAGACAGCATGCTGCAGTCTAAACAACAAATAGATCTGACACTAAAATTCCACATTTTATAGAATATTTACATATATACAATTGTAGTTCAGAATCATTTATAACCCCATAAGATAAAGACTTAGGTAGGCTGGTGCTAAGATGTACAAACCCAGAAGTCAAAAAAAATAAATAATGTGGTCTTAAGTCCGATTTTTCAGCTGACAGCTTTGTCAGTAAAATCAGAGAACTGAAAGAAACTAGCATACACTTATAATTTTGAGGTAAACGCTAAAGTAATCTTTTCCCAGAATATTCTTCTATTTGAATTAACAAAATTACATACAAAGTGAATTTCAGAACTGTACGTTTATGTAAACCCAGTTGCAAAACCAACCACTGAGCCCTTTGACATGGAGAACACCCCCATTTGGGCTCCCTTTTCCGCTTTAAGGCAGAGGCTCAGGTATTCCAGGAGAGTGCTCTAACAACCAGCTGTAAAATACCCAGATGCAGGTCTTTCCTGGACTGTCCCAGTTAAGCAGTTGATGAGTTGAACACTCAGTGGGACTTAGCAAGAATTAAGAAAGCTATTTCTCTGTGTCAAGGATACAAGGAAAAGAAAGCAGACCATGAGAAGCCTCTGCTTTGTAGGAATATTTTCCAGTGATACAGGATGATATGGCCTCCTATACCACAGGCTGCATATGAAGGGAGGAGCAGTAGATTCCTTGTCTCAGTTTTCTGAATGTGGTATGAATAATACTTTGTCATTACTCCTACTTTTGCTTTAGCAAAGAGTATGTGAACAAACTGAATCAAATATCCTGATGAAAAACATATTAGCCAATTCTTATGAATGAAAGGCTTTCTTCAGATTTCCTCAGATTTGAGGAGTTAAATAACAGGAAGTGTATCAGTTTCTCTAACATTCTATACAGTGTTATCCTCTTTTTCATTATCAATCTGATAGTAATTTAGTTTTTACTATTGCAGTCTGTATTTCATCTAAAAAGAACCCTTCTTATGCACAGAGATATAGCATATTATTGCTTTGTATTACTTTTGTAATTAACATAATGCACTTTAAAGCTATCTGCTATTTAACGACTTTTATCATCTGTAGATCATCATGCTTAGGCCATTTGGCCACCCTTCCACTTTGAAAGCCTGCATGTGACTGGAAAAAGTCTGTCATTTGTGCAATGCTGCATAGGAATGTTCCTGCCACAGGGAATACTCAAAATGTCTTTTAAACTAGGATGCTCTGCTAGAAAACCAAAGAGCATTCAGAAACCTGAAGAATAAATTTGCCATCTTGCTATAACATGTTCCCCGCATATGATCTATATGATCTATAGTAGAGATGCAAAAATGATAAAAGGCAACACTAAAAGGAATCAAAGATTTAGGAAAATAACACTTTGGAATTTCTGGTTTGCCCTCTCATCTGAGGGAAATGTACCACAAATGCAGGAATGAGAGTATCTTTCACAGCATAGAGAGGACAAATATGTTGCACATTACGGTGATAAAATTTTTGTGTGTTATCATGATAGTAGATAATTTTGAGAGACAAGTTGGGGCTGTCCAAATTTTTGCCCTTGCAACAGAACATCCTAGAACATCACAGTACTTGAATGACTAATATTTTCAGCAGTGCAGTTGTTTAAGAACTTATTTACAACACATATGGCACCGGTTTGCATCAAACTGCATGGAGTACTCACAGAAACAAGAGGGAAGACAATTTCTCTACTGCAGAGACCCAAAAAGAGTGATTACCTGTATTTCTTGACAAGTTTAGAGACCTTTCTTGTCAGCTTTTTGCATCCTGCAGGATCTAGATATCAAGTGCCAGACTGCAGCTATACCCCTAAGACAATTGTTTTCAGAATTATGTAATCAAACCACAAAGATTGAGGATGACATATTTGAAATGAGTATGTTTCAAAATACAGCTAACATAGCTATAGAACAGCCATAAGGACGGTTAAGGACAAGTCAGCTCTTTTGGAAGTTCCCTGTCTCTTTCAGTACAAGATAGCTGTTAAGCCAAGGCCACCAGCCAGTAAGTTTTTCCAAACTCACTGATGGTTTTGCATGGCCTTGAGCATTGGGTGCTGAGTTCAGCACAGCACAGATTCAAACACAGCTGTGCCACAGAACAACCACATGGCTGTATTTGTCATTGCGTTCCTTTTCCCTTGCCCATGAAATGGCATGTGACTGTAAGGTGGCGAAGCTGGGAAGGTCTTGAACATCTGCTTTTTTATAAGCTTGTCTCTTTGAGGCAGTTTTAGCCCTTTGACAAGAGTATCCATTGCCTCTATTTTTTTTCCTGAGCACATTATACCTTACATTTGATTACAACCTTGAAATATCTTCAGAGCAAACTAGGGAATTTTAGTGTACCGTTGCAAAGATCGATGATTTTGGTAGACCCTTGATATGAATATTTGTATTGCAATTTCTATTGTTAATAAATCAAAGCCTGGGGCAAGGGGTGAGGGTAGAGAAGAAGAAGAGGGAAAAGGCACACACAGATATGAAAACTTATTATTCTTTCTTTTAAAAATTCAACACTTTGAGGTAAAAAATTGCAGAAGATAACCTGGATATTAATTGTCATGGGGAGAGTACTCTGGTTAATACAAAACACATTGCTGGGGTGGCTGCTGACATTTGATTAATGTTGTTCCGTTCATTTCTGTGCCAGAGATCACAAGAACCCCATACAAAGTGTTTGCTACTGACTCTAGTATATTGTTAATATGTACTTTCTGATATGTCAGTGAAACAGTAAAATGTATCTATGTAATTCCATGTTTTAGATGTTTCATTTTAGTTCTCAGTATGTTTTATATGAAAATTATGCTGTCATTTGTGCATTGTGAAATGTGTATGAATAGAAGTTAGTTTAATGGTGATTCTTCTATTAAAAAAGGCATAATCACAGGGATTAAAAAGCTGTCTTAAGATGTGGTCTGCTTAACTGCAAAGCATGTTCTAGTTAAAACCAGTGCCACTTAAAACATTAACTCAGAAGCAGCCAAAGCTCCCTGATGAAGTATTAGAGATTATTATGCAATCAGTTTTCTTTTCATAAAGTTCTTTTGCATCCTTCAAAAAAACCCCAACAACTTGAAATACCACTAGATTTTACTCTAGAAAAGGCAAAAAGCTACATGTGAAAGTATTTAGAGACATGTAAATATGAGGATATTTTAATGAGCAACAAAACTTTCTAGGCAAGGCAATGGTCACCAAAGAGGTTTGAAAAATGAATTTCTAGCATACTGAGGAAGTAAAATACAATAAAGAAAAATTAAATTACCATGGTAAACCAGATCAACGCCCCCTAAAGACAATAAGTATTTTTCTACTGTTATGAAAACACTTTAAATCAGAGCCAGAGAAAGAAAATATGCATAAACCAGAATATACATAAACCAGAATAATTGTAAGACCAATCTTATTAATTATAGAAAATTTCTGAAAGGAAAATTAAGGGGACTTTTAAAACAAGAAGTGAGGTAGAAGATTTATCTGTTAAACTTAGATGCCTCTGAGCTGGAATTGGATTCAGAGTGTGTTTTCATTTGCATGTGTCTTTATTCATGATCTAACTATTCCCCTACTGTTTACTAGAGGAGGTAGTGTCCATCTTTCATGATGGGGTTTTTTATATTTTCTTGAAATATATATCTGTAGGCAGCATCCCAACTCATAATAATGAACAATTACATAATGGTAGATATGTGGTATATCTCCCTCCACAAAGGACCACTCTAGCTTATCTAGGTAACAATATCCAAGCTTTTGTTGTCAGTCTCTGCACAGCTGTGTGACTGTGTGACTTATTGGCCCAGTGGACTTTTTCTTTCTATGGATTATGGTTGCAAACTAAAGGCTGTAGTATAAATTAAATTGCAAGATAAATAGAAATCACTGGATAAGCGGTCAGCTGCAACAAGACACAAATGGAAGGTCAAGCAGAAGCACATTACAAGCTCTGAACATGTACACAGTTGCCCACATAGTGTGACAAACCTCTAAACTGATCTGACTTGAGTTTTGGGCAGACAGTTAAAATATGACAAGTTACTGTCATTCCAAACATACAGCAAACATATTTAATTATCTCTTCACACCTATAATCATTATTCTTTTAATGAAAAAATTAGTATCACCACTATTTCCACTCTCAAAATAAACTCAGTGCTGTCAGCTTGTGTCCTCTTTTACCAACAATTTGCTCTACCTGCTGTGCTGAGATCTCAGGGGACAGTGACCAAGTGCAGGCCACTGACCTGCCTACACTAGTGTCACCTCAGGTCCTGCCTCATTTCCTTGTGGAACAATCCCACTCTTATTGGTTGATGACAAATTCATCTAGACACTGGCTACCAAATAGATTTGCTAAACAGTCGAACTTTCTATGGGAACAGAGTTGTTCTGTCAAAAGAGGTTTCCTCGTGCTGGAGTGAATTTTGGGGGTGGGGTGTGTTAGTATGTTTAAAATCAGAGGGCAAGTTCTGTCATTGGCTTAAACGACCCTGAGACCATGGTCCTCTGTGCTGTGGGTATAACTGTTCTCAGAGACAACTGACATGGTAGGCATCCATGGATACACGTGAAGGAGGTGATCACATTTACAAAAGATAGTGTTGATTTCTTTAAAATAAATATGAGTTCTCATGTACAGAGTAAACTTAACACAAGATGATGAACTCTTTAGTGTTTAGGATACTTACTTTCTATGAAAGAAAATGAATATCACAGCTCTAGACTCATTCAAGGAAAGCAGTGCTTGAAGCTTTGGGTATGGATAAGATGCGGGTTGTATGGTAGGATGGAGATTGTGTTCCTTCTTTGAGTTTTGTTTTTTTTTTTGCACAAAATGCAAAGATCATGAGTTCAATTTGTTGAACTGAATTATTTTGCAATCCTGAAAACTTCAATGGGGCATAATATCTTTCTTGCCCAACTTTAAGTCCTAAATTACCTTGGCCTTGAAATTATGGGTGTGAAATTATGTAACCTAATTAGCCTTAAAAATCAGTTGCCTGTATAGTACCTCTGTAGATACCAATCATACATTGCACAATCATAAGCCTGCATTTTCTTCCACAGTACAAATAACTAACACTCAACTAATTAAATAGAGACTGAGGGTTTGTTTTTTCTCTCATACAAGCTGATGGTAAGCATCTAACCATGAACTAACCAGATCCTAAGTAAGATATGAAGAGTGAGGTCACCATTAGGTTTAGGATACAAGAATTGTCTTGTTGATCATCCAATATTGAGAACTTCCATACCTATTTTGATATATTAAAAAAAAATAATTACCTAGAGTGTAGCCATAGGCTATGCAAATACATCTTTATTCAATCCCCACTCCTCTTTACCCACCTTAGATCCTCCCTTGAGTATCTTGTTGAGTTTCTTCTGAAGATAACAAGAGTAGTTATGGCTGGAATAGTCCTTTTAAAAATAAAATAAAAGTTGGTTCCATTTGAAATGTTAAAGCAAAAAAAATCCAAATAATATGAAAAATTAAAATTGCATAATAGAAAGAAAAGAAAACTGATTTTCAAAAATAACTGGTTTGCTGCATTCCTCTCTTTCTGATGGTATTTCTTTCTGCATTTTTTATCTCAAAAAAAATGTTAGTGATGTAAATCTTTATAGTAGCTGGCTTGGTCCACACATTTTCAACTTTCAGGGCAATAAATTTTAAGCAAAGAAATGTACTGATGGATTGGAAGATAAAGAGACTTGATTTATACTGTCAAACTTTTTAGTGTTATGGCTTGGCAGCATTACCACATTGGTAAATTTAAGAAAAATCTGGCTTCTTAATAAGAATGAATTGGTTTAATGTCACCTAGAACATACATCACTGTTAGTTCATATATTACTATTGAGAATGGACAAATAACAAGAACTCCCACAGATATACTGTATTATGTATATTATATTTCATCACAAGCACATATTAAAAGAACTGGAAATTTGTGGCAGAGAGAGTAGGAGAGAAAAGGTATCAGCAAATGGGGACAACCTGCTCAGTTCAAATGCAGGGGAATAGGCTGCTTAAGAACTATTTCACTCTGTATAGATACCATTGAGTACTTGATGTCACCTTCCCCTGTTCGTATTTCTACCTTTTGTCAGTGCTGTCAATTGCTTCATATTGTTAAAATACAAGTCTACTGTAAAGACACAATTAAATTTTCAATATTTCTATACTAGTAATGAATTGGATAAATATGATATTGTGAGAATTAGAGTAACTTCCTATAATCTATGAATAGTTCTTATGAAAGTATGATCTCAAGTAGGTTTGCTGTGATTTTAACAAGAGTAAAAATTTTGGTTGATAAAATATGACCACTTAAATGGAAGGTATGTGGAATTAGGAGCAGTTTTGCATTAGTACCATGACAGTCTGAAAAAAATTATCATGATATAGCTTCAATAGAGCAAACACAAAATGCTATAGCATGATGGAATGAAGAATTTGAAAAATTACTTGTCAGCAGGAAAGTCACAGAATAACACAGAATCAACTAGGTTGGAAAAGACCTCTGAGATCGCCAAGTCCAACCTTGGACACAACATCATCATGTCAACTAGACCATGGCACTAAGTGCCACATCCACTCTATTCTTAAACACTTCCAAGAATGGTGACTCCACCACCTCCCTGAGCAGCCCATTCCAACGTCCAATCACTCCCTCTGTAAAGAACTTTTTCCTAGTGTCTAACCTAAACCTCTCCTGGAGTAGCTTAAGACAGAGCCCTTGTTCTACTGCTGATTGCCTGGGGAAAGGGACTAATATCCACCTGGCTACAACCTCCTCTCCTTTCAGGCAGTTGTAGAGAGCAAAAAGGTCTCTCTTCTTCAGGCAAAACATCCCCAGATCCCTCAGCTGCTCCTCATAAGACTTGTAGGCAAAGACGGATTTTTCATCTAGGACTTTGCAGGGATTATTTGTCACCAATATTTTATTTTAGCATCTACAATTAATCAAGAATTAAAAATGTGGATAAACCTTGTGTATGTCATGAACTGGTAGAGTGTAGATTACAGGCAGTGATTCAGAGATTTGGTTTATTAAATGATCAATGGACATATTCAACTCACTGGTCCATTCATACAAAAATGTATTTTAACACAGGGTCAGACATCTGTGATGCTTTAAAAAGACTTTCCTGGCAGAACAAAGGTTATCCTCCAGAACACGTTGAAAAAAATTAGGTTTCGTAAGAGAAAAAGAAGCCCATTGTGAACACCATCAGTGTGTCACTGTATCAAAACAAGGTAAGGTGATATTTTGACACATAGGCAGATTAGTAGCAATAGGAAATATCCTCTGGGTAGGGTTTAAAGATTTTAAACAAACAATATGAGAAAAAACAAAAAAAGTTTGGGTTTTTTGTTTGTTTGTTTCAAGCCCTTGCTAACTAACAATGAGCTCTGCATTTCATAAGTTCCACAGCACATAAGATTTTTAACCTGAAAATATTGCCAAATACCTTCATGTATTTTGTTAGCAATCATGCATTGACCAGATTTGACACACTTTCTATATGCTCTTATCCTCCCAAAGTGCAGGACCTTGGCAAGATACCAAGATCTTGGTATCTTGATATATATCAAAATACATACTAGTAAATATGGACCATCATATATATATACAAATATACATGGATCTTGTCAAGATACTTTCAAATTACTGATGTGTTGCAAATGAGTTTGAGAATTACACAGTTAACCACATTTTCCTGAGGACCATTTGTTTTTCCCTCAAGCTAGAGATTTTTGTCAGATGGTTTCATACTCTTGCCCCGACTATTGGTTCATTTCAGCTTCTCTCCAGAATCTCCAAAGTAGTTAAATTTTCCTCATTTTTCATTTTGTTTTTATTCAGTAATGTGGAACCCATTATGACTAGATTTAACCTTATCTTTGCCTTAAGAAGAAAGTAGGGTACTGGCTGAGCAGTTACCTGAGATGCCATGCATTTGTACATAATCTAAGGGTAAGGAAATGTTTGAATTACATTTTCTACTTAAAATTCTTAATTCTTAAAAGCTCTGCAGAATATTCTGTGCTGAAATTGTAAAACATAAACATTCCTCCAAATGTTCTCAAGACAAACTTAATTTTTATAATGTATATTTAGCCTTCCATGTGGTGCCTCTTGATTTTTGATGACCCTTCAAAATGTAAACCCAGTTAGAGCCCATTATTTCCTGAATTAATCACCTAATTCATAGACATTCTAGGAAAACTTGATCAAGATGCCCAGAGACAAGTTGGAAACGAAAATCCTATTCCAACTTCATACCAGTTTAACAAGTTAGCTAAGGGGATTTTAATCTCTTCAATTGCCAAGGCTAGCAAGACTGCATGGCCATTAGATTAGGACTGCATTAGCCCTGCTATTAATGAGCCAGTTCTAGATAGATCAGAGGGATACAATCTTACTTGTTCCAAAAATCCACAATTGTGATGAATAAATGATTACTTAAATTGAAGTCACAAAGTATTTGCTCATGAACTCATTCTCATCTGGCCACTTCAGTTATAAAATAGCTGCAAGAAATTCCACTACTATCACTCTATATATTTATATTTTTTTCAGTATTCAATTCACATAAGTTAGGAAAATGAATAATATTTATGTTGCAGTCTTTTTGAAGGAATTGTTTGTTAATGTACTGAGTCTACACTACTCTTTCCAGTTGACTCTAGCATGACCATGTTCTTCTAAGACCTCAAAGCTATTTGAATCCTTTTTTGTATTTCCTAGTGTGTTTGAAATTATAGGGAAGACACAAAATGAATCTGAGTACTGCTGTAGATTTTGCCTATTATATATTGTAGAGTTTTCTTCAAATTTATTAATTTAAAACAGCTTACATAATGGTTGTCAATTCTTAATTGCTCTTGGTATCTTCCTGCACATTTATTAATGTTTTCAGCACAAATATTTGAAACATATCATCCCGGTGGTTTCATACCTGACCCGTTCCTTGAATACAAGAAGAATTCCTTGTAGGTAATAGTATTAACACTGAGATATTCTCTACCTCACTGACAAAAGTTAATATCCATTTTGGATTTGGATTAATTCTATAACACAGGAAATCTCACCACGTATTTCTCAGTGGAATTAAAAAAAAAAAGAAAAAAAGAAAAAAAGTGGAGTTTTGTTGAGACAAAAGAAGGTGTTTTTACTTACTGATGTAATGTCAGCTTTCTGAGTTTTACAGAAAGTTTCAGTTATACAGAAAGAAACTGTATTATGCTCTCACCCTCTCATAACTGAACATTTCAGCATTCAGGGCAACAGATTTGTTAGCACAGGAGATTCTAGGCTTTACAACTCGCAGTTTGTAATTCTAATAGAGTCATGCTTACTAGTAAGTCCGATGAGTACTGAGACATCCAATGCAAAACAGAAAAGCATAAAAGGGTGGAGAATGTTTAAACATCTGTCACTGCCCTCATATTTAAATGCTAACTCTTGGAATATACTGCCATGAAGTGAGTAAAAACAGGAAAAAAATAATTTCACGTGCTCACAGAAAGGTGATAATTGGATTCTTGAACTTCTGCTTCCTCAATGAGCTCATTAGGCTGTGAGAGAACGACTTTTTTTTTTTTTTTTCCCCAATAGAAAACTTGACCTAAGAAACATGTATTGAGAATATATATATGATTTGTTTTGTTGGGTACAATACAAATAATAAATTCTGGTTTGTAAAGCCAACGTTCAGATCTTGTAATGACCTTGGGACATCCATAGTAACAAACACCTGAGAATGTTGACAGAAATAATTCTGGAGATGATGGCACCCCCACATTGTTAGAAGGTTTGCATTTTGTATTTGCCCAACAATGTAGGATCAATGCAGGACCTGCACACCCATCCTACTGAAACAGTTTTTCTTAAGTTGTATATCACTGGTGATTTATTTTCTGTGTCCTGACAGAAAGAAAGCCATATCTCCTCCCAAATTTGACAATTATACATGACAAAAGACTTCATTAGTCTGTATAAACAGAAGAGTTCAGATAAAAACACTTCTGTCCTCCTATCAAACAACAAGAAATTTTTTTATACTCTACTGGTCTGGTGCAACAATTAACTAAGAGTCTGTGTCCACACGTGTGAAGCCAAAGTATAATCATCTTAAAAGCTAACTGAATTATTGCATTTAGCTTCAAAGAATATAATAAGCCACAGTAAAAAAAAAATCATTATAGAAAAATCAATACTGTACTTTCCAGATTTTTGTTTAAATTTTTATTTTTTTTCCCTAATATACAAATTTCTATGGAATTCC
>JAWWMO010000083.1:87019173-87044705 GCA_035047845.1 Dendrocincla fuliginosa | reverse complement strand
CTCACTGTGGCTGTTTGAAGATTGTTAACATTGAGCCTCCTCCTTGGAATGCCACCCCTCTTAGGTTTGGGCTTAAATGGAGGTTAAGTTTGCAGTGCACAAGGCGGTGGTCTGTTTGACATTCTGCACTAGGCATCACTCAGGTATGACATGTCATGAACATTTCTCTGTTGCACCAAGACACAGTCAATGAGGTGACAGTGCTTGGTTTGAGGATGCATCCAGGTTGTCTTCAAGCTGTCTTTCTGCTGAAAGATAGTGTTGGTGATGGTGAGCTGCTGCTCTGCACAAAACTCTAGCAGGAAGCATCATCGTTGCAGTTTCCAACACCATGCTTGCCTAGTACTCCTTTCCAGGCCTCATAGTTCTTTCCTACTCTGGTGTTGATGTCACCAAGGATTATGATGTCATCTGCAGGAACCTTTTGGGTAAGGTGGTACAGGTTAGTGTAGAATTTGTCTTTTCCAGACAGATCAGCTTGGAGAGTTGGGGCATTTACGCTGAAGAGAACTATATGTTGCTTCTTGTGTAGTGGGAGGCATAAGGAGATAATGTGATTGGAATGACCTGGTGGCAGATTTTCAAGTTTGGAGGCAATGGAGTTTCTAATCCTGAAGCCAACACCTGAAATGTGACTTTCAGTTTTGCGTTTGCCTGACCAATAGAGTGTGTAGCTGGCGTCCTGTTCTTTAAGGCTGTCTACGTCATGGAGACAAACCTCACTGAGAGCAGCAATGTCGATGTTGAGTCATGACAGTTCATGGGCAATTAGAGAAGAACAATGCTCAGGAAATCCACCATCCACAGAATCGAGCATGGTTCTGAAGTTCCAACATGCGATTGTCAGTTTGAACACACCTTTGGAGGCAGGGGTATAGCTTTGTCTTTTTGTCTTCATTTGAGTTTGTCCGCAAAGAAGATGCCCGTTGGCTGCAGTAAGCCAACCGGGTGAAGGGTGGAGATGAGCTTTGGTTAGGTCACCTTTTCTAGGCCCCTCTCACTGTGGAGCAAGTGGTACTCTCCTTGAAAAAGGCTGCTTGGTCATTCAGGATGCTGCTAAACCAGAGTGTCATCTCTGGGGTCAGTCTCGAGCGACCAATGTCCTGAACTGCCTGCATGCAGGGTTGGGGCTGCAGCTTCCAGTGCACCTTATCACCTGCTGTTTCGTCCCTCAGCTGTCGCTACAGGACTTTGCAAGTGCGGGTGATCCCTTAAAGCCTGTGCAGTGTATTTTTTAGGTGAGGCACAGCATGCACAGAACTGGCCCCACCCTTTACTCCTAAGGTTCATCTGCCAGGGCCAAGTGAGCTTGGATGGTGAGAGCGAAGTCCTCAGGACATAGGTTTGGCCTTACAAGCTAAGCAGGCTCCATCTGCCTGGGTTTGGAGTTAGAATTGTCCTTCTCCTAGGATGGTTGCTGGGGAGCTAGCGAGCCCATCCTGCCCATGGACACACTTTGTCTTGACCCTTCAGTTGAGACCTGACTAGCATGGGAGACCCTACTGGAGGCATGTACCACTGCCAGCACAGCTCACAACCTCATAAGGGCACCAAGCTTCTCCCCCACAACAAGGGGATGTCCATGGAGAATTAGCTTCATAACAAAATAAGTTAACTCAATTCCACTTCTGAAATATCCCTGCCTACATGGAGCTCATCAGTTTATCATCAGACAAGGACATGACTTACTTTCATGTAATTTTGAAAGTAATAGCAAAAATCCTTCTTTTTTAAATTACAGATGCCAGAGGGCATTGCTCATGTAAATTTAGTCTTCAGAAGATCATCAGGACTTGAGTGGTTTGGCCTGTGGTCCAAGTGCTAAGCAAGTGGACTGCCGGGGAGAGAAAGTCTCATTTGGGCTTTAGGCTCCAACACTGCATGAGTCAAGCAGCTCAACCTGAAAATTACCCTAATTATGCTTTGCACTAGAAAAGGGGATAACTGCATTTAGGTGCCTGACCAAAGGACTCTCTTGAACCACTGTGGCTTTAGGGGGTGGTAGGAAATCCCCAGCACCTTAAGTGCCTGTTAATGAGCTACTAGTGAGCTTGTGAACGCTGAGATTGCTTGGTACTTCATAGTACCTTCTGCCAGGTGTTCTGCTCCTCTGGTAGCTGCTGCTCTGAGTCCACTACATGTGCAGAAGTGGCAAAGGAGGATCAGGTTAAAAGGACTGAAGGGTTGCACACAAGAGATTGAATTTATGTTATGTGGAATCTCTAGATAGCCCGTTGTGGAATTATTTGTTGATTGACTGTGTATCTAGTGTGTTTGGTCAACAAGATGGCATATTTTGTCAAACATGCATGGAATTTGCTGGAAAATGAGTTTTGTCTTTTAAAAATCTCAATGATTTCTCACTTTTTTGCATTAGGCAGAAAACAAATTTTTAAAAAGCTACAGTTCTCTGTGAAAGTAACTTGTTTGTGCTCAGTGTAGAGGCATAGGAAGAGCTGCTGTAATAGTACCACTTCTACCTGATCCCTTGACTATGCCTTTCACACGGGACAGGGATCCAGAGGGTATCTCTTGCAAGCCCAGGTAGGGATTTTTCCCTGCAGACATATTTGTGTACTGGTTAGGTCTAGGTATGCTGTTCTGGCTGGCTTTGTCCCTTCAGGCAGGCAGTCTGCTGATTGCATAGAACGTCATGCACAGAAATCCAACAATGTGCAATAGCACTGCGGAACAGTCTTGGGTTTTTTTCAGCTCTACTTTCTTGAGGCTTCAGCCTTTTCTTTTTGGCTTTGGAGCTGCATTGGCTTGCATCAATACCTAGCTTGGTCAAAGCTTGCAGTGCAAAGTTAATAGTAAGGCTAGAAATACATAGATGTGCTCTAAGTTCAGGTGCATAGTGGTAGCATTCTGACCTTGTCTAGCTCTTACTGCTACTTCTAAGATTTGATAGTCTGCAAAATAGCAACAGACCTGAAGCACTCTCCATTTAGGCAAAGAAAGAAGCTTAGTATACAAGGCGAATCCCATTGGGCATACAGAAGTTTTCAATTTCTTGAGATGAAAAAGTTGCCCAAACAGAAAATGAAACCTCAATTAACACTAGTTTTGTCTAAATATTCATCAACACATTACAATTCTAATAGCAAACTGAACAATACTTAACTATTTTTGTGTTATTTTACTGATTATTTCAGTGATCAGATTTCAAAATTAATTAAAGAGTGAAAAATAACAGCAGCATGATCACTTTTTGTCTTGCATTTGTATCATGGTACATGGCAAATTGGGTTAAAAATCACCTAATTGAGAACTGAGTTCAGATTTTCTAACCTTCAGCAAGGCAGAATTACTAGACCTTGACTGCTACCACAAATCTGAAATTACCACCTTTCAGGTATGCACATTTTGTTAACACTTTAGATTAAGTGTCTCAAATAGGGATTTAATTTAGTTTTAAGAGGAGAGTTATTGTATGCTAATTAAACACCAAATCATTCTTAAAAAGGTATTTACTGAGGTTTAACAGCTATGTAATGGAACAACTATTGCTCACCTTACATAAACAGGCTTTTAGTAATCAGTGGAAATTCAATTTCATTAAAAAGATCATATGGAAGCTTAGAAATTATATATATGAATCAGCACTTAAGGCCCTCCATTTAAAGTGTTACTAGTAGTTTAATACTTATATGTATTCAAATTTTATGATATCACAATTTTTCTCTCTCCCTTTTTTCCTTCCTAGTTATATAAATTCTGATTCCCTCATGTCTGCACAACTTTCCTTTTCCCTACTAAGTCTTGACAGAGTGGTGAGCAATATTCCTCTAAAAGAAATCTATTTCGTTACCATTCTATTTATAAACACCTAAAGGACTATTTAAACTGAATTTAATATGCTTCTGTTTGTTTTATTGTTTACTTGTTTGTTTTCCTGGCTTCAATGGTATGCATAACTCCAAAGGGCAAGTTCTAATTCCATGCATTCATCAGCACTGTCTGTACCTATATTTAACAATCTATTGCATTTTTGTTATTCAGAATCCATCAGTAAATTGCAGGTCAAAGTAAAAGAAACATCAACTCTTTCTCCCAAGAAAGGAAATTTTCATATTCTATTCCAAGATTATATACACATATGCAATCAAAGACTGGAAAGTGTAAAAATCTGATTTTCATTTTGTTTTAAAAGAGAAAGCAAAGTGCCCCCATGTTCCTGTATTTATGTGCCTCAGCCACTGTGGCCACCCCTCCCAGATGGAACAACCAGTTCACTGACCACTCAGTACCCTCCAGGCCAGAATGAGGGGTCATACAGCCAGTCAGAGGCTCCAGGGGGCATGATGTGGGCAGGCTACCAGGCGGGCCTTTTTTGATTGACCAGCCAGTCATCTGATTCCCATGTACTCAGCCGCATGGTCTGCATTGGAAGCCATGCGGCTCCCAGTATTGGAGGCCTGGTCCCCTCCCTCCCTGCCCCAAATTTGTTGCTTTGACCCAAGTAAACAGTCCAGTGATACATGAATCCAGTCCCTCATACCCAAGTGCAGCATGGACTGTACTTCCTTTATATGATGTGTGGTTGTGCCTGTGTCCTGTAGAGTGGAGAAGAGTGCCCACCTATCCTGTGGCCATCCCTCTTTGGTCCAGAAGCTCCTGGGGAGATCAGTGTGGTGATTCCTCTATGCTGAGGGAGTATTGGCTGTGGAGCTTTGTTCCTCTCAGCTGCTGCCATGCAGAGAACTGCTCCAGAGGTGTTAGCATTCATTTGACTCAGGGTTGCTGTGACAATATAATTTGAGTTCCCTTCTATAGGGTCAAGTATCTAACTGTAGCATGGAGAGATGTTTCTCTCTTTTGCTGATTCTTGAAGAGAAGTGTGTAATCTCCAACTAGGTACCTAACTGAAGAAGAAGTTCCCATTGTATAATATTTCTGTGGAATGAATTGTCAGAATTCATTTTTCTGATGGGAGAATTGAACTCATGTAAGTAATATCTTAAGTTTATCTCTCACCACAAACTACAATAAGATAATAGAGAGGCTGTCAGTCCCTCCTAACACTGTTATTCTGTATTGACTGAGGCCTTTATACTAGTTTCTTAATGAATTTGAAGAGGAAAACAAAAATACATTTAGCATACATTTCAGTAATACGTCTATCACTGGGACTACCTTTATGACTTGCATAGAGAATAGTTTTGATCCTCATAGAGACTGTAGGAAAGAACAATGTTCTGCTCTGTACAGCTGGCTTTTGAGTACTGTCTGGTAATTAAATAATAAAAAGTAATTGTTGAAATGTGAGTGTCAAAGGAGCAAGTGGGAAGACTAATTGCTGTTAGTAGACCGACATTTTTGTTCAGGCTGGATGAAATGGGTGTTGAATGAGAAAACAACTTTAGTGAAATGCAGTGTCTCTGTAAATTCTTCATCCAGTTCAAGAATGGAGCCCCGACAATACCAGAACTTTTTCAAGGAGTTAATAGTCTATATTAAAATACTGCATGATTTCTCAGTGAACTTGATCTTTAAGGATAAATATGCAAACATAATAACTAAAGGGGAAAAAATTAATTTTAAAGAAGTTGGAAAAGTAGACCAAAATCTAATTTCAGTTGGAATAGTGAGAATTGAAATGTGAGTTCTTTTTTTTGACAATGTAGCTCCTGCTTTGATTAAGATTTCATGAAGCATTTCTCTGTATAAATGAAGTCATGCAACCTCCTGAGTACTTTAACAAAAAAATCAATACACAACAAACAGGCAGTTTATAATTTAGTGGGACCCACACAACATACACAAGTGCAACAAAATAAAGAAATGAGCCAGTGTTTAACTGTATAAAACTGCCAATCCTCCAGCTGAGAAGAACTCAGCCTGTGACTGTGCTCCTAGACTTGGATAAACCCTAAAATGCTGAAATCTCTCAGAACTGTATGAAAGGAGAAAAATTAATGCCTTTGTGTTGGCATTAAGGCTGGAGGACCAAAATGAAACTGGAGTGAAAAATATGTCAGTTTAAAAAACAAAACTCCCTTCTCTCTGGTAACATTGATTTCTAGAGCTGCCTCTGAATTACATGACTTTTAAAGCTCTAAAACATCTTCTCCACTTCTGGTTTGTGTCTGGAGATGGAATTTGAAGAGTCAAATCCCACAAGAAAGGCTCTATTTGAAGCCTTTCCAAACCAATCTGGAAAAAAAACACAACTTCAGAGAGCTCAGGATAGCTTTTCATAAACATCAAAACATTTTTGTTCTCTCTACTGACAATTTACTGCAAGTGACTTGAGGTTACGTCTTCAACAGTAGTATCTTAGGGAAATACCAGCATTAAACTGTGTGCAAAATCTTGGGTGTTGTGCATGAGGAAACAAGAATAAGCCCACAGAGGTGCATTTAAATCTCAACCAATCTGTCAACTCAGTCTGTGGTCAATTAAAACAAATATACATTGGTTGAATTAATTATTTATAAGAATCATCTTATGTGAATATTTCTGGTTTATATTAAAATAATTTGTCCTAAACTTAGAAGGGGGTTGATATAAAGTACTGAAAATAAAAACGTTACAGAAGTAAGCATAGAAAACATATATAGACTTAGGAAATCACCCATTTGGTCACTCGTCAGAGTATGGCAAATGTAGTATGAATGACTTTTTTTTTTTTCCTATAAACATGAAAGTTGAGAACTGCTAGATTTGCAAAAGATGTCTACACTAGCTATATATGAACATCTTGGCACTCTTTAAAACATAATAATTCTGAAACTAACCTGTGCAGGTATAGTTTTGTACAAGAATTTCCTGCAGCTGTCAAGTCCCTGAAAACCACTCTTTTAAGGTGTATAAGTACTTCTTGCCTGCTGCTATTCTGTCCTGATACTATTTGTCTTCTAAACACAACATTGAATTTAAGGCTTTGTTGTCCTCTGTGCTGCCAATTTCCCATTTCTCTTGTTCCTCCTCTTCTCTGTGTGATGTAGAACACATGTTTCTGGGTTAACCCTTAACTCTTGACTTCATACTTATTTAAAATGAAGGGACATCAGTCTGCTCATTTCTAATCCACTGTAAAACAGAATGGACCTGAGGGTATATGAATTGCCTTTAAAGGAAACTTTGATTTTAATTGATAGATTTTTTTATTCAGAGTCCTGAAATTTTATCATAGCTGTCTAATGTGCTGAAATGAATAATTTCTTTCCTCCTTTTCCTTTTTTTTTGTACCACTGGATGTAAATTTGTTGATAGATTTACATTGTGTCTTATATGGATGGATGGATGGATGGATGGATGGATGGATGGATGGATGGATGGATGGATGGATGGATGGAGGCGTGTATATAAATATATAAAAGTAGGCAAAAGATCAGATTTTAAACTGATGTAAATTACTTTAATTCCCTTTCACCACGGATTCACTAAAAAATGCAGGGTTGCAGCATCTAAATATTTGTCCCACTGTTTCCAGTACTTGTTGCTATGGCTGTAGTGCAAAGTCCTGTTTAAAGCACAACTACAGGAATTTATGAAAAGAAAAGACAGTAACTGGAATAATTCTATATGGGGCACTAAAATCAATAAAGCATTTTTTATTAGCATACTTAAGGCTAAACTTTTAAAATTTCTGCATGAGTGAAATTATGTCAAAAGTGGAAAAGACAAGTTTTTATGTTTAAGTAGTTTGATATATTATATGCAGTCAAGGGAAATAGGATATTCTATTCCATTCCTCTTTTTAATCTATTGGACATAATTTTATAACAAAATTTCAATTTTTCTCACCACACCGTTTCCTAAAGTGCAATTGTTTCTTCTTATTGAAAGGTTTGGGGATATTACTACAAACCCAGAGGTTTGAGAAAATGTTTTTTACTTTCTCAATGAATGTTTCACTCAGGTCAAAAAAACATGGTAAGACCTGCCCCTACTGCCTAATCAAGAAACAACTTCTTGATCTTTTCTTAAGTGCCCACACTTGGTCTTTAGAACACTTAATTAAGCACCTAAATTATTTCTCTCTCAAAAGGAAGAAGCACCTGTGTCCCTGAGACATCAGCAACTTCTGTCAAGCCCTGTCTTTTGTTTTACCGCTGTAAAGACAAATCTCTCTGTTGTGTCCGTGTTCACCGTGTGTGTATGATAATTAGAAAAGGACTTCAAGTAAAATTTTTGGCTGCGCATTAAAATGTATCACTATACTTCTGGAAAAAAAAAAATTAATAATGTTCATATCTTTCAGGCTCATATACCTAAGCCTTCAACTCTGCCTTGAGATAACTTAATAAAAATAACCTGAGAAGAACATTGTTTCAAAAACAGTAAGAGTTACTGTTCTACATATATTTTGAAATCAAACCTATGTTACTTAAGTACCTAAATGTGGATTTGGGACTCTATCTTTAGGCATCTGAAATCTCTGGCCACATCTATCTTAAAACATCCGCTAACATCAGAAGGAATAATTCATGCTTATTTGAGGTCTGAATTTAAATTTCTCTGCTTTGGGTTTCCCCCTTTTCTTCCCCATCTCCCACAACTTTGTTTAATGTTTCAATCCACCTATCTCAACCCATTCTTAAACAGTATACGAATTAACAATAATAGGCAAATTAATGTTTTATCCAAATTTTGTTTCTGGGACTAAATATTGTTTCCTCTGAATTTAAAATAAAAGAATTGAGGCTAGATAAAAATAAAGAAAAAATGATGTATGATCTCTATTTATTTATTTATTTTAGGAAATAGATGGAAAGGGTATTCACTTCATCTTTCATTTAACTTTTCTAATTAAACTTTTGTAATTAAAACTTTGCAATCTTATATTTTAAAATGAGTTGAACCCTAATTTCCACTATTCTGGGTAGAAGCCAAGAGGGGTGAAAGTGGGAAGAAATGTACAGGTTAGTTTTTGTATATATGTGTGTATATGGGGGCTGTAGTCCACTTCCAACATATTTAAGTCTTTCCACAATAAAGAAAGAAAGACATGGATTTTTTTATTTTATTTTAAACAGAAGATGAATAAATCCAACAGCATTAAACTCTGCATTTTAATGTTCAGAGCATTCACTGTGGGTTGGGAAAGTTCATTTTCAGTTATTGCTCCTGGTACATTTTCTGTATCCTCTTTTTTACAGCCTTTTAGTATAAAATGTGTCAGAACACACTGAATTGCATGTTGAAAAAGAAAAATATGAGCTCCGTTGCTTAGTTGAGAGAAAAGATTCTAGAATTTGGCTAACAAATGAGTTTGGGCATCTCCCTGCATCTTGAGTGAGATGAAGTGAGCTCTTATTGACAGTAAGAGATTCCAGGATTTTAGTTAATAAAATTTGCTTTAAGAATCTGCAGTTGTTGGATTACTTTATAACAAAACCTCCCATGTTAATTGTGAAAAAGACTTCCTTTTTCCTGTGAATCTTGAGGCTGCTCAAAAATACTTCCTTTCAGAATGTCTAGAATACATCAGTATATAGAGTAGCATAGGAATTGCTACTTATATTTTGATGGCCCACATTTCTCCAAAATATCTGTGATCTCAACGTGATTAAGAATCATTGATATTTTTTCAGCACTCCTCCCTCCCTTAAAAATATTCTACTGGGTTATTTCATCTTATTCTAGGATCAACAATAAAATAGTGATCTGACAGCTAATTTTGCTGATAAAGTTATTATATCTTTAATTATTATGACTTGTTCAAACAAGATGTCATTAAAATGAACATTTAAATACACTCTTCCTTTCACATAAGTACTGCCAAATAAAATTGTGTTGAATTACATAGTTTCAGTCTTGGCAAAATTATACAATTGTAATGCAATGTATAGCTTTTTATATCATGTGTTAATTTTTTAAAATGACAGTTAAATAATTAAATTGGAATGTTAACAACAGAGCTTCTTTCTTCTGAGAAAATTAGATTGCCATTAATCTCACTTCTTGCTGATGTTTTACCTGCAGTGCTATCAGAGTTCTAAAATCCAAAGCTGAGTTTTGAGCTTTAATTTTAACTTTGAAAATCTTAGAGCAATAAAAATTCAAGATGTTACTCCAAACTTCATCATAATTATGTCACATAACATTGAGATTTTAATAATGCACTTTATTTAACGGCTCAGTGAATTCTGTACCAGTGTGGAATAGAGTTATATATACTGAAGAATACAAAGCACAAACTTTTACACAATTTTGTCTGACCGTAAGGTATTCAAAGCTCTTGGAGCTCTGAAGACCTAGAAGGATTTGGTTTGTTTTTAATTTTAGTTACCTGTGAAGGAAAATATTGTCCATCTGCCCAAATTTACAGAATGATGCTAAATGCTACCTGGCTGATGAATTAGTAAGGAGCTGAAAATACAACCAATTCATGTTAATTTTAATTTTTTTCTTCAAAAAAAGAGCTTGGCCTAACAAAACCATATGATATATTCTTTGAAGCAAGTTGCATAGCAATAAAAGTTCTCTGTGTAAATATTTATTTGTACAAGATGCTTTTCACTGCAACTGTGCTTTATAGGCCATGCAGGAATTAGTTCAACCAACAGTGAAATGTCATCACCTCTAGAGTAAAATGTGGCAGTCGTTTAACAATGAACATAAATGATACAAAACAGTATACAGTGAATTAAAGGTATTTAAATACTTTATTCAGTTGAAACTGTAGAGAATATTTAAGTTGGCATAATGTATTTACTCAGTTTGGACTTTGTCCAGGATGCTGCAGTTAACAATTTTAGCTCTTACGAAATGTGCCAGGGGATATCTAATTAGCCCACTTGGTCAGCGTCATAGATTTATGTATAGTGCACAGATAATACCTCCAGCAGCATCTTAGCACGGCATTGATTCAGTGCAGAGCCAGAATGAAGAATACCACCTACTGAGTGACCAACACCACTTCCTACAACAGCTGGGTTTTCCTTGGAGGTCTTCCATCCCAATTACACAGCAGGCCCAATCTTGCTTAGTTTATGAGATCTGACAAGATCAAAGCCCAAGGTGGTATAGCTACAGACTTATACTGTCTTGTGTATTTGGCTTGCTAGCAAATTTATGTCAAATACATGTATCAAATGATTTCTAGTCAGTTGCTTTAGTCATGTGGGTGAGTGTATGAAAGAAAGAGGAAAAAAGAATTATTCCAAAACTAAATATATATATATATATATATATATATATGCATTGGAACAGTCACAAAACTTGCCTTTGTCTTCTTCACCCTAACAGGCTCTTCAGCTCTATTCTCTCCATTTGCATTGAGGAAAGACCAACAATTTCTGTTACTTGTTTGTAAAATTATTTTAATACACATGTAAAGTTTCTTTTGACCAGTCTATTTTTCAACTCACTTTGAAATAACTGTTCAGCTAGGTAGTCTTAATGTATGTCCCTTTACGCATTTGTTCCCTTCTGGAATTAATGCATATTGTATTAGTCTTCTAAGACACTGCCAAATGAACAGAAGGAAACATTACTCATTTTCCCTCATAATATCCATCAGAGGGTTGTGCTGTAAGCAGAGTCCACCCGTGCTCTTCCAGAGTGTTTTAGTTTAAAGGGACCAGTGTGGTTGAGGACATCCGAACACATGTGCTCATGATTTACTGCATGCACAGATGGTGAACATGTTCAAGACCCACTGGCTAGTGGGAGTCACTGGCACAGTGACGGGTCCTCTGCACTAGTGCATTGTGTTAGTCATGAGTGAAACAGTGTGTGAAGCCCAGTGTAAGTGCAGCACACAATCTTATGCCTTCCGGGAGTTGTATCTGGAAGCAGAACAAGAGTTGTGCAATACTTGAACTTCACATGTCACCATACCTAAAGGAGAGGTGTTTCCTAATGTCAGCCAGACCCTTTCCACAGGGCAAGCTCAGAGGTAAGAGGAAACAAAGAACTTAATTACTCCAGTCCAAGTACTAAATACATGATTTCCAGACTCCTCTCAGGTTTGAGCCCTTTTCTTCACATCCTTGCTTGACCTCCAAGGAATCCAGCCATCCATTATTTATTAGAATGTTATTTGCAGTGCTAGCAAATTATTCACCACCCCATGACACCATCTCAATGTTTTTGCTTGTAGCCTTGGTGGAGAGCCATCTTTTCTTCAAATGGTAAAGAGAATGAACTAATAATTCCACTGATAATTAAGTAATTGTGTGCCAATTATTAACCCACTTTAATAAAGTTTTCCCTTGTGCCCAGATCTTGGCCTTCAACATGTCTAATTCTTCTAAGAAGAGTATATTGGGCCATGTACTCTGTGCAAGCATATCTGTGTGGGCAAACACAGTTTATGGAGTCTGGATACAGTAGTAACCTATCAATTCAGGAGTACAGTAGTTTTTTGCTTAATAACCTCTCATGTGACTGTGATGTCACAACAGACTGAAGTGAACTGCTGGATATAACAACAACAACGATTTTAGAGTACTATTTAGTTAAGAGATTTTATTTCTATGGCTGTTATTTTCCTAATGATAATGAAATTAATATAAATCCTGCTTAGAACCTCACACCCCAGCCCCAGTCAATGTATATGGGACCTATATGTACAGCACTGAATTTTTATTTTCCAGTCTTATCTTCCACATACTTGGAATCAAAATTATTTCTGTCGGATATCTCCCCAGCTGTCCTCATCAAAGAAAACAATCAACTAACAAAATGACAGTTTTAGTACCATGATTTATATAATTTTTATCTCAGTAATTACTTGCCTTCTCTCGAAGTCTGCTTATACTTCCAAAATGTTTACAAGTGACTATAATGAACTAGTGTTGAAGTTTCTCTGTTCATTGTTTATTGCTTGTGGCAATGAAGACTGATTGAGAGACACTGCTTTGGTATTTCTTTTCAACCTTGAACAGCATAGTAATAGGTAGGTGGATTGACAGGTAGACTGATATTGGCAGGGGTGGGGGAAGGAATAGGTTGTTTGACAGATCCTGTCTTTATGGCATGTGTACACTGATCTCCAGAGTAAGATATGTGTTAGTACCAATTCCTTTAGTTTAAATCTTACTGTCTCTTGACCTTTGCTTCAGTACTTATAGCTGGCAAAATATGTATATCGTTCAGAATTTCAGTTTTCATTCTTAATGGGTAATGTATCAGGCCAACTTCAAATCACCTGCTACTCTTATTAGTACCCTTCCTAGTGTATTGAGTGCTATAGAAAATGTGTATTAGCTATTATAAGAGTAGATTTGATTTTAAATCCAAAGTTCAACTACATTTAGAAGAGTAGTATTACTTTTATTGTATAGTAGTAAGTCAGTTTCTGTTGGCGCTAAGTGGCAGATATGCATTTTTTCATGTTATAGGATCTGTGGATAATATGTTTCAGATTACCATCATATACTTAGTTTAAAAAGCTGCTCTTCCCAGTGGTGTGGTTTGCATTTTTTTAATTTTATTTTATGAGAATTGTCAGAATATCCCCAAGCAAGAGAAAATTATTCTTCACCTCAAATTTCTGCTTCTCTCTCATTCTGTCTGCATACTCAGTTTAAAAATCCTCTCTTTTTCTGTTTCAGAAAGCTGAGATGTGAGAGTAAAAGGTGATTGAGAATCTGAATGCTAAACAGCACAGGCCAAAAGTATCTTTGTTGGCACTTGTGAACTGAACTGGGACAACACAGCTGTATCTGAACATTAATTCCTCAATAATTGATGATTAATCTATTAAAGTTTAATGGAGAGTTGATAAGTAATGGTCTGGCTGCCATGTCACTTGATTGTAAATATAGCAACTTGCCTGGAAACATGTTTTTCCTTTGGTCCATCAGAAGCAGACATAGAGGAAGGAGAAAGGAGGAAAGAGAAAGCTAGATGCAGGGAGAAGATATGTATGCGAGAAAAGTTTGGGTTATGGAACCTGTCTGGATCATGGCAGGCACAAAGCTCTGCTGGCAGTGTGTGAATCACTCACACAGGCACCTGCTTCATTGCCATTCTGTGCTACACAAATCAGTTCTAGTGCACTCCACAGGCCTCCTGAGAATATCAGGTTGAGCAACTTAAGCCCTTTTTATGAAAACATTCTCAAAGCCTAGACAGGGGTTTAGGCAGGAAGAAAACTCAACTCCAAACCACTAACAAAACCAAACCACTTGCAACAGAGTAAGTTTATTTCTGTATTTCTTTGAGAAACTGTTGGAGGTGAAGGATTGCACATATTATTGTAAAGTGGCAGTGCCTCAGCAGGCTGTCCAAGAGATGAAACTGATAATCAAAGCCCAGTTTTAGGAAAATCTAGAGAACACATGGCATGAGAACTACTTTTAGCACAAATAGCTGATATTGTCTTCACAATTACTAGTGGGTTTACATCTGCAGGCACTAAGCTGTAGCCTTGCACCTCTTTCCAGACACACCAAGACTTGTGTGTGCATGAAATTCACTAGTAGGAATGAGACCGGTATCTTCTATAACTTCTATTTTTATCTCCTACCAATCATATATCATCAGGAAATGGGAATTAGGAATGTGTATCTGTTTCTGCGGCAAAGTACCAACAAATACATTTGTTGCATTTGAGTATTTATCACATTGGATGTTCTAAGATGATTTAAAAAGTGTTTATCTTTCTATGGCACTTTGGGTAGATAAGAAGATTTAGCATGAAATGGTTTCATCCCATTCATCTGATGCTGCTCTGTATTGTGCCATAAGGTGGGTAGAGCATTATGCTACTTGGGTCAGGCAGAATGCCTGATAGCCAAAACAGTTTGGAAAACCAGCTCATAGAGTGTGTAAATGAATGACTCATGTTTTAGGTGGTGTATTATTTGAATATTTCTGTTCAGAATGGGTCATTTCTAGTTCTATACATTTTAATCACGAAGCAAGCTTTTGCTATCAATCTTCACTATTCACTTTCCTTCATCACTGTGATGGAAAATATCTTCTAGAAAAAAGCACAGTCCTAGTCTGAAGCTATATTCTGGATTCCAAAGGAAAATGACTTGAATTCAAATATTTTTTTTTTAACTTAACTGTGCTTCACTTTCTTTTTTTTAAATTAATGAAATTATTGATGCATTATAAAGTTTTATGTACTAATGCCTGAAAAAAAAAAAGCTATAAAGATTATGGAGAGTTAAAACAGCATTCCCAACAGTGATAGAATGATCTAGAGTTGTTGGGCCGGTGGAGCTGCTCACTGTGATACTTCTCATTATATTTGAAAAGACTCAGTGGTAAGTTTTAAACCAAGCAAATTAATAAGGAAACAATTGCATTTTCCTTAATTTAAAAACTAATAACTGCCCATCTGTGTTCTCAGACACAGTCAGTTTAGAACACTAAAGAAATTTTATATTATGACAATTCTACATAGCTTTAATGTGTGATAACGCCACAGATATTTTAAGTCTACACTTTAGCAAGAAAAATATTATAAATTATGCTTTATTTCAATGGTTCTAAATGCTGGTAGGACAATGGTGAAGTCTGAATGACAAGCAAAACCAGCTGAAATATGACAGATTAGGTTATGATGAAAACATGAGCCTAAGTAAACACCATGTGATTTAGAAGATTATATTTTAATGAAAACAAATATTTTTGAAGATACTTATAATTCAGAAAGGAAGAAAGGATTATTAATGTATATTTATATCCAAATACATAAGAGAAGTATTTTTTAAAGTAATTTATTTTAAAGTCTATATGACATGATTGAAATTTCTATAGGGAAAAAGATATTCAGTCTCAGTGTTGCTGTTGTAACTGAGAGAAATCATGTGCCAAGGTCTGATATGTGCCTAAAGAGGTAGAGAATTTTTTTTTTCTATTAATCATATACCTCAGAGTATCTTAAGGTAGAAAGTAAAAAAGATGTTTGACTTATAAAACTGTAAGAACTGTAGGTGCAGTTACTAATACATACTTAATAATTATTCAAAAAATTGCTATTTCAGTTAAACAAAAACAAAGCTCTAGAATAAAACCCTATACCAGTAATGTAGACAAACATACATTTACTCTGACTTTATATATATCAGAGCATTTACCTTAAAACAAAAACAAACAAACCCCCCCAAAAAAAAATCAAAACCAAAAACCAAAAAACCCCCCACCAAAAACAAACTAACAAAAAAACCCCGAAAAACACACACAAAAAAGCAAAAAGAAAACAAAAACCATGTACAAGCCCCACAAAACCAGCTCTATGGTTGTAACTGTAAGCTGCTGAAAGCATTCCAGGCTCTCTTTGATAAAACACAGTTGGGTGTAGCCATACCACCGATTAAAGGCTGGATGTTCCATACGCTCCTCCTCCAGAACGTTAGGAAGCTTACAACATGTAGTACCAGGCACATAGTTACCTGTTTCAATCAGCCTTTGTCACTCAGGTCATAGAAGCAGTTTGACCTCCTCTATGGGCTCACTCATAACATTCAGTCTCAGGGGGTCCAATGGTCTACCCAGGATCCTGAGTCCCAAGCTTACTTGGGAATTTCATGCAGTCATATAAAGTCTGTATTCAGGCCTTCCCTTCAAGTGTCTTTATTTGTCCTGTTGAATCAAATAGTAATAAAAGCTATATTCATGAAGTGGAGAACTGGAGAAGTTTCTTTTCATCTTGAAGAAATATTACATCAAGATGGTGCCTGTGTGTGTGGGGCAATAACAGATGCACAAAAATTTTTGACTAAGAGATTAATACAAGACCTACAAGAGAGTAAGTCAAGGACTGGCTCATTGAAGAAAAATTCAGTAATTCAGAAACACATTTGGGGTTTGGGTTTTTTCTATCTTAAATTTATTATGTAAATAACAAAAACAATAGGTTTCATTGGATAGGCAGAAGTTGGTATGATGCCAGACATCAAACATCTTATTTCCACCTAAGCAATAGTTATCTATTCTTTTAATTATTTTATCTTGTTTGTGCACAATGATTTCCATCTTCCACTTATGAACAAAACAGTAGCTACACATGTTGCATAACATTAATCATATTTCAAAATCATATAAAATCTTCATAATTAGCAATGTATTTAAAGGAATTTGCTCAAGAGGGAAAGGCAAACCTGTTGCAGACTGACTGCATAGCAGCTTGACAAAGTCTGCAATTAAAATCAAAGGCCAACCAGACTCAGATGCCACTGCTGGAAAAGTAAAATCTGTAAACAGGCATCTGGGTTCTTCATCTGCCAAGACTGTCCCTTGAGTGGTTAAATTGTCTGGCTTCTGTGCATGAACTGACAAGAAAAACAAACCAGAGGGGCCTATGTTTGACATCACCAGTAACATAGTAATGTCAGATCCATCTTCAATGTAGTATGAAGACTTCTCAACTCTCGCTGATCACTTGTGAGACTGGAAAACTTTTGGCTTCAACATATGCCTGATTTTGGCCTCCTATAGTCTAAAACTGTTCTTGTAATGAAACCATTGAGCCTTTATATAGATTTCACTAACATTTCTTTTTTTTTTTTTTAAGAGTTGCTATTGTTGCATTTTGTGTGACAAAGGCAATGGAAAATATATTGTTCTATATAAAAGTCTGTGCTTCTGCAGAACTGAAATTTGGATGCTTGAAACATCTACATTTGAAATTCAGCAGTGTCATCAAACTCCCAGCCTTCTCAAATATGAAGGTAGATAAATTTCTGAGACCTACTGCTAAAGAAGGTTTAGATAAGACTGTAAAAAAACACCATATCTAATTTCTTTGCTTCCATAACTTTGGCCAAAAGTTGCCCATGCCATGTTACAGTCACGGAGCTGGACTTCCCCATGGTAAAGGTCTGTATTAGAAGTTGTTTTGCAGAAACAGGACTTTAATTTTTCATACAGGTAATTTTAATAGCTTTTATCATACAAGTTAAAGCTTTGAGGGGAAAAAATTGCCTTTCAGTCTGTAATGTCACAGCAGGAAGGACCTTCCTTCTGATACGGTTAAAGCAGCAGTGTAGGCAGTTATAATCTGCAGGTCTTAGAGCTGGCCGGGTTTGTTTGTGTCTTATCTGCAATAGGAATACTTTATCAGAACCTCAATTTTCTGGCTACAAAGTGCTGTATGATAATTTTATTCCGTATCTCTTAATGAGCACTTATTATGTTTGATAGGGTTTTTTCTCCCATTAGTCTTTCCCTGCCTAAATTTCTACTATTTGGCAGTAGTCCTCTGAGCTACTTCCTTGTCTGTTCAGTCCTTCTGTTCCTAGGATGATGGCCTCAGCTCTCTTGGTTTCCTTCTGCAATTTGCTTGCTTCTCCTCATCATTGTGCATTATTTCTTCTATCTTGAATTCAGCTCTCCTGAATGTGCATGGCATGAATCAATAGCAGCATTTCAGATGAGTTCTACCTAGTGCTGTGTACAAAGACATTAGTGTCCACCCATCCTAGAATACTACCTTTTTTCCCTTTTATTTCTGCCTATAGTATTTGTTAGATCAGATTCATGTTGTGATAGGTAAATAAGCACTGATCTTCTTACTCACTTGCTTAGAGTTTGATAACTCCTTTGTCTGTATCACAGACTCCTGTTAGGCCCTAAGGATGAGGTTCATGTCCTATGAACATTTGAATTTCATCCTTTTTCCATTACTCTTCAATCTTCTGCATTTGCCAGAGAGAGGAACCAATCAATGCAAGTACCCTGCTAACAGTTCAACCTTTGTGTATACCATATTTTGTCAATTTGTATCATCAGCTTTTTCAGCAACAAACCATTATTTTTACCAAACTCATTTATAGGCCATCTGAGCAGCTCAATCAGGAGACTAGCCTTAGATTTGTCACCATTCAATCCAATAATTTCCCTGTCAGTAAAAAACCTGTTGTCTGCCTTACAGCTCTTCCCCTCTTTTACCATCTCTCAACATCTCTACATACCTAATAACTTTTGATACAAAAACAAATTCCATATTTAACTAAGTTCTTATTTAACCAAATATTATGGAGACCTGGGATAAAGGGAAGGGGTTTAAAACTATTTTGCTGACTAAATGCAAAGGTATGAGGCAAATTCATTTTACTTACAAGAGGAAAATTCGTATAGTAACAGAGATATGTTATTTTATTTGCGTATCACATATTACACATTTTTTTCTAGACATTTAAGCTCTGTGTTCTGTTGTTCACATCAAGCACTCTTTTATTGAATTCATCTTTGCTGCAAATATTTTGTGGGCTGCATGCAGTAAAGGTCCTCTTCAGCATCCCATGATTTTCAATAGAAAGGGGCAGTATGAGTGCCTGTTATGTGTCAAGAGCCCTTCAGAAGATTTAAGATGGAGGTAACATAATAGTAAGGGTTACATGCTTTCACTCTCAAAAAAAAATGGTGACATTTAGGTATTTGAAAATAAGTAAATTAGGTGCATAAATTAAATTTAAGGGAATTTAAGTAAATTTCATTTAATCAAAATTCTTCTTTTCCCTTTGGGGAAAAAAGAAAAGACAATTAAAGAAAATAGTATAATTGTCTGCAATTGGAAAGAAATATTCAATGCCACTTATGACAGGTTTTACAGTACAGACTTTGATAGCAGTACTGACTATAATAAGCTCTTGTATTTTCAAGTTCACTTTTTTAAATCTTAACAAAATTATCTGATAAAGAAAGGAAAAATATGTATTAAATATATTTGAAAATTATCTTTGATGTGATTTCAGTACTTCAGTACATTATATGAATTTTGTGCTGGATATTTAATACCATTCACACAACCACTTTATAGTGTTCCCTCATAGCGTTCCATTTATAAGTTCCCCTAATATAAAGGATTAAAACAGCCTTAAAATGTGACTCTTTGAAGAGGTCTGCGAGGAAGGAGAAGTCATACAGGTGGAGTTATGTTGCATTATTACAGGATGTTTTTCAACATGTCCAGTAGTAAACGGATATGTAAATTGTTATCATTGCCTGTGAACTCTTTGAGGCAAGAACCTGTTCCCAGTGTTCCATGGAGGCCCAGGTACTTTTATGGAACTGTATAAACGCATCAGGATTAAAATGTGTAAGGTTGGAGGTTTTTGCCCATCACTTTTCTTATGTACTAAGGTATTAAAATCGAGGGCTCCACTAATCTACCTTGTGAAATACCTAATTTGTTTAGCTTCAGTGCACAGAGTCACAGGAGAGTTAACAGAGGGCTCTCCTATAAGTCTTACATCTTGTGACAACACAAAGCACCTCTCAGATGTTAATACACTGTGGGGCTTTAAACTTCATCCATTTTGCAAATATGACCTGAAAACAAAATTCTGCTTCTTAGATTTAAATACTCCATTTCTTTGAATTTTTTAAGTTAAATATAACTAGAATTTTATTTCAAATATTAATGAAAAACACTTGCCCAAAAATTCTAAGAAATCATTTGGTTTATCTCTAAAATATTTAAACTACTTTCTAATGTTAATGTTCACTTTTTAATTTGTTTTATTAAAAGGTTAAGATGCCAGAATTTTCATAATTTATACAGACAAAGTTTCCTCACAATTTCAGGTTAAATACTTTTGTTCTTGAATTTTCATTTTTATCAAGCTAATTTTGTCCTAAATTCTGAATCTAGGACCATGATCAAAGTCAAAATGAGCAAATGAATAGCTGCCACAGATACCTGATTTTAAGCATCTGGTTGAAAAAAAAAAAAAAAGGGGGTTAAAAATATCACAGACTCTTTTCATCCAAACTGTTAAAAAAGTACTAAGGTAAAAAGAATCATGAGATTCAATTTTCAGATAGTTTTGAATTAGTGTTTTCATTGAAGACCAAAAAGCATGCATTTATTTAATGCACTAGGTTACATCATGTAAGTTAAATATGAAATATAGTGTCATGAAATATTTCTCTGGACTTATTCCAGGAAACTTCTCTCTCTCTGTATATATAAATGTGCAATGGTTGCACCACCCATTTTCCCTATGGTTTCTATCTCCAAAGAAGGTAGAAAAATTTACTGTCTTAGATCTGAAAGTTGCCAAGTGGACCTTCCTTTGGGAATCATCTTCATTACTGTAATTCTTAGAAGCCCAAGACATGGGCCAATACTCCTGGTGCTAGTCACTATACAAACAAATTATGTATGGCTGTGTCTTTCTATAATGCTAGCCAAGACCAAATTAATGAAAATAAACAACTGTAGCTGTATCTGCTGCTGACTAAAAGCCAGAATACAGTCATTAGTCTTCTGCGGGATTTACAGAAGGAAATAAATAAAATTATGCAGTGAATTTAGTAGTGCAGAAGATCTAGTTTCTAGACAACAGAACACAGTGGTGATATATTTAGACATATACTACCTTGAATTTTATTGTTTCTATCAATGCTGCTTTTTCGGGTTTTTTTTGACTGACTGTGACTTTCAGGGTAGTTTGATAGATGAATGAAGGCTAATTTTCTGTGAATGTCCTGAAAGCATTAGGGAAGAACCACTTAAGTGTCTGAAGCCACTATCCTGCCCTGCTCCCTGCTGGAGGGAGTAGAGAAGGTGTCTCCAAGAAGCCTGTTTTAGCTAGTCAGGTTATTCATCGTGGTTCATGGTTCATACATTTGTGATAAAGCAGTAGATGACATCATTTGAAAGAAAACTCTACAGCATAATTTAAGAAAGTGTCTGTTCTGAGTTTATAATCATGAAAATAAATCAGAATAAAAGGATTGAATTGTAGCAGGTAATTCAAAGAAAATGCATATTATGCTAGTCCAGTCTGCCACTCCTACTCAGTCTGAATGATAGTAAGCAGTCTTAATGAAGTGTGTTGGTTAGCCATTGAGTAAGTGCTATTCTGTGGAAGGAAAAAGCAGAATCCAGAAGGTGATGACTACAATGTAGTATTTAATCCTTAGAGCTTGCTAAAAATTGAGCCTTTGGCCACATCCAGATATGCTCAAATATATTTTGGATGAATTATATGTTTTCTACCATCTTGATTGTCATTTTCCCCTTCGTGCTGAAACAGTAGACTTACATGGTCTGCAGAAGTCTTTTACTCAGGCACACAATGACTAATTAACGTTCTTTCTCCTTTTTCCATTTGGCAGACATGAGAAGTTACCAAACCAGAGATACATTTAGCACGCTCCTTGAAAGTTTTGTAAGTATGAAATACATGAAGCTACCACCCCTAAACAGGCATACAAGTAAGTACACAAGCAGTACTTTCAAGTACAGATATGCATTTAGAAACAAAGACCCTGCCCAATGGATTCTTGAAGATAAATTCTTTAGTGCACAAAAATGTCTAATAGATTCTTGTAGATAGATAAGAGCAAACACATTTATTGTGAACTAGGTGCTTGCCGTCTTATCTAACATTATCTCTAAGATGCTTCTGCAACTTCATCTTCTCACAGTTGATGTACTTTTTTAGTGCAAAAGCACACCACCCATGATGATAATTGAGAAAATAAAGAAATTATGATGAATTGCTTGCATAGACTCCATCATGTTTATATACCCCCATCATCTCCTGAAAACAATGTCATAATCAACAATATCAAGTTTCATAGAAGCAGACAAAAAGTGGTTTTCCAAGTAGTTGGTAAGTTAAATGTCATCACGTTTCCTCTAGTAAATAGCAGTACCAGCATGCCAAAGAAAAGGGCAGTTTTGAAGGCTAAGAAATATTTTGAAAATTTGCATGGAAAAATAGATTTTATTTTCAAATGGTCAGCAAGAGCATTTAATGCAGAGAAAAAGAGTCTTGAATAATAGAAGCTCCTTTTAGGTAAATTTTATGAAAAAAAAACCCTGTGATAAGTTATAAAAATAATATGTGCCCTTCAATACATTCTGCTCAGTGAATATGTAAGTGCTTTTGAATCTTTTATGCCTACATGCAGGAAACTGATAAATTTTGAACAAATTTAATTGAAATCACCCCTGGAGTGAGTCTGAAGGAAGGATTAAATTTAATGGTCTCACAGAGTGTCATACTGTAGCACTTTACTGCTAGCTCTGAACTCTATATTTTTTCCCAATAAAAGATTCTAAACCTCAATCAGCACAAGAATGTGAGTTTAATCACATCTCAGAATGAAAATCACTTTGCTTTGCTCTGTAATGAGACTGAAGGAAGATGTTGAGGCAGACAATCACAAAATTTAGTTTCACTTTAGTGGCATGATGAAAAGACATGGGATTTTTTTCCCATATGATTTCAAGTGAGTTGTCTTTTATCTCAAGTAATGTGTCAAGGTACTATTTAAAAATTATGAATGACATTTTTTGTTAGGTCATTGAACCTGCATTACTCTCAGTGGAATGTCCTCGTCTTATCTGGGTGCAGATATATCTTCAAATATGTAATTCATCATCATCTTTGTACTATTCATGATCTAAAGATGAGTGGCTTCATCCCCAATTTTTATGTCTGGCAGCAACTTTTGATGGCTTGTAGCCGAGTGTTGTAGTAGAGTATTGTATTGCTTCTGTTGGAACATGGCAGAATCCAACACTGTATGAGTATTTTACTGTTACAAGGTGTATATATCCTTTTATTTTGTTATTAAGTATTTCTGACTCTGTTGCACTTCTGATTTGGTTACTGTATGATGGCCTGTTAAAGTAAATTTTTCACCGCTAGGAGCTAACTGGATTCTTGTCTTTGGTGTCAAATATGAAACCCTGTATTCCTCTTGACAAAAACACTGTGGAAGCATAAAGGAAGGTGATGTCTGTGGGAAGTGAGTTTTGACCATTTAGACAGTTTGTACTCTGAGCTCTGGATTTTATGCAATAGCTAACTACTCTGCTAAATTAGGTTGTAGTTGTGAGAAGCACCCAAACAAGCAATTTTTGCTCTCTATTTTAATTACACCTCAATTTCTCTTGTTTGAAATCAAAATAGCAAACCCAGCTGTTTACAAAAGTATTGTGAAGATAAATTAATTAATCTATGCAAAATTAAGATAAATTAATTTATGTGGTGAGGAATGCCATGGAAAATGCTCATGAGGGAAGTAATAATTCTATATTGAAGAAGGGCTTGAGTTAAAGCTGTGTGAAGAATTGATTTTTCACTTCATTGGCTGACCTGAAAAATTGTGGAAAAAATCAATTTTGGACCAACCTGAAATGATTTTCTTTCATTTTTCTCATGGGAACATAAATATGGGAAGTAATATATAAGTTTTGGCTCAAACAAAATATCTAATTTGTCTGGAAGTGAAAAATTTCATTGTAATCTTCATTATTCATATCTTTTTAACAAATTGCAGGTAAGGAGTGTTAAGGAAATCATCTCTTCCAGCTTAATATTGACAGTTTATTTTGAAAATCGAGTAGCAAATGTTGGGTTTGTTTGTTTAAACCCCAATCCCTCCTTCATTGGTGAAATGCAGTTGTGAGTGAAAAAAACTACAGATAAAATTGGGTCTAGATCATAGCTGTAACGAATCAGGTTTGATGAGCATGCTGATGGTTGTATTGACTTAAGCACAAAAATCACCTGTTTTTTTGTAGACACATCACCATACTTCATCATCTTCTACTTTAGTCTTCACAATTTTGAATATTCATGCTTTACCTTTTCACAACCTATTTCAATGTCTAAGTGTTGTTTAGGCAATTGCATGTTCTCCTTCTGAACCACGTCTGATTAGTACATCTGTCCCTTCAGTATGTATACTTCAATGGCTATTAGAGAAGTGCCAATGTTATGATAAGTTCCCAATGTCATGACAGTAAAGTGATTCTATATAGATTATAAAATATCACCAAAGCTCTTAGTTGTTGACACACAGCAATTTCACTATGCAACCCTGTAAACACCACTCTTTACTAACCTGCCAGATGGCTGGTCAACCAGTAGCTCTGTCAGCTTGGTGTGCCACACTTTTCTAGCCAATGCATGCAGTGTATATGCACTGTATAACCCACCCAATTAGCAGTATAGACAAGCAAAAGAACTCGGGGATATTCAGTCCACAAAAGATCAACCCTAGCCTGATGTTACAGTCTCCCACTGGTAAAAGACTCTAGTTTCATTTAGATAGTGTAAATATGATGAAAAATGTGCCTTTAAAAAAAGGATGAACAGGCAAAACAAAATGCTAAACAACTGGTGTTAAATCATGGCAAGGCTTCGTGAATGAATATTTACAAAAGCTCTACCCATGCTTGCTACAAGCGTGCTGGTGGATAAAAAGGCCAATGCAAGATGGGGAAGTCCGACTGAAAAAGGCACAGTGGAAAGTCTCCATCGGCACTACTGGCAAGGCACAGTTCTTCCTGCATTGCCTTTTTTCCTCAAGACTGATTCTGCATGTGTTCTCAAAGGAAGCAGCAGCATTATGAATGGTATACTTTCATTTCTCCTGACTGGAGGCCAGAGTGGACCATCGATGGTGGTCAATATGGCCAAGGCTGAGGTATTATTTCAGGGAGTCCTTGTATCTCCTCTTCGGGGCTCCTCTCTTGTGGCAGCCGGTGGCGACTTCACCATAGAGCACAATCTTAGGGAGGCGGTGATCCTCCATCCTGGAGATGTGCCCTGCCCAGTGCAGATGCATTTTCAGCAGCATGGCCTCAATACTGGTGATCTCTGCCTGTTCAAGGACAGACACATTAGTCACGTAATCAGACCAGTGGA
>JAWWMO010000083.1:86874208-87019073 GCA_035047845.1 Dendrocincla fuliginosa | reverse complement strand
GGGGAGCTAGCGAGCCCATCCTGCCCATGGACACACTTTGTCTTGACCCTTCAGTTGAGACCTGACTAGCATGGGAGTCCCTACTGGAGGCATGTACCACTGCTAGCACAGCTCACAACCTCATAAGGGCACGCAAGCTTCTCCGCCGTGATAAGGGGGTGTCCATGGAGAAGTACTGGTGTTAAATAAGCACTATTTAAAACTTTTGCCAATGACTATGTAAGTATACTACCAGAATGCATACTAGGGAGATGAAATGAAACAGCACAGGTAACTGGGTGCAAGAACTCAGAAAATATACCATTTTTAGAAAGAACAAACCTTCTATTGTGGCTGTTTCTATGGTTGGGTATTAGAATTTTTTGGAGTCTTGCTACCTCCTTTTCAAATTATGTACCAGCAACACAAACTTTGTTTCTGTGCTTTTTGGAACAAGAGACAGAAAGGAAACATATTTAAAGTGTTCTTTAATAAACTTATTACACTGGTACTAGTGTTTGCACATATCATGTATAAAATATATAAACATAAACTTTTCATACAAGTGTGTGTGCATGTTTTCACTTTTTGTCAGTACTCTCACCATTCATTGCAGTATTTCGCAACAGACAAATTAGTAGGTGTTTGAATTTTATCCTTCAGTCTTACTTGTAAAAAGGATGGTAGATTTAAGTAATTTCTTCAATATATGTTTTTTTTTTTCTTGGGAACAACCTCTTGATATTGCTCTTCCCCTCACTGATCAATTAGATGTCTGGCATTTATAGATGTTGTTTGGGTTTAAGTCATCAACCAGAGATGAAGAGCAGTGAAAAAGGCTGTTAAGCACCTCCACTCCTGGCATTGGTACACAAGAATCCTTGAAATAAGAAACCAGATTCACTTTAAATGACAGAATCCATGTAATCTTTCAGTTAACCAAGTTACCACACCTGTTAGCCCCATAGCTAGGGCTACACAATCTCTACCCTCTAACTTCATCAGCTCCCTCCTTGCCTCAGTGCCAGAGAGAGACTCCTGGTCAGTACCAGTGTGTTGTGTAATCTCTGTGATCTTCACAGACTGAAGAGTTATAATTTAACTTATTTTCATTGCAAGTGCTTGCCCACAGAAAGTTCACTGGAGGTGAAATTAATTTCACACTTCTAAGTATTTGCATTCCAAACTGAATGTAGGTTGCATGTTTTAGTCTGAGTTAGATTCATGCTATTTCTGGCAGTCCTAGGATATGCACAAGAACAGATGATTCTCTGTGTAATGATATGGAAGAATTAATGGAAAAATATTTTTCAACAGATCTGGAATCCAGAGAAGAATTCCAAGGATTCTGCTCATACCAGTACAGAACTGACTTTACAGTCCCTAAGGATTGTTGAAATGAAGACAGAGAACTACCTGGACTAACCTCTGACTTTTTTAGGATAGTAAGACTACAGCACAAAATTTGTCAGTCATCTGCATTGACATTCTAAGATGGAGTTCAGGGAATTTCCTATATCCATGACTTCTTTTTTTTTTTTTTTTTTTGTTTTTTTCCCCAGGAGAGGAACTGGAGAAATCACATAATGAAGAACAGGTGAAAGAGTTTTTAGAGCAAACTCATCATATGAATAATAAAAATATTACTAGGATAAATGAAATTAATGAAAGAGCTCAAAAAGAATTTGGATTTTAAACATAAAAGCTACTGATATGAACTATTGATTTCTTAGATATAACTGAATATTGCAAAAAAACAAGATGTCAAGGTCTGAGGCCAGTCCTTGAAAATAACTCCAAAAGAAAAATCAGGGATCTTCTGACCAATCTCCAGAAAGAAAAATATAGACTTCCGATTTCCACAGAGGCAAATTAGCAATCAGAAAAATGTCCTTAAACAACACTTTAGGAGATGCTGGATGAGTGAACAAGGTCAAATATATCTGTTGCTTCTCTTTTCAGAGACAGGGTATAGGGCAGAATAGGTAAAAGTCTGTTTCTCTGTTGGGAGGTCACTCCTTTCTATCTCTGGTATCAGAACAGGTTTTGTCCCTGTACAGCTTTAGAATAAATAAATTAAAAGGTAAATACATTCCTAGACTAACCTATGTCTTATTCTGGGGATTTTCTCCAAATCAGTCAGCCATCCTAATGAAGACTAATAATTATCAATGTTTGATGTTTAATGAAGAAGAGGTGTGAACATATAAATGGGTGTGCTAGTTTTGTGCTGGAAACTCTGTTGATAACCCAGGGATGGTTTTGCTGCTATTGAGCAGTGCTTACACAGAGTAAAAGCATTTTCTGCTTCTCCACCACACCAGCAGAGATGCTGGGGGTACACAGGAAGTTGGGAAAAGAAAGAGCTGGGATAGCTGACCCCAACTGATCAAAGGGATATTCCAGACCATATGGCATCATGCTCAACATATAGAGGAGGGGGGAGAATAAGAAGAAAGGGAGAACATTCAGAATGATGGTGTTTGTCTTTCCAAGTCATGGAGCTATGGCATGATGGAACCCTGCTTTCCAGGAGATGGTTGAACACCTACTTGCCCATGGGAAGTGGTGAATAAATTCCTTGCTTTGCTTTGCCTCTGTGTGCAACTTTTGCATTACCTATTATACAGTCTTTATCTCAGCCCACAAGTTTTCTCACTTTTACCTTTCTCTTCCCACTGCCACCTGGGGGGAAATAAGAGTGCAATTGTGTAGGGCTTAGTTGCCAGCTGGAATTAAACCACAAAAATGAACTAAGGCAAATTGTTCTCATAGCCCATGTGAACACAAACAAGAAAATAAATGTCCTAAACATTATAACTGTGAATATCCAGTTGATGTAGAGAAGAAATTGTGATTACTAAGGAGAAAACAAAAAAAATTGAAACAGATAAAAATATTTTAGTGCTGAAACTAAGCATCCCCAACTTTGAAGACCAGTGCATTTATTTAATTTCAAAGACAAATAAGTTTTCAGTGTTTCAGATTTCCCACTAGCTCTACTCTGAAGCTACTAAATTCACAAGCCAGGCACACTCTTTTTGAAACTAGCTAGTTGGGATTTTATGTCTTGCTGAATTGATTCAGAAAACTGTAACATTCCTTTATTCCTAAGTCATTTAACTTCTATGCAATGCTTTTCTACAAAGTCAATCCAGTATATATGAGTTCCTACAGAAAACACTAATTGTCTATGAGCTAGCATTTACACAAATAATTATAATAAAAAAATTAGGTGGTGGTTTACTGAAGGTTATAATGGGATAAGTTGAAAGAACTTCAGAATTGCCTTTAATTGGTTACAGAAATAACCATCTTAGCAGACTCACTTCTCTTTATTTGACTCACTGACTTAAGAGTTGGAAAAACTGACTGGAACTGGCAAGCTGACCTTGACTACCAATATAAATTGTTTGGCCCTGTCTTATGCTACCTTAGACTTTCTGTCCCTTGCTAAGACTTTTAGGTGACTGAAAAACAGACTTAACACTTAACCTAGCACATTGCTTATTATTAAACTGTTCACAAAACAGATTCTATTTCTTAGATATTTCAATAACCTTTCAATAGATTCCTGCATTTTTTAAAGCATGAAGTCATAATCAGTGACTCATAGAATGGCCTGGGTTAGAAGGAACCTTAAAGATCATCTAGTTCCAACCCCCGTGCCATGGGGAAGGGCACCTTATTCATACTTAATGCATACTAGACTTACTTGTTGTCACTTTAGCTTCTTTTCTATTAGAATTTTTAAGAATTTGGTTCTCATGGTCTTCATATACTTAACAGTAAGTTTTAATTAACGTCATACCTTATGAAACCACAATTCTAGTAATTTCCATGCAAGAAACAATAACACATAAATTACATCTTACAGCATGGTAGCATTTTATGTGTGTATTTTAAAGAGAAACAGCTGTAGAACTTTCAACTTAGTTATTGTAACAAAGCAGAATTTTTACACTTTAATTTTTTTTTTCCAGCTTCTCAGGAAAAATTATAGGAGAAGCTGACAAATAAAAAATACTTGCATGATCTTGTATCCTTCCATCTAGATGAGATCTAGAACATTTTGGGAAAAAAAATGGAATAGCATCATTCATCAAGAGCTATTAAAGTTTTTGTTTGAGTCTCGGACTCTTCTTTGACAAGCCAGTTTCAGTATAAGAAGGACCTTAATGCCTCATCAAATAAATAAACAAAGGCAAGTGTAGCTTTCTTGTTTTTCAAGTCTAAAAACACTTAAGGGAAGCTTAAGCTTTTATTCTGAGAAAGGGATCTGTCTTAAGCATGAGGGCTGAAGGAGCTCTCAAAACAGGAAAGGAAGTGTCTCAGGTTTACAGAGGAGGATTTCTTTCAGGGAGAAGGTTATGGGATTAGTGCTTTTCTTCTAAATCTGTACTCTTTCCTGTAGCACTGCTTAATTTCAACTTGTAACACTTGAAGGTTCTGAGGGTCTCAAGCTATTTTCAGCATCTAAAGCAGCACTGAAAATTAGTTTGAAAACTACAACCAGTGCTATGCTGGTATTCAAACCTAAATTAAGTGAAACATTTTTTTTTTTTTTCCACAAGTCCATTTGCATATATTTTAAATAACTGTGAACAACATCTTTTTATTCTTGTACTATCATTTAAACATCTTTTATCTTGCATTATGCTCTTTTATATTTCTTTCTCTGTTATTCCAATGTTCATTACAGTTTATAATATAAAGTTGTTTTTTTTTTTCCTTCCTCCTTATGGGACCTTTTAAAGTTTGTTTATCCCCTTCTCCTGCTCCTTGGCATTATACTGGTATGTGTGTTCACTCGCCTCCTATCTTTGTCATCTTGTGCAGTCCTCCCCACTCAACCAAATCAGATCTAAGTTCCCCTTTAGCCCTACTGTCTCACTCCTTGGGTCTGCAGCAGTGTCAGCTCCCTGTTCCTGCAGTATACTGAAAAGGAAGAACATCAAGTCTACACTTTTTTTAGGAAAAGGCTTACTCTAGATTATAGACTTGCTAAAAAAGAAACCCTTTTCTCCAGAAACTAAATTAATCCAAAATCACAGGAGCAATTTTTCCCCCCACCCATGCCCTGGCATAATTACCAAACATACCCAACATGAAAGCGTGGGTGGGGTTAGAACAGATCCTTGCAAAATTCCCATGAAAATAATTCATATGAAACTACTCAGTCTTGAAGTAGTAGACAAAAAATATTCACTCTGAATAGGTCCTTCAGGTTTGGTTTTGTTGGGTTTTGGGTTTGTTTTTTTTTGTTGTTTTTTTTTTTTTTTTTCCTGGAGTTTTGCTTTCTTTTGGGAGTTTTGGTTGTGCATTTGTAGGTTGGTTTGAGTTTTTTTCCCTTAAGTTGCACTTTGTGGTCATGTCTTGGGGCTTGTGTTAAAAAACTGAGAACTTAACTTTTGCAGCTTAATTTTTACATTACAGTAGCAGATACACTTATAAACTTAGTTGCCTTCTGAGGGGTTAGTGAGCTGAGTAGAAAAAGTGCAGCTAGTACAGAAACACAGTAAATTCCAAAAGCATTACTTCTTCCCTTCTCCTTTCCAAATACAAAACATTCAACTACATTGGATTCTTTGATTTTTGATAACAGGGCTCGGTTTCTAAATGTAATGTGCCCCAGGTTACTTTGTAAGTTTTCTTGGCCTGTGATCAGGAGCACACCTGACAGATGCAGACTACCTCTCCTGTCACCCTCATGTAATCCTTCATGTTTTGTATCAAAGAATTCCTTCAGCAGTTGAAAGCAAATTTATCCTCAAAGGTATTTATGACAAATACAATAATTCCTTTTAATGCAGGGACTGTTTAATCCACCAACCTATTAAATACAGTATACCTCCAGCAAACAACCATTACTTCTCATTACCATATTGCACTTAAAAACACAATTAATCCTTTAATAGGAACCTAAAATACATAGTTTCCTCTGTGCAGCACCTCTGCTGATAGTAATCTGCAGAAAGTGGTATCCAAAAGTTAATTAAGAGCAAAGTGTTCTTACATATTAGGTTTCCTGTTCAGACACACAATGGCTTGATGTTATTGGTGCTTTCACTGATTAAAAGGATTTACAATACATAGTTTTGGGAAAGAAGCTCTATAATTGCTGCTAATTGCCTTCATTTTTAGATGGTTGGATATATTTCACATGAATCTTGTTTAACTGTGGTAGATATTTTCCAAGCATATATATTAACCTTTTCCTTTTATTAATTCAGAAACTAACTACAAGTTTCTTTTCTTCGTTACTGATTACTCCACAAACTACTTTAGTAAAGTGCTTTTCCATAGCCAATGATAATTATACTTAAATAGATAATAAAAATAACTTTTTGATTAAATTTGCAGGCTTATGGCTCAGAAAATATGCTTTCTATTCTCACTTGCGCAATGGATTTTCTGTGTCATTGAGCAAGCGAGGCATGATCACAGCTACTTTTTTCTGTCTTCCACTGGAGAGTATTTGCTTTAGAAAATATATCTTTCTCTGTCCATCTAATTTGAGCTAATCAAGAATAATGACAAAAATGCTGTTAGAAAAAGCATATTGCAAAAAATTTTATTATTGAAATAATCACATGGGTCAAAGGATTACAAATTCTAAATAAGATATTTTATTTTCTTAGAGTAACCTCAGCCAACATATTCTGGCTTCTTGAAGCAGACAACACTGTTTTGACTTACCTCAGTTTCTATTTAGTTAAGCTGCCTTATGCTGTTTTGCCTCTGGTTTTGACTGAACTGGAGCAAGTATCTGTTGATAACGAAGAAATTGCTTGTGGTGTGGTCTAAAGGATAAATCTAGGTACTGAAAGACCTACTTTTAAACCACAGATCTCTCTGACTTGAAACAGAAACCAAATGCAAGGGTTTTGTCATACAGAGTATGCAGCAAGTAAGTAGCTGTTGGAGATGAAATTCTCTTCTGCTGAAATTCTTTTCTGCTGAAATTCTCTTCTGCTGTTTACCATGAACTTAATGAACACATCACATCAGGACCTGGTGAGTTCGTATGTGTTCCCCCTCAGGAACCAAGTCCCCAGCAGGATGAGTCCCAAAGGCTTCAGCTGCACAGGGGAGCTACACTAGTAAGTGGTGTCTTACACTTAGTACTTGAATTTCAAAATCTCATAGCCTGAAGCAGTTTTGCCAATGATTATAGACTCTAAGACTATTTTAGAAAGAAATGTACCACAATAGGAATGGACCTGTGATACATAAGGATTGGTGCCAAGAATCCATGGTCCATGTGATATAGAGGTTTTAGGGGTGGTTATTCAGACTGGCTCTAGTCTGCCTCCTGCACTGGACATCTTGTGGCATCTGAAGGGTATTAGGTGCATTCTTGGAGTGAATACTCAAAATTAGTGTCATTTGAAATAAGTCTAGTTTGTGTGCTCTGAGCCTGCTCTGTGCAGTAAGGGGTAGGGACATTGACTCTAAACCATACTTTTGATCTTAGATAGGAAAAGAGAAAACATGCTTAATTTCTAGGTATGCTTTTTCATTGCAATTGTTTTTCTGACAAAATTCTAGAGTGTGTTCAGGGTACACTCTACCATCTGTAATATAAAAAAAAAAATCAAACCATATGCAACTTTATGAATTAATGCTATTCATAATAATCTTGAGAATCAAAGGTAGATGTCAGCATAGAAAGCTTATTTCTGCTGTTTGACTAATACCATCACAGTTCTCATCTGGCTTTATTTTTGTTAATTTTGATCTTGAGAAGCCAGCAGTATTCAAATTCATTACTTTCTTTTGGAATATACCTTCTGTTATGAAAATGGTCTGTTAACAACAAACATCCTAAACTCTGAAAGCTCTTTTATGCCAGAAGCCAGGCCTATATGAAAAGTACATGGTTGGCTGATTTGGCTTTTATGTTTTAAAAAGCTGCCCTGAAAACCTTCAATATTTGGCAAGATCTTCCACCGTTTAGCAGATTTCAAGACACGTTTCTTAAAACATGTTTTCACCTGTTTTGTCAATGCTTTTCATTTTTTAACATGTGTACTACAGCTTTTTAGAGACATAGCTTGTACAGTTGTTTTAAATTCAATTTTTGAAATGATAAGGGGATAAAACATTTAATTTCAAAACACATCAAGTAACTGCATTTAAGTACAGACTTTAACACATAATTAGTAGCTGATGTCCACCAGTCTCACAGCATATGAAGGGATATATATGCAAAAGTGTGAGTTGAAGATTCTAGTTGAAATGAATCCTATTAAACTAATAATTGGCACAAATTGGCACAAACATGCTTTGTAGTCCTGTACTTTTTTATCACCAACATTAAAAACTCCTCATGTTTAACAAATTTGTTTCCACCTATGCAATGTAATAATACTACTTCACTTTTGATTTTATAGAAGGAACACACAGATACTAATTCATATCTGATTTAAATGAACATGTTCACACTAGTTGAGGTATTCAGCTAGATTTCAGTCTTTCCAGCTGAGTTACCTGAATGAGAATACTTTTCCTAAAGATGTTGATGTGGGAGGTTTTCCCTTTAGCAATTCTACATACAAATTAGATGCATGTGTGTCTGATAATAGAAAAAAAATAATTAAAATATCAAGAAATAACTTTAAAATTTATTCTGGAACTAAAAATTTCAGGCAATTATTGTTACAGTACTATACTATTATTGAGAATCTATACTATCCAGTAGAAACTACTGACAGGCAAAATATCTATAGTCTTCATTAGTTTGCAGTGGAACAAAAATACGAATGTAAAAAAAATTATAATTTAATTACTTTCTCATATTTATGACCTGTAAAGCTCAAGTATTTGTACATGTTGCCATTATAATCACTAATCCTACTGCCTTTGCTTGAAGAAATTTTGTATGTTATCTGTATTCTTTATATTTTTGTATTGTATTTTCAATTTTTTAACTGTTTAACTCAGCTAAGTCCTTGGAATTTGACTCAAGCACGACTTTTACCATCAGCATAAAATTAAAAGGTAGGGAATAAGATCAAACTCAGGGACTGTCATGCCCTGTCTTAACTATGTGAGAATTTTTTGGTAGATTTCTTAATTTCCTTTTAATTAAAGGGGTTGCATGCTCATCCCCCAACTACAGTATTGAGATTTATATTCTCACCTTTGAAAATTAACAATGCAGGATATATAGGTGTTTTTTCCCTTTTTTATTTTTTTTCTGACAGAAGAAAAAATATATACAACAAAAACAGAAAGGGCATAATTACTTTTTTTGAAGAAACAGACTTAAAAGTATTTGTAATGTTAAAAGTACTGATTTCTAATCTTGGCTTCAGGTACTCTTAAAAACTATCCTAAAAGGAGTAACTAATGCATTTAAATTTGCCATTTACAAACAGATAATGAATTAGAGATTGTTTTAAATATGGTTGTGTAACTCTTATTTATATTTAAATTAATACATAGTGCTTCAAAACTGTATCAGATGAGTCTTTTGGTGAGGAAGAAGAGAGGTTGTTTATACATTTCTCAGTAAAATCTGAGATATTTTCCACCAGAAATGTACATAGCAATTGTTTCGAATGATGTAGAACAAATTAGAAAGACTGCTCTATAGGACCATAGTAGTTCTACAGTGATACTGCAATACAGTAAGGCTTACAAATGAACAGACTTGTCTTTTGGAGAGGATTTATCTTGGTATGTGTCAGTTGTGAAAGCTCAGGAGTTAATTCATGAGCAGATGCTGGTATTGACAGAAAGTCACAAAACTAAGAGAAAAAGTATTCCTAAATCTTCACTTCTTTAGAAAGAACAATTTCACCGTTGTATTGTCCTACATATTTTCTAGCACATATCATTCCTCTAGCTTACCTTTGGACTTCCTCCTCTTAATCTTCAACATCTTTAAGGTTATGTGCATATTTTATCGAGAAAGTATGTAATTTTTGTATCTCACTTAAGCTATTTTAAATTTCTTTTGTTACAAAATGAACCGTATTGCTCATTTTAAGCTTTTTAATCTCAGATCCTTACAGCCTAACTGCACTTTGGCAGTTAACCCCTTCCTGTGTTTCTTAGTTCATTTTGTTTGCTGATGCAGACCCGTATCCATACTCGGCAACATGACAACTAATGACTGACCTGAAAATTTCTGGGGGCATCATTAAGTGGGAGAAGAATGGTCTGTGGAGCTATGATCTTTAGTTACAAGAAAAGTGATGAATGGGTAAACTTTCTTCTTACCAAACTTTGGACTGAAAACACTACTTAATCTGGTCAACATAATGGAATATAAGTGTTCCATGTAGTAGAAGAGATAGAGTGAAGATGAGTGGCCGGTGGGAAATCTGGGTCTTTGACTAATGCTACTATATTGCAAGATCAAGAGCAACAAAGATGAAAGGATGCACAACTAAAGGAGAAACAGAGGCAAGCAGGAGAGAACTGGGAAAAGACTAAAAGGAAGAATAAACACTTTGCAGAAAGTCTATTTTTTCAGACGTCTTAGAAGCTGGTGACACCTAGGACGTGGAAGATGCGAATACCAGCGTACTGAATGGAGAGGAGAGTCAAAGACTCTAGAGCACATTCTGTGACTATTTAGAGGCAGTCTTTTTTTTGGTAAGCAGTATAGCCCATGAGACAGAATAAGAAATGAGCAAATATCTAAGTCATGGAACTTGTGTCAAAAAGGATAAAATGGACAGTGGATGTTTGGGTCAAGTCAGATTGGTCTCATTGAATAGATACTGAAGTGTGGAAGAACAGCAGTACAGAGACATGGGGAGTTTGCCTGTTTAAACAGAAATAGCCCTAGGAGAGAAAATACTGCTGTTCAAAAAGATATTCCCAGTTATGGATTTGTTGAGTTTGTTGTTCTAAGTTTTCCGTTTGCCCTTAGTGGCTTACAAGCGGCTTTTTTCTCCAACTCAATAAGACCATTTCATATTCTAATCCTGTCCTCCAATGTCTTCACATCTGTCACAGTTTGGTGTCATCTGTAGATTTAATAGGCTTACTCTCTGTGCTATCATCCAACATTGTAATGAAAATATTGGATCATATTAAATTAAAGACAGACTCCTGAAGAGTTCAATTTGATAAATCTCTCCAGTTTGACAGTGAGACACTAGTAATTATTCTCTGTGTGGATTTCCAACCAGTTAGGCTCACCAAACAGCAGTATCATCTAGTTTATATTTCCATGGCTTAGTTATGAAAATGTCATGTGCAACAATGTTGAAAACCTTACTAAAGTCAGCATGTGTCACATACTTTCCCTCATTCACAAGTGCTGGTAACTTTCATACAAAGAAATTAGACTGGTTTGACATGATTTGTTCTTAATGAATCTGTGTAGGTGCTTTTCATCTTATTCTTAAGGCACTTGGAAGTGTTTTATTAATTTTCCCTGCTGTTTTTCAGAAATCAGAGTTTTTACCTTTCTTTACTTAGTGTTGGCAAGTTTGCTGGGAATATTTATGTTAATGTGCCTGAGAATAAGTCTTGCATTTTTGTGATGCTACTGAAAATAGAAATAAGACCTTTATCCAGAAGCAATTTCTCATGGATACTCTTCCATGCTTGTAAATACATCTATGATGGATTTGGGTGGAATACAGTTTTCTTCATAGTAGCTAGTACAGGACTAAGTTTTGGGTTCTTGCTGAAAACACTGTTGATAACACAGAGAGGTCTCAGTGTTTACACAGAGTCAAATCCTTTTCTGCTTCTCACCCCACTCCACAAGTGAGGAGACAGCCAGAACAACTGACCCCAATTGGGATATCCCAGACCATATGGTGTCACGCTAAGCAGAAAAAGTAGTAGGAGGAAGGAAGGCAGGGTGGGGGAAACATTTGGAGGGAGGACATTTGTCTTCATGAGTCACCATGAAACATGATGGAACCCTGCTCTCCTAGGGTTGGCTGAACATCTACTTGCCCTCAAGAAGTGGTGAATGAATGCCTTGTTCTTTGCTTGCCTGAACAGCTTTTGTCTTACTTGTTAAACTCTCTTTATCTCAGCCCATGAATTCTTTCCTTTTTACCCTTCTGATTCTCTTCTCCATCCCTCTGTGGGGAAGTGAGCAAGTAGCTGTGTAGGGCTTAGCTGCCACAAGGTGTTAAAACCACAACACCATCCTATGCCCTCTTCACTATTTCCGTATTTCCCACCATCTAGTATCTTCTCTATCGTCTTTCTGAAAGTTCAAGGTTATTAGAAAGAAAGTATATTTCTCTGTCCGCCTTGCAAAAGTTCTTGGATGCTTTTGATGGTTTTCACACCCTTTATTTTCACAAATGGGACCATTAACAGAACAAAAAAAAAGCTATGTCCTTCCTTGCTTTTCTAGCTTGGTTTAATCCCCACCCCCACCCCACCCCCCACCCCAACCCTCTCTCTCTCTCTCTCTCTCTCTCTCTTCCTTTTTCCAGAAACAGATGCTTTGGACATATTGGTGTGTTTCAGTTCAGACAGTTTTATGTTTGTTTTATGTGGGAACAAGTTGGTTTATAGGGCAGAATCAATACTACCACTAGGGCAAAATGTGTAAATTGCATAATTCTTTCCTCTGAGCTTGCATGATATTAGAAACCATTATCTGTTCTGAGTTTTAGACAGCTCACTGAAGTGTTCCCAGTCAAGAGTAAAGGAGTAGTAACTTCTCTCCCCTGAAACCCTTGAAGGACATTAATTTACCAGTAGTTGGTATTAGTTATTCAGAGAAAATAAGTGGTGTACATAGCTATGAAACTTGTATGACTCTGTTTTATCTTTGTTTTTCTCATGACACTAACAGATATTTCTGGGCAACTGAAATTTTGAAAACAGACTATTGCAAAGGAGACACAGTCTCTGTGTCATCATAAAACTTCTTTCTTTGTATATTTTAGATAGCAAAAGTTGGAATTCTGGAAAAATGTAGTTGAAATTAACACTTATTTCAATAGATACCAACATATATTGTACAGGGAATAGAAACAACTGCAGCGTGTGCTTAAAGTACTTAGTTGGTATTTTGACAAAAAAGACTACTCAAGACAGAAGCAAGAAATTGGTTTTCTTACTATTGGTAGAAGCTGCACAATTTAGTGTATACACATGGTGAACAATGATAAAATCAAGCAAGAAAGTAAATCATCTCCCAACATCTTAGAAGCTATATTTACATTTCAGTGGTATTTTAACAACGCTTTAACTCCTAACTGGGATAGCTGAGTTTTTGTGTTGGGACAATTAGGTAGGTATGTGGCAGAAACTTTAGTGATACCACCATAGCTGCATCATGATTAATCCTGTAACCACTTACAAATAGTCCTTTATACTATGAGTAGGACATACCACTGGGAAACAGGGTTACATAGCCAAGCATATGTTTATTTTTGCCTTTTGAACTGAATGGGATGACAAAATTTATTTCTTATATGTAAAGTATAACATACAAAGAGCTTACAAACTATAAGATGTATTTTTCCCAAGAAATCAGTGCATATGAAATTCATGGTCCAATTCAGAGACAGATAAATTTATGTTGCTTATCGACAGGCACACTGCCATTGTATATATCATAATAATATCATAATAGTATGAAAATTTAAGTTTATGTTGATAATTTTACTATTAATTCTTTAAAACTTGTTTTGTTTTTAGATCTGCTAGGCTGGTTGCAATCCATTCATGTTCCTACCTGTTGATATTCTAATTACCATAAGTTGCGCACTAAGAAACTTCCATTATACAAAGACAATATATTATATTGTCATGTTAGTGCAGTCTGAGCTATTAACTGAGATGCCAAAAGATATCTTCTCTCCTGTTATTTCACATTCAGTTATGAATACTTTGAACAAGTAGCTGCATGCTTTGCTCATTTCTCATTTCACATCTTTCCTCAAAATGAGAAAATTACACAGTGTGGTCACAGATTTATTTCATACTCCTGTATTCAGCCAACTAATAAATAAACAATTTTAAAAAAACCTCCAACACACACACAAAAAAACACCCCAACACTCCTCTCACCATGAAAACCAACAGCCAACAATAAATAAACAAGCGCTTTCTTGCAACATTCAAGAAAATAAATCTCAATGCTATTATCAATGAACAGTAAGAATAATTTTCAAAGCTACAGTTGCAAGTATATTGTATTTTCTTATCTTACAGTATCCATTCACTGTTTATTCAATTTTGTAAATTCTGATGGTACTGGTGCTGGTTTCTGGGAGTAGGAATGGCTGGAGATCATGGCTGTGCCTATGTTAACACAAATATTCATCAGTAACCTCACATCAGATATAATTTCTCTTGAAGGAGTAAACATTTTTGATATATTTTGGTTCATGGCCATGTAGAATTCTATCTGGAATCTGTAGTGAGCATTATCAGTACATGAACAGTACAGTTCATGAACAAGAATATTATTAAAGCCCATCAATCTCAATCACAGTTGGCTAACTTTACCAGAACTCTTGACTCTTCTCAGTCATCAACTATATCTGCATTGGTTCCAAGAAAGAAGCCAAAAGATATACATCTAAACAGGGAAACTGGTGAGACTTCAGACACTCTAACGCTACTCATCTGTTTCCATTTCTAGCTGTAGACAGAAAGTGAAGTTTCAATGTAAAATAATTTCAGGTAGCACTATGAATATCTAGTGGTTTTGCGCTCACACACGCTCATTCTTTGTCCATTTCTAAAGACAAATCTCAGTTGTTATGCCGATTCCTTAGGTAATTAGTATCCTTACTGTGCATTGACAGAGCATTGTTATTTTTAATATAAACTGTCAGCAACACAGGAATACATGATGGGTGTCAGAAACCATAGTTCTAAACCCAGAATTTCATGTGTGTGCAAACACAAAAAATGCAAATCCTCCCTAAGGACAAACCATGGAATCCACCAGAGTTTATGGCATTGAACAACAATTAAGAGGCTTCCCAAACTTGTTTTTTTTTATTTTGTTCTGTGGATGCAAGTTTCACTACAACACGTACAACTCAAGGAAAATTATCTCCAGTGGTACTGACAACAGGAGTTCAATAAATTCCACTGTCAAATTGAATCAACATCCCTTTTGCTGGGTCCAGAGGCTGACAAAAGAAGCTCAGTGTGAGCACAGATGCAAGCAGTGTCAGGGCATTGATTATGTTTATGAATATAACAATGTAGCAGCTTTAATTTATTTATTTATTTGAAAACAGAAAAAAAAAACGTGAAGAGCCTGAAAGGGAGTATGTATAGGATTTTTTTTTTTTTGGTCAGGTAATATTAATTATTACTTAGGAAAGGAAATTAATTGAAAATTCTTTTGGCAAATTTCATAAGGGGCTACAAATTTTTAATCCAAAATTAGGTTTGTATCAGGATATGCTGGACCTTACTATAGTGGCAGATCCAATGACACATCAAACTGTCTCAGCAGTACAAATAGTTTGTCAAATCGGAATAAGAAAGATTTCTAGTTGCAACTGGAGTGAACACATCTTCTCATTCCTCAGAATTTATATTCTTGATTTCATCATCAATATTCTTGATTTCATCATAAAATTCAGTACACCTATAAAAATTCTCTGTCCAGAGAGTTTAGGTTAGGATGCTTCTGGGAATGAACTGAAAGGTTTTAACCCCAGAGACATCAGGTTCGTATAACGACATGTAAATCTTCATCTGCTTTTTATTTTAATTGTAATGGTGGAAAATCTGAGTATCAATGTGCATGTGTGAATGTACTGAGGGAGAAATAAGAACTGTTTTTTAAGATGCTGCTTCAGAAGGCAATAATGATTCTTGGTGGCTTAAAATTTGAATGTTTTGAAGCCAGGTCCTCTATAAAGGAACAGGTGTTCCTTTTTGCTCCAATATTTATACTCATCCAGGAAGTGAAATGAGCATCACAAAGTAGTAAAGACCAGTCACTTATGCTTTTTAAGATCAATAAGTTTAAGTAAAAGAAAACAAAGGATATCTACATTTTTGCAGCTCCCTTTATGCATACTTAGAATTGTTTGGTGTGTTAAGCATTTAATTTCATACGTAAGATATATTGTCAAAGATATACATTTTTGAGGCATGTGTTGTAATAAATTTTTCTTAGCTCCAACCTAATATTTGTCAAATTAAGAAAATGACCAAAATTTTAAAGTTTATTTATCTCTCTACAGTGTTTCTTGTAGTGGATTTGAGGCTTTCAAAACATCTGTGGCAGCAGGTGTTTCTACAGACACTTGTGGGCCAGCAGTTCCTCACCTTAGAAGAATACTAAGGCTTAGGAGGTAACCAGTCAAGCGTAAAAGGATGAGTATTACTGTGTGAGAAACAATGGGAAGCTTAATTGGGATTTTTTAAATAGAAACAGTATTTATGTTGTAAAATAAAAATTCTTGCTATTGTTATAAGCATTATTACTGCTGTGAAACAATCAAAGAAAAAAGACAATGATTTTGTACAGAAATTAATAGGTGTTCAGAACTTTGTTAACTTAGTCTCTGACTACATTTTATACTGATGTATTGTTATTTTTAGGTTTCCCATAAAATTATTCTGTAAATAGGTTTTGTAAAAAAAAAAAAAAACCAAACAGATAAACAATGCATAAATGAAAAGGTAAAATATTGTTTTGAGATTCCTAAGAAGGCTGTTCAATATTAGAAACAAAAAGTATGTATTAGAGAGGGGTTTTTATTTTTTTTTTTTTAGTGTATAATTTTAAGCTGCATTTTTTTAAGATGGGAATGGAAATAGAAGAAGTTAGGATAAGGAGAAAATATTATTGAATATAGACAATAAGTAAGCTTGGAAGGGTCATGAAAATCAGTGTCACACTAAGTATAGCTAAGAAATACTGTACACCCTCAGGCTTCATTTTCTGTGGCCTGGAGAGCCTCACCTGGGACAAGAATTCCATATCTCAACACAGCTAAAACAGCTTTTTTGACCTGCTGTGTTTGAAAATGGGACTTCAGATGAGATGCTGGTTGCTAATCCCTGTCTTTGCCCTTGGAATATTAAATAAAAGACAGTGGAGGAAAGAGAATAAGGGAGAGAGGAAGAAAGCAATGAAAAACATCTGTTCACTACAGTCTAATAAACAAAAAGGAAAAAAATATTTCATAGATTTATCAAAGAAGTATGGGAAACAGAAATGAAGTTGATTTATTCTATCAACTGAATCTTATTTTATCTAAAAACAAACAACATGGGAGATCTAAAATATGTGTATATTTCATATGAAAACAAACAAACAACAATTCTCATTCCCAAAAAGTTCAAGGACCTGTATTTAAGTATTGTTACCAAGTCATGAACCAGAATGTTCGCATATACAACATCAAGATTCCTTCTCAAATTCTACATTCAGTAATCCAGTTTTATGTGAAAAAATGTGGAGTCAATGACAATATTTTTCTGTATAAAAATTAAAAAGATTTTTCTTTTATTTTCAAAATGGATTGGCTTTTTATTGCCAATCAATAACATGTAAGTTATAATTTGAAAAAAAAATCCTGAAGGATCATTTACAGAAAAGTATCTTTTTACAAATTCTAAATTCAGACATTAATAATGAAAGAAATTCTACCACAATGTTTTTCTAGGAAAGAAGAAAATACACAGAAAGTCCAAGAATATAAATAGGCTTCTATATCCTAAAATTTGATAAGTATTTTAGTGCATTAAATAATCTCATTCTGCGTGGGCTGGCCAGGTGAACCTGTTCTCCCACAGAACTTGAGCAGCACTGCAAAAAATAACCAGGAGAAAACTGATGATGTAGTATAATTTGTCAAGAAATGAACTAAAACAAACAAGAAAATCCCAAACATAATTTGTCACTTAAAAGTTAATCAGGAGTTTAAAAAGAATTTTACCCACCTCCAATAATTTATGAACCTTTTTTATATCCTGTTTGTCTCTTTGCTATTGTATTTCTAGTGTTTCTGTGACTGCTGTGCCAAAGCTGTAAACAACGAGTTTGAAAGCAGTTTGTCATGCTTTATGTCCATTCTAGAAGAATCACTGTAAAATGGTCTCTGCTCATCAGAAGATGTATTTGGAGCATAGGCAGCTTCAATAGCCTCAGTAACTGTATGTTTTATGTTTGACTTTTTTTGAATATAGGATCAATTCTTAAGGAGACTCTAAATTTATACATTCCTTCTCATACAGCGTTGCTGTATATAGTACTTTTGTTGTGAGTTTTCATCAACATTTTAGCTTACAAAAAGAATAAGAATTTCAGTTGCATCATGACAGACATTAAAATATTTGCACAAATGGTAACATTTTAGGGTGTAAGAGAAATCAAAATTAATGTCATGTTACATACCAATGCCCTGAGATCACAGAAAGAAAAACCATTGCAAAAGCTAAACTGGTCTTTAAATCTGCCTTTTGAGGTACCACACTTACACAGTTCTCTGAGCTGCATAACTCTCTAACTGCAAGTTTGTTTACCTCTAAAGCAAACTGTATCAGACAAAATTCTCTGGGAAGAAGAAAGGAAAATAAAATGTAAAGTTTATGATTAATGTTAAGCTGAAATAGAGAAGTGGAATATCACTTTAGTACCAGTACCCCTATACTCTGGATGGGAGACAATCCCTCAGTCTACCTGAGATCCTCAGCTTCATGTAGGAGCTTCTTGAAGTTTTAGTATATGTTTTTGAGGAAAGTTTCCTAGTTCTCCCCAATTAATATCTGTTGTTTTGGAACTCATGGTCATCTCAGACTATATAATCAGTTTTGCATTCAGGTGAAACAAACATCCCCAAATGCACTCCAGCTGTAATGGGTGTTCAGCTCATGGCAACAAATTAGAGCTACCCTGTAATGAACTCCCCCAAAATGTACTTGGTCTGGACACTGGATCTTCATGAGCTTTACAGACCTGATCCTGTTGTGGTGTACTACTTCCAGATGTAGAGGCAGTCTTGCTCTCTCTCTTACATGAGCTCCTGCTACAGTCCAGGGCAGCGAAGTGACATTCGTATCCAGATCTGTCCACTTGTCTTCTCTGGCAGCCTATTTTCATCTCTTCAGTTCCTGTGTTAAGAGCCAGCTTCTCCATGGGTCATTCTCTCTGCTCAGTTTCTCCTCTCTTAGAGAAACTGGTTGACAGATGTTTGCCTCTCTTGAGACTTTTACTTAAAAAAACTACATAACCTAGTATTAATATCAGTCATACAAACTGAAAACATAAATCACAAATTAATAACTATGACTTTGAAAATAAGAAAAAGTTGTGCACTCACTCTTGTTTTAGTAGTTCCTCCTTATTTTTCCTCTCATTTGGGAAAAGTGAGGTGATGGAGAGGGAAAAAATAGTGTTTATTGAGGTATACATCACTTTTCTACCATGAAAGTTAACTTTAAAAAAACCAAAAGATATATTCTTTCTTTTGAAGTTTGCTTACAAGTAGGAAAGACACATTATTTCCTTTTTTCATAAAGGCCTGAAAATAATGACAATTTAAAAAAAAAAATAGCTTTTGTGGGTTTATTTATATTTTTTACACTAAATATAAAGAAAATGATCATGTTTTCTTCCCCTGTTCAGCAAATTATTTATTCAATGAGTGAAATGAAGTTGAAAGAAATGTGAACTGTTTGGGCTTTTTTTTTCCTCTTTTTTGTCTTTTTCCTGCCTGGAAAAACAACACATGCTTTCAGACTATCCAGATTAATTGGGTCTCTTCAGTGACTGGGTTTGATAGATCAATTATCAGTCATTTAGGTTCTCAGTGCATAATACTCAAGATATAGCTGAATTCAAGCATGTTTTCACAAATCCAAATACAGAACTTAAAAATTCTTGTGCAGACTGTGGTGAAAGTCTGAGCCCTTTGTTTGGCCTTGAATTGAAGCCAAACCCACAAGCTCTTCATACACTTCAAATTCAGTTGTTACTCTAGAAGGGAGGGGGAAAAGAAGCATTTGAGCTGTAAATGTGCGATCAATAGTTTTTTCTCTCACTGGGGAGAACTAGAGTGATATTTCTGCTATGTCCTTGAACTGGAATGCTATGTTATCAGGTACATCTGTTACTCTTTATTGGGTAGTCATTTGGCTTAAGCTCAAACTAGCAAACTTCTGAATTGATTCAGGACTCTTTTAAGTCTTGTTACACTCATTTCTTGTTTTACACATCCCTATATATGAGGCAAAAAACTTTATGTTTTCACTGCCTTTGTATTTTCAATGAATTTTAAGTCTTACCTGTTTCTTTGCCTCTGTTCATGCTTTCTCATTGAATGGCTTCTTTTTGATGATGCTTTAAAACTGAAAAGAAATGTACATTTGTAACGGTCATATTTCTGTTCCCTGAGAAAGCTGAAATACTTGGCATCTCTGTAATTTTGCTTCCTGTTGACTTTTCACAATATTAAACTCAAGTATGCGATACCACTTCTTGAAATAAAAGATTTTTCCTTTAAGCCCCTGAAAAATGAGACTTGCCTGAGTTCTACCATGCTTAATATACAAATCCAAAGTAGTATGTATGGCAGTAGAAGAGCTTTAGTGACACCGCAGCACTTGAGATTATCAAATGAAAACCAGGTGGGTTTCCCTTTGAAAATGAGGGTACTCGAGAAAACCTGTAGATGACACAGCAAGCAGACAGAGAAAAAGAGACAATAAGAAAACAACAGAAGAGATTAAAGTCAGGAACAAATAAAAGTATGTTTCCTGCCCTTTGCAATTCTGTTGGCTCAGAGAGACAAACGAATGAACAAACAAATGTTCATATTAGTCTGTTTTCTGCAAGACTGACCTCAGTCTTCCAGGTGCAAGTATAAAGGAGACGAAGTATTCAGTTCTCCATCCTTACACCCAAGGGTGTACCTTCAACAATACCTTCAACAAAGACCTCTGATCTCTTTAAGTTTTCCTGCCTCTGACCAGACAGCATGTGCAGAATGAGGCTCTGGATTGCACTCAAGTCTAATATTTATTTTATTTTTTCAAATAAACTTACTAGATTTCTGAAAGAAATAAATGAAGTATCCAGAGTCAATAGATTCCTCCTTTGGTTGTGGCAGAAGAAAACCACCAAAAACAAACAACAAAAAAACCCCTGGGCATTAAATAAATTAAAATATTATAACAATTTTACAATGTGCATTAAATAAATATCATATTAATACCAGCTTCTGTCATTTTACCTTCAATATTTTAATACCACCATTTAAAAGAATAAAAGTAAAACTTTACAGCTGTAACATGATTTGCAGTAATATGTCCTGCCAGGACAGTTGACCAGCAGTGTCTCTTCCATGGCCTACACTGAACAAAAACTTCAAAAACTACTTTCCAGTAGTCTGGATATTTGCACTATGTCTCAACATACAGTCACTGTGGCCTTTGTGCAGACTTAAACAATAAGAGTATAGAAATGACAATGATGTTTTTTGATAATTGGTAGCATAGACCAATTAAAGTAATGTGAATTTCTTTGTTGTTTTACATTCCTTTAAAAATGATATAAATGCCTGTTATCTTTTTCCTTCTTTTTGCCTTGTCAAATAATTTTATTCTTTCCCAGTAGGAAGATTTAGAAATGGTTATCTTTATTTTAACCTGTATGTGACCCTGGCTAGTGGAGCTTGAATGTCCTGATCTTTACTGATGTAATGTGACTAGTCTCATCATGTGGAGGTGATCCCGGCACTAGAATCAGTGACAACTTGGTGACCTAGGTCACTGATTTCTTCTGAAATAAAACTACGTTTACCAGTAATGGAAAACTATCCTCTTCTTTTTGTTTAGTAGTTCCATTGGTAATAAAAATTGCACAGCGATTAAAAGCACGGGTTGTATCGGCTGTGCTCTGCGTGGGTACCTCTTCATGCATTAGTAATACAGGTATTCAATAAAATCCTCATCTGCTTTCAGCTGACAATTGTTTAACTTTTCTTTACACAGAGGCTCATGTTCTTTTTTCAGTATGACAAAGCTTAATGGAGGTGGTGTGAAATGCTTTCATTGAAGATCTTCTTTAATTATAGATGTACTGCATGACAAGTTCTTCTTTAGCATATGTTTCTTCACTCCAAGAACATCAGTTTAAGTCAATGATCAAAGTGTAGTTGAGAGAAAATCAGTATATTAATAAATTCAACCTTGCTCTCCACGAACTTCTCCCTTCCTTGAAATTTAGCCCCAGCTCACCTGGATCAATCAGTTCATTTAGAGGTGCCATTCATACCAGGTACAGCCTGTAGAACCACAACAGAAATCAAAGCTAAGTTCAAATCACTTTCTTGCTGCAAGAGTAACTTGGCTACTCTTCAGTGTTTCTCATGTGACAATTTGGGCAAGTTACCACATTGTCTTCTGTGGAGAAGGGGTTAACCTTCTGATCACTTTGAAATTTAAAGATTCCTGTTTAAATATTTTGCATTGCATCTCTATCCATTTGTATCTTTGCAATCCACTTTTCTTTCTTTCAAAGATTCAAGACGTGTTTTTGAAAACAGATCAAATCTGAAAGTCATGTCTACCTTTTCCACACAGCTACATTTAAATGAATGTAAAGTCAGCATAGTTGTGTTTACAGTGTTTAGAAAGTTAAAATTTGAGTGTAGACACACTGAAAAAATATTTCAATCATGCTTACTCCAAGTGAAAATATTAATTTACTGTGTTTGATCAAACTAAAATCACACTAAAGTGTGACTTAAAGGAATCTCACAAATCTGTATTCATGGCTTATCTTGGCATAGCATAGGTGTTTCATGTGAAAATGAGGGAATGCTGTCTTAATGGGTACTCATATAACCTGAGTGACAAAATAGTTCTGAGGGACATTTAAATTGCCTCTTCCTGTTTGTATCAACAAGGTATCAATTCTAAAGTGAAAAGGAAGAAACATTCTCTTAAATATAGGTATCACTACTTTACATATTAGAAAGGCTGTATAGGGAATTACGGGAAATAATTACAGATGCAAAATACATACACTTTATTATGTAACATCGCTGAGCTTACATGTGGTTAGAAACTGATCTTGGTTTGGGAATTGTTTTGGGTTTTGTTTCCATTACTTTGCAGCTTGTAGTGCTGACAGTAAGCTTTGCAGAATGTCATAAAAGGTCAGTGGTGGAGTTAACTCTCAGCAGTAACTGTATCTTAACTATGATGTAGAGGTTATAGAAACATATAAATACAATTTTTTATGGCAATGTAATTTTATTATATCTCTGGCTATTAGGAGTCTATGTATTACCTACAAATACTTAGGCTTTGCACCTTAGAAGCTGTATGTGATGCATTCACTCAATATATAAGTATATGCTTGTTATAGGCCTCAGAACCCACAGACATAGTGTACTCCTCCAAGAGTCTGAGGTACTCACATCATTCTGGTTAAAGACTTCATTTTTGAAGCCCAAACTCAGATTATGATAAATCCTTGAATGATAACGAGAAAGAATTCTCTATATGCTGCATCTATGGGATATACATTCTGTTCTGAACAGTGTCAGCTAGATAGTAAAAAAAAAAAAAATAATTAATAAAATGAACTTTCAATGCAAATTTATTTTTATTTAATTTATATGCTTAATTTTCAAGTCCTCACCAAAAAAGCAGTTGACTAGTAATAATTGCAAGCCTGTTACTAAAAAAGAAAGATTATTTCTTATTTACCCAGTTAAATTCTTATGGGAAGTATTGTGAAGTCACAGGTATAAAAATTCCTCCTACTTGCTGATCACATTTGTAAAAATTAATCACAGGCTTATATGGAAATAAAGTATTAGGAAGTTTAATATAATTTTATAACATCTGAAATTAATTAACTGGGCAAAGATTTTTTCATTCTCTCAAACAGCAGAGATTGTCCTTATTTGATATAAATTGTTATTACTCAACTGACTTCAGCAGACATATACGGATTTTTAAAAAATGATGCTGTGGACTAGCATGTTAAAAGACAAGATAGATCCAACAACCATTTGATATATTTTAACAAAAAGCTGTTTTAACTTTAGGAGGATATATTCCATCATATTATTAAGAGACAGCTTGAAAGAGCTTTACTGTCCAATGAAAATTCCAGTAACTGAAAATTTTTACTAATGTTTCTCACAAAATAAAATAGAAAGCTGAGAAAAAGAAAATCAAGCTTTTTGACAGATTAAGAGGCTGTGAAAAAAATTCAAATCAGAAATATTGAGATATTTGTTTGCAGTATTTTTTATTAACACAGCATTTCTCTGCATACTTGAGCTGAAATGCTTTCAAAAAAAACCCAGATATAATATCCTCAGGAACAAGTATATGTGGTCAAGGGCAACTGTTCAATTTTGGGTGGGAATATGGGTAAACTGGAGGAGGTCCAAAGGGCAATTTCTTTTACAAGATCCTGAAAAGACTTCAGCACTCTTGAAGATTTTTTTCTTTTTTTTTTTTTTTTTTTTTTTTCCCCAAGCTCAGATCCTTTTTCTAAGTGAAACACAGTTTGCAAACTTAAGCTTGGGCCTTAGGTTCTTAAGAGCTATATTACTTCTTTGCCCACACCTTCTCTTTTATACACATTTTATATCTGAAGCCTTTACGTTTTTCTTCTCCTCACTGGGAACATTAGGAAAGAACTATTGCATTTTATCTGGGTTTTTTCAACTTTTTAAAGAAGAGGTGAAGATGTAAAGAAGGTCAGAATTGTCATTATAATGACAAAAGATAGATAGTCACAAGTGACTGGCTCATGTGAAAGGTTCACAAGAGAAAAAGACAGCCAGGTTCAACTCATTTTCTTTTTCATCCCTTCTTGTAATTTAGACAAAGAATATACTGGGTTTACCTAAGTTGGAAGTGCAGTCGGTAGTGGGGTTACCAACTAGCGTGCAAATGAGGGGTTGGAGACAATATAGTTTATCAGATCTCTTGAAGCCTCCTTTCCCTCCGATTACAATCTCATGCATTACCCACAGATAGCTATTTTTTATTTGGTCTGCCCTGTTTAACCAGAAAGGGCTTAAATAAATGTTCTAATCAAGTTTTCTAGAGTCTCTCTGTATAAAGGAGGAAGACATGAATCTTTCCAGAGGTGAAATCATACCAAAACTAGGTGGAATGCCTAAAACTTTTGCTTTTAGATACTTTTTAATTGAATTGACAACAATAAAGGCCTTTTTTTTAACTTTCATAAAGTTACATCTGGACATATGAGAACCTATACTGATTATATGCAAGAATCATTAAGTAATGCTACAAAAAATTAAACATTCTTTGATTGTTTTCAAAAGAAATGTTCTATATTAATTTTTTCAAATGTCACCCTTCTCTTCCCCTTTGTCCCAAATAAGGAGACAGGAGAATGCTAGCATTTCACATTTCCCATGAAATATACATAATATAAATGAAATTGATGCTGTGTTTTGCATTTGAAAAAACAAGATTAATTAAAGTAATTATACTAAGTTAACTTTTAGTGCCGTACTTCACAGAATTATGGTTAGTCATCATAATGCTTATGTTTCTCTGAGTAGATTTTTTTTTTCTAATACAAATCTACTTGAGTCACATTTGTATGCCTTTGGTGAATTAGTGAGTTTGATTACTTTTACTATGTATTTGTTTGTTGGAACGGATTTCAGTTGTAATTTTTTTAAGGAATAATTGTAAAAACCTATCCCTTTAACTCTTGATGTGATTTTAGTTTGACAGTTTTATTTTTCACTTCTGTGTGTACTTTGCCAATATGTTTGCCTTACCAAAAAAACCCTCTGTGTCTTTTCTCAGTTTGATATCAGTGTAGACCCAGTGAATCTAGGAGAGAGATATTTTGGCTCTAAAAACTGGAAAGAAATTGAATTTCATCATGTTTTGACTCCAGAATTGAAATCTTTGAACTTCATTCAGTGTGTTATAGTAGGACGTGTGATCTCCCTCTGTCCTCTGTAATTGTAGTGTTTTGTTGTAAGCAGTACCATCCTGATATACCCTGATATCTTCAACACAAAGTTCAAACATTTGAAGAACAAATACTTTGTATTCTGCATATGTTGTGTTGGTTTTGTTTTTTTTATTTTCCATGTCTAATAGTTGTATTAACACTAATGTGTTAACTTCAAAGGAAAATAAGCTATTTTAATGACATTTAGTATGGATAATTAGCTTACTTAACACCACAATATTAGGAAATTTGGCGAGTGATTTGTTTGTATGCGTTGATTACAAATTTAAATATTTTTCCTTGCAGCTCAAATACTTTATTAAAGCTGCTCTACATTTTTTCCAAGTTTCATTTTATTTAGTTTGATGAGCAATTATTACTTCTAATGCACTTGCAAAATGTTGTCATTAAATACATGATGAAAATATTGTATCTGCTTTGATGTAGCATTTGATTCCTTAGCTGAAGAATCACACCTAAATGTGTTGAGCTATATGCACTTAATGCAAGAGAAAGTTGTAAATATGGACAAGGAAGAAGGATTGGCTGTCTCAAAAGCAATAAAAACATTCTTACTTATTTTTCATGTAAAAGCATTAGCACAGATTAGTATTTAAATAGTTTGTGTCTGATTTACAGGGAACTGTGTGCAAGAAAGCTTTTATGGTTTCATGATACATCTTTTCCATGACCAACCTTTTTTTCTTGGTGACTGTATTCTGTACATGCATGACAAACTTCTGTGTATGAATTCATGATAAATTGTTTATACACATGAAAACATAAAGCCTCCTTAAAATTAGGTCAGTGCGAACAAACAAATGCTGGGTGTTACAGGGGGTGAACCCTCTGACACATTTCTCTGAAGAAGAAGGTGGGAAATAATATGGGAAAGGCTGCAAATGTCTTCAGATCCTTCTTTGTTTATATACTTATTCATCCAGTATAAAAAAAAAAAAATGTTTAATAGTTTTTTTTTGGTTTTTTTTGTTTGTTTGTTTTTTCACAGAAGACACTGATAAAGACAGTGTGCTTTTAAATCTAAAAATATATTTCTGCTGTGGACAGTTGGTTTTATTTTACACTCTCCTGCAGTATCTGTTTCTTTTTACATTCCCCTTCCCTTCCTTCACAATTGTGAAAAGTCTCAGAGAGAGTGCTTTCAGTATTTTTATTTTTCTTGATATAATCAGTATTTTTCACAAAGATGATTCCTCTTGCCTTTTTATTTCTCTTGGACCTTTTTCTGCCTCTGTTTCATTTCATTCAGCCAACAGCAGAATACCTTTCCTTTCATGTTGAGTCAGCTCACTGAAGAGCAGTAGCATTGGTCTGTCAATGCCCCAATCACTGAACATTGTAGGAACAAGTTGCTCTCTTACATTTGAACTGGAATGAAAGAACTCTTCCCCTAAAAAGGCAAAAAAAAAGCTTTCAAAATTCAAAAGTAATATTTTATATGAAAAACAATCACAACAAGCCAGTTTAAAAACTGAGAAAACTCATCAGAAAGCAAAAGATTTCTGAAGAAATCTTGCTATGTGCGCTGTGTCCTTGCAGGACAGATTCTTGTTCCAGGTCTGCTTTCACTCAACTCAGTGACTTTCTGAGCAGTGGCAAATTCTTCATAATGTCTTCTGTCCCTAGGATGCCTCTTCTCCTGTCACTCTTGGGAATGTGATTGCTCTCTTGTCTTCTGAGGTATCTTTGTCTTTTCTTGTTTTGCACAGTCTAAGCTTTCCATGACTCTCAGCCTTCTCCTCTTCCTGGAGAGGAAGTTGCTCAAAGGATAAGCAGGAACAATCCTTAACATCGAATGCCATTTGACATAGAATCATAAAGTCATAGAATATGCTTAGATAGAAGGGACTTATAGTTGCTTCCTTTTTTAAGGAAGCACATTATAGAAATGAAGACTAAATTCATCACATAGATGGAATTATTTTTCACTCTTTGTTTTCTACCTCACATACAAGAAGTCTTCTGCTACTATTTTGTTTCAACATATTGCAATCTACAGGTCAAAGTGCTTGCTGGGTGTGATGGGCTGCCTAAATCACATGACATTGTTTATTCTCCTTGATAGACAATATGTTAAGCTTGACAAGCAGAAAATCTTAAATACTAAAAAGCAAAATTCTGTACATTCCTCTTCAGCACGTGAGTGTGGTTTCTGTGGAAGTGCTCTGCATTTGCCTTTGGAGTAAGTGCATCAGAATAAACAAAGTCCTCTTTATATCCAGCTACATTTTATTACAGTAGTCATGTTGCCCAGAGCCTGCTCTCACAGTGGATAGCTTCTTCCTCCTCTCTTACTTCTGTACAACAGCTTCAGTGCTCTCCCTGATTCAATCAACTCTGCCATTTCTCATTGTTCTTTCCCACATTTAGCTCTGCTGCCTGCTTTTTCCTGACCTATTCTCAGGAGTTATCCAGCTCCAATAGTGCTGCAGACCCTGTTACATCATGTGTCTTCCCATCTTACTTCCTCTACCCAGAAACTCCTTTTCCATGGGCACATACTTGCTGTTTTTCCCAAGGAGGAAGGAATCTGCTCCTAACACCAGAGTCCCCTCTGCCACCGGGCACTATAGCCAGTGCTAGTTAATAATTTCTTTGCACTGCCCAGACATAGCATATTTAACAAAATACACATTCTACAATATTTACAGAAAAGGAATTAGCTGAACAACTGAGCCTTTCATTGGAGATGCATTTATGTAAGGTAGTGGAAAGAATATTAACTGTAATTGTAAAACCTGTTTCCCATAGGTTTTTTTAGCTCCTTTCTAAATTACAGGCCTTAGTTTTCTCTGTTTGGGACATCTGGAGAGGATTCAGAATTGAGTCTTAAGATCAGCGTACATAAAACCACATAAAGTGGGTGTTGCTGGTTCCCAAGCAGAACATATGCCTACTGTATTAAAAATAGCAATTGGAGGGCCATATGGCACTGTAGTTGATATAGAACATTGTGAACAATTTAAGGATATATTTTACATAAAAGCTATCAACCTATGCATGTTTTTCATGCACTGCTGACAAAGTTTCTGCATGTTAAAGAGCAGAGTTTCAGTAAAAAACCCTACAGAAGATATTGAAGGCATGATAAAAAAGACAAGTTCTAAAATGATAGGGAGCAGCTGAGGTGCACTTCTGTAAAATTCAGAAGGCGAGAATAAAATCTGAAAATCTTATACAGAAGGCATGGGCATGACATGAGACATGCAACACTCTCATATTACTGTTCCTAGAAGAATTGAATTCTTGGTATACATGGTATTCCTTTGGTTCTATATGTAACTGACGAGTAACTACAGTCCTTTCTAATGTAGTTAACAGTGGCACAGAGCAGTCATGGCTGAAAATTCAGTTTAGGTCTGTTTTGTCCCATGATTTCCACATTCTTTTCAGATTGTTTCCTTTCTTGTAAATATGAATGGAATTTACTCTTTGTGCCAAATGGCACTGTCAAAACACCAATTGCTTGAGCTAGTTTCTCAGATAATTCTTCACAAGGGTATGACAAAGAATCCTAGAATCATTAAGGTTGGAAAAGACTTTTAAGATCATCAGGTTCAACCATGAACTCAGCACTACAGTGTTTACCACTAAAACAAGTCCCCAGGTGCCACACACATATGCCTTTTGAACACTTCCAGGGATGGCGTTTCAACTACACCATTGTGCAGCCTATTCCAATGCCTGAAAACTCTTACTGAAGAAATTTTTCCTAATATCCTATCTAAACCTTTTCTGGTGCAACTTAAGGCCATTTTCTCTGGTTTGTGAATCACAGTGAAGATGTATAGGTGTCACGACTTGACATGTTCCTGCTAACTAAGGAGTAAAGACACACATGTGAAAGTTTTAGTGATTACTGAAGGTAGTGGTTTAACCCCAGACACCAGTCAATCCCCGCGCAGCCACTCTCTCACTCCCCCACCATTAGGATCAGAGAGAGAATCTGAAGGATAAAAGCTAGAAAACTCATGGTTTGAGATGAAGACAGTTTCATAGCGAAAGCAAAATCCACACATACAAACAAAGAAAAACAAGGAATTCATTCACTGCTTTCCGCAGGCAGGCAGGTGTTCAGCCATCTGCAGGAGAGCAGGGCCCCATGACATATAATGATTACTCTGGAAGACAAATGCCATCACTTCAAATGTCTCTCCCTTTCTCTTTCTTCCCCCCACCTTTATATACTGAGCATGATGTTATATGGCATGGAATATCCCTTTTGTTAGCTGGAGTCACCTGTCCTTGCTGTGTTTCCTCCCAGCTTCTCATGCAGCAGAGCCTCCTTACCAGTGGAACAGTATGAAAAGCAGAAAAGGCTTGGCTCTGTGTAGTCACGGCTCAGCAGTAACAAAAATATCTCTATGTTTTCCACCCTGTGTTCACCACAAATTAAAAAACAGTCCCATACCAGCTACTGTGAAGAAAATTTTGCCGGAGACAAAACCAGCACATCAAATTTCTGCAGAAGTCTTGTAGTAACCTATGGTATGTAACATGAATGCTAGTGCATTCTGAATTTGTGCTACTATTTTACCAATGTTGTCTTCCACATCAGCTGCTGGCATGTTATACATCAACAATGCCACACCTTCATCCCACTGTGGTGGAGAAATGGAGTCATTCTTGTGGTCAGTCCTGTAACTTCATCTACAGCTGTCCTTCACTAGGCTCTCTCTGAGTCTTTTCAGTGGGTTAAAATGGATGGATTTACAGGTTTCTCTCCTTGGTGTTGCACAGAGCTGCTGCCAGTGACAGGGATATGAGGAAAATATTTCTAAAAAGTAACATCTAACTGGAACAATAGCTGTTAGTGCAGAGTTTTGAAGATGATTGAAAGCAGCATCTGGTAGTAAGAGACTTTTGTTGGAACTAAAACATGTAGGAAGGTTTCTAGCAAATACATTGTTTTGTCTTCTTTTTCAATCTCTTGATTATCCATTAAATATGCTGCTTTGCCAGAATGCATGTTTGCCTAGTCTCGCTTCATAGCCTATACCTATACCCATTGTTGTCACATGGTCTAAAGTAATTCAGAAGAAGAAAAGTCTCACACAGGAAAATACAGTGCAGGAATTTGTTGTACACTTGGGAAGATTTTCATCTGTTGGACAAAACAGTCTGAGTTATATGAGCAAAGGAGGCAAGCTGCCAATTCAACCCAAAGTGAAAACCAAGCTCCAGCTTATTCTCTTGCTCTGTCTCTTCTGCTGATTATACAGCACAATCAAGCACTGACTAAAGGCTTTGCTGTAAGCAACCAATAAATGATATATCAGCACAAGTATGATCTAGCTAAATTGATTTGTTCATGATTTATTAATTCATAGTAAGTGAATCTCTTAATCATTCTAAAGTACAATGCTCCACTTTACATCATGAAGCAGTCTAAGAACACATGAACCAGATGCCTTTTCACTGAATTTAGACTGGGACAACACTGAAGAAGCTCACCTAGTATTTTCCAGATAGTAAAAGGCATTTGTACCATTAAATTTAGCTAGAACTAGCACAAACTAAAAGCTTAAAATGCGTATAATATGGATTTTTGATCCTGATTCCAGCTGTTTGCTTGAAAGATCTGCACATTTTGCACCACAGGACTGTGTACTTCAGACATTTTAGGTTCATTTTAATTAGAATGCATTGGAAAACCAACAAGGCCAACATCCTGGTGGGAGTCTGTTATAGACCACCTAACCAGGATGAAGAGGTGGATGAATTATTCTACAAGCAGCTGGCAGATGTTTCAAGATCACCAGCCCTTGTTCTTGTGGGAGATTTTACCCTGCAACATGTCTGCTAGGAACTCAACACAGCAGAAAAGAGGAAGTCTGGGAAGTTCTGGAAGTGTATGAAGGAGATCTTCTTCTCACAGCTGGTGAGTGAACCTATCAGGGGTGGGGCCCCACTAGACCTGTTGTTTACAAACAGAGAAGGGCTGGTGAGAGATGTGGGGGTGAGTCATCTACAGTGACTATGAAATTATAGAATTTGCATGACACTTGGTGAAACAAGGAAGGGTATCAACAAAACCTCTACATTAGACTTCTGGAGAGCAGAGTTCAGCCTATTCAGGAGGCTGATTTGGAGTGAGTCTTGAGAAACAGCCCTTAAAAACAAAGGGCTGCAGGAAGGATGGACATAATTCAAGAGAGAAATCTTGAAGGTGAAGGAGCAGGCTGTTCCTATGTGGTGAAAGATGAAGATGGAAGATGGATAAGACTGCCAGACCAACTGGGAAGGAAGTCAGGGGAAAAAAATGGATTTATCACCTTTCGAAAAAGGTACAGGCAGCTCAGGAACTGTTTAAGGATATTGTTAGGTCATGCAGAAAGGAAATTATAAAGGTGAAAGTGAAATTTGAACTTAATCTGGCCTCTTCTGTAAAGAATAATAAAAAGTGTTTTTAAAAATACATCAATAGCAAAAGGAGGGGCAAAGAAAGCCACCATTCTTTAGCGTTCTTTAGGAGAACAGAGTTTCCAAAGACTAGGAAAAAGCTGAGGTTCTTGAAACTTTGTTTGCCTCAGTTTTCAGCAATAAGACAGGTTGTCTTCAGGACAACTGGCCTTCTGAGCTATTAGACAGGGACAGGGAGCCAAATAGCCTGCCTGTAATCCAGGCAGAAGCTGACTGGGAAGGTCCTCAATTACTGAAAGTTAACCAATGTGACACCCATCCATAGGAAGGGCCAGAAGGAGGATCTTGGAAGCTACATACCTATCAGCAAGGCTATGGAACAGAGCACCTTGAATGTGATCACACAGCACCTACAGGATGGACAAGGGATCAGACCCAGACAGCATGCATTTAGGAGGGGCAGGTCCTGCCTGACCAACCTGATCTTCTTTTATGACAGGTGACCCACCTGGTGGATGAGGGGAAGGCTGTGGGTGTAGTCTGCCTGGACCTCTGCGCAGCCTTTGACACTGTCTCCCATAGCACACTTCTGGAAAAGCTGCTTGCCCACAACTTGGACAGATGAACTCTCCACTGGCTTAAGAACTGCCTGGATGGCTGGGTCCAGAGAGTGGTGGTGAGTGGTGCTGCATCCAGTTGGTGGTCAGCCACTAGTGGTGTTCCCCAGGGATCACTGTTGAACCCAGTCCTGTTTAATAATCTTACTGATGGTGTCAATGAGAGGACTAAGTCTAATTAGGAAATTTGCAGATGACACCAAGGTGGAGGGGAGTGTCCATCTGCTGGAGAGTAGGAGGGCTCTACAGAGAGACCTGGACAGGCTGGACTGATGGACTGGATCCAATGGTATGAGGTTCAACAGGACCAAGTGGCAGGTCCTGCATTTTGGCCACAAGAACTCCACAGAGCACTACAGGATGACAGAGTGACAGGACAGCAGCCAGGCAGAAAGGCACCAGGGGATACTGATTGACAGCAGGCTAGATATGAGCCAGAAGTGTGACCAGGTGGCCAAGAAGACAAAAGGCATCCTGGCCTGTATCAGGAATAGTGTGGCCAGCAGGACTAGGGCTGCACCTCAAGTCCTGTGTGAAGTTCTTGGCCCCTTGATGTAGGAAAGATATTGAGGTGCTGGACAATGTCCAAAGAAGGGTAACAAGACTGGTGAAGGATCTGGAGCACAAGCCCTATGAAGAGTGGGTAAGGGAGCTGGAGTTGTTTAGTCTGGAGAAGAGGAGGTTCAGGGGAGGCCTTATCATTCTCTACAACCACCTGAAAGGAGGTTGCAGCGAGGTGATCGTTAGTCTCTTCTCACAGGCAACAAGTAGTAGAACAAGAGGACACAGTCTTCAGCTGCACCAGGGAAGGTTTAGGCTAGACATTAGGAAGAAGTTCTTCACACAAAGTGATTGTGCATTGGAATGGGCAGCCCAGGGAGGAGGTGGAGTCACTGGAGGTGTTTAAGTAAAGACTGGATGTGGCACTTAATGCCATGATCTAGTTGACATGATCTAGTAGGTCATAGGTTGGACTCAATGATCTCTCCAACCCAGTTAATTCTGTGACTTTCTGATTCTGTGAATTACTACTCTTTGAAATTTTATTGTTTACAATGCACATCAGCTGTTCTAATATTTCTTCCAAGATATTGTCTCAGGGCCTCTGATCTCTAAGTATGTAAGTACTTTGACTATTTTACTGCTTTAGAATATTGACAGACCATTGGTTCTGTTAACCATTTAAGGCTACACTAAGCATGGAAAAATATTCTTCAGTCAACCCTAAGAAAGTTTTGTTCAAACTGCTTACCTCTGCTTGTGTTTCAGCTGTCTCTGAATCCCTAGTGTGGTCCAGGCATATGTCATTCAGCTATGTTAACAATGCTGAAGGACTCTGGCCTAGACAGCTAGTTCAAGAGCTAGCTAAAGTCAGAGCTCTGCCTTTTGGTTAGTCAGAAGCCACAAAGTAGCTAGGTGACATTGGACAGTCTGCAAGTATCTTATGTTTATTTAGGGTACATTTTAAGTGGCTTAGGATGACCTGGTATCTTGTGTTATAAAGAGAGCAGATAAGGTCAATGGTACCAAACAGAAAAGGAATGGGAACGTAAGACACAAATCTATGTAAAATTTCACAAATTCACAGAATAGTTTTTGTAATAGAAATTACTATTTTCTCTTCCTCAGATTTCTAATACAAGTATACAAGCAGTTTCCAGCAGAGGGTAACACACTTGAACAAAGTGGGAAGACCCACAGAGGGGTCTCCCTTATGCTGTTGAGTGTTGTCCCTGAAAAGGGCAGTTGAATTACCCCCACAATCCAGCAGGATTGTCTGGTGAAGGGTTCCCATAACAGGACGCTGACAGACTGGTTGGGCACAAGGGTCTTGGCTTTACTGGGACACTGACAGACAAATCGAACGCTAAGGATCAAGGAAATATTCACACACTAAGGATTGAGGAAATCTCCCTTTTTCGCATGAAACAATAACTTTGAATTTAGAACTCATCTCTGAGTTTTTTTCCTCTTCTGGTATTAGTTTAAAGGAGTTCACTTCCAATAATATATCATCTTTACATTTGATCCCTTCTGCTGAATTAATGCACCTATCATGAGAGTTTCACCCCCTTGCTTTGTATTACAAAAATACTTACTGTTAGTGTTTCTTGAGTAGTGGAGTCTGCCTTCTCCAACACCAGTGTATTTGCAGATGTGATAGATTACAGGGAAGGTTGATAGTCTGAATTTATTTGTCATTTGTTTCCATTTGTCTTTTTTTCCCCCCAAAAAATATCCCAGAATGTGTTCTAAAGATGTCCTACTGGGAATCAAGAAATTCTTTGTCTTAGCTTTGTAGAATTCTTTTTAATTTGTAAAACTTAATCAGCTGTTTTTGATTCTTTAGTTTTACCAATCTCTGGTGTTTCTAGCTCGTGTAAGTAGCAATCAAAAGTTTCATAGTCAAGATGTCTGCATTTTGTACACTCAGATGCTAAACTTGGTTATCAATGGATGCAAAAAGTAACATAAATGCCTCGAGTAGCTGCTTTCTATTAAACTTTGGTGCATCAAATCAGTACAGAGAAAGATGATATGTGACCATATACTCTCTGCTAACAAGTCACACACTATTTTTTCAGCTACTGTCCAGCTTGCTGTTTGGAGTAAGGAAATATCAGAAAGGTTTCTCAGGACCAAGAAGATAGAATAACTGGTAGTAAATCTGCTCTACTGATTTATAGCAATAGTTTGTTCTCTCATTAGAAGTGGTATAGTTTGCAATAGTTTTCAAAATGTTCAGACTATTCTTTGGATAAAAAGAAAGTTAGGGAATGAAAATTCAGAGCTTTCTTCTGCACCATCCAATGAAAACTATATTATGTGCCTAAGATGTATATTCTGGACATGAAGACACTTATACTTGTATGTATGTCTATCTGTAGAGTGTACACACAGAGAATGCAATAAATGGTGTTTTTAAAGGTTTGGTTCTTCATATGGGTGTCTTAAACATTGAGGCATTAGGCTACATTAAATACTGGAACAATTCAGCCTGACAGTACGTCAGCTGCACCACTGACATTTTTTAATGGTTGTTCCTACTGTCTGGTGTAATCTTGTTTGATACTTTCAACAACACTTTAAGGACTCCTTTGTAGAAGTTTCAAATCTTGCATCTGGGTAACTTACCGAAAATGTAACCTGACAGCAGAGTGGAATCTGTCTTAGCTTCTTTTCGTAAAGGGATCAATAGCACTTTACACCTAATCTTTATTTCAGCTTTTAGGCTTTTAATGCATCATTTGCTCCCTTTTGACACATAGGGAGAAAAAAGTGCTACAAAACAACAATATAATTTTTCCTTCAATATAATTGGCAGGAAACTTTTTCTTTAGCTCTGTGGAAAGAAAAATCTAAGAGTTAGGGTCACAGAAAACATTTATTTTGTTTCTCAGAAGACTGGGCAAAGGAAATGACTTTTCAATCAATATAAAGCTAGTCAATCAGACAAAAAGACAAAAAAACCCACAAAAAACAGTGCAGAGGAAATTGAAGGGCCTTTTGCACTCTATGCACAGGGGTGAAGGAAGCATTTTCCTTAGACTATGCATGAGCAACTGCTCTGCTAGTGGGCTTCCCCCATCTGAATCAGCAGGAGCCAACATGGGGAGAAAGGGAGACAAAAGATGTTGTGGGTCATTGACTTAACTGGCTTGTCATCATTAAAGACTTCTGGTTAGGGTCTCCCTCTGTTCCTGCATGCCACCCTGATGACAGTGGAAGGGATGCTTGACATTTGAACTACGAAAGGAAGTCATGGTCTGGGAACTTTTGTCAGATAAAGGAGTCATAGTGAATATTTTATTCAAACATGTTTTAGCTTTCCACTAGACCTGTTAGTGAGTGGACTTAATTTTATTTTTTTTTTTAAATTTTGTAAATATGTGTTGGGACTGGAATGTCTTTAATCATTCACATTATAAACATATCTAGATGGGCTTTTCAATTACTTAGCACTCTTTGGCAGTTTTGCAACACAATGAAAAACTGTTGAACCCATGATTGTGTAGTCAGAAGTTTCCTCATAATAAGGAATGAATTTGAAGGTGAGTAAAAAACAGTAAGTACCATTGCTGCAGAAGACTATTAGCTGAGCATATTGTCAAGTGTAGCTAAAAATATCTAACCCCTGAACTATGTGACCTCTAGTTCTAGTTAGGTTTTAGTTTATTAATTTCAAATACAGGAAAGTCAAAGCATTAAATCAAAGAATACAGACAAAAAATAACACAGCATCATGGCAGCTGAATGAGAAAAAGAACGGTGCTCGCTCTAGAGACAAATGAGAGAACCTCTATCACTGCCAAAATAATATAACTAGCATTTTTGGATTTTTGTTTAAATTTATATGGTATTATTATTTTACTCATATGGTAATAGGAATCCAAGACATTGAAATTTACAGGGTCCACTTTGTACTTTTTACATATTTCTCTGTGATAAAGATGGCATTTAACCATCATTCCTGGAAGGCTGGTTCATTTCCCCAGCAGTCAGACTTGGAATTCTTAATGACAAGGGTTTGGAATTACATGATTTTGTATAAATTGGCTTGCTCTTGAGTATGACAAACTTTTCACCACAGATTTTGACAGCAGTCTGTCCGTTTTTAGGTATCAGCTTCATCTCTACCTTGCAGATATCAGTCAATTTTCACCTTTCTTATTCAAGTATTGAGGAGATGGGCTAAACCACTAGTTCAGTCCAGGGCAGCTGTTCTGTTCTCTAGCCAAGGTATTTATGTCACTCTACCCATTCAGATGGACTGCAGTTCTGGATAATTCCACCACAGTGCCTAGCCTGCAGGTGTGATGTCAACTACATACCTGGAGTATGTGGACTGTTCACTGGCACAGTGCAACAGGATGCTGCTTCGCTACAACTCCTTTAAATGACAGCTTTTCAGGCTGTATGTCACTATTCATAAATGCACAGAGTGTGTAAGGAGAGCTTTTATAAAATTCGCTGCATAACAAGACCTTTTCCTCCACAGAGAAGAAAGTTTGTTTCTTTTTACTGCTCACAAGCTAATAGGAAGGTGAATTGCAAGCAGCCAGGTGAGAGTTACCACTCAAATCCATCTCAGCTGCTGCTTCCTATACACACTGAACAATGATTTAAACTTTCACATTTTAGTTAGAGTCTTTAGAAACATGCATGGCTGCTTAAAGAAACTTTGCTGGCAGGGAAAGGAAATGCTGTTCACCACAAAATGTGTGGGTTTTTTCCAGTTACCCCAGTTAATTGGAAAACTTATGAAAGTTCAGGAAAAGGTTATGCAAACACTGATTAACCCTCTATCCACTCGCAGGACATTGTGTCCTGGATTAATTTGCTTAGAAGAAAGACTGAACGAAACCTCAGAGAATTTACCCAATTTTATTTAATCTACGAAGTAGAATTGAAGAATGTCAGATAAGATACAATTAAGAACATGAACTAATATAGATTTAAAAATAGGAATGGGGAATATGACACAGAAAGGGCAAAGTTAAGAATATGTGTGCCAGTGTTTTAATATAAATGCTTACCATTAGGCAGACTTTCTAGCCTAATGCAAAATCAGATAGAAGGTGTAATTTGAAATAAATTACTAAGAAAGAGGTGAGAGGTTAAACCATGCAGTTAATAAATGTACATAAACAAACCAAGGAGATTGACGTTCAATTCATGAATCCTGATTTAAACCAATACTTTTGAAGATGCCTAATGGGGACACACTGTAGGGAGGACCAATTATTTGAAGCTAATCATCTCAGTCTATCAAAATCACTTAAAACTCTTAATATGAGAGACTCCAGAAAACAGGTCAATATCAGAAGTACAAGCATTCCTTTCCCACACTTACAGAAAGCCCAAGCTATGAGGTGTTCAAACGCTTTACAACTCATGTATTTAATACATAAATCTAATCCCAGGCTGCTGGCACAAAAGAAGTGCTGCAGAATTATCGTGAATTTCTTATATCTCCCCATTCTTCACAACAGACTGAGATCACTATGCTAGGGAGAAAATAGGTCAGAAAATAAATGTTCTGCCTGAATCCAGAAAAACTACAATGATCTAGCACAGTGCTTTCCAGCCTGGAAAGTAAAGATGGGACAGGAGGTACATAGCTTTTGTGTTCATATGTTTCAGTTCATCCTCAAAAGAGATTTATTTGCAAGTTGAGATGTTTGGACATTAGGTTGTCTGGTTCTTTGCTTAGATTGCCAACAAAAGTCCTACTGTGAGTTATGAAGATATGAAGGTTTTTGTAGAAACCTGCAAAGCACCAAGACATGGAACATCCAGCATTATTGGGAACTAGGATTGTTTACATTAACCCTACTGCATGAATGATCAGAGACCCTCAGACAGTTCCTGAGCCAGAACTGCACCTTTCCTCCTTGACTCTGACCTGGCCATGGGGTTTGATGGAGAGTTCTCCCTGACCTCAGAGCACGGCAGTGCCTTGGAGGACCTTCTACGGGCTGCACAGAAAGGAACATTCCAGCCATCACGCATTTGTGCATTATTTCTGCACATTGACACAAATTTTCTTCCATTACATTTTCCATCCCCCATTGTAGATAATACGCCACCAGTCTGAGAGATTTCTTAAAGGGCTGCTGTCCAATCTTCTATGCATACACAAACAGCTGCACTAAGTACAGAACAAGAGTATACAGAACTAAGACGAAATTTCCACAGACAGAAAAAACTTCTCCAAATTAATTTGATAAATAACTTTTTATTTCATTCAAGTATAGGTCTTAGGTTTTATTCTGTCTGTGTGCAGGTACTTCAAAACTCCATGCACAGGTGCTTTCCTGGGCACAAAAAGAGGTCATCTTAGTAAAATGCATCTCCATATTTTTATGGTCTCTATAGTTGATATTGTTCAAACAGCTGTATTAACAGTGCTCAACATTTTCTGTATGGTTGGGTGATTTGTAGGCTTTACCACTATTGATAAAGTTGTCTGTGAATTAAAGTCCTTGCTTTTGATGTTTTTAGAAAGAGTATGTCCTGAACTTCAGTGTTTGTTTAATAACATTTTAAAGCACTATCTTTTGAAGCAATGGGTTATTTCTTAAAATAAACTGATTGAAAGGAAACAAACTCTTCCAGGACAAGAAGTATAGAAAATAGGTAAACTAGCAGTCTTAAAACAAGCACCATTTTTTTTCCAAATTTAGACAATTAAAATTATCATTAAGTAGAAAGCACATTAAAAGGAGTGCCAGTCTCAGTGGTAAAAAATATTCTTTCCACCATGAAGTCTTACAAGACACTGACAGTTGTCATCTAATTGATCCCATACTCTAGTTCCTTGAATACTTTTTGCATTCAAAAATTACAATTTATTAATTGTTGTATAACTAGATTAAAACTTCAGGGGTTTTTGTGAATAATCTTACATGTTTCATAGGTTATGACTAATTTTGAAAAACAAAAAGATAAGTGGACTCTAGAAATTTCCAGTGCTCAATTTATGTAGTGAGTCATTGTACTAGTGTGCAAAATTAAAATTTAAATAATAAATGAAATTCAGAATCATTGTCCTGAGAGTCAGCAGAAGTTTAGCCGTTCATTAAGTGATAGCACAATCAGTCCCAAAACTAGAACAAAAATTAACAACACCATTGCCATAGGAAATCTGAGAATGATGGAGAATTGCATGAGATCATTCTTAAAAGGATGCTCGAGCACGTTTACTAAAATACACTATATATGTCCATTCAAGAAAAAGACAGTCTTTCCAGATCAGCTCTCTTCCATGAAGAAATATTGTTGTACACTTCAGTGGCAGCTGTTTAGCTTACCAGTCCAAGGTGGGATTGACGCAGGGAAATTTGGAGAGGAAGATTTGCTGGAAGGTGCAGCTACCAAATAGAGAGATATGACTTAGTCTCTGCTGGAGCCAGCCGAGAGTCATCAGAGTTAAATAATCTAGATAACTTTTTACTTTCCTGTACTGCATTTCCTACATTCTGTGTCCCAGTTAACCTGCTGAAGTTGATGTAGTTACTTTCTCACATTTTGATGGGACATAGGTTTAAACTAGAGACAGACCAAGTTTTTTCATTTGTATTATTAAATGTAAAATTTTACAATTATCAAGCCCTTTAAAAAAGATCAAGCACAGCATCTGAAGGTATGGATTTCTATGGCAGTAGATTCCCTGGGATAGTTATGTTCCTAATATTTAGGAACATAATAATTTAGCATACAAAAAGCCAGCTCTACAAAATGGTATAGGTTTAATTAATGTTGTTGTGAATGTATTAGTGTGTATAAACCACTGTATAGTTCATCCTCCTCAAAATCGCATAGAAAGTTCTTTTGATTTTAGTGTATTAAAGTGTTTCATTTTCTACTTCACTCATTTCATGTCAGTCCTGAAACATCTGGGATGAACTGTGGGACTGTAATGAGATGTACATATATTATAGAGTACTGCTTGTGTAGAAAGCTTTTTCTTAGTTTGTTTTTTATGGTTGTTTGTTTTTGGGTTTTTTTTCTGTCGGCCTACTGAATTTTATAAAACGTTTACTGAGAGATGCCCAGTACTCTCACTTCAAATAAAGCAATCAGTTCTAAACAGCATTGACTCAGGGGGTAGCCCTCAGCGATAAGCACTAGTCTATTTAGACTGTTCTCTATTCTGTTTAGGCATTTCTTCATTTCAGACTACATGGGGTAAGGGCAGGAGCGAGTACAATGATGTGGCCTCAGTGCTAGACCTCAGAGCATACCCTGTGACATGGCCCCAGGCTCTTTTCTATTAAGCTGACCTTATGTCTCAAAGCCTTATGACCTGTGACACCACTCAATTGTTATTTAATCAATTCAGTCAAAATTAAAAAGGTGTATTTTTATTTGCCTTAACACCTTTTCTTTCTGGTATTTGTTTTGGTGACCTTTGAGTATTGGATTTCAGCTGTCGATAACACACTGCATGCCAGATTGCTTTTTCTAATAAATAATGAAGCAACTTCTGAGGATTATTTGGATTGCATTGATGTGGGCTAGAAATAGTCTGCAAACATAGCTGAAAAAGAACAATGCAGCTGCATATTCTCAGACCATCTCACAGGAAATACAGCAGGAGAAAAACACTGTAGATACTGACTGAAAACAGAACTCCTCAGATTTTCATACAACTACCTGTATAGAATCTTCACCTTGAGCTTGAATTAAAAACAAAAGGCTCTCTTTTGCTTGTTAAAAAACAAAGACAGGACAGGTCAGCTATACATGGGGGGTGTGTGGAAAGAATTCAATCTTTTGTAAAAAGTCTAAAAAATCTACTACCTTTACCAAAGATGAATATTCATTTTTTATGCATATACCTGGGAACAGAGCCATAGTATTTTGGTTTGGTTTGGTTTGGTTTTTTTTCTTTGTACTTTAATGTATTGCATTTTAAAAAAAATATTTCATTTTGCCCCTTATATGATTTACCTAACTTCTGGTTTGCAGAAGCTTTTACAGCTATTGTTATACACATGTGCTAGACTCTACAAAAGTGTGATAATTTCCTGCTGTAGAAATGTACAGTCTTACAGTAATAAATGAAATCAAAAATAATCAGAATTCTTAGAAATTGTGTAGCAATGACAACAAAAGAGATGAAGTTCCAAAGTTATTGACTTTCCTCATACATGCACAAGTCAGGCTTGATACCAAGCCAGACAACATAAGTGAATACTTTTGAAATTTCATCTGGTGATACTTTATCCTTTTAGGCATTTCTGTGCCATTCTCTCTCTCGCTCCAAGTTGCAATGTGGAATTAAATTCATGCATTAACTCCAGTAAACTGTGATTTAAATAACAAATAATCTTCATTTCATTGATCTAGTAATTGTGACTTTGAATTTAAAACCTTTCCATCTTGCAGGTACCTACATGCAGAAACACATTTATTGTCTGTATTACAGAGCTCTAGGCTTTGAAAGACATCAGGAATATGGTTTGACAGAAGAACTTTGATTCTGATGTACCTGAACTCTTTCCCTTTCCTTATTTAGAGAAAACCTCAATTTTTATGAGTGGCAGCAAAGAGTAAGTTCCAGAGCTGCTCTTTTCTGAGTCTAAACTATATTGCACTGTGCACAGTAAGTAATAGCTGTATATCCTGGGATTTGACAAGAGCAAGTTTTAATCTCTTTGAGCATCCCCAGGAGCTACAAATGGGAGTGGGAAGAGAGAGGATTGCACCCCGTTGCCCTTTCCCCTTCACAGTGTGTGATCCCAGGGTGGCACAAGTATTTATAAGTTAGTGACATTTATTTATAAAATGCCTAAGATGTGCACCACTTTAATGTATTAAAAAATTGCATTAATGTAAATTCAGCTTCATACATCACTGAACATTATTAATTGGGTGTGGGGATGTGTGAAGGGGGATGGGATAATTAAGACTGACTGTCTTTTGAATACCTGCAGTGTAAGCAGAGGAAGTAGCACAGACTGAGCTCCTACAAATGTTTCTTTGTAAAAAGGAAAGAACTGAAGCAATAAAACAAATAGTGTGATCTTCTGTGTTTAGCTGCAGAGGTGTCTGTCTATCTTTTACTTAGAGAAAGACCAGAGCCTGAGGATTAACCGGGTCAAGGACTTTTCTATAGTCTATGTAGAAAACAAAATGCTTAAAGTCATAACATGGCAGAAACATGACCAAAAATATTCTTTAGTGTAACACATATTAGGTTGGGGAAATTGTAGTAAGCGAAGTAAAATGCGGCCTAATGTGAGTATGACCCATTCTTTGCACTACAAATGATTGACGTGCAAAGTCTTCAGGGCAAACCTTCCTGCCCTGAATATTCAATCTGTACAACTCCAGGTTATGAAAAACTATATGAAATTATAGCAGATTTTGATCTAAAAATATTCATTCTTTTGAATGCTTTTGACAGGGAGTTGCCATATTGCTATGCCTGATAGCTTAAAATTTGAAAGCAATGTACTCCTTTTTTGCCACATATTTGAGTGATGGACTTCTGTTCAACTTCACTTCAATGCTTGTGTGCCTTTTCACTGCTGTTTCTCAGATGATACAATGCTGTAGTCCCACCAGGCAGGCTGTTCCACTCCTACTCTCTCCTCTCAGCAGTTTCATAAAGGTCCAGATGCATATTCTTAGAAAGAGCTACCTGAGACACTGCTGTAAGACAGTGATTTAAAAATCGAGTTTCAAGGAACAGCTACAAAAGAACACAAGAATCCACCCTTGCATCCCTAGCATCATACAAATGGAAGATATTCAGATACCAAACATCAAAACCATAGTGCAAATAAGAAGAGCAGAAAAACTGGTAAAGCTGGAGAAGCTGAAGATTCTCAGAGGAGGTATATAATGTGGGTAAACAGCTGACTGAAGAGAGTGGTGACTAGAGATTGTAAAAAGGAAGTTATCAGTCTGGAGTATGGCCCAGTTTTAAGACATTTCAGTAAGACAGTGGTTGTATTTTTATTAGGGATCTTAGTAGTGCACAGAAGTACTGATAATACCAGTGCCAGGACACATCATCAGTACGGAGGAGGATCATGGTATCTCAATGAAATCAGATAGCCTTGAGTTCGACAGGAATAGACGTAAGATGAAATTCAATAGCACAAAGTACAAGGTCAGTCACTCAGGGACTAATAACACAAATACTCTGCTATAAGCTGAGAGCTCATCTGTCAAAAATCACCAAGAGAGTGACCTAAACTCTCTAGTTGATCACAGTATGACTGTGATCTGCCAATGTGCTGTAGCTGTGAAAAAAGGCAAAGGTGTTTCTGAGGAACAGCATAGAGATAATTCCAGAAAGAATAAGAAAGCATTAGTATCACCATCCAACACCCTAATAAAACCTAATCTTGAAGACCATGTACCTATTAAAAGAAAGATGAAGTATTACTGGAAACAACACAGAGAATGACTATTAAGATGATCTGGTACATGAATATCAAAAAGACACAAAAGTAATTTGACATGCTTAGCCTAACAAACCAGAGCCTAAAGGAGAGTTGGTTGTTGTCTATAAATACATATAGAGATAGACACGGGGCGGGGGGGGTGGGGGGGTGGTAATATTTAAGCTGAATGCCAGCTTTGGCATGAAAAGAAATAGGTAAGTATGTTTATGCTGGAAATTAGAAAAAAGGATCTTATCTAGCACAGCAATCATTCCCTGGAAGAGCTTCCCAAGCATGGTAAGGGTGCATGGACTCAGGAACAAAAAAACTAATTGCTTTTAAGGTGGAATTTGATAAGTGTAAGAAGATTATATGATATGGTTGCTTGCAAGAGCATGGTATTTTATTTAGTCCCCATATTCCCTTTCAGCCCTTGATTCCAAAGCTATGCCATAAATCCTCATAGCTAAAACAGAAGGTTTATGCCAGTAAGAAAGGCAGATTCCCATAGTTATATAGACTTTTAGGAGTGAGGAGACAAACAAGAAAATTCTTGATAAAATGGCCTGGATTAGTTCCTGCTACGTGGCTGTTTAAGATACCTCAAGGGAAAAAAAATCAAACATCACCTTGCCTTAAAAAATTCTCTTTATAGAAAAATCAGTATGTCCTCTGGTTAGTTATTCAGTTAATTGCTGTCACTTTAAAAAAAAAATAAATTTTGGAGGTCTTCTGTCTAATTCAAATGCTTCAGACTTCCAGGGACCTGTATTAACACTACTTTATTTGAATCCTCTCTTATGTGACAATATATTTTTATTCACATTTCTGTTTATTTATTTTAGGATTAATTGCATAGAAATATCCTGCTTATTTCTCAGGCTAAAGGGACGGAAAACCCAACACTGTGTTTTCCAAACATGGCGTTCAGTACTTGTCCTTTGCTTTTAATGATAAAGCTTTAATTACCACTGGAAGCTGATGCAACAAGCATGCAAGAACAGCATTACTCTATTAGACATTGGTAATCATTACTTAGCTGTTCTCCCAGTTATAGGATTGTTGACATGCAAGACAACAGTGGTGACAAACTTAGAGAAGTAAGGCTGAAACTGTGCAGATGTAGCAACTACCACCGCTACCACAGTGCTGGTTTTTGTGTTCAATTCAGTAGAAAACTGCTTATAACTAAGATTTTCATGACCAGTGGTAAAAAATGGATTTTGTTTGGAGATGAACAACCAGCCAGCATTAAGAAAAAACAGCATTCCTGCTAAATTCCAGGAGGGACTCTAGTGTTATAGGTGTGGAACAAGAAGGGTGAGTGTGCAAATAAAGCAATGATTTTGCTTATCTTTGTCATTGATATTGTTTTGCAGGTAAGGAGAACTGTGGTTTCGGAGTCTGCAGTTTCTTCTTATCTCCATGTGTCTGTGTCTGCCTTACTGTGCCTCCGTTCTCAGTTGGGTACTTGGGATGTGAGCCACAATGGAGGCCACATTGTCCATCTTAGGAGCTTCTTGTCTGCAGTAAGTTCTCAGGAGGTGGCCATCCACCCCCGCAGATACACTTAGGGCATCTTTATAGTCATTCTTCAATAGCCATTTATTTTAGCTACACTTTTAAATTTCAGAAGCACACTCCTTGAAAACCACTACCGTATCTCACAGCACCAAGGGATAGATGACTATATCTTTTAGGCATATGTGGTATGCTGAATTCATATCCTGGGTTTTACAAAGCTCCATGTATGATGTTTTTCATCACAGTTACTTTAATTCTATGTGTGAATTTTTTTGAGGTCACATGGCAGAGGCCCAGAGCAGTTCTGCAGAGCTGTTCCCTAAGCCTTGCCAAAGTTGTCCTTATTCAGATGCCTTGGAACAAAACTCAAAACTCTCCTAGAAGACATGGTTTACATGACTTTATTGCACTCAGAAATTTATATTCTTAAGTGTCTGAAGAAAGCTTATTTTTATTTTTTTTTTCAAAATAAAGGAAAAAAAGAAAGGTACTGGTACTGCCTATCATGTTTTAGAAAAGGATAAATAAACTGTTTTTATTCATCAGGAATTTTGAGAAAACATTGACTTTCTAGAGATTCAAAAGTACAAGTGTAGAAATTGGCTTGTGTTAGGAAGAAATCTGTTACTGCCCTGACTAGATTAACCATGGTAATTGGCACTGGGTTTTTTTAACATATTGTGCAGTGCTTTGCAGGCGGTAGTAATAAATAATGTGCACTTAGCTGCACTATTGGTCATTCACAGTCCTATCACAGCAACCTCCCCCTATTCAGGGAAGATAAATGTGATTTAAATTAATAGCCAGTCCTAAATAACTCCTCAGCTGGTAAACGATGCATTTATCAGGCCCAGACAGGCAGTGTCCTTTGATTCATGGTCCCCCCCTTACAATGTGAAGGGTGCGTACAAAAATTGTTATTACTTTTTAATAAAGTGTAGCAGTCAGTCTTCAGTCATTTATCAGAAATGGAGGCATTCTGACAAACAGAAATATCTTAGCAGTGGATGAATGAGAGGGATAAAGGACACATTTCTCAACAAAAATAATCACTGACTAAATAATCTCATAAAAGTCAGCTTCTAAGTACCTTGAAATAAATGTATCCAGCTGAAAGATACAGACTCCATGTGGTGTTAAACTAAAACCTAAGCCAACCATTGCAGTATTTACCTGCACACAGAAATGGATAAAAAATTATTTTCATCCTCATTCTGTATGACAGAAATTCAAATACAAATAGTGGTTGGCTAAATAGCAAATTTCCTAATATATTTCGCTTTTGGTTTCTTACACACTAGCTCAACTTCATTTACTCATTTATAGTTTTTAAAGTAATTGTGGTCACAAATAAGTAAAGGAAGTTTGGAGGAAAAAATTATAATGAATGAAGCAACTTATAACAAAATGTAATTTAAAATGTTTTATAGTTTACATACTTTTTGTATTCTTTTAGTATTTAATACTTAACTATTCTTAAAATTTAGGTGTCTCCTCAGGATATGACAAGGGCTTTCTGCGCAGGAAGGTTACCTGAGGAGGTTTAGATGAGGCATTTCTTTGCAGGTGAGCATCCATATTGGTCATGCATGAACTGAGGGCAGAGAATTCAAACTGCCACTCACCCTAATGATTTGCCTATGCACAGATTTCAACTCACAGCCTTATTCATATGAAGGTGGGAATGCCAGAATATTGCACTTTTAACTGCAACTTCTCTGCAATCATTTTGTTAACATGGGACTTGGTTCCTCTAAGTGTTACATAGTTTGGTGGGGTATTACTGCTCAAAGTGAGGCAGAACTTATCCTGTTAGAGATGCAACTCGAGGAGCATTTAACGGAAATGTTCGGAGCATGATCAGCTTCTAACAGCATTCTGAGGGTAAAGTTTTCTAATCACTGCTTAGTGCTGCTCAGTGCCGCTCAGTGCCCTCTTTGCTGCCTTAGCTCTGGATGCACAGCATCCCTGCAGAAGGTGAACCACGAGGCATACCTTACACTGCCATCTCACTGTGCTCACCTGACTCCACTTATCCCTCCTCAACCCATCCTCCTATCCATCTTTCAGTAAAACCCACAGGGAATCAACAGAATGGGTTTGCTGGCACAGGAACATGGGAGAGTTGCTTGTGGCTTCCCACCAGGTTTTCTATACCTCTGCTGTCTGGTAATTGCAAGCCATGTCATGGTCCAGATTCCCCAGTGATCGATCATCGCTTCTGGACCTGTCATATCAGAGTTGACTGGAGGGGTGTCCTGATGCAGGGTCATGTTTGCCATGGCATTGACTAGCTCAATATTCTTTTAAACCTACCGTTGAAGTACTGTAGCCTGTCACTGTTTGTAAGCACAGGTGCATTATAGGTGAAATGATATGGATCATCTCACAACTACATAGCATTCTTGGGTTTTACAGGATGGTCGCAATTTGCCTGTGGGCACAGAAATGGCATGTGTAGTTGCTCTTGGTGGGAATTTCAGTCATTAATTTTATCTCATAAACATACTAAAGAACTCTTCTGGAGAAGAAGGTGTTTAAAAGTAATTGGTCTGTCCCCTCATCCCTGCTTATAGCCCAGTGGGTGACATTTTGGACCCAGGATTGCCAACATGGGTAGATGCACCTGGGACTGGCCTCTGCTTCCCATTGGCACCACATGGGTGATGGGGAGATGGGCTGGGATGGTATAATGGCACTGGGGGGCTTACAGGATAGAGGAGGATGAGGAACACTTGGTGGTGGGACAGTGGCTAGGGAGAGGCAAAGAAGAGGGAGGAAGAAATAGAGGGCTGGCAGGACAAGAAACAGAAGGAAGTGGGGGTGGAGGTGATCAAGGAAGGACTTAAGAAGAAACAGTCTTGGAAGTCTCCTTTCCATGACTGTCCTATTTTAGCCCAGTCAAAGTTGATCCAGGAGCACGTGAAACTGCAGCTTTTTCCCTTAACTTTCATTTCAAAGTCGTCTGATTGTACCCTTCAAAAACAATCAATTCCTGTATGGACTTGATCTTTGTGGGTCCCTTCCAACTCAGAATATTCTGTAGATTTCTCTTCTGTATGAGTGGTCATAAATACATGTATTTCTGGTCCTCAGCTTCTTTGATCCTCGGATCATCCTCATGGTCTTTTGATAGCCAGAATGAATTGCATCTACTGGGTTGAGACAGTATTAGGAATGACTTGTCAAACACATAATTCTCTGGTATGGGAACATCTTCATTATTCCTGGTCATGACATCAGCATCAACAGGCAGGCTGTCTGCCCATATGAATGCTGCTTTTCAGAAATCCCTTGTTATCTTCAAAATTTCGTTTGACATTTGGGTCACCCGAAAATGTATAGATCTGTGACCAAAAGAACCCCTTGGAAAAAGTCCCTTCACTGGAGTCTGGGAGGCCACAGGAAGAGTCACAAATTGAATAAACAAATTCCTAAAATACAAAAATAAATTGAACATTGAGGCACTCATTTTTTATGAATGATATCACATTATCCTCTTACAGTAGGGAAATAGTTACACAGCTTTTTATTTTGCATTATTTGTGTCTCATCTAACAATCTGTGTCTGTGCTGAATGCCACTGATTTAAATTAAAAAAAAAAAAAAAAGAGAAAGAAAAAGGAGAACTCAGTCATTAATTTCGCTGTGAGTATTAGCTGAGGATATATGGTAGTTTTCTGTGTTTAATAAACAAATATTTAAGAAATAAATACATTTATAAATAAAAGACATTAGTGTGAAGAAGTGATAATTAAGATTCATGTTGGGTATAAATAAGGATTAGAGTACTCTGGTGTGAACAATTGCTCATAACACAATCTTACCAACTGCAGCTGGTATAAGTGTGTGAGGATATAACCCAGTCCTTGTGCTGAAAAATCATTTGAAATAATAGACAGGGTATTACAACGAGTATTGGGTAATAAGTTCTGGACAGTAGAATATATAAAGCTATAGTCTCCCATGGAAAATACTGAAGGCTACTTGAGAAATTTAAAATAAAAATAGGCAAAATACCCCAAAATGAATGTTAGGAAATGATTCAACATTAGCAAAGAAGGAGACAACAGGTCATATTTTCAGGAAGGCATTAATAAGACATTTTTCGAACATCAGTTGTTTGAAACCTGTTATTCCATTAAACTAACATATTGCTAATTACCCTTTATTTGGAATTCTGTTGTGCATTTCTTTTGGTTATCCTACCTCCCAAAATTACAAGCAAGCAAGAATGTAAGTTTTAGGTGACAGTTTTTGAATATTTGGCTAATTTACCTCTTTTGTCTGCTTCTAACTTTCATGCAGATATTATGTGTCTAGGTTTTCCCTGAAAACATAATTTAATCAAGTGCAGGGTAGTGTTCAAGAAGAAGTTTGGGTAATAAAATTGATCATGATGAAACAGCTTCTACAAAGTTCAAAATCTACAGATGGCCTAAACCTGATATTAATTGGTTTCTGTTCATTTTAAATGCATTTGTCTTCTGTCACTGTTTCTTGTATGGACAAGAAGATTTTACTTAAATTCACTTACAAGAAGAAGGCGATGTGAATAATTCTACACCATAATAATTTGCCTGTATTGGTGACAGCAATGTAAACATTATAAATACAAAAAAAATTGTACAGGTTCAGGAAACCATAGCAAAAAAAAAATCAAAACAAACCAATTAAAAACAAAACAGCAAAACAAACAAACAAAAACCCAAACCCAAACCAAACAAATAAAAAAAAACCAAACCAAACAAACAAAAAATACAAAGCCCCAAAACGTTGACTATATCAGTGTGTTTCATTTTTCTTTTAGACTTAGTGGAGATAATCTGATTTTACATATAGACATTAACTTGACAGAGTAATTTACAAACAAGGAGCATCTTTCCTACTTTTTGTTAACTCTTTACAGACCAGTTACATGCTGATCTCCTCACGTGAAGCTCTTCTAAGAATTTGCAGCCACTGGTGTCTAACATCTGTTTTATAAATAGTACAGAAAAGAAATTTAAATATGAAAGACAGATCTGGAGAAAATATTAACTTGTTCTTCTTCTGCTGTTTAGAAAAGATCACTCTTTTTGTTTCTATTTAGGTATATTATTTTTAAACAAAACTTTTTGCATTTTAAATGCAATATAACTATTAAACTATTAGTCTTAACTTTGTCTAGTTTCCTTGAACAACATTAAAATTCTTCTGTTTAAGATATAATTGAGTATCTTCAGCCAAACAGGCCAGTTTTCACTCTTTACACGTTATATCACACTGCACTGTAAATAAGCAGCAAACATTTTGAATTAAAAATGTGTCCTTGTGTATTAAAACAACAACAGCAGCAGCATCTCACCCTTTTATGCTGGAATAAATTAGCCCTTTAATTTAGTTTCATGAAAAAAATACAACCTCGAAGCAATTCTCTTGTGTATAGACCAACATTAAGCCTCATACGCAGGTAACAGTCAATCCATTAACCTTTGCTTTGAGCTTAACCTGTGTGTCCCTCGCATCACAGTTGTTCCTCCTTTTAATACCTTTTCCTTAATAGTTGCTCACCCACAACTGAAAAGGGCAGAGCAGCTTCTCATGACATTGACTGTGCCACTGCAATAATAAGCTTCTCTTTTCTTTTTTTCCCACCTCCTGCCTCACTATGGTGTCAGCAACCATTTTTTTGGGGGGAAGGTAATCTAAAAAGAGCTATAGAGGCAGAGGTCATGTTAAACTGTAACGCAAATGTTATTCCTCGATTATCTAGCTGGGGTAAATGTCAACTGCTTCGGGCTAAAGCAATTGGAAGAGCAGAATGTGTGAATCTAACAAAGGGAGAGAGAGACACAAGGAAGGCGAGCTGGGGGAGGGGGAATTTAAACTCAGCCTAGATTGTTGGCTGGTATGTTAAACCAACACTTCCTGTGTATATCTTTTCTCCAGTGGACAGCAACACCATCAGCTGTATGTGATCTGAGCCCAGCTTTCTTCACCCGTTCTTTTGTAATAAGTGTGATTGTAACATAAACTATTGTGTGCTGAGGCAGCGGCTTCAATGGCATTTAAACACTTGAGGGATCAGTGCTCATCCACCTACTGAAGAAATAAGTAGTAAATTATGTAGGAAAAAAGATACATTTAATCCTGTAGAACAATGCTACAGTTTGAAATTCTTTAAAATACCATACACTTTGAGGAGGTAAAGTATGATACAGCATTGGTTGTAGTTAATACAGGTTGAAAAAAATACATGGTAAAGTGAAAAACTTTCTTGATAAGACTAAAGAGTGGGTATGCTTATTTTTGTTTTTGTATAAGGATTTACTTTTTAGCTATCAATGAATGCATTCATTACAGAACATCCCAGATTCTAGTCTCACATTTCTATCATCATGTATCTTTACTATTTGTGCCACTAATTTCTACACCAGATTACAAAACAGGCAAATAAAAACATTGAGTGCTAATGTAAAATGATTATTAGAAAGATAAATATGATTAGTCAGAAATCCATTAGAACTAATTCACCCAAACAACTTGAGTGAATCACTCAATGTCCTTCCCTCACTGGGGAAAGAAATCAATGGCTTGATTATAAAATTAAAGATTTTTTTAAAAAAGAAGGATTGCTGTTGGGTTTTTTAATGATCATAGTGGTATGATGAAAAATACACAGCACTGTGTCTCAGCCTTCTGATCTGTTTCCAGTAAGTACATATGTGCATCATTAACTTAGCTCATCTGGGGTCATTACTATGAAAAATAATGGGTGATTTTGTATGCTTTAAAAAAGAATCACACTTGTGAAAAGCACTATCTCAGAAGAATTAAGAAATTCAGGAAGAAAATGAGTGACAATTGTTGGAAGTTATTTGATCTTTACAGCCATAAACTTGGAATAGAAAAAGAAATGTAGCTTCAAAATGAATGGTACAATTTCCTTTATATGGCAATTTGTTGTTTATTATTTTCAAAATTATTATAATTTAAGAAAGCATAGCTCTTGAAAACAGAAGATAGCCTGTAATGACCTGGCTAGCATATTAGGGCTTCCAATTTAATACATTTTAATTAATGAACTAATAAAAAAAAATATTAAGACTGACTTGTGAAAAAAAAAGGTTTAGAACTTTTACACTTTAAATCTTGGGAAAACAAAACAGTGTATGATGATAAGAAACATGAAGAGGTGACTGATAAAAAGTATTTACATCACTAGAAGATTCCTTATATTTTATGACTCCTTAATTTAGAAGCAGAAGATAATAGGATGGAAAAACTGGAAGCCAAAGTTTGATGATTATTAGCAAGAAATAAGATACACTTTTGTTCTCTAATAAATATGCCCTAAGCCAGATAAGAGTTTTGGACCTGATCTAAGGGTCACCTGGTAATATTCTATAAGCTGAATGAAAGCATTTTAGACAAGGTAACTATATAAAAGTCTATTCAATTTGTGAATCAGAGGTGTGATCAGTTGTACTTCGCTAAGAGCTATACAGAAAACCTGCTTTACAAACCTAGTAAAGCCTTGACATGTTTCGATGTAATACTATGAGTGAATTCTTAAGTACAGTAATTGGCATGAAAAAGCTTGCATGCAGTAAACTGTTATCGTTAATACTGTGGACTTCATGAGCAGGACACTGGAAATATTTATGAAACTCAGACATCAAAGTAGTTTCTTTTTATCTGTCCTTTCACCCAGCCCTAGTAAAGCCTAATTGAAATACAATAATTATAAATGGGCTTAGCTTCTCAATTTAATTTTCTTGTGAGTAGTTTCATTTATTTTTCTTAGGCTTTGTTAACATGTTTTAATTAAAAGATTTAACAAAGCTCAAGATACAATGTTCCTTTAGGTATAGGAACATAATGGGACATAGACACAGAACTGGGGAACCTCTTTTTATAAATTTGCCTGTTGGTGCAATTGGGAGAGTAAATTTACGCATGAATTTCTGAGGAACACTATCACGTAGGAAGCCAGGTCCCAGAAACAGGCTTTTCCAAGTCCAAGTCGCAAAATTTCACAAAATTTTTTTGCAGGGATCTGCATCCCTGCCACTAGATTTTATTTAATTTAAACATATATTCCATTCTAAGAGAGAAAACTTTAAGCAATATTAACCACAAAAGTCATACTAAGAAGCAATTTTTTTCAGCAGTCACACAGTGTCATCTGCAAGAAGGCTGACCACATATTAACTAAATACCCACCAAGGCTCACTTACAGTGAAAACAGCATGCAAAGTCAACTACTTAACTAGAGGCACTAAGGGGGAGATAAATCATTTCAAGTATCAACATCTGTGTCCTACAGTGGTCTTAGTCTTTTCAATTTCTTGCTGGAAAATATTAAAATGAAGCACAGCTATGACTTTACTGGGAAGACAGAAGAAGCATTGGAAGTCTTGGTTTAAGGGACCAGCTGCATATATTGATATCAAAATACAGGAGACCCAGACAGAGAAGGAGCCAAAGGAGGGTTTCAGACTGCCTTTTGGAATGTCTGTGTAGTTATCAGAGGTAAAATTGTTATAGACAAATATATGCTCTTACTCTGGTAGACAGAGGGGAAAAATTACCACATAATTAGTTGTTACAATTTGAACATGGATTAGAAATGGGTTTAGTATAAGCCATTATAACTCCCATAGCTTTTATATTGATAAAATTATTTTGGAATTAAATTTCTAAGGGCATGCACTCAGTAAAGGAATATGTGGTCCAAGACTAAAGAAGCAAGTTTCTCAAATTCCTATTGTATCTAGACCAAAATAGTAATTTAGATAGGGCACTGTGAAAGCAAAATTTATTATGATAAAAATTGAATTATTTATTCTGATGTAAAACATAATAGTATATTCCCAGAAGGCCCCATCCTTGTGAACATTTTCTGGTTTTGATGTTCCATTAAAAAGTCTTGAATATGTAAAAATAGCCATGCATTTCTCATGTTTAATGCATACTTTGTGTGAACTTGGATTGTATAAAAAGAATTAGGCTACTATCATACACAACTCCTCCAAAATGTAAAGAAATAATAATCTTTCCATTTGTTAAGCATCTTTATTTATTTGAAATCATACATACATTCCAAAACCAAAAACTGCCCTTTGCTTTCATCAGTCTTTTACACATTCAAAAGAAATATATACTTGAACAAGGAGACTGAAAGAATCTCCCTCCAAACTCAATACTCAGAATAATTTTCTGTTTTAAAATCCTGCTTTGTCCCATCTCCAGTTTCAATGAAAATAGAAACAATCTACTTGAAATTTTTGCTAAAGCAAGTGATTTCCCTCTGCATTCCAAGTCATGTAAGCGAAAAAAAAAAAAAATTCAATTTCTGAGACTTTGCTGATTTGCTTTGTTTTCAATTTCTTTGGAATGTTTAGACATCAATATTTCTTTTTAATTTCATCATGGCAGACACAATGTTCTCGCTAATTTGTCAGCTGCATAGACAGAAGAAGCACGTTACTGAAAGCCTTCAGTGAAGCAAAGCCAAGTGAATACAGAGAGAATACATTTTGTTTAATACAGTAGATCCCTGGCTCCTTTAAGCTTTACTTGACATATTACAAACTTAAAAGAATCTGAACAGGCCATACATGCACAGTCAGAAAGCTGAAAATCTGCTGAACTTCCTTTGCCTGAGGAAATTAAAAGGAAGAAGGCTATATATACAGATGGGAAACAAACTGGTGAATCCTAGTAAAAGCCAGTGCAAACTACAAAACCTCCACTTGCTCTTCTAAATACATGGCAGGTGCAGTCCTGAGAAGCACTGCTTGCTGTTGAAAATCTTTCTAGCCATTATAACTTATATATACTCCTGTAAAGTCTTACCCTTTTACAAGGCTGTTTGCTTTGTTTAAAAAAATGAAAAGAGAAATAAACAAATTGTAAGGGCCAGAGGCTTTCTGTGAGACCTCTTAAACATGAAATAAGGTTTTTCTTTATAGTCTTCAACAAGAGCAATAAAGCAAACAAACAAACCACAGAATTATTATTCTCCATTTACCTAGTCTGGAATAGACTCCTTGTGGCTGATCCAAATAAACTCTTCCCACCAATTTTCTTCTTGGATAAAGCAGAGATGATACTTCATTTCCCTTTGTACTGACATTTGCTGTGCCTGCACTCCTTTTCCTGGCATGTGCTCCTCTGTCTGCACCACCCTCCTTCTTGCCACGCAGAGGCTTCTTTGGAAGGAGTAAGTTGCCATTGATCCTTCTGCCTGTCTCATGAAGAGCATAAAGTTGCAGACATTTTCATATAATCAGTCAGCCTCTTCACAAAGGCTCCCTCCCAGGTTGTGGCAAAAGACCCTATAAAACATTAAAAAAATTATGTAATTAGTCAGTGGCCACAGCAAATGGTATGGCTAGCTGTAGTTCTCAGCTGGAAGCAGTTCAAACCCATGTCTCTCTTCTCCAAAAGCACTTTTTAAACACTGTTAGACAGGAAAAGGAAATAATTTTCTCTCAGACTGAAGTTGTTGTATTATATAATACATTTAAAACCACATTATTTGGATGGAGGTAAGGTTTCAAAGCTATTCGCTAGCCTTGTGTCTTGTACTTTCACTCAGCAAAGCAGGCAAAGGGGAGAAAATTTGCCTCCAGGTTTTGCTGGAGGGTTTCTTCATGGGTTACAGGCAAGACCTTTGTAAGAGCAAGCACACAACTATTTAGAACCAGAGTTTATAATCAGCTCCCTTAACTTGCAAGAGCACCACTTAGAGCATCAAGAAAAGATCAGAGTGGGATGATTAGAGTGCAGAGGCTGAGCTGAGGTTTTATGATGGACTCCAGCTATTTATTTATCCAGATAAACACAGTTTTGACTTTATATTCCTGGACTTGTCCCTGCAAGGAGCATTTGTTTGTATTGCTTTTGAAAAGAAAATATGATTTATAAATTCATGTAGTCATATTTTATTCAGATTAATGATCTTTTCAGGAAGGGTCAGGTGCCTATTACACCATGAGGGGAGTGCTTGTGTACTAACAGTCAAACCTTTTCTACTAGTACTGAAGCGAAACTTAAAAAAATGAAAAGCAAGAAAGGGTAGCAAAAGAATTCTTTATAGAAAGTAAAGGTAGCACTGTGAAGCCCTGAGAGACTAATTAAGAGACTGATACAAAGTATTACACAGTGGAAAATACTACTAGCTTTAAATAAGCATGCAAGTACTTCAGCTTCCCCTGTGCTGGGCCAATCCATTTTATGGAGGGGAAGTCTATGAGAAGATGACACCTCCATGTCAGTGCACATAGGAATATGTTTGTGTCCCTGTATTATAACACACAGCTTTCCTACTAATACTCTGCCTGGGCTTCCTAGAGAAATAATTGCATCATACTGAGTAAGAATGTCATACAGACAGATTTACACTAAATCTCCTTGAGCATAAAATCAGTTTTGCAGGTTGCAATTTGCCAGTGTCATTGGTTTTAAAGTGTCTTGGTGCTAAGGATGATCGTACCTGTCAGGGTGAGTCAGGCTCAGGTGGTTTCCAGATAGCTCTGTTTGCCTATAGCTCTATGCACAGCAGTGTTCAGAGTGGGAACTAGTTAAACCAAAGGCTTTACTTTGAGTCTTTCTTCTTTTGGGCACTCTGAAGGAAGATTTGTGCTTTCCTTTCTAGAATCTAAGTGCTCAAAAGAGAGATGGTAATTTGTGCTGACTAAGAGTGCCAGTAGTATGCCTCAGGAGGTTTTTTCTGGGGAACAGTATTTTCTTTTCCTGGTCATTGTCTTCAACTAAAACAATAATTATCTGGGCAATTGTACACTGTCTTCCTGAATCTGGAAGGTGGAGAGTTGTATCTGTGGAAAATGAAGGTGCATCAGGTGAAAACATCTCACCTATGGAGACATTTTCTGCTGCAAAACACCTCCATGATGCATAGCAGCACAGCTGATAGATATCTACCCCACCTCTTCCCCTCTTTAGGTATTGTTAAGTAAGCTGTTTGCACTGGTTTGGGTTGTTTTGCTAGCTACCTTGGTATAAACTATACAGTGGAATTTTGTTTTGGAGAGTGCAAGAGTTATTTGCTAGCTCATGAGCTATCCTGACAGCTGCAGGTTGGCTGCTTGGAAACATTTACAGGCCAATGACTGTGCAGTGCTGGCTGCTGCCAAGCAAGGTCTTTAAAAGTACTGCAAGATGCTTTAGCTACTTCTACAACCGCCATCAGTTAAAATATGGATGTGAAGAAAAATTAATTATAGGCAAAATAGCACATTGAAGAGGGACTACACCTCCATCAACAGAACTGTCATTTAGGAGTTGACCTTCCTAGAAAGATTTTTGCGCAGTTTTGCTAACATGGATGTGTAGTTAAGTCTCTTGCATCTAGAAAGGTAACGTAGTCTACAACATGATCAGTATACGCAGATTCTAGTCCTCTAGCTGACTAAAAGTGCATGAAAGTGCACAAAGCTGTTCTACTATTCACGGTGGTGGGCAGTCTAAGACTGGAAAATTCACAGGGCATTAGTAAAAACTTCTGTTCATCTAACAGCCTAAATATGACAGCTTTTATAACTAATAAAATACAGATATATATATAATGTATTTAAGAATAATCACTGTTTTGAATATTATATATAAGGTGGTTTTGTTTGCAGATGAAAAAATCAAACAAGAAGATGCAGTGATACAAAGGGTGCATAACTCTGCAGTTAAATGGGGGAATTGAGAATAAGAAAGTATTAAACTTTTGTAATACTAGTGAGGCAAAACGAAATGCTTTACCACAAAGTGAATATACACAGTGAAGGAAAAAAAAAAAAAAAAAAAAAACAAAAACATTAAAGATACTAATTTTCAGAACAAACTCATTCCATATGTTCTGGAAAGAAAACCTTCTGCACAGTGTTTCTTATAGCAAAGGAGTTCTGAATGCATTCTCCATAGCATACTTCACCAAACACTACAAAACATGGATGCTCATGATGCTCCATTTTGATTCTTGGAGCACAAAAAAGGAAAGATGCACAACATAAATAGGAAATCATATTAACAGATTATATGAAAATTTAGAAGAAAAATTAACAAATCCATTCTGAACTAGTTGGCATAGATTTCTTGCATCTCAGCTTTTTTTGGTTGCATTAGTTAACATATGTTTAACCTCTGTTTACCGTATTTTCTCTTGTAAAACATTCTCTTACTCCACTGAAAAGGAGCATATCTTTCGGATCATGGACAAAACTCTGATCCCTTTCAAGACATTCCTGAATTCATAGGGTTTTATTCCCACAATTGCTACTTTGGTTATCTGATCTACACTCTGAGTAGAGGACTCATAACTTTATCAGCAGTATTTGAAAGAATTCCTTAATCATGGTGCATGACCATTCATAGTGTGGAAAGGTTAGTGAATCACGTCATACCTGTATCATTTTGTGAATATGTTTTATGGAACATTTCCAGATAAGCTATGAAGAAAATCATAGAATTGGTTTTTGATTTTAACAATAACCTAGATTGTTTTTCACATAACTTTTAAAAAATAAAAACAAGTTTTTGTCATGTTTTGAACTTGTGTAGTCTGACAGTATAGTTACATACAGAAATATATCCCACATCAGATAGAGTTGAAGTATGAGACAATTTCCATGAGTCATGTCATGCTGCAGTCACAAATGACAACTACTCATACATTTTTTTGCAATACAGTTTCAAACAATTTGGAACTACAAACCAGAATTTAAAAAACAAACAAATAAACCAAAACCCCATAAAATCTAATAACAATCCTTTTTTTTTTTTTTTTTTTCCCCCAACAGGGGCACCATTTATAAAGAAAAGTTCATGAATCTTCTCAGTAAAAAAATGAATATATGAGAACTCAGAATACTGAAGTTGGAGCTGCATATCTGGCTGTTTTTAAATGAATAGTCATGGTATTTGGTGTGTTCAGATATGTTTTAGGACAAAGTATATTTCCTGGGGTTTTTTTTATCTTTCTTAAGGACAAACACCTCAGTTGCCTATCAGTGAGAGTAAATATACAGAGTATTAAAGTGCATACATACTTTTTTTTAATAGTAGTATGCAGTGGTAATGTTTTGTCTTGAACTAGCCTGCATAGGATGGGGTACAGTGTATTTAATGAAAAGGGTTGACTTGAGTGACAGCTGAATACCACAAAGAAAAGGGCAGCCCTGCATGGGTCATGACTGAAATTGGCTGCTGCTGTGATTTAGTAAGAGCTTTTCAGTTGGGAAGTGGATATTGTAACTCACAAAAAGGTAACTTACAGCAACAAATTGAGCTGAATAGCGCTCTGAATTAATTCATGGTTTATTGAGTTCCCCTCTTGTCAGTGATAGCCAACAGTTAACTGAAGTGATTAGTTCAATATTCAGTCACAATGACATACAGCCAACTTTCCAGCTTACAGAAGACCCAAAACGTTTAATTTAAATCTTGGTAAGTACATCATTTAAAAACAAGCACAACAAACAATCAAAATCACACTAAAAACTCCAAACAAAACCCCAAACAAATAAAAACGACCAAAAATTTGCCACACAGGTAAGTTCAGCACAAACCAGAGGATGATGGTGTTCTTGAAACGTACCATAAAACACACAGCAGCAATTTCAGTCTTTGCCTCCATAAAAGCATGTTTAGATGCTTCTTGTTACTGCCCTGCATTACTCAATGCACCAAGGAAATTTCAATATTTTTTATGGTGTTGCCTGCAAACATCTGAAAATAAATAATAATTAATATCCCTTGGCTAATATGTACATTAACCCTGAACTCAGAGTGAGCTAGAAACTCATTTTTCTATCATAGAGAAAAGACAGGAGTGAGTTAAAATATCAGTAGCTCTTTGTAACATTACAATGATGGATAAAAAGTAAACATGACTTCATATCAGAGAGTAGCTTTGCCACGACAGGATTTATAAACAGAAGCTGAAAGGCCAGACCTCATGAAATGAGGTTCAGCTCTGGTTTTCCCTCACCATTTCCAGGTATGGTTGTATCCTTGTCCTGGAGGCAAATACTGGTTAATTCCTGTTCTCAGCAGAAGGAAGGTATATTTATGTATGTTTTTTCAAGGTCTACCTCCCATTGCTTATCCAGATTGTGTCATGAAGTATGTAAAGTCACACTCTAAAACTATAAACACCTAGTAATATCACAACATCTGCTTCATAGAAAGCTCTGACTGGCAAGAATTTAAAGCACAAGTTCTAACAGAAAATGTATCCATTCCTTAAAGAATGTGAAGGTTTGACGCAAAGTTGCATTTTAATCCTGATTTTAGAAACCTTTTATGAGATGTTATTCATCCAACCTAAAGGAAGTGGGTCCCTCTTTTTGGTTAGAGGCATGACATGCTTTTTCAAAAGCATAGACAGCACCTAACACTATTAGGAAAGCTATCTTGTAACTATTTAACTGTAATCTTAAAGGGTCTTAAAAAGGTGTAGTCCATGAAAAAGACCTCAAGGCAAAGTAAGTGGACAGTCAGAAGACTGAAAACAACCCAAATTTTCAATTTGTGGGCTTGAAAAAATAAAATAAAAAAAAATGACTGGAGTTAAAGCAGGAGGTTAGAGAAATGTATTAAAGAACAAATGTCAAAAGGTGTTGAGCTATTCAAGTACTTAGGTATTTAAGTACTAGGAAATCAAAAACATATCTCATTTTTGCCCTACTTATTTTTAAATAGATAGTAAGGAATAAAAGGACACATGGACCTCAAATGTAGTCACTGGTTTATCTGTGATCCCTGGTAATATTCATAAGTGCTGAGGATCAAATTCCTCCTTGCTGTGGCATCCCTGATTTTAATGGAGTTTCACCAACAAGAAGTTTGGTCTTTGTTCACAGCAGATTGTTCATTGCATCTTCACATATAAAAGCATCTTTTTCATAATGGCAGAAGTTTATGTAGCCTTATCATTGGTGTTCTACAACAGATTATGATCTTGTTTTTCCTGGTAGTAAGGGCAGGAGAGTCATGAAAATAAGGATAGACAAATAACTGTTCCTGTAAAGTTGTAAGTGTTCACATAAATCTAATTGTCTACCTCCACATCCACTTGCAATCATAGGAAAAAAATTATCAATATGAAGAGACTCAACTTATTTTAAAATATCAAATTACTAATACTCATAAAAGGAACTGCTTTTGGGTGGTCCACTAATTTAAAGAATATCCAGCAAGTCAGTGGAAATAAATAATAAATTCAGATAAATAATGACTAGTTCACTGATCTTCTGCAAAGAGTAAACACATCACATTTGCTGAATAAGTTAATTTAGAGTTATTTATTAAATTCTTCAAAGCAACATGTCTGCTACAATCAAGCCAAGCTCTCAGGCACAGGATTAACTTCAAGAATGTGACTGGCCTAACTAAACCCAAGGGATTACACATATGTTAAAATTCACATTCTTTTTAGGTATTCTTAGGTATTGAAAGCAGAAGGTTTCTAATTGCACCACATGAAAATTTTGCATTTTATTACTACAGAGGAGGTATTAGGTCCTAAAAGAGAATTGTTTTCTTTCTGTTTCACTCCATGTAGTTATTTCTTTCTTTTTTCCTTAACTGCACATCATTAACATTCACTGCCATCTCTCTCTAATTGTGTTTCTTCCTGTGCATTTCTGACAAATATTTGAACAATATTTGAGGTGGGAAAAACAGGTTTTCACTAGGACTTCAAGGTTTGCCTTGAGATTGCCATGAGTTGCCTCATAGTGGCAGAGGATGTACAATTGAGTGTACTGGTGGTAGTCCAAAGAACTGGGTAAGACTTACTGCTGAGCTATGGATGTAAACTAGCAGGGAACTAAAAATGATAACTCTAGACTGATTTGATAGGCACCCTAACCTCCAAAGTTAAGCAGAATTATTTTTCAGAATCATGAGAAAGACATTCTCTAGTATTGTACAGCATACGTCTGCACTGTCTATGTAGTTAGGAAGAGATGTGGGTTTTTTTAACAGAATCCCTCTAATTGCATCTTCTATTGTGCTTTGTTTCAGACTGAAGAGTGCACAGAAGAACAAATTATATTTGCTACTGTCAGATGAAAGTCAACAAGAAGGAATGCTTTAAAAGAGAACGTGACTGTGCTTCAGCTGCTGATGGGTGTTCAGCTCATAGAACCATATTAGACCTCATCTGTAGGAGTACCCAGTATTGGCATCTGATAGACCTACTCCTAGTGTACATGGTTTAGATATAGGGTAGATATAGTTCAGACTGTCTAAACTACTTCAGTGCTAAACAGTGCATCTATTCCAGCTCATACTAGACGATAATCTGAACTATTCTTTTTCTGTAGTCTAAACTGTTTTCAGGAGGTTCTTTTTAAAATAAATGTATGAGCAACATTCTATAACTTTACGGAATAATTCAGTCATAAAAAATAACTTTCTACCATTTCTGAAGTCAGATAAGGGACAAGGATTTGTTGATTTTTGTAGTGTTGTTTAATTGCAGTTTCCTATTAAGTTCATGTTTGTGACTTTTTATGAACGCAGAAGCTTTGTAACCAGATTGTCTTGGTTTTGATAGTCATGAAACTGGTTCTGTAAAAAGAAGATGAATGTGTAATCATTTCAACTTTATCTGTTAGCTACAAAGAATGAGTTTAATCATTTCATTAATCAGCCATCTTTATAGATTAAACTATATTCAGTCTTTCCTAAAGATTTTATTCTGTGATCAGTGTATGAAAAACTAAAATGGTGAACAGGAAATTGAAACTGTTATTATACAGGAAATAACAGTACTCTGTCAAAATCTACAGAAGAAACATATGTTAAAACTTACCGTCAACATCTAACATATCAGATCAGATAGAGAGAAAGACCAAAATTACAAGAATCATTATAATATCAATTGAGGGCAAAGTTCTGTGTGAAAATAAATCCTTTCCAGCTTCAGAAAAAGGAGCTGGACATAGAGTATCTGATGGAGCAAAGATCCTGTCATAATTTCATATACTATATGGCAGAAAATTCACTTCCCTCTCCCATCCCTCCAGATTTTGTACACTCACAACAGCAATATCTAATGTGTGTAATGGACTCCGTGCCTTTGTTGTCTATGCCTGGCTTACAAGAACTGCTCTGGTGTTCATTTCCAGCCAGGAATTGGGTGTTCAATTGCAATTGTCTCTAGTACAGTCCTGCTACTTTGTATTTGGATTTATTTCCAATTTCAAGCATCGTTTGACTAAAGCTGTTAGAAAGTGTTGAGATGGAAGAGAAAGTCAGCAAAAATTCCACAGTTTGTGGGAATTAATGACAAGGTTTTTGAACTTTTGTAAATTAACCGAGAAAAATGTATTCTGTGAAAATCTTTACTGCCTCAGTACTTAATTGCTATGTAATCTGTATTTGCTTAAGCTATCTACTGTTTGTAAAACAACTCATCACATGGAAAAATTATTTGCATTCTGAGGGTAACCTTTATAAGGCAACAGGTAGTACAAGAAACCTACCCATCTAGTTGACATGAAGCATTTAACTACCAACTATAATATCTATTTTCCACTTTCATTTCATCTCACACTCAGGGAAATTTGGAACAGCATTACACCTGTGCCAAACCCAATCCCAACCTGATGTTTTGGTGGCCTGCTACTGGCACAGCCATCAGGAGGCTGTTCCTGTACTCTTTTCCTGATGCCAGAGTAAGACTGTCCCATTCCTATCTGGCATATGGATGAATAACATTGTCTTTACTACTTACTTCATGTAAAAGTAATGGAAAATATATATTTCTCATCTCCATTTCTACTTTGAGCACTATTTATCCACCAGTTGAATAAGGTTGATAGCCTTAAAAGTTGGAGAATGTTATAGAGACATGGAAAGGAAATAGAAAAAATAATTTGAAGTAGAAGCCCTTCCACGCAAACGAAGGGATATTTAGGTTCTGCCTTGTAAGGTTGAATTGACAGCCACAGCATGGACCGGATGTTATTTAACAAACCATGCTATTCCACCATTCAGAATATATTAAAATGTGTACAAATATTCAATATATTTGCAACAATAGTCTTGCTGCAAGAACTTGTACATGTTGATACAACACTTGGTGAATCAAATTTAGCTTTGCTGGACAAGGCTATAGGACTTGCAATAACTTACTTTGAGAAAAGGAAAATGTGGCATTGATTTCACCTTGAACTCAACATTCACATGAGAGATGTCTGCTGTCACACACTGGGCCATAGAAAATTACAACATTATCAATACCATGTTTCTTTTGGTTCACTTCTGGAATACCTCTCTAATGCTGACATGTGATATACTATGTCACCTTCATGTGTGGTAGACTTACTCCTTTCATCTAGCTTTCAAGGTAGAGGACCTGAACTCAATTTTTTTTTCTTTTTTTTTTTTGTTTCAGTCTGGTAAAGGCATTCTCCAGTTGAGCCATAATAAAAAACAGTGGTTTGCACACCACTGAAGTAAGCTGTCATAAAAAGAAATCTGGAATTCACAAAATCTGTGCAAGTCAATGTTCATTCTTTAATGCAGTCTGTGCAAAAATGAAATTCACTATCTTTAGATTGACTGTTGTGATATACACCAAGCTCTAGTTCTTCAGAGTCTGACCACCTTGAGTGATATATGTTAATGACTTACTTTAGCAATGCACATAATATAAATCTTCTTGTCATTGATGAAAGGAATAAAAGTTTTATTTGTTAATGAAATATGATGTAGTCTTTTTGGTGCTCTATTTAAACATCACCTAGGAGTAGATCATGTTTTTAGAAGTCAGGAGTAGCCCCAGGCCCTCCATAATTCTAATTGATGTAAATGAAGAAAATAATGAAAGCTTGTGCATGCTGACCCTGTTATACAGGCTGGTTTCACCTCAGTTAATCAAGGAACCTTCAGAGATGTTGCAAACATCTGGCCTGAACAGAGAGTTCTTCAGCCTCTGATACTAAACTAGCTGCATTCAGCTGAGATACTTAGCTCAGATTTCCAGAAAACTGCTCAGTTTCCAAATGCTGACATTTTTAAAGGAACTGTCATGCTGAAAACAAAACTGAAGTCCTCTCCTCAGAAAACATTGTCCTCAGTGTTGGATAAAAATGGGAGGAGTGGATAAATCTGAGAACTCACTGCTCCACTTGGGATGCTGAAAGCACAATGGAAATTTTCATTTTGTATTTGAAATGTCAAATACCAGTTTTATTACAATATTAATAATATATAGAACAAAACACAGAAATAATACTTGCTTTTCAGTCACTGTCTTCATAAAACTGACATTTGTAAAAGCTAATGTAGTTTGGCATTATTATTTATTTTTACTCTGTAGTAGCTTATTATAACATTTTTCTGGAAATACAGGTACTCTGGTAACATGTTACCTTTGTCATATCTGATATGTGTTCTTTCCACAAAGTGACCTTCATGCCATTCAGCCAATAATGCTTGCTAGTAAAACCTGAAGAAAAATTAAGGTCTGTAATAACACACTGGAAGGTTATGTTTATTGATTACAAGACTGAATATTTTCATGGTGATATTCCTTTCTCATAAAAATGCAGCAGGCAGACTCTCTTTTTTTTTCTTTCCTTTTTCTTTTTTTTTTTTTTTTCTTACAACTAGAAGTATTTACAATTGTTTTAAAGAAGTGGTTAGTTAATTTTTCAGTGAGTTCACAGAGTGTTCAGGATCAAAGCAGTAATTCTAAATACCTGTTATGTACTGAATGAATTAAAAAAAAAAGAAAAAACAAAAAGCAAACCTCAGGGAGAAGGTCCACCCATATGGTACTCATACAAATTTAAAAGCTTAGTTTCTTGAATACTAAACACTAGATAATGAAATTTCTATAAGTTTAGTGCCTTTCAAATGTGTAAACATAGACTTGTTTTTGTAAATTGCGAAAGGTGCTTTAAAACAAGAAAGGAAGAGGCAGGACAGGAAAAGCACCAGGGTGTGGTGAAGATTTACAGTAACAAAAGGAAAAAGAATGGCAGGATAATATTCTGGTTAAAAGGCAAAGGAGAAGAGAAGCTGCTTAATACTGTAATTGGTTTTGCTTCTCAGACACAATTGCTGCTTAATATCATGAAAATTCTGTAAAAAGTATGCTATTTTTTCTGAGCATCCCTTCCCTTGAAAAAGCGCATCCTAAAGCAAAAAAAAAAAATCTATTTTCATACTTATTTACTGAAACTTTTATCAGGTTTTTTATTTGTCTTCCTTTTTGAAGATATTTCTGCAAATACAATGTTGTAACAACCTGAAAACTGGGGTGAAAAACCCAGATAGGCACTTTTGTATACTTTCCCAGGCCTGTCAAGAGTCCCTGCATTAACCTGAAGGTAGCACTACAAATCCTTACACATCAGCAAAGATCAAAATAGGAGGAGAACCATCCTTTTCTATTGAAACTGAAATAAAATACAATTCTGAGTTGAGGAAGTCAAGCAAGGTTTTCAGAAAATCCCTGCTGGGCTGAACACCACTCTGTGTGTCTCTTTCTGACATTTGCTTGTGCCATTCTGGAATAGAAATGAGAACACTGAACCTAATTAACCCTCATCGTTCCTGTTCTCTTCCTGACTGAAGATGGCCTTTCTAAAGCCATAATGCATTTTCTGAATAAGAGAAAGAAGGGAAGTCAAGCACCAAGAGATGGGTCTACAAAGGAAACCATGTGCTCAGAACAAGGAAAAATTACAAATTTTGTCATGAAAAACAAAGCTTTTGAATATATTGTATTTTTCCAAGATATTTAAACTTTCCTTAGATCACTAAATACTATTGGTTTCATTATAGTCAATTTTATCAATGTAAAGTGAAGAAAAGAAAGTCATAGCTTATATTGTACTGAGGCTTTTTAACTGTAATATAGACTGAGAAACAAAAGTTCTTTGTACTAAGAAACAAAATAAAAATGATCAGTAACAACCTTCTTCCACTTCTTAAATAAAAATAATTTAAAAAATATTTTTCTAATATATTTATTTTTAAATTATGCCACCAGGGCCTTTTAGTTTTGTAGAAGCTGTGGGAAGAATGGACATTCATGAAGGGAGTGTAGTTTATAAATAGAGCACAATAGAAAAGTTGACCGGGTTTCTGATTTCTTCACTGACCTTTGAGTGTAATTGCCATATTAATACATGAGGCACTTTTGATCCTGAGTAAAAGCAAAGATCACTCCTTGAGGGGAAAAGAGAACGGAAACTTGGGAAAGTACAGTGCCCAGAGATGCCAGAAGTGGAGTGATGTGCTGGGTCGGGAGGTGCCTGCAGGCAGTCCAGGTCCTGCTTTCTCACTCTGAGGGGTAGGGAGCAGGGCAGCTTGTCCACACAACTCTCCGAGCACAGACATCTTATGGCACTTCTTGTTTGGTCTGAGCAAACCACAGCAGTTAATAATTTATAACATTAGGAAATGACATAGCCAAGCTCCTTGGGCTTACAATACCAGACTTCACTCACCAGGAGAGCGTTCCAATCAAATAAAGTCCATGCTTCCTGTGGGGGCCAAAATTGACCCCTTTGTACTTCCTGGGTATAATGTATGAGTTGTTATTGGGTACTCCACCTTGCACTAAGTGCATCAGTTGCTGCACATTTCTGTGTTTTTATAGGCAACCCACATAAATATGAAGGATCTGGCTCCTCTCTTCAAAGGTTTAATCTTAATTCCTAGACACATGCACTACCAAAGTGGCACATTATTATTAAGAGCTATTCAAAGAAAAAAGAAAAATCTTAAAATTTTCAAACAGGTAGAAGCTTTAACCTTAGCCTGTGAAGTAGTCCAGATCATTATATCACAGTTTAAACATATAATAATTTACTACTCCAAAGTCTATCTTAAACAGAACTATGATTTGCATCATACTATATGAAACTCCCATTTTTTACTTTTTAGTATAATGGAGTTGTCATATGAGACATTTGGTTTGGATAAAAGCATGCTTCTCCTTGATTTCAGCAATTCATTCTGATCCAGTCTTGTATATTTGCTGCATTATTTTTTTTCCAATGAAGATTGCACAAATCTTCTTGTGCATATTGAACATACATGTGCTGCTGCATATTTGTTTTCAGAAGGACTATATGGTTCTCTCTACCTAGGTAGGAAATTCAAAGGACACATGGCATTGGGGGGAAAGTAAACTGGAAGAAGTAAGTAAACAAAATATAAAGAATATTCATTTACATATATAAAATGTGCTGATATTTTGCATTAACAATATCTGTTAACTAGCACTCATGACACATCATTCTATATAAATAATATAAAGGTGGTGTGGTTTCATTTTGTTTGGGTTTTTTGCAAAGCATCTGATTTTTCCAAAGAACTAAGCTTTCTTGTGTTTTTAATAAATCTGAGCAGGAAGTTCTATCATATTACTTTCCACACCACCCAGTGACCACTTTAAAGTGCTACCTTGTTTTCTTAGGATAAATTTATGAATAGAAAAGAAGTCAATGCAAATTAATAACAATAATAAGATAGTCTGTTTCATTTGTGCCTATATGAATGAACACCACACCATGTTATTGCAGACCCATAGACTTCTGTGTCCATGGGAATATCTCAAGGATGTCTGTTTTCTCACCCTCTACAGAAATCTACTCACCAATTTTTTTCAAAGAAGAATATATTAAATTCACAGTTGAATTTATGTGTATTTTCTATTATCATTTTTTTCCTGTTATCTGAGTAAAAGCACACCTCACTTCCTTATTACACTTCCCTGTAGTAAAGTGAGATTCAGACTACTTTGATACATGATATTTAGACAGCAAGTGTGCAGGACCGGTTGTGGTAGCACTTGACTAGATTCGTTGACATTTTTTTTACAGAGATAGCTTGATCCTTCAATCACAGCATCTGCAATGCCTCTCTCTCTATGTGTATATATATAAAAACCCCGCAAACAAAAACCAAACAACCAAAAACAAACAAACAAACCACCAAAAAACAACCTTTGGCTTAAATTAATGGTTAGATTGATTTGATTTTTCTGGAGTAACAAACACAATCCACTGTGTTGCAGGAAGTTTCCAGTCTATTTCATTCTAAGAGCCATACATATGTGATTTAAATACTTACCACTGTGATAGCCAAAGTTTTTTCAGACCAGATCTGCCAAATTACTTTTTTTCCCAAGACTATTTAAATATCAGGAGGTGTTAAAGCTTACTTGGAGTTGATAATATGTTAATTTATGGTAATATGCTAATAATGAACAGGCAAGTTCATTATTGCATTAGAAACAAAAGCGTTAGGCTCTGCTCTTATGTATCCTGAGCTGCCTAATCACTAATAACAGCACAGGAATGCCATCTGAATTTTTTGTGATAGCAAAAACATATAATGATACAACCATGTGTAATGATACAATTAAATCAAATATTATGCTAGGCTAATAAGTGGATAGCAGAGTATTAGTGAAGTAAGGGAAGGCAGAGTATTGTGTAACTTCTAGTTTTAACACATTTGTGCTGATTCAGGGATGAGTTTGGGTAAGCCCAAAGGTAACTTTTACATGGAAGCTCAGATGGCAAGAGACAAGAGACGCAAGCCTGTGAAGTCATGGGTATAGACTGACACCAGCCATTTACATACACTGCTGCCTTACCAAGCATGTTGCCCATCACTATTGCAGAGTCATGTTCCTCTTCCCTTGCTGTCTTTCCAGCTCATGAATCTTTCATGTCTTTGTGCACAGTGAGCTGAGCTTTAACAGGAGCATTGAGGGTGTGAGAGGAGGACAAACCCTTTTACACAAAATGCTAGTCATATCATTGTTGCCCTTTAATTAAAATTTCCATGACATTTATGATTAACTCAATTGATTTAGACTGAGTGTCCTCTAAACCTGAACTCAGGATCAGGACTCTCAGAGGGCTGAAGGACTTTACTGGCCAGCCTGCACTTTTTCCTTCCACACATTTGTTAAAGCGCAGTGGCAAAAAGAATCTCATCCAAAGCTTGCCACATAATCTTGTTCTCTGCTAATGACAGAGAGACTACATCATTATTATAGTTGAGATATATAGCAAAGAATAAAAATTTTCTTACTTACAGTTCTTAATGCATGCCTTTCCTAGTTTTAATACACTTAATTTTTGTCCAAGTAACTGCCACAGCATTTACATTCAGAAATCCATGCAGAATGAAGTAGCTGTAGAACCATATTATGGCCCTCTTAAGCTTAATATCTTTTTTCCAGTACTTGCTAGAAGATTGAAAACTAGCAAAAATTCAACAAAATAGCCCATCTCTGCTCATTCTTAGGAATTATTTCCTTCTCACTCTCATGGATTAGTAGATATGCTGAAATATTAGTCCTTTATTTCATCATGTTGCGAGGATGTGCATAATTTCATATTTTTTCCTTAAAAAATTAATTCACCTTTTTTTCAGTTGGGCATTTCTCAAAGCCCTACATCTTTTCTTTGCACAGATCTCTGGAGCAGCTCAATAACTCCAAAAGTAAGTTTTGCATCTCTGACATAAGGCATTTCCTCTCACACTGGTGCTTAACATCTCTGGAGCCTGTCTATATAGTAAAGACACTACCAACTACGTGACATTAGCTCAGTTGCTTAGAGCATGGTACTAATAACACCAAAGTCATGTGTTTGATCCATGTTGTGTGTTTGATACCTGTATGGGCCATTCACTTAAGAGCTGGACTCTATGATCCTTGTGGGTCCCTTTGAACTCAAAATATTCTGTGAAATATCTGTGACACTAATACTTACTTTTCATTTGAAGTTAGGAAGATTTTTTCCTATTCCTATTTCTAGCTATTCCTATGCTCATATATTTTTCCCATCAGCCTCTTGATGGGAATGATGGCATATCAAAACATTATGCATTTAACAAAGAAATGAAAGCTTTCTGTATCTGTATTAAATCTTATCCTTCCACTCCTCCCTTTAACCTCTCCTGAATTTCCATTAAAAATCACAAATGCTAAAGCAAACCGTTTAATTAAATGGCTATCAGCTGAACACTAATTTTCAAGAAATCACTGGTTTATTCTTTGCACCGCAATTGCCTAATCCCCTACTGACTCTTTTGTATGAACTAGCAATTGACACTGCTACTGCTGTTCAGAGGCTTGTTAATGTTTTCTTTTGATCATGCATTTTAGGATTTGTTTTCTGATTGCATGACTAGTGTATATTTCCCATATTTTAAATGAAATAATAAACAAAATTAATTTCTTCTATTCAAGATTTCTATGTTATTTTATAGAGCTTTAAAAATACATTTTCAATGAATTTGACCAAATAAATCTAGTTTCATAAAATGAGTAATCAGGTACATATGAATCTGCTGCTGCAGAACAGGCAGCAAAAAAATCCAAACCTATACTAACTAGAAATTATAAATTTTAATGAAAGCGATGTACTCCAAATTGAGTGCAAATTTAGAATGCCAGAATAGCAGAGAACAGACTGAGAAGAGAGGTGAGAGGAAGGGAAATAGAGGTACAGGGATGATGGGGGTGGGAGGTTTGTCACTGGCTTGAGCTAAAAAGGAGTGTAGGGTTACTCCAGGGTGCCTTTGCTAATAATGACAAGATCGTTTGCTTCTCACATCTGTAACAAAAAAATGAGAGGAGAAGATGGAAAAGAGACCCTGGGATGTACCAGCTGTTGATGTTAGTCCTCCCTGCTGAGCCCAGAGCATTGTGCCCCTACCGGAAGGCATCACAATCTGTTGACATCTCCAGCTCTCTGGTGCTTCGGGACACTCAGCTGAATCTAAGATTACGATCATCTGGCTGAGTGAACAAAAATCAGTACCTACAGTGAAAAAGCAGGAATAACACACAAAGCAGATGGCTGGAGGCCTGCGTATTCCTGTTTCTGGAGGTGTTTACACTCTTAAGTGACTAATTTTGACATGTTATACTACTAATGAAGTTTTTTGGTGTGACCCAGTAAACCACGTATAGTGCACTCTGGGACCACTCTAATTTGATGTCTGCAGCCCAATGCTATCTCTGTTATACAGAAAGTCAATTAAAATCATTGTGAGTGAGCAGTAAAAACTGAATTTCAGAATGACAGCTTTCTCCCATAAATAGTACTCAAAATCTAAAGTTTTTGCAAGTATCTTGGAAATTTGTAACATCAGTCTAGTATTTTTCCTTGTGGGACTGAGATCTGAGCCATGGCACAGAAGATGCTCAGGCTTCTAAGAATAACATAACCATTCAGAAACATGAAGTTTTCTTCAACTATTCCTATATGAAAGCATGCAGACCTGGAAACTGCCAGAGAGTATTCTCTGATCAAAATATTAATATTTCAAAACTACTATTAAAAAAAATAAAATTCTTAGGTTTCTGTCTAACTTTTGCTCCCAGACCTAAAGCTGTTGGGATTATATTGACTAGGGTACAAAATCTAGAACTAAAACATAGAGTCAAAACTTTAAATAATTGAAGCAAGTTTAGAGTTTAGTAGAATATTTTGGAGATACTTAATTGAAAACTTACTTCATTCCAATCTGTAGCTTTTATTTTTTCTTCTCAGAAGGCTATGAAGTATATAAATCACTAGAACCTCAGATATCCTACAGTTATCAGAGTTGAAAAATAAGACAACCATCTTACCCAGTCTCTAAATACCTCCTCTGCCTATGTCTTAAAACTCATTCACAGTTTTACAATGATGGTTCTGTGGGCACTGAGGATCAGTAAATAATTATAGTGTTAAGCAGTCAAAACTGAAAATAAAACTTACAACAAACAGTTTAAGGTTATTCTGGGACTGTTATAGACAAACAATCTAATAATAGTAATGGATGAATGACGCTCCTTTTTAAGTCATAGACTAAAGAGCCTGCTTAATCTGGAAGCATTTTAATATGAACAAAGAGAAAACAGCAATTGTTTTCAAGAGTCCAGACGTGGACTCACCTTTTGCTCCACTGGCTGCAACCACCAATTCCTTAACATTCCTCATCTTCATGACTACTAGGGCTTTTCCATTTTAACCAGGGCCACACCAGTTCAGTCACATCCCCGCAGCAAAGTTACTCAGGATGGAGGTTTTCAGTTTTTATTTACCATGTGCTATTCATTATCATTCCAGATTTGGGTTATCATCATTGTCTATTATAGCCCCTACACCTAAAGGGAGAAATCTATTGAGGTCTATATTTGTCCTTCCTTTAGGAAAAAATTCTTATTTTATGGAAATGATCTCATAAACCTGTGAACTGTCTCAATATCAGTAAAAAATATCAGGCTGCTAAAATGACATAAACTGTAGTGCAGTAACTAACCCCCACCTGGAGAGCTGTGTAAAGCTCTGGACTCCATAGCACAAGGAGGACATAGAGCTGTTGGAAAGAGCCCAGAGGAGGCTACGAAGATGATTGAAGGAATGGAACACCTCTTCTGTGAAGACAGGCTGAGAGAGTTGAAGTTGTTCAGCCTGGAGAAGAGAAGTCTCCAGGGAGAGCCCCTTCCAGTACCTAAAGGGGCTACAAGAGAGCAGAAGAGGAACTTTTAATGAGGGTCTGTAGATAGAACAAGAGGGAATGGCTTTAAACTGAAAGAGGGCAGGTCTAGATTAGATGTTAGGAAGAAATTCTTTACTGTGAAGGTGGTGAGGCACTGACACAGGTAGCACACAGAAGCTATGGATGACACATCCCTGGATGTGTTCAAGGTGAGGTTGAATGGGTCTTTGAGCAACCTGGTCTAGAGAAAGGTGTCCCTGCCCATGAAACTAGATGACCTTTAAAGGTCCCTATCAATCTAAACCATTCTACTATTCTATGATTCAGTCTATGATTCTAAAACAAAAGGGATGAGTCCCCTAAAGGTCTTAGTGCAATCATCAGTCAAGTGTATAATGCTCATAGAGACATTTTTCTTGTGTTATGAAATGTATCAAAGACAGAAAATAAAGTATTTATATGTTCGTGTTTGCATGAAAGTTTTTATTTCATTTGGTTTGCTTTAATGGTCTCATTTTTTCTCCTTTCTCTCAGTCAGCTAGAAAACCCCAAAACTTTTGTTGTGGAGTGCTCACCAGTATGCAATTATCCAAACCTTACTTTGTATGGGGATTTTAGGATCTCCTTGCTTAAACCAATGCATATTTTAATTTTTCACATCCTTCCTTTGATCAGGAAGACAACTCTGCAGGAACTTTCTTCTCTCATTTCAGATCTTGTTCAGAAGAACAAGAGAAAATAAACCAATAAAAGATAAAAAAAAAAGGCTTCCTAGGTACAATTTTTTTTTTCTCCTTTCTTGGGCTCAGAAGAAATCAGTGACTGCCTTCTGCCACTATTCAGGCATTTCTAATTTTCTGACTCCTGAGTAAAGTGTCTGTAGATTCATGTTCTTGATTCATCTTCCCTCCACTCTTTTAATTTGCCTTGTCCTGGTACTCTCCACCCATCTGCAGAACTTGATTGTAACACTCAAAAAGTTTTAGTTATCCATAAGCTGAAAATAATTATACATTTCCATTGTCTCATGTAATGAGTTTCACTACTCTAGTACAAAGTTTTTCCTCTGAGGATATTTTGCAGTGACTTTGCAATCATTCAACACAGCTGCAAAAGTCTCTAAAAAACTACAGGGGAGTAGGACTTTTTACATCAGAAATTCAAAATATCAGATCTTCTCCTGTCACTACTCATATACTAACAGAGCACAAGCATTGGAGTAAAGAAAACATTAACAGTGACTGATATAATCTGAGGACAATGTTAGTGCCACATCCCTTTGCAAAACAGCAGCAATAAAAATGAGTCAATGTTCCCCTAAAGAAAAAAATAAAATTTCACTTGCATTTTCCAGGAATGGTGCCTAATGATGGAAAGAGTTTTAGCTCAAGTTAGCTAAATGGGATAAAATTCCCATACCTCATAAGACACTAACTTTCTGATGAGCTGCCAGACATATATGAAGAATGAAGTTCCCATCTTCCCCCAAACAGGTTTATTACAACCTATTATTTATATGAAAACTTCAAAGTGTCTCATCTTCTGCAAGACTTCACCTCCAGTTATCCATCTCAGGCTAGTAACTTGATCTTATTTTACTTTTCACTATGAAGAGAAGGGCAAAGATAAAGAAGAAACTCCTAGAGTATATGAACTAAGAAGATTGGCAAGAATGATATTTTCTGGGCTTCTGCAATCCTTTGTGATCTTAACAGTTTTTTGAAGACTTTCCAGCCTTAGGGTTTACTCAACTTCCTTTGGAGATGGAGCTGGCCATGAATTGTTCCCAAAGAGGAGAATTAGAGATATTTGTTCTTTAAATATGCTTCATAATTTTGTTTGATGTTGTCCAATGCTTGATAATGTGTAGATATTAATTAAGTGCAAAAAACTATCTCCTCTACTTTGTTCAGGAAAAAAAAAATCAACCCTGGTAGGTTTCACAATCAAAACTATAATCTTTCTCAAGCATGCAAATTAACAATTAGAACATCTTAACAATGGAATTCTGCTAATCCCTCCACAGGAGAAAATTGGTTATCTGCCTACAGCACCAATTAACCAAACAAAAGCTATTTAAAGCAGAAAAATAGATAGAAAATGTACTAGGATTGAATTGTCCTCCCACTGTGGAGGGTGAGGGGCTGGTTTGTGTGTGTATGTGCAAGCTGCTGCAAAAGGTGTTGGGTTGAGGCCAGCAGAAAATGATGTTCATTGTTGAAGGAGATACAGCATGGCCATTGGACACTGGATTCCCACATCCCACTCTGCCTTCCCAACTTCAGCATAGGATGATAATAAAATCACAGTTCTCTACAGCATTTCTTGTGTTTTCCTTTTCAATGGTCTTACTAACCAGGCCTAGAGACAACATAATGAACTAGCTGGACTATTGGGCACATTCCACTTTCCATTTCCTTAGTGCAAATGTTTATGTTTGCTACCTAATTTTATGTCATGGTATGGTTCTGGAAATCTCTGTATAATAATAGCATCAACTACCCCTGACATCCAGAAATAAACAGTTATGCAAAGTTCAAAAAATAGCTATCATAGATCACTATGTCATATTTGGCTAACATAAACATCGTTAAAAAAAAATTATCTCTGGGTGTGGCCAATCTCAGTACTAACATGCTTAAATTTTTACCTACCTGAGGGGAACACCCAAATCATTGATGCAGGTGATGCTGGGAAGAGGCGTGTGAAAAAAACCTCTGCACCTAGAAAAATGCTGAACAACTTGGCTGTCTTCCATCTTCATAAAATAAGGGAAACATAGTTCGTGCAGGTGTTATATAACTTATTTTGGCTGTATGTGAAAATAAAGCTTTCATTCAGAAAGCACTACTTGCTCTAACATGATTTTTCTTGGGGTTGGAGTGTAACTGAGGGAGAAGATATTAGCATTCTGGAACAAGCCTACATGAACAAAAAGAAAGCTGAAACTTTTCTTAAAAATAAAAGATTGAAATAATTAATGTACCTTTTAAAGGTTTTTTTTTTTTTTTTAATTGAACACAAAAGAAGCTAAAAAAAAAGAAAGATAAATAACAGTTCTGGAAATTGAAACCTTCTGTGTGTGAAATTAATATAAAGCAAAGAATGGTTATGGATCTTTCTCTTCCTCCTTCTTGTAGTCCCTTCAAGCATGCCTTCAACTGTACCAGCTGAGCTGTCGCTACTCCTTATTAAGGTAAAATAGAAATATTCTTTAAATTTTATTCTTTCTTTTTATTTTGCTGTAGCTGTACCTATGGCACTTATGTACAATATACGTTGATTTTACTTTTGTGAATTTACAGCCAACACCACCATAGTGTAAGACCACCTTTTGCAAAAGAATTTATTTAATGTAACTACAGAGTTGAGCCTTCTAGGTATACTACATATATCATGGACTGTATGATTTAAGCTCACATAAAGTGAACAGTAACATTGCAAGTTGTGGGTAACAATGTTTTGGTGATCAGAGGATTGCTTTGCCTTCATAACCAGATGCTCAGTTTTTAAAGAGCCAAAGTTCATGAATGGATCCCAGTTATAGGAGTATCTTGCATCGCCTGGAAAGGCAGACTTGCTGGTATGGAATGTTTATTTACCAATGTGCTTTAAAAGAGTAGGCTATTGTTGGTTGTGAATCAAACAAACTGAGCTGTGCTTGAAGGCAAGCCCTTGAAGGTTGAAGCCCAGTTCAATCTGACTACATCTCTAAGATGACCCACCCACGAGGCATGTTATTGCTTCTCTTGAAATACCGTTAATTTGTATATTCATCTTTGTGATCTAGAAGTAAAAAATATTTTAGTGTCCTCCCTCTCCCCCACCCCTTGGCCTCTCAAACCCCAATCCACTTGTGTTTTGAAGCTCTGGATGCATAATTATGTATTTCTAAAGAAGTCCAGCTTAAATGTCTACAACTGAATCTTACAGTTAGAATTCCATTAAACAATGAGATGCATTTAGGAAGCCAGAGAGAGAAAGCACATTTAATAACCCAGAGGCTGGGTGCAACTCCATGTTGCTTCAAAGTAGTTCCTATTTTAAATCCTGGTATTGCTTGAGGCCAAAAACTGACTTTATTACATTTCAAAATGAAAAAACCCCAAACAAAACAATGCATGCACCTGCTTTTGTAACAGACTTTTAAAAAAAATTACTGACACTTATAGAAGGAATACTTTGTGTAGATGATATATGTCCTCAGTTTAACAACAATAACATGATAATTCATTCTCTGAAAAAGAAAGCATGGAGGTTCAACTTATGTTGGTTCACTGAAACAATATTACATTAAAAGTGGCTACAACTCTACACTATATTGTGGAACATCATAAGCCATCATTCTGGCCCTGTGTCTGACCTGCTCTGTCATTTTAGGACAAATCCCTCAAAAGACAAAGGTATTAAAATACAAATCATAAAGAATGTGAAACATCTAAGGGCCTGGTCTGAAAGAAATGCAGTCAAGTACATAAAGCCACATTTAATTGCAAGACCCTTAAAACCTTTCCAAACTTAACCCAATTTATTTATGGTAACGTCATGATGAAAGTAATCTGAAAGATTTGTAGCATTGTTAGGTCTAGAAACTGCTGCCCCATGAAAGATTGTAAAGCTGAGCCAGAAGAGGACAAGAGCATTTAGCTTCCAGAAAACTTATCCTTTAGGATAAAATGGTTTATAAGTGCAGAGAACAAAAGGAGGTTTTCTGTCTCTTCTATGCTACACAACCTGAGCGGTGGCAGAAATGATGAATCCTTTCTATTTGCTAATAGAATGGGAGCAATTGAGATTTTATGTACCAGTGAAACTCTGGTTAAAGACAGCTAAATATTCTCATTTCCCTTATTATTAACTTCGATCATAGTTTCATATATTTTGGTGGGGTTTTTTTTCAGACTGAAAATAATTTGAAAAACTTTGAGCAACCAGGCTCAAACTTTTCTAAAGGGCAGAATGTGATGCATATGTACTTGCACATGGGCACACATGCTATATTCGTAGACATTGTTACATTGAGACAGCAATGTGGTGTATAGTGCTGCACCATTCCAACAATACAGATGTATCTTCTCAGTGCAAACCATTTATATCTGGCCAAAGTGCAAAGATTTCAGTGCAAAGATTTATCAGTTAAATTTAATACTTTTATTACATTTCATTAACAATCCTGGTTGTCCATGAAGTTTAATCTAAAGAGGAGCAAAAATTCTCATTCTGAGACTCATTTATTTCAAAGGAAAGTACATAAGAAAGCAAAAGAATATGAGGACTTGCAAAATGATCTGCAAGAATCAAATAAGATAGCTAGATTTTATGACATATACATTTTTAAATGTACCCATCTTTTAAACAGAAATCACATGGTTAGAATATTAATCCTTTCAGTAAAATTAGTTGCAATACATTTAAATACATCCAGGATACTTCTACAATCTGTAAACAAAATCCACATAATTTAGACTATTTTTTGCCCCATTTTGCATGTCTAGAACAATTGCAGTATCATATCACTGTAATTTAGCTTATACATTTGATAAAGCCACTGTGGGAAGACAGGCAAAGGGTAAAATAATAGAAGCAAAGTTGTGACATGCCGTGAGCTGGCACAGGGTCTAGGCTCAGTTCCTATGTAGAATGGCCATTCCACAATATTGCGCAATACCCCAAGCTCAAAGATACCAGCACTCGTTGTGATCATATAGGAGATGCAAAGGTTCTGAAATGAAGAATGTTATTAAATTTTTAAATTTAACCTGACAGTTTATTTTATCTAGAGGAAGTACTGACCACGTGGGGTTTTTTGTTTTGGTTTGGTTTTGGGTTTGGGTTTTTGGGGTTTTTTTGCTTTTTTTTCTTGGAAATTTAATGTTAATTTCCAGCAAGCACACAGTTAAATTGACAGGACTTCATTTGTAATCCACAGAACAATAGATGACCTGAGTAAAACTGTGTGCTATCCTCCAGATGTTGTGTGCACTGAAACACCTGGAAGAGCCACGGGAGAGAAGCAAGAATGACCGCTGCATTTGCTAAAGTAGCAGGTGTTCAGCCGGCAGAACACATTGCCCTGCCTTCAGCACCTATCACTTCCATGCTTTCTGAATTTATTAAACCCTCAACTTAGCCCATCATATAGCTACTGGCATGTTCTGTTTCCCATGGAAAAAACCCCTAGGGATTCTTCCTGTCTTTAAGGTAAAATACTGTGAAACCATAAATACAGCTCTTAGTGCTTGATTTAGTGTTGCCTGACTTCAGGTGTGGACCTAACTGCTTTGCTCAGTTCACACTTTGTCTTGCCTCAACACCATGCTTCTGTCAAGCTTCAGTTTTATGTGAGGACATGAGAAGTGTAACAGCCTTATTACCTCAAGAAATGTTTGCAAAGAGGCACATTAGGAAATCACAACATTAGGAAAGGGCCTTGAATTAGACATACATATGTTTCTATTAAAGAACTTAACAGAAACAACTTGGACCTTTTGGTGAGATTTAATTAAATTGAATGAATGTAAAAACAGCCACAAGAGACTGGACTTCATGACTCAGTGGCAGTCCCCTATGTTTTATATATGCAACATCCTTATTTTCAACTATTGCTTCTGCCATATTAGAAGGGTTTCCTCTAAATAAGAAGTTTTTCAAGGCACTGAAACATACTAAGTTCATACTTTAGAGAGGCTAAATACAAAAATTCTCAAAAGTAAAGATAAAATTTTGCTTAAATTTTCCCCTTTGGTAATTTTAATAAAGTCCTCAATATACAAGGTCTATACAAAGCTGAAGTAAATTCCTTGGCTTCTGTGAAGTGCCTCAGGTCTCACAGAGTTTTCTCAAAGAATCTTAAAATCTTATGATTTATTTTTTAAATATTTTTAGTTACATCGTCCCACAATTCCACCTTGAAATTACTTTACTTAATGTTCTCTGGTTTTGCATTTTTTTTAAACTTCTAAAAAGTTGGGTGCCAATATGTATACTTTTTTTCATAACTTTTCACATATTTTTCCCTTTTCCCTAGAAAACACTCACATAATTCTGGGTTTTGTTGGATCCTCCAGCTCTCAAGAAATAAGCCTGTCTCTTGGTTCCCCATATGTTCCAGCTTTGGTTATTTGTGTCCATTGTACAAAAGAATTATAGAAAGAGGCTTTGACCATAGGAAAAATATTCAGGTCAGTCATAGCAAAGTAGTAGTGAATCATTATGTGTCTTTTCCACTGACATCTGTTGTCATTAGAATTCCCTGTGTTTACCAGTGGATGTGAGAAGGAAAACGAGCCTTCAGAAATTTAGTGGTAGGTAATTGCCAGACACGTAGTCTATTCTCAGTGCAATTACCACTCCAGTTTTTGCCCTATCCAGGCATGTTCAAAGACTGTTGTCTATTCAGGTAGTCTCATTGAAATTAGTACTTTTCAACATAAGGTTGTTAGAATTCAGTCTTCATTTAGTGGACTTATCCTGTCCTGTTGTACAAGTTGCCACTAGAACAACAAAAGGACCACAGGGACGCTAACTACTGGGCTCTTCAAAATTAAAATGAGGAAAGTATCAACTTACAAGTTTGTTTGAATCCAAAATGCAGGATAAAACAACTGAAGATTAGTTCAATTGGTTAGAGCATGGGGCTAATAACACCAAGGTCCTGGGTTCAATCCCTGTACAGGCCATTCACTTAAGAGTTGAAGATTTGAAGATCCATATGTCTCCCTTCCAACTCAGAATATTCTGTAACTCTGACTCAAGAAAATTCTGCAAATGGAGAAAACCTTTAGGGAGGGTTTAATTTCCATTTTATCTTTACCGAAAAAAAAACCCCTCTGCACTCTTTTTTCTCTTTTCCTATAAACTTCCTTTACCTTGAATTTGATATTAATTAAAAAAAAATAAAATTGTCCATGTAAACCACAAATAAAGTTGTGTTGAGTCTGAATAGAGTTGTGTCTTTTTTTCCTGTACCCTCTAATGTCACCTTGCCTTCTTTTTTATTGCCAGTCTTACCTGGAAAAGCAACAGCAGTCCTGTGGCTAGTTGGAAGTCATACATGTGCCCCTTGATCTTCTCACACACGCAGATTGAGAAGTCCTGGCTACCAAATAGATCTAATCCCTTGTCTTCAGCAGTAGCCCGAAGTTGGGTCTTCTTCCTGGATAACAGTGTTCAGAGAGCTTGTAGGAGCATCCTGGTCTCTGAAACATGTATCCTTCTTTCAGACCTAATCGATATAGGTAAATATATTATTCCCATAGGCAAGAACAGAAATAAAGACAGATAACCTGGTCTTGTAGGTTTTGTTTCTGTATCTTTTAAAATATGCTTATTTTTTAAATACTAACAGTTTTCACACTTTTTCAGCTTGACTGAGAAACTAATATATGCATGAATATATGTTGGAAAAGTTTCTGGCATCACATCAGAGAAATTCTTTGGAATCCACTACAGCTTCATCCAAAAGGCCAGTAACTGAACAAAAATTGGGATTGAACTAAACTTTCTTCCAGAGAATCGTTACCCTCCAGGTGTTTTTTTTAAGTGTTAATAAATGACAAAAAACCTGCTGCTCACATCCTGCAGCTCTTGTCCAGGCTAAACCTAACCTGTAGCTAAAAGGAGAACTTCCCTCTGGTGCATTATCAGTTAGTTATCTTTGGCAAGATACAAATTAAGTTACAAATATGCAAAAAGAATAGAAATCCTAAAACTAGAAAACAGTTATGTAAGAAATCTTTACATTTTGATGTCTCTGGTTCATTCTTTTTTTTTTTTTTTAAACGAGGTATATATTTTAGAAGTATAAAATAACATAAAGACACATATATATTGAGAAATGTTTGCATGTGATTAACACTGCTGAGGTTTTATATGACTTTAGAAGAATTTCTAACATTTCCCTGAGAAGATTTCACATTGTTTTCACTTGCAGAGCAGTTTGTAGAAATATCCCCAGCAGAGGGAGTGGCTCATCTGTTTCAGATGAAGCCTGAAAGATTAGCAAAAGCAAAATTTTACTTTTGTTTTACAAATGAAAAATAGTATTAAGTATAGTAATTTGCATAAATGTCTATTAAAAAAATGCATTTTTACTCTTTCTTATCAGCATGAAAGAAAAGCATGGTGTGTCTGCAAGACAAATAAAGGGATATGAAAAGTAATGATGCTGTAGTGAGCTCCAGAAAAAATCTTATATTTCCTCGCTTTGTGTTTCACTTGTCCATTGGATTTAATTGCACACAACACAGACATAAAATGCCTGAATATTAGAATTTTAAGCTCACTTATCCTGATAGTATTTCACTATTTAGATGTAGTTTTCAAACAAATGCATAAGGAGATAAATTAAAAATCACTGGAAAATTTAACCTCTAGGCTCAGCCTTTCTGCATATAAATCAGTATTGACAGATGAGTTTTAGTGGACTTATTTTGATTTATAACAGATGAGTATTTAAGCTAGGAATTTTAAATAAGATGCATCATTTAAATGAAAAAAGTTTGAAATAAGAAGCAAGATTTTTTTGTTTGTTTTTTAATTTCAGAAGTATTAAAACTTCAATTAAAAAGTCAATAGCACAACACAGGAAAATTTATTTATCTAAAAGGCCGGGGTGTGACTATAACAGTTGTTTTATTTAAGCCAAAGAGCATTCAGGAGTTTTCATTTCCCAGATTCATGGTCACCATTTTCCCCTCAGTTTTAACATAATGAAAGTAACTTGGTATTTCTTCTGATGCTAGAAAACCCACTTAGTAAATCAGCACTTCAGCATTTAACATTAGCCCTCTGCTGCACCCTGATGATACCACTTAGGTCTGATGGTTGTGAGTTAATGAGAGAGGGTCCACTAGTCACAGTGTTACCCGACAGCGGGTGCCAGGGATTTTGCCAGTATAAAATGCACTTTAGTGGGTGATTCAGGAGTCTCCTTCCTCAGGGGAGAAAAGGAGCATATAGATTCATTAGAGGTGGAGAAAGTTTCTTGTGGTCAGTTTGCACAGGGTCTAGTTGAGGCTGATGTATGTTGAGCATCCTAAAGCCACTTTAGGAAAGGAGTATATCTCAGAGATCAGGTCCCCAGTTTCAAGGGCCCCAAAACCCCATCAATCAGTCAACAACATAGCTCTCATGGCAACCAGCTGCTTTTCCAAATACTCAGATCCGGGCATCTGGAAAAATAGTTAAGTAAATTCTTCCATAAGTCATCCCCATGCTCACTACATCCAATGCTGCTCAGTCAATCTATGCAATGCATTAGGCTTACTGCATATGTTCAGAGTGGCATTATATCCCATGTGCTATTAGCCTGAGCTGGGAGTTTGATTGATCTGTGTGGGTCTATAAGGGCTCCCTGAGACTATTGCCTCAAATAGAGGTCAGCAGAACTGCCACCTTGGGCTTCCAGAAGGCAGACTTCAGCCTGTTTGGGAGGCTGGTTAACAGAATCCCTTGGGAGACAAGTTCTGAAGGACAAAGAAGTTCAGGAAGTCTGGATGTTCTTTCAGAAGGAAATCTTAAAGGTGCAGAAGAAGGCCATCACCATGTGCTGAAAGACGAGGGAGACCAGCCTGGCTGAACAGAGATCTTTCTCTTCAAATTAAGGAAAATTTCTCCCAGAGTTTATCACATCTGGGAGAAGGGCCAGGCAACTCGGGAAGAATGCAAGGATGTTTTGAGGTTATGCAGGTCAAAAAATAGAAGGGCCAAAGCCTACCTAGAACTTAATTTGGCTTCTGCCATAAAAGGCAATAAAAATTTTCCATAAATAAAAAATAAGAATCTCCATCCTTTGTTCAATGTGCAATACAAAGATAAATGATGAGGAAATAGTTGAGGTACTTAATGCTTTCTTCGCCTCAGTCTTTAATAGCAAGACCACTTGTCCTCTGGGTACCCAGCCTGCCGAGCTGGAAGAGAGGGACAAGGAGCAGAATGAAGCCCTCATAATTTAAGAGGAAATATTTAGTAGCTTTGGGCCATTTTGAGCTCCTGACTGCAAGAAAGACGTTGAGATACTGAAGCATGCCCAGAGAAGGGCAACAGAGCTGATGAAGTGTTTGGAGCACAAGTCTTATGAGGAATGGCTCAGAGAGCTGCAGTTGTTTAACCGGGAGAAAAGGAGGGTCAAAGGTAACCTTATAATTCTCTACAACCATCTGGAAAGAGGATGCAACCAGGGGAGGATCAGTATCTTTTCCCACATAACAAGCAGTAGGACAAAAGAATTTGTTTCAAGCTGTGCTGGGGGGTGAGGCTGGATATTAGGAATAATTTCTTCATTCACTGGCCGTTTGGTTAAGCACAGGCTGCCAAAGGAAGTGGTTGAGTCGCCATCCATAGAGATATTTAAGATGTGGCACTTAGAGACATGGTTAGTGGTGGACTTGGCAGTGTTGTATTAATAGTTGGACTTGATGATCTTAGAGGTCTTTTCCAACCCAAATGATTCTATGATTCTATGAAAAAAATCCTAAAATCTTTTGTTCCATTTAGTCCTTAAAGTTTAACTCATCACAACAAGGCTTCAAACCACAGCCCATGCACTGACAAGGTGCATAAGGCAGAGAGAGAGTTAATAAATACAGAGAGTATTTATACAGCCATAATGGAAACTGATTTGGGTCTCCAAATGTGGATATTTCTTCAGTCTGCTGTATTAGAAATATTGCATTTTCTCAGAAGTCTTCTAATGGTCCATCCTTGAAGTTTATAATTTAAGTAATTCCATCCATCTGTAAGGAATGTTTTGTGGGTGTGGCTTGACACAATTTCTTAAAATTGTATTTTCAATTTTTTTTTTTAACACTTTTTTCTAAAGCAACATGATTAGGATTAGAATACCTTTACCCACAATGGAGAAACACCATCTAGATATTTAAGAGTTTTCAAAAAGACTTTGATCCATTTGACTAATTAAAATTAATCCTATTGGGGAAACCACTTATGTGATAATGTTAGCTGCTTGTTCTTAGTATCCCTGTGGGATTACCATGGTTACAATAGGACCTTTATGTACATCAGGAAGCATGTAAAGTGCACTGTGGTTAGAAAGGAAAACATTGGCATAGAAACAGCACAGATTTTAGGAGTCAACGCCTGGGCTATTGCTGAGGAAAATGAGGTCAAATAAGAGGAAAGTCTCAATAATAACATTTGTGTTTCTGCAGATCTGGGGCCACTCTTCATTACTAGCTTTCTGCCTGTCAGTAGCAGCTGTATACAACACTTTCTCAAAGACTTCATAGCCTGCCACTACTTTTGTGCATGTCTGGACATACAAAGGTATAGAGAAACCTGGGCCATGCTCACCTTTTCCATGCTCCTCTCCCCCTCCTCATCAAGGCAGTAAGGACAGGTTGCAAGAACCTCTGAGCTCCAAAGAGCACTGTAGATTAAAAATCTCTGGAGAGGGACTCTAGAATGATAATAGTTTGTGAAATAGAAGGGGAAAAAAAAAACAAACAAGCAAAAAAGACCAATAAGCAAACCAAACCAAACGAAAACAAAACAAAAAAAAAAAAAAAAAAAAAAAACAAAACAGATAAAACAACAAAACAACAAAAAAAAGGATACAAATCCATCTCTGCCACATTATATAGCCTGTGTTGTCAACCAGTACTCCAGTACATAAGAGAGGAATATGAGCTTTACACACTCTAGCATACATATATAAAAATGCAAACCATACTTAAAAGAAATCTATCTGCAACATTTCAAGACATTAATTCAATATGCACTAATTCAAGACATTAAGAAAAATTGCACCAACAAGCCACCAACAATCTTGGTGTATGTGTTTTTCATTCTAAAACCTGAGCTGAAGCTTCTACTCCTGTCCTCTAGAGATACACGTTTTCCTTTCAAACCCCTTAAGATCCATGTTTCTTCTCCTAGCTTCATGGGGCTACTCTCATTCTCCTGACCATAATATAGGAGGATTTGAAATATCTTTGTTTTATATTTACTATTTTGAGTTATAGAAGACAGAAGAAGGATAGACTTAGTCTCTTCATTAAATAATTTAGGCACAAAAGCCAGACTTCTCAAATGTGATAAAAGGTAAGAGCACAGCATTTTCAAGTGACTAAATTTCATGGGAGTTTCCACAGTTTTTCAGGTTTTGAAACAAAAAAAATTGAATAATTTGCCTACCTTAGCAGTAATTTTGTGCTACTGCGAGCACTGAAATTTATAGCTTGCTCTGAGAGCACTGAAAAAAATACAGGACTGAGCAGGTGTCACTGATACCACAGACAACCATCTTTTAAGGCAAGTGCTTACTGAAAAAAAAAAAGAGTGTCAGAGATTTTCTTCTTGGGTCTGGAAACCAGAAGAGCTGTTTTATACTACAGAGTAGTGGTAGATCCTTGTGTCTGTGGCCCCAAATATTCAAACTGGCCCTGCCAGTCTGAAAAAGAAGACATTTCAGCAGCAAACAGGCAAGTGTAAGGTTTTTTATCACTCACCTCAACATCTATCACCATTTTATGAAACACATTGTTTCCCGCCAACGTAGTTGCATTCTTAAGGAGTAATTAGGGAAAATGCAAATGTTTTCAAAGAGACTTTCAAAATCCCCATCAGACATACATGCTTGGTAACAATGTCAGTGCAGTTGTTCTGCGCTGGCAATAGGGATGAAAAACCTAAGAAAGTTAACTTTAAGGAACGATAATATTGATGCTGTTGAGTGATATTTGACATTTATGCTTATCATTAATTTTGGTCAGGCAGGGATACAATATTTAGGAAGAGGGTTTGCAAAGTTCCCAGTGCTTGAATGCACCTAGAAAATTTGACAACATTTTAGTGCAGTGCTGGAGAGAGAACACTGTGGATGAGGAGTGCAGTAGTAGTCAGCACTACCCAATATATTTGGCAGATTTCCCAAGGACTCCAGCTGGTGGATTCCCTCCTCTCTAGAGCTTCTCCTGCAGGTATCCAAATTTGCAAGCACCATTTTTGTTATTTTCCCCAAACTCATTCAACTTCCCTACCAGCACTACCCATCTATTCAGAAGTACTTCCAAAAGCTCTTTTGAACCCATACAGAAGTATGGCATCCTGTAGACAGCCAGATAAGCAGTCTTTCAGGCAAAAGCCTTTTGAAAGACGCTGAGCCTAAGACCCTTAAAAGTGTCACTACTCCTGAGTGTGGTAGATATTCACACCACCCATTCTCTTGTTCTCATTTGGGAGCTCTTGAACCATGTTGTTAAGGAACTGGGAACCAAAAGGCAGGAAAAGTTGTCAGCTTGCTGCTCACAGCTTTATGGCTTAGGCCAGGATCAACACCTACCATAGCAGTCAAAGCATTTTGAGAATACCCAAAAAACTACAACATGTCCTCAGTCCCAAAACAAAACTCAAAGATACATTTCTAGTTTATTTTATCTTGAGCCCAACAGAGTATTTGAACTCAAGACCAGACTTTTGCTGAACAAGTATATGTAAGCAGAAGAGCTAAAATTTCCTACTAATGTACAAAAGTAGCTGTTTTCATCACCTTTAAACATTCTGACATTCAAATATGAACCTTTTTTTACTATGTAATGAAGAACAGATATATGGAACTTTCTTCCATAGTGAGTTCTTCAAGTTTCAGGATGATTTTCCCAAGCAGAAACACATAAACTTAAATTTCACAGTCAAAAGGAGGTCAGACTGAACTTTATTACCAATTATAATACCTTTGATGACTCCATAGTAGTCACAGATAAAATCAGGTTAGGGAAAACAAGTTCACGTCTTTTGAACTGGAAAGCACATAACAATTACTTAGTAAACAATTAAAAATTATTAATTATACCACTGGATGTAGGCCTTGCAGGGCCTAAAGTGTATGCACTGCTTGCACTTGTATATGCTCATTAATCACAGTCTGTTACTGTAATTTTAATGAATGCTTATCTTATTTTCTTTGTGTGATCCAATTACTTTTGTTTTTTTAACCATCGTTAGGGATCTCTTTTTTTCCGGCATGCTGCCAATCAGTCCCCTTCAGATGTGAACAATTCAATTCATTATCATTAGGTCTCTCTTTTTAATCCCACTTCTGGGTGAACCATTGAAAGAAAATCCAGGAACAGAAGTCCTTGCACAGCAGGGGGAATGAAATGTGTTCTGAACACCTGAGCAATTATATGCAACAGTTCTCTAGACTGGTACTATAATGTCTTTCTAAACTTGTACCACATTAACAATTAGATCATCTGTCATTTCTGCTTTAGTATTAAATTAATTGTAAATTGACTTTAAGATTGAGAAAAAAAAATAAGCTGCTGAAGTGAATCTAAGCATTTTGTGTTTATGTTTTAATTGGCACAATGCACCTGTCCAATTTCCATGATGCAGATGCCATTGCTACAGTCCCAGCTGATTACAACAGCCCCTCATAGTAAAAATCAACCCATCAGATTACCAGATTTAAAGAACAAGGTATTTCTAAAACATGCAGATATTTTCATGAGACATACATATAATTATGCACTGAGAGTAGAAGACCAGCAAACAACAACACATTACTTTTAGCAAGAAATCCAGAATTGTGAGTCTTTCATCATGAAGGCAAGTATTTAAAAGCATAAATAAAATTATGAAATCATTTTAGTAAATCAGACACTAGTAGTGTCACAATTCCCCAGAATTGTCAAAGTAAACAGAAGACAATTGAGAAACATAAGAATATGACCAAGGATTCGTTATTAGCAGAGATAAAGGAAGAAAGGACAAGTAGCACCACCAGCTTTGTAGGCTCAGATACTGGAAACACAACAGGACAGACCATATAGCTGAACCAAAAAAAAAGGTAAGGCATAATGCAAGACTCCCTTTGCTTCTGCCAAGTCTTCCTTTTGACTCCTCATCACTTGGTGTTTTGCTACGTATCTTGGGAACCAGAGGTAAGCTGTGTGTACCTACGGGTAGCAGGTTAGCAAAGGTACTTCTTTCATGAACTCTGAAAAACAATAGGTAGTCTGGAGTCCTTGCTGGAAGACCAGAAGCAGTGATTGCATTGTGAGATGACAGGAGAGGGAGAGGGAGAGGGAGAGGGAGAGGGAGAGGGAGAGGAGTTCCTAACCTGATGGGCTGGTTTACAGGCCAGGTTTTGGACTCATGTTTCTTTGTCCATCTGACCAACTTTCCTGTTCTGTGAAGTGTAGCGGTGTCAATCCTTACCAGTTAGTTATTTGTATTTCTTAACTCCATTGCTCCATTGTCACAGAGTCAAGGCCTTTTCCATCTCTCTTGTCACTGTTTCTACATGCACGTAAAACTTGTTAGTATGTGCTAGCCATTTCTGTGATAAATGTGCCCTGCTTGACCTTTTCACCACTTCCTTCTTGTGTAGGGAGTGAAGAAGAAAACAGGAAATCTGATTAAGGTAACAATTTCTTGTTTACATCAAAAAACTCATTAATTTAAAAATCTATTTTTTTAAAACAATGCATGGACCATTGGTTGTTTTTTAATCCTGGGCTGTCATTCATTCCATTTGCAGACTAAAACTCTTTTGTATTTCACTGAGTAGAAAAGTAATGTAGTGAGAGATTCCTCATCTGGATGCATGACAGGTACGAAAAAGATCAGAGAGCAGATAGGAAAAAAAGAAATTGGTGCCCTTAACTGGTTAAGAAACAAGCCTTTGTGAAATATACCTGTTTCATCAACAAAGATAGGTAGGTATTTTTGCAAATCTACTGATTACGAAAAATGTTTTAGGAAAGGGGATTTTTTAGGATCCACAGTGTTCCCGAAACACTGATCCCAACACTTCCATACTAAAACTAGAGTCAGGCCAAGTAAGAGAGAAATTATAAACAGGCTGCTCAGGTAACTGTTCTGTGAGCACGACACTTTCATAATGATATAGAAGCCAAGGCAGAACAGAGTTGATGTTTCCTCCCCATATGCAGTTATGTGCATCTGAGAAAAAAGACTTCAGTGCAGCAAATAGTAACAATGTAAAAAGACTTGGTTTTTTATCATGTTTTTTCTGATGAAAAAAACAAAACACAAGAAAAAACAAAGGAATCAAGATATAATTTTTTTTTTGTGCAGCTTCCCTCAACTTCCTGGTCTACTTGGTGGCAATGTTCTTCTCTCAGGTTTATGGGTTCTAAAACATGACTTCTTGTTTTAGCTTTTGAAGATAAGTTTATCTTAGCCTTTCTCTAAAGTCTCTAAAAGTCTCTCTAGTGAGAAACAATATTTTGTCCATTTCTTCCAAGTGTATATTTCAAAGATATACATAAAATTAAAAAAAAAAAAAAAAAAAACCAAAAAAAACCAAAACAAAACAAACAAAAAACCAAACCAAAACACCAAAAACCAAATGACATCTCCCCTACAAAATGGAAGCTTACTGCTTCTGGATGTTTTACAACAGTCTATTTGAGCTAAAGTGCAGACAGACAACTTCATGGGAGAGGATCTATTAAATGCAGCAGCTCAGCTTTCCTCTGGAAGTTGGAAATAGAACAGGGCAAGTTCCTGCACATATCCTCTTTTACTCTCTTTTCCCAGATAATCTTGGATGGGAGCTAATGACGTTAATGAACAACTGATCTGATCCAAATGAATGAACGTAATGCTAAAGTATCAGAAAAAAAAATCAGTTTCAGTAAATATTGTCTTGATGTTGTCAATAGATTTAATGCATTTTTCCTATTAGCAAAAGATTCTGAAATATAATGACCTTTTTATCTCAGTTATTCGAAATATATTTAATATGGTCTTTCTGTTTCTGATATTGCCAGACAATATGATTTTACTTCCACTGGATATAGTAAAACATTTTCTAAGTGACTCTCCTACTTTAGTTCCAGTGCAGGGCCCATGAAAAAAGAAAATAAAAATAGAAAGGAAAATAATCTGTCATGTCTTTAAAATTAATAGCTTTATGACCTCACTATAAGACAGTTACAGTACTCTGAGTGTCCAAACTGCATATTTATATTCTTGAATATTTTTTGTTAATTCTCTTTAAGTTTATCCTTAAATATTTTAATCCTGGGGAATTCATAATGGGTTTTGTAAGTTGTCAAAAATCTTGATTACGGTAATACTTTACTTCATGCTGTGTTTTCAAAAATCACTCTATTTCAATGCATTTATCAGGAGAAGAATATAAAAAAGAAGGAAAAAAAAGTTCAACATTCATGAACCTTCTAAAATGCTTGTCACATGTGTTCTTTAGCTTTTCCAAACTTCTTAATATACAAGATTTTCTGTGGTGCTTTACAAAAACAGCTGATCATGCAGTATTTGAAGACAGCAGCTAGCCTAATACTGATAGCCAGATGTGGTGTAATCTTGGCTAGGATTAATGGGATTTCAGAACAATTCTTGACCTCACCGAGATCAGGTCAGGGAAGGCCAGGTGAAAACAAAAGAGGAATCCTGCATAAAGAAAGTTGCAATGGTCTATTTGTGAAGGTAATTGCATGAAACCAGGGCTAGGAGGTAGCTGAGCAAAGTAAGACATGACTTAATATAGAACATGTGTGTATGAGGAGAGGTACAAGTAGGGGTACAAAAATGCATTAAGATTTCTTGCAAGTATTGACAAAGTAGTGGAAAAGGAGCTGCTTAAAGCAGTGTGTAAGAACCTTCACAAAGTCTTTGGGAAAGGTCCTCCTGCTAAAGACAGTGTTGCACAAATGGCATCACTGACAGGAAGAAGGGGACTGAATGACAAGTTTCATGGTGTGAAAAGAGTGAAATCAAGATGCGTCAGTGTCCCACCCAAAGATCAGCACTGCTCGTTTGTATTCTAATGATCTGGAAAAGGAGAGAAGCGTGAAACCACAAAGTTCTTTCAGGTTTATCCTCACAATGATCTCTGAACTTGAATATTTGGAACAAGTTAATCTGGTAAAGTGATCAGGGACAGCGAACTAGAAAATGAAAATCAGCCTTAATGAATAAAATATAATATATATTATGGACAACTACTCTTATGCTAATGCATTCTTAATTAATTGTATCAAGGCAAGAAAAGTTTAATTTTAGTTTGAGCGGCTCAAGAAGATTGCATCACAGAGTTCAGCAACGTGTAAGTTACTGAACAAAGTGCATGCACATGAATAGAATCAGAAAAATGCCAAGAATTTACAGTGTATTGCTATATTCTGAACATATTTTTCACCTATAGCTGCCTGCTCAACCTTATCATGTATGAACGTAAAGATGTAGCAGAATTAGAGGGTTAAAGAACTTCATGTGGCTTCTTCAGATGTGTCATGCCTGACCTTGAAGAAAACGCCCCTGATATTGTGAATTTCAAAGTCTTAATCTGCAAGACAGGAGTATTAGTATTCAATCTTCAGAAAAAGCAGAAGTAAAAAAAGAAATGTGCTGAAAATGAAAATAGACACAGAAAACTCCAGTAAAGGTGCAGCATTAACAGAAAACACTGAGTGCCCAGGAAGGAACAACATCAAATGCTTTTGTCTGATTTACAAGAAATAACTTTTTTCTTTTTTAACAAAAGTATGTTTTATTGAAAAATGTTAGTTTCACTAAAAATCAATATGAAAGGAATGAATATACTTGAATATTGTAATGGATACAGAGCCATCTACAGCCAGCTAGAAAAGTGGGAAACAGCATATACTATAGAAAAGAAGAGAAACTTGGCTAAATTAATCTCTAAAGAGATAAAATCCCATATAATTAATTCTACTTAGAGGAATTTACCACAGTAAAAAAACTGACCAAAACCAAGCAAGTAGCCCCCCTGCCCCCTCTTCCTCATGGTTGGCGGAGCTCCCGGCAAAGCCCGCCCGGGTCCAGTAAAACGGGTCTTTGGCATGGTCATGTTCCCCTCCCCCCCCTCCATGCTACCCCCCCCAAGCCCGCCCTCTCTCCGGTGAACCCACACCGCTCCCAGCCCCGAATTGTCCATCCCCACATCGGGACCGGCGCTACCCCGAAGCTCTCTCACACTCCCCAAAAGCCCCGGTGTTGCTTCCCCAGGGCCTCTTCTGTGTCCCATGTCTCATTCTAAAGCACATCCAGTGCCCCCCCAATCCCCCTGAGCTCCACCACGGCCACCCTGAGTCCCAAGCTGCAGCTTGCTGGCTTCCACGATCCGTGCTGGTGAACCTCGGCCACCCCTGACGGGGCGGGAGATCACCCGAGCCAGTCTTGTGCCCAGTGTGGGCTGGCACTGCAGAGGCGTCCTGGCCTCTGCTGTGCTCCCCTCTGCCCGTGGCAGCCTCGGAGGAACAGCCTCGCCGCTGCTGGGGGAGACCCATCATCGCAGAGACAGATGCCGCATCTCTCCGCTTCTGGATGGAGCAACCGCTCCATTGCTTCCTGCCTCCAGCGCTCGCTGCAGCCCCACGGCCGCCTCAGAAGAGGGACCACCACCGTCCTGGGACACCCCGGACCACGCTGGGCTGTGCTCCGCACGGACGATGATTGCGCAATACCCAGATCTTACACAACACAGGACATTTCACAATACCTGACACCAAACAGAATCTGCGCAAAGGAGCAAAGCTTACATAATCATTGCAAATAGCGCATACGCAAAGGAGCGTGGCTTACGCAGTCAAAAGTGAATAAAACCCTGGCTCTGGCTCAGATCCAGTGCGAGTTTTGGTAGGGCCTAGTCTCTCCAAAATTGCCCAGCACTCTGCTGTTGCCTCTTGGCCTACCTTCACTCAGAGCTGATATCACTGGGGTGTGGGTTGAAAAAGCTGGAATCACCCAGCTGAAATCAGTCATTGCTTTTTCTAATAAAATTCACTCTTTTTTTTAATTTTAATAAATTACTTAATACTTTTTTTAATATATAAATAAATTAATTAATTGCTGATATCACTCATCGCGTCAATGCCTATAACCCTTATTAGTAAATGAAATGTATGATAATGAAAAACAAAGGAAAATACTCTCAGATATGAAAGTGTTAATGTCACTATAAACCTTTGAATCATTTCTACAAGTAGAACCAAAAGTAAGAAACTACTTTGGAGACTAGACAGGAACAAATGTTTCATGATCTGTTGCAGGTAGCTTTAGGGTAGAGAAGGAAATGGATGATATTAAGGAATCTCTTGAAGGAGGAAATACAAACTGACTTCTTAAATGTAAGGAAGAAATAAAACAGAACAAATATCCTAGAAAAATAAGATTAAATGTAAAGAAGAAACAAAACAGAAGAAATATCCTCAGAAAAATAAGACACACAGGAAACTAATCCAAAGTACAAGCTGAGTCATTGAGGTGCAGTAGCAGAATGTAAAATAAGAATCAGAAGACCTAAAAGACAGAAGATATTAAAGAAAAAGAAAATTATGAGTTTGAAAAATTTCCTACGTTCTCTGACAGAACCAGTGCTGTGTCACAGCTTCCACCAGCTCACTATTTGTGTAAGTAGCAGTTAAACAATCCCTTTTTCAAAGGGAATGTGATGAATTCCCATGTACTATGGAAAACAGTAAGTGTAATGAATATAAAATTAAAGATTGCTTCAAACTCAGGAGTTTGAAGGAAACAAGGAAGGAAAACGAGGAAGGAAATAGTTTCAGATGAGTTGGGCACCAAATATTAAAGCTTGAGTGTTAGGATGCATGGGAGGCTATATAAGAATATAGCCAATATCAAAAAGACCCAAAAAAACCCTAGATTGTAATCACATTTTAATACTGTAAGGAAACATCATGATCTTTATTCAATGCACTTAGTATTACAGCTGATAATTATAAATAAATTATAGAAGTATCATGAGACTCATAGTTTTAGAGACAGAATTATGCCCTGAAAACCAAAAGAACAATAAAACAATACATGATGGATCAGTCAGGCAATGCATAGCTTTTTTTACAATCATTAAAGGTCTCAAAGGCCAAATAAGAGAAAAAACTTTTCTGTTATAAAACCCCCATAGTGTTCTTTAAAAAAATGCCAAGAACAGCCATATTGTTCATCAGGCTGAGTAATAAATTGACTAGAACTATCCTCTTTGTCTTAAAAGACATACTGCTGGAAGTAGAGCACACTGTGATTACACTCCAGTCAGAAGCTGTTTAGCAGCAAAACTAACAGTAGCTATGTGCTGGTCCCCATGTAAGGTCACCTCCCTCCTTTCTTTGATTTCTTAAGATACTTCATAAACATTGAGAGGGAGATCAGAAAACTAACTCATGATTCATCTGAGTATTAAAGACCTGTACAAAACAGAAACAAATGTATCAAGGTTTTTGAGGGTTTTTTAAATAAACAGATCTGAATACTGATCCAAGATAGGATACTTGTTTTTCCCTGCCATCCATACATAGTCTGATATGTTCCTGTGGCAGAACTTTGTGTGGACTGAAATCTTGGAGGTGGGTCTACACACACAACCTCTTAAAAGGAGCTCTACAAAGAGACCAAAAGGCTTCCAACAAGGCTTCTATTAGTGACACTATTAATAGCAGTCCTCTTAATAATTGCAAGAAGCATTATTTGACTGAACTCAAAGCAAGCAGAAAAGACAGAATGGAAATGAAAATAGTTTCCACAGTCAGCTGTCTGCCTGTTCCTTGTGTCTTTCACCTCGGCAAGCAATTCAGAGGTTTCTGAGTTGCAGCAAGCTCTGCCTTTGTTCTTTTCGGGCCCTGCTACATTATTTTCATCCCCTTAGAAGCCTACTTGTTTGATCCTTGCTCTTTCCTGTGGTGTCTCAATCTCGCTGCAGGAGCTGCATACTCCCAGATTTACACCTTCTTTCACCACACCCTGAGGTCTCCAAACCTTTCTGCCACAACATATTCATTTGCTTTCTGAGGAAAGAGGCAGTCTCTCTGCCTCTCCCTCCCAGGGTTGCCTTTGACCCAGTCATCCAGAGAAGGGTAACAGAAATGGGAAATAAAATCTGCAGAGAGACTGTTCATCACAAAATGACAGTAAAACTTTTCTGTGGTTAATTCAACATCCATAATCATGGTCACCAATCTAACTGCATAGTGTTCTGGATGGCATTCAGAGCCAAGAAATCAAAACCAAACAATATTTGTGGAGACTGAGTAAACTTTAACCTGTGTTAGCCTTAAGGGTAAAAAGGTTTTGCATATATTTTGCAAAACAGATGAGAAAGTGATAAAAATAAATGAGAGAAAGTGAGGAAAATCAGAGAAGAAAATGTGACCATGTGTTACAAGATCAATGGTGGAAATTAGACCAGAATACAGTTTCTCACCTTTAGGAAAAAGAGGAAAACAAAGCAAGCAAGAAAAGCAAAAGAGAACAGAAAACTTCACACAAACTTATATTTCTGACTTATATGGGGAGTTTCTGTACTAGTGATGGAGTTTCTTCTTGCAGATTTCAGTTAACCAGAAAAACTAGGTAGGGCTCATTTCTTTTTTACTGATGTTTACTCCAAAGAAAGCAGTGAGGCAGGTTTTTCATTAAAACAAACAAGAAAACAAAGGATGGATTAAAGCAAATAACATAGTAAAGCATGCTTTCAAAGAATGGATAGGGTTGGGCATTTGTTGAAGAAGCAGAATAGCTATCAATAAAATACATTTGCTCCCCAATTTTTTTTTCAAATTCAATAAACGTGTATGCATTGGCAACCATGTTAAAAGTTTGTCCCACTCTTCTTGGAAGCTTCCTCTAGAAAGGTAAAAAGTACAACATAACTCTACTCATACTGTTCAGTCTTCTGTAGTCAAGTGTTTTGGGATTCCCTTCTCAAGGACACATATCCCACAGCTCTTCTGACAATTGTTGAAAATCACAGTGTGAAAACTTATCTGAAGGTATGTACTGAAGGAGGATGAAAGCTGTAAGAGGACATTGTTTTCTCAGTTGTGTCTTAGGAAAAAATAATTACAGTCTAAAAAAATTAATTTAAAAAAACCTTTCATAATTAAATAATTGTGTCATTACAGTTGTTGCAAAGGAAATGAGACAAAAAGAGGGAATTCTTTCTATGCCCCATGGAAAAAAGCTTTTGTAAAATTCTTCACAGACAATACTCCAGCTACACTTTCCAAAGCAATCTCTGCTGATGGTGCTGGGGAGAGGGGCTTCAGGTAGGACTAAGTGCTTGAATTCCTACCTCTCATGGATGTCAGTAACAGTTACCACGATGGTGCTTCTTACAACAATCTTTATGTATATGTGAACATACCACTTAAGGGAAGCTCACTTTTTGCAGAACAATAAACAGGCATCGTCCTTACTAGCAATGCAGGTTATGCTTTGCTCCACAGGATGAGAAAGTGTCCCCTTAAAAGGAACATGTGCAGAAGTGTTGCATGCAAAGGAGACAGGTATTGATAATGAAGAAGCTATTCCATCATACTACAGAAAATAGGTAGAAGAGGAGCAGCTGCACAGATACAGGGATTCTCAGATAATAAACCTTCCTAAAAGAGATATCTGGCCCTCGCTTGAGTTACTAAACCTTATTACAGAAGAAAATACCTGAGTAAAGGACAGAATCTGGCCCACAATTATTTTAATAAAGCACTTATATATTATGTTGTCTTACATATACTTTTAGGCTGTCCCTTTTGTGCCAGACAAATACTGATTTAATTTACTTTCTTTTTGTTATTTAGTACCGATTTCAGGAATAAGGGTGAACAGTCAAAATAGTTTCTCCGTCTGTAGGCTCTACCCTCGGTAAGAATTAAAATCCAAAGGCCAGGTTTTAAGACTAGTTTAAGACACACGATTTCAGTGCCACCCTGGAAATGTCAAGGGTGCATAAGGGAAATTCTCCAAAGAACACCAGGCAAAATGCAGGCTTAGGACCATGACAATAAGAATTTAAATTATGAATTTATTCAAATAACCACTATGTTTACTTGCAAATTAGAGAGAAAAATGAAACTTTTAAGTATCTATGTCTTTTTTTTTTTTTTTTTTTTGGTGGGGGGGCAGGGTGGGAAAGGCCAAAACAGCAAAAGAAGTTGCAAAATACAGGCAGGACTTCCATATTTTAGATATTTTTACATACTGTAGTAGAAATGAATTTGGTGAACAAAACCATTTCAGTTCAACTGCATGATTTCTACCTTTACTGTGACTTCTACCAAGAATTAAAATAACCTCATTGTTATCATTTTTTCTCATTATTAAGCTAAGTAACTGATGCTCTATAGAAAGTTGTCTCCCTATTGAATTTGATTCAGCCTCCCATGAAAACTAACTCCCACTTCACAACTTGCCTTAAGCACAATATGCTCCTACAGATTCACAAGAATAGGTCACCAAAAAAAAAAAAAAAAATTAAAAAACGGCAGAGCTTCTTACAGCTTTGTTCCTTGAGACACAGAGTAGGAGTAAAATGAAGTTTTGTTTTTATATTTCCATAATAACACACCAAAATATAAGCTGCAACTTGTTGCCACAGAGAACAGTAGAGTAATTTTCAACTGCCTTCTATTAGTGGTAAAAGTAGGTATGTCTTCTCAGATTTCCATTCCAATACCTTGCGGTATTTCAAGACATTAAAAAACTATTTATGAAAGGAAGGGCACACTCCACTTGTGACTTTGGGAGGTAGATAAGAAAGGGTTTCTCAAACTTTTTCCAGGATGGATTGGGGAACATATTTTTCTAAGAGGGAAGAAAGGAGTAAGATTTCAATGGTCCCAGACTTCTTGAAAATCAGGAAAGTGGGACAGAAATTGTGTTCCATTGTCTTTCTTCATCACTGGGTTGTTCTGTGCAGGTTAAAAGTGCAGATGAAGAGGCTTTCCCTAGTGTGCAAATCAAATAGAAAGGAAATATTTCCCATATATTCGACTTTTAGCTCAATTTCTATGATAGGAGTTGATGGTTTGCTCTCATTTCCTCAAAATATCCCTCAGTTGTGACTTTGCTCTTCTGAACTTTACCTGATTCTGTGACAGTCTATTAATGTTCTCGCTGAAGTCAATATAGGAAACAAATGCAAAACTCTAAAAAACTTCTATTACAATAAAGATATGAAATTTTTGACATGTAAATTTGTTCTGCAAATCAATCACTTCTACCTACCAGTTGCCTTTTTTTTTTTTTTTTGGCAATCCTTTGAGCCACTTCCAATTTCTTCTTCTATTTCTAATAATGACATGATCAGAAAAGGATGTAATGTAACAGATTAAGTCACATGAAATGGATAGGCCACAAAAGTTTCCAGGCATACAGCTCAAAAACTGTGCTAAATTGTTTTTCTCTCCTTGTTGCATGTTTTTCAGGTTTCTTCTTTAACTGGTTACATTTTTATACAAACTTTGGATTTTTTTTTTAATCTGATGGATTGCTTTACTTTTACACTTCCTGAATCATGAGTATATTGAAGATGCAAAAGTTGTGTAGTTATTTTATTTCATCTTTCTGGTTTTATCAGGAGTATCTGAGAGGTGTTTTCAGTTTGTTTTGACACATGTACCTTCAATGCACTTTTCAGCCCTTCTGAATAGACAATTCAAGAAAACCTCAGGTAAAGTTGAGTCTAACAGCAAATTACTGTTTGTAATATTTAGAAAAATTTTACCAGACAAAATCTTTATTTGAACCACTATTATTTTCATATTTAAATAAGTCAAGTCTTGGGCATTGTAAATTTACTGTTTTTCTATAGGTATAGTGAGTTTTAACTCACAGGAACTTATTCATGACAGTATAAAGCACCTCTGATTTGGGAATATCTGGCATGGTTTTATTAGTCATTACAGCCAATGGTGCCTGCCATGCAGATAGAGCACTAAACAGCTTACTTTACGATGTTGAGGAGTTCAGTTTGAGGTGTTAATTTCCAGCATTCTTCTAAGGATTCCGGGCCACGATACAAAACTGAAAGCTCAAAATCTGTGTTCCATGGATTTGAGGAGGGAAAAAAAAAAAAAAAGAGAGAGAGAGAGAGAGCGAGAGAGAGAGAAAATAAACCTTTAATGCTTATTTTCTCCACCTCCAATGATTTTTTTCTTCCTAATTTTTAATTTAGGATTTTAGATATTTTCCTCCAAGGATCTCCAGAAATTAGTTATAATTTTCATTAAATTTCAAAAAAGTCACTAATTTGTTTTGTTAATTACTTAGTAGCTTACCTTGTTCCAAGTTCTCATGTATTTGGGCTTCTCTGCAATGTGTCTCCATCTACAGCATTCAAAAATATTTCTCCACTATGACCAAAAGGGCTAAGAGCAATGATCAATAGTCATTTGATGACAATTCTATATTAAAAAAAAATCGTCTTATTGTTATCAGTTATCAGCGAGTGGTTTCTCGCTGATCAGACAATAAATTCATTGTTGATAACATCTTTGTTAAATATTGCAGGAATTTGTGGTTATAATTACACAAAGTTTTACAAGATTTAACATTTTCCCCACAATAAAAATATTTAGAATTTTAAAATACAAAGGTGCATATGTACATATATATGTATAGTTTTATATATATGCAAGAATAACTAAATAAATACCAGACTGGAGTTAAAAAGAATCCTTGTGACTCAGAAGAATTTTTATTTATTAATTTTAGATGTGACCTTCTTTTGCAATTTTTTAAAAATAATTATTTTTTTCCCACGCTTTACTCTACCAAATACCATTGCAAGCAACAGTAATAAGATAACTCTTCAATGACAGATCCAGCTCTACAGAGTAAAAGAGGCAAAGAGTCTCTAGCAAAGCAGTAAGATATTACTGATTGTTGACTGACCTTTCCCTAATTCTGTATGCTTTACAAATAAACCACAGGGACAGGGGATGTAGGAAGGGCCCTCTTCTGCATCTTTACAAAACGAGTTTCTTTTTAAAGTGAAACAGCATTATTGATCAAAGCAAAGGCTAACACCATATGTAAAGAAGAAACAGCTGGCAGTCACCTTTCTGTCACTCACTTACACGCTTGCACACAGACGCACACTTATTAAAAACAGGTCAGATCAGATTCCAGGTTCACCCTGCAAAATTAATGACAACCTTGCAATAAAGCAACTGCATGAATTTGAGCCTTGTAATACAACGTGATTACTAGCGTTTTTATTTGCTGGGTTTGAGCAGCAGGCAGGGCCGGCTGGTATTTGACACACAAACAGGGATGTTACCAGGTGCACTGCTCTAAAGTGTCACATCAAAGTCACAGTCCTGCTGGCTTGGTTTACACCTGAGTCAATTAGCCTAGGAGATCAGAAGAGGCTGAAAAAGAATATGTCTTCTTATTTTTGTGCTGGAGAGAATCAGTTGATCCCAAGTAAGATGATACCCAGGGAACAATAGTAGATAAAGTATGGCAAAGGAGGAAACGGACACAATGCAGGGGAATCGGTGAGAAGCTGTGATAAGAGGACTATCATCAAACAAAAAGCAAAGTGGAAAGTAAAAGTGCCATACGCCTGTCCCTCTCTCAGTGTGTTTGTCAGTCTTTTGTTGGCAACAAAGGGGCTAATTGAAATGAAACAATCTCCAGTCTGTTTGCTGGCACATCAAATATGCTGTAAGATCTGTTGGTTCTTGCTCTTCCTGAATTATTGAAGAAGCATGGCTTCCAGAGGAAAAAAAAGGTGTGGAGAGATCTTAAAAATACACAGCTTTTTCTTTTTTTTTTTTTTGGCTTTGTTTTTTTGTTATGGATTTTGCCTTCTAAAGTGCTCTCTTCTGGCTTTCCCAAATTTCATTTAGAGTAATGTAATAACAGGCCTGTACAAAAGATGTAAGAACTTGAGCTGCAGTAGTTAACTGGGCATTCCAATGTAAGTGTCTGAGCTTGAGCCTCCAGATACCTTGAAATAACTTCAGCATGAAAAACTCTGTCCTCTGTCTCTTACTGCAGGAAAGCAGGTTGTCAGCTGTGAGTTTTACCTTCTTTTAAATATGCAAACAGTTTAAGAATACAGAAGCAAAAACTATTTCAAGGTTGCAAAATCAAAAAGTATGATTTTTTTAACTAGTTTACTTGGCAGTGACATTCTCATTATATAAACATGAAAAGCAAATGTTGCTGTATATTAAGGCAGACATAAAAAGAGTTGGAATTTAAATAAAAACTGACCTGGTAAAAGTTGAAAAGCTGAAATACTTGAAACAGGTGTTTGCAAATGCTCTGTTTTAGTATTCATCAAGTTATATTTTAAATTTTTCACAAGTCAGTCAGAAATCAGATGAAAAAAATGAAGCAGATATTACCAGAACTCTTTTACGTGGAGGAGAATTAAGAAACTGTTAATTAAATTAGATTTGATCTCTGTAGGATATGAATTGCAGGTGAATAACTTCATTTTCTCAAGAGACATTTACCAGAGCAGATCATCACATTTATTCCCAAAATGTCTTCTTTCCAGCATAGATTTTCAATATTTAATTATAGCTACTATTGAGTCCAATTGAAGCAATCAGAATTCCAGACCAAGTGATTCTGTAAGGAAGGGCTTAGAAAGAAGAAAAACAACTTCTTTTTGCCCCATAATAAAAGGAATATATGAATACTTCTCATGAAGGTACAGATTTCTAGTTGGGCATTCTCTCTGTCATGAGGTGGGAGATGACTTCAAGGAGCTGAGACCCAGAGCAAAGGAGTGCTCTAGCCCCAAAGGCTGCAAGTATTTTCAACAGATACTCTCAGTTTGCCCTCAAAAAGAATGGACTGCTGTGCCACTGTATGGAGTACCGTGTATTGGGCAAAAAGCAGCAGCCTGGATGGTTCTGGGCTAGAAAAACTGTAGGATCTGACTTTTTCCCTATACTGTTTGTCATTTCCAGACAAAGATTTGGTAACTCCCCATTCCTCTCCAAGTCACCTGAAGAGTAGTAACAGCTTCTCAGAACTCCCTGAGAAGGGTGGTGTCTACAGCTCATGGCTGAGTTTTGGGTTCTCAAGCTCTCTGACTGCTGGGAAGCTTTGTAAAAGATGGGTGCTTTTTCTATAACCAGGACAGAGTGAATAACAGTGACTATGATCTCACAAGTGCCTCATTTTCTGTAGCTGTGTTGCTTTGGCTAGGGAGATGTGAAATAGAAAACTCCATAAAGTCAGTCTCAAGCACCAGGAAAATTCTTGTCACTATGTCATGCCTCCAAAGTGATGCAGGTAAACCTTTACTACCTCAGCCCCTGTGTGTCTGGGTTCCTTCACTATAGCTACACACGTATGGAAGTTTAGGTATCTCAGAGATCTGATGACCTACTGCAACAAGGGGTTTTATTCTGTGCATAGGAGCACAACTGTTTTCTTAACTTTGGCACACACGTTTCTGTCCCTCATCTTAATAGATCTGGAATTTTCCCTAGTACTAGTAAGTACTAGGAAAGGTACTAGTTCTTTCAAGATTATTTCCCTCCATTAGGATCTATGTTAGAAGCATGTATAAGTTCTCCATTGATATATAATGGAAGGTTAAATCTACAACATACTCTGTGAAGGCTCAAATTGCCACCTTTATACAAACTGCATTGTGCAAGAAATGTGAATTCATGCATTTGATTAATTTCAGACAACTGATATCAGTTTAAACAAGATCAACTCTTCTAGTATATGGAACTGATCACATAGAGGTGTGAAAACATCTTTTTTCTTCTTTTACTGCTTGCACTCTGTAAAGCAACTTAAGCATTTGCAAATTCTTGACTAGAAGTCTTTGAAAATAGTTTATTATGATCTTCGCTCAAAGAACCTGAAAATACTATCAAGAATTACAAGAATATTTTTTCTTCATGTATTTTTCAAGTGTATTTATTTTTTTAAATCTAAATTTTAGAAATATTTGTATTTCACTTTTCTCCCAGCAAAATCTTACTATCACACATGAATATGCATTCTTGTGTTCCCTCCAGCAAGTTTTCTATCACTGGCCACAGTCATCCAAATATGACAGAAGAGTAGATTTGTTGGAGAGAATAACTTCTACAAACCTTGTCAAAATAGACATTGTTAAACACTTATTATTGTCCCCACTGAAGAAAAGGCTCATGTGGAGAGAATCCACACTGAAGGGAATCTGGTAAAAACTCCCACTGTGGGAAAACTTCAATCACATTTTCAATCAGAGACTGAACCTTCTTAAATGCCAACTTCATCAATCTTTAGTATGAATCCATAAAAAATGAGTGTCCACGCTTTTTATGCACAGAGAACTTCTATACTTTTTTTTTTTTTCCTCTCCAGGCTGTTACTAAATTTCCCTTTGGTCTTCTAGCTTTTTTCACTGCATATAAAAGGGTGAGAGGGGATGGGAACCATTGGGAAAAGCAAATTATGAAACAAAAGTCCATGCCCTCCAAATATATTTTAGAATCTGAACTGCAAAACTTTCACTGGTAAATGTAGAATTTTTCAACAATTTGAAACTTGTGATTCTTTTATTTATTATCCAAAAACATCCAGACAATTCCAATAATAACTTTCTTATTTGTTTCAATGTTGTCCTGGTAATGTTACTTTTACATAGCGTGTAACTCTCCTTTCTCCAAGCAGCCTACTCCATACTAATGAACCAGTCTAATTTCTTAGTGCTAAAGACTATTTCTTACAGAGTTATTACCATTTTGTTAAAACCAAGTCTTTACTGATTACTGAAATATATGATGTTTTAAATTACTTCACTTTAAATATGTTGACATCTGCTTAATATATTTTTTTAAAAATTAAAGACAAAATACAATATATATTGCACTACTGCTCCAATACCTTTTGTTCAATATAGTCTAAATGAAGAGAGAATGTAAACAGCAAGATTGGGTTGGCTGGAGTCAGAGCCCTCCCAACAAATCAATTAATGCTCCTTTACTCCCCTTAATGCTTTTAAATTAGATTAGTAGAATGCTGACCCTCCTTTAATAAAGCCTAGTTTCACCCTGTGGTGTGCATCTAGATACTAATATCAAAGAAACAAGCCTGACAAAGGGAGGATAAAACTTACCAGTAGGGCCTGGTTCCCTGCTATTAGGATAATTGCCCAGGCTCTAGAGTTGTTCAATTATGTTAAATATGCAGACTTTTTTTTTTTCCTTTGACTGACAGTGTGTGGAAAGAACTCACTGGCATAAACTTTTGTGTATTCTCTGACTGTTCCATTTTAAAGAGCTAAAAGTTGGAACTAAATAGCAAACAGTATGTTTTCAATGTGAAGTGGTAGGAAAAAAAACACTATATGCAGCCAGTTCTTCATTGTAACTATTTCTGAACTGTCATATTTCAAAAGATGCAAGAAACCTCAGAAGCTGAAACAACATAAAGAAGACCCAACAAGCAGCTGAAAATAAACAGCTGCATCATATATATACGTGACTACCATGTTTACAGTATGTACAACATAAAGTATAATGGATTTAATTTCTGAAAACCATGTGCTGAGATTTGAAAAAAGACAATATAGAAGTAAAGTGCCAAGTCCAGGAATTCAAGAATTGCAGAATTGCTAACACTATTTTATCATTTCCACAGCCATGTAAATGCAGCAGCAATTTCTCTAGCTGCTTTGTGATTGCATATTATAAAAGCTTTTCCCTAGAAACATTCTTTTAGCACAAACTGGGACTTTGTTCACTGCACTGAACTTGTGGCCATGTTGTACTGGAGTCTCTGCCACTGTCTTTCTACGGAGTTTTTTTTTTTTTGTATAAACATCCTCTCTAGCATTGACTTCTTTTTGATAATCAGAAGGTTTTGGTGAAAAATTCATCCTCTCCTCACCTATCTGCAGAGGGGAGCCGGGAGAATGTAAAAATTCTAGGCACCGGTGTCTTCTAGTGTTTTAAAAATACGGTAATGAGCTATGTGATATCTTTCATTTGTGACTTAGAGTGAAGGGTGATTATGAGCTGTGCAGTTCAGGATTATGTCTGCAGAAAGATTCAGTCTTTAATTCAATGTTCTTTTCCCAATAGGCAATCTAGTTTATATGGACAAATGAGCCTTTCAAGTGAAAAAATCAAGACATGGAAAAAATATATTGGTGACAATGAAGCTATGCATATTCAACTTAAATTAGGTTGGTGTATTTTTTATATCATTGAAAAGACAGTTCAAAATGGTGGGTTTAAACAGATGTTTCCATCCACTTTCACACACCTTTAAAAATAACTAGCTGGTAGGCAGCCTCAAGCTATTTGTCATACTAAAGATGCTGATGAAAGGGACCACAAAGCAGTGGAGCTCCCCAGAATTCCTCTAACTGCTCTCAGAGAGTTCCCTGTTATTAACACTAGTACTGGCTGCCTGCTGAGATAAAGATATAGGACCATTAACCCCATATACTCCCAGCCTGGATTCATGTCACCAAACTCTGAATGTTTCATGACAGGGCCTCAGTTAGGAATCTCATCAACCATCTTTCCCCTACAGTCAATAGATAGATATGCTCACCGTTCTGAAAATTAATCACATCTTAAGTGGATTCAAACACTGCTGGAAGAATCAGTTCAGTCCCTTTTCCCTGAGCCAGGGGAACCGAGGATACCAGACTGTGTTCATTACTGAAGACAGGACTCTGCCTTGTTCTGCCACCTCTGGAATACATCAGGCTGCAGACTGGTACAGTGTACTGCTGTCTTTTTCTTTGCTCAATTCAACCTGAGTTTTCCCTCTCTCTTAAGCTTCATAGTTTCTCCCAACTGGAAGTTTCTTTCCATGACCAAAGGATAACCTCTTCTTCACAAGGCTGCCCTTTATTGCTGGTTTTGTTCAGTGTTATTTTCCACTTAACATTTTCAGCCACACACGGATCCCTTCAGATCAGCACTGACTGTTCCCTGCTGGGTGCTGCTGTCAGCTCCCCAGGGAGTTACCTTGCTTGAACCTCCTGCATTGTTCTTCAGAGGCTTCAGGCTACCTCCACTGACTAGGTTCGAGGACTTCCAGGAAAGTTTAATGCTGGGCTCTTGTATTCATTATTTGGTCCCCTTCCTTTCTGTGTAGTAGTTAGGGGAACATGCTGTCCGTTTCTGAATTCATGACCACATAAATTAAGACTGTTGCCTTATACTACCTGTAGCATATCCATATTGGCACACCATGACTAGAAGTCTATTAGCTCCTAGTACCAGTAACCATGACCTGCTAAGTTGACTTGACAATGATGGTCAATGCTGTTCACAAAAAAGAATGTGATGAGAGAACTATTTGAGTGAAATATGTCAGACAGGATATCAATAAGAATCCTGCATTTCTTCCTTAAACAATATATGAAAGATGTTGTGATGAAATGTTAATAGTTGAATGATTTTAAATAGCCACAAATAAACTGTTTCTGAAACCAGCAATGTGGGGATTTTTTGGGATTTTTTAATAGTTTCTAGTAGTCAGAGTAAGCTTGGAAAAACAGAGCAGAAAAAAACCTGTTTATTTCTAGATGAAACCAAACACTACATGAAAGGCAAAAGGACTAAGAAGAGGAAGCTTACAAGCTCTTCCTTACTCAGAGCTAAGAGTAATCTTCACTTGTAAAATGGCATCACACTGTACCAGTAATTATTTAGGATCTTCCAGAAGACAAATGGCAAGCATTCAGGTGTACTATGGAAAAAATAAAGAGTTTCTGATATGTGTTCTGATACAATATTTTAACCCTATTTTAAAAATTTTGGAAAACCAACCCTACACAAAAGATTTATCTAAGCCACTTCCTTAGCTACCACGACCAAAAGTGAAGATGAATTTTAACATTATCCTGATGTCCTTGAACCCTGGTCTTCCCTTTAGGGTTATGTTACAGAGTGAAATGTGGTTAACAATCACTAATGCACTTGACTTCCTTATTCCCCTCTGGAACGTATTTTACTTCAACAGATGTTTTCAAAATAATTAAATGGTGGTGAGCATGCATTATTGACAATGTCTGATGCCACACTAATGCACTCCACATTTAAACATTTGTCATCACTGGGACTGTGTGTTCAGGAATGTTGTGCTCTTTATAAATAACTTCTGTAAATTATCTAGATTGGAGATGGGAAAAAATAGGGAAATTCAGATATCTGCTAAATATTAATAAACCATGAATGCAACCTCCCTTCTGTAGCCATGGTAACAGAAGTTTGGCTGTTATCATTAGTACATTTTTCTTTAAAGTAGAAAGTAACGCATCTGGAAGATCCTGTCTTCAGTTACTATGAATGAAAGTATTCAAACCTTGAATTTTAACAGAACAAGTATATTTTTGTGAAAAATTATGCAATGGTTTCTAAAATTTTCTCTAAAGTGCTAAATATTGATGAGAAATCTACAGTTAACATGAGATATGAATTAAATGATATTAGATCTTATCCACATACATTTACAATAAAAAGACTTTTTCTTTTTCTTTTCCTTTTTTTTTTTTTTTTTTACTTTCATGTTAAAGACAGAAAAAAAGAAAAGGAAAGGAAAATTAAAATTATCCAGCCTCTGCCATTACATTGTTAGTGTCTAAAAATTAAGAAAATATCATTATCATACCATAACAAAATTATATTAGAGGTCCAAGCTAAAATAAAGCAAAGTTACACTTTTTCTCTTATTAGAATTTAATAATATTATTATAATTAAGCTTCTCATTAATTTTTTCATGCCTTCTATTGAGTTGCTGTCCCCTGCAGATTTGGAATGAAATGATCGTATAATTACAGCAGTCCATTTTTAAATGAGGATATTTGGAATGTAGGTTTGCACCTAGGGTTTTCTGAAATTATAAATTATGAGTAGAATTACTAGAGCAATTCCTTTTTTGAACTTCATAATTAGAAAGATGTGCAGAAAGGATGTTATACTTAAAATTCATGGATAAAAGTGTCTGATGCCCAAACAGAAGCATAATGAGAGTGAATACACATTTGTAGATATATACATGAACATTAAGCAAAACTACTACTGATACTTCCTGCTTTTAATATTGCAAAAGCAAAATTATCAAGTTTTCTCATCCCTATCATGTCTCTTAAGTGAAACTCTGAAGCTATAATATACTTGGGAATCTTTAATTTTTCTTGAGGCCCTTGCAGTTTAGATTTTGCTGAAGTCAATATGTGAGAACAGAACAATATTTTAAAAGTAAGATTCTAAAGAAAGAAAGTAAGAATATTTGTCAATAATTATTATGCAAGCCTAATAGACAACATATAATGCATTTTTCTGTTTGGCATATATATCAAAGTACTGTATCTCTATATGTACACACTTTGAATTAGTCATAAACAGAAGAAATTCAAAATTAAGCACATAGACAAAATAACTGAACCTTGTATTTTGACTCAGGTGACAGTGAGAACAAGAAAAAAAATATCTTCTGAAAAACTCCACAAAGCAAAACACTAACATCAGTTCTCAAGACCTAAAGTAATACTTTTTCATGACACTCCTGAAGAAAATAGTCAGTGTTTAAAGAATGTGTTCAAAGCATCATCATAATAACAACCAACAGAGTAAATTTGTGTTTCTTAATTAAAAAGTAGGCTATACTAAATTCACACAGTCCATATTAGACTTTAATTAGTACATAGTTCATATAGAAACCTATGGGAAAATGATACTCAATAAAAGCTGATACAGAAAAGGTATTTAAAATGATAGGAGTAAAAGTCACCACTTTCTTTTCCAATCACCTCTGAAAATATTGCAAGTGTTCGTGCTAGAAGAAACTTCAAAGATGATTTTTTTTCCCTAAGAGACAGATTAAGTCAGCTCAAGTTCATTGCTAAAATGAAAAATAGTGAAAACCGTGAGGGACTAGGGAATATGAAGGAACAACTTAAAACAGCCATTAGGACAAAACACCACTGCAGTGTCTGAAAAGAAATGAAAATAACAGTATTGCAGAATTTGAGAAGAGGAAACCCTTTAAACAAAACAATAGACTAATCATTAGGACTTTGAAGAGAAACTGGAAGCAGATATTCAACTTAAGAACAATAAAAAAAATATTGAATGTGAAGCGATGAAAAACATTTTAAAGAAAACCAAAGCAGAATAGGACAATCATTTTAAAAGGTAAGAGATAATAATCCCACAGTAAGATATTAAAAAAAAAAAAAATTCTTAGAGAAACTAATGAAAATTTCTAACACTCAATAATAGCTTAGTTAAAACTGGCATGTGGAGCCTTCATTACAGTGTGCTCTTTCTGTACTCTTCTGTGTTCAGAAAAATGCAACACCACTTTCAGTCAATATACAAGACGTACAACATGAATATTGCTGAAAACAGTGTGATATTCACTGCGGGTGAAAAAAACCCAAAACAGTTACTTTCATTCTGTGGCCATATCTTTCTCCCAGGAAGCAAAACTTTTCTTCCTGAATGCAAAAAACCTCAAAAATACATTGTGAAATCCTTTTGAGATTTCACACAGCATCTGAAAAGACAGATGGAAACCAGACAGAATGTCCGTCTGAAGAATTCCAAAGATCTTAAGATTATAATTAAAAAATGCACACACTGCCATATTCATTGCTTGTTCAGTGAATGTATGTTTGAAAGAGATAGCAGATTGTGAACAGAGACTGGGGACAGTGTGGAAAATACAGATTAGAGCAATATTATTGCTACAGATTCTCAGGGACCAATGGCCAAGGCCACATGTAGAGCAACTACACTGATAGATGGACATTTTCATCAATATCCAACTCTTGCTAAAACTACTAATAAAAGCAAAAACCTCCTCCACCTTTCAGTAAAGCCCTGAATGAGCACACTGGCGTAAAGCTTCATAAGAAATATTGCCAGAAACAGCCTATACCAGTTCATGAGATTGTGTACATCTACTCGGAGTTCTGCGGAAGATGACTCTTAAAAATGGCTGGCATCCCTTACAACCTTGCATTCTCCACTCTTTTGCAGATTTCAGTGTATCTGTGGAGGAGTAATGGTTATGGCAGAAGCAAGCATTGTTTTGGGCCTCACATCTCGATGAGCAAGAATGTGTGGTTTGGTTTTGTTTCATTTCAATAAGTGATAGGACCAGAGAGTCAGAGATGTGTGATCTGTTAGTGTACAGCAACAAACTTAAACACTCCTCAAGTTTAAAGTTCAGAATACTTATCTCATCAGTTGTATGTCAAATGTTTTTAAAAGTCATGCTAAATTTTAGAAAGGCAGAGAATAGGAAACACACACAAAAAAAAAAATGGTTGCATAGTATTTGCCACCTGTCCCTTTTTCATCAAAAAGTACTGTCTTCAGACAGAAGACTCTAGGTCAATTTTCTGTGTCAAGCTATCCTTCTTAGTGGGAGGAAAAGGTTATTTCTGTCATTCAGTTCTAAATGTGACAAAATACACAAAGTCCCAAAAGAGAAAAAGGAGAGTAGAGATCAGGAATATGTGTTTTTGTTGACATTCTCAGAATACAGGGAAGCTGAGCAGTCAGAGACAGATGCCTTTCACCAAGCAGGTCAGCAATACTGTTGATCTGCTGTACCCTGGCTCACTTCACTGGGTTGGGTCATTGTGTATTCAGGCTCAGGCAGAACCGATTCAGGCAGCATCAGTGAGATGGTGTCCTTTGACATAGTAGGTCTCTAGATTAGGTGACGAGATAAGAATCATATGGAGAAGCCACCAAAAACATTAAAAGGAAAGAAAAGGTGGGCAGAAGGGTCTTAACATTTTTTTTTAGGCCAGTTCAGTGTTGGAGGTGAAGCTTTAACAATATATTGAGTTTCATAAATGAAAGGCAGGTGACATAATGAAGCAGAAACCCACTGGGTTTTCCTTTTCCTTTGGTTTTTACCTTCTTCTAAAAATTCTTGAACAACAATGAAAACCAACACAAGGAAACAGAAATAGATGACAAAAGATTGACTATTCTTCTTACAATAACAAACTACTTTTCATTTGCATTTTTTGGTCTCACATTCCTGGTTTTATGACAGCAAATCTCAATACAGCAGTAAAGTTACACACATAATGGGCCTTCTGATATTATTTTTTTTTCATTGACTGTTCTGATGTGTTTCATGTGGTTTTATTTAGGACTGGGACAGGACTTCTAAGCACCTGTTAATAAAAAGGAGATAGAAGGAAGAAATTCAAACATGTATTAGGTGGTCCACTCTTCAAGTAGGCAAATAAAGATGAATTGACACAAGAAGACTGGTGTCACAATTCCAAGTCTATGACAGATTGGTAAAGACATACTGAGGTGGAGATGGAAAGGTGTCAAATGCTATATAACTGCTTCTGTTGCAGTAAAGCAAAACAGGAATGGTTTCCAGAGAGAGATACACTTCTTCTTGAGGCTATATACTGACTGTGATTTTATTTGCTGCTTCTCTGTGACACAAGTAAAGAATGTATGTATTTGCATATTTGTATCTTTTTATTTTATTTTTATGCTTTCATTGCAAGGTTGATCTAAAATAGTCATAACTCCACTTGCAAATGAAGCTTACCTTTTTTTTTTTCAAGAAAGAGCAGGTCTTCTTATAATGAAAATGATTTTCACAAGAAAAAGGCTAAAGGATGAGCCAGTCAGTAAAAATTCTGTGTTTGCTATCAAATTCTATGCTCTTATATCTTAATCATATCCAGCATATCACAGGGTTTTTTTCTACTGGTTTGCAAAGCAGGGTTATAATTAATTTATGACTTCTAACTAGTAGAGACAAGCAAGCACTGAAAACCCCACATAATGAGAAGGCTCCCCTTTAAAAAACTCAAAGTTCTCCAAGTTTGTCAGTAACATACTGCTCTAGCACAAGTTAATTAAAAATCACAGCCCACTAGAAAGTTGGGGATAAAAATAAAGCAGTCAGAAATGGTAGAAATAAAACATTAGATAACTAATTCTCTAAATTTTGCCTGAGCTTAGAGCAGTACAGATATTTATGGTGTATTGCAAAGAATCTGGAAAAAGTTTTGGTCTCATCCCCTTTCCTGCTGACCTCAGTGGAATTCCTCTCTGTTGACAGCTGCAGCACATGGCTGGACTGGACCCACCATGAATTCTGAAGTGGTTTCCAAAAAAGGGGCTGGAGGCCAGGAGCCCATCCACCTGCTAAAAGCAGTAGGACTGTTGATGTGTTACAGACCTGTCACCAAATCTGCACTGTGTAACCCCTCCACCTTTGTTAGTGCACATGGCACTGATACCAACTGTGGGTGGCATCTGCTAGTGGGGGAAGTTCAAGCTGCGTGTGGAAGACCTGTTCATCTTCAAGTGAAGACATCCTGACGTTGATGCTGATGACTACAATGCTAATCACCTGTCACATGGTTGAAGGAAAACTTTGTCAACATGTGGCACAGGAGGAAGTCATGCTGGTCCCAAGCAGGTAAAATAAAATGACTGCTCTGAATATGAACGATGTGGAAAGGAAGCAAGGGACAGAATAAAAAATAAGTGATATTGAAGTAACTGACAATGGACAATGTTGTGTCATCCCATCCAGCTTATTAAGACTCAAAATATCCTAAATTCTATTGGCTGTTAATGTGAGGTATAAATAGGAATAAAAATATGACTTCATTCTTCAGTTTGCCTTTCTGTATTTGTTTGAAACTTTGTGATGCCTACATGTGACATGTTCAGGTGTTTTTCTTTTTTTCCTCCATGAGAACAAATCTTTTATTGTGTGCATTTTTATGAATGGGTGCTTAGATTCTAGAACTATCAAGAGGGTCTAGGAGATGGGACTTTTAACAAACATTTGTGAAAGTCTTAAAAGAATTGACAACCTTTACACACAAAACACAACTTTAATTCTCACATAGCTTGTTACTATTTCATTTTCCTCTGACATTTTTAATGGTTTCTAATGTTCTCAGTCTCACCAGTAGAAAGGCAATGTTTGTGTTTTAACTCTCCTAACTAATCCAAGAAAATGCCAGATTTAAGACAGTTCTTTGCGTACATCCAAACTTTTCTCCCAGTTTGGAAAACTACCAATGCATGTCAGAAGAAAAAGAAAAAGGAGATAAAGAATGTAGTAAAAGAAAGGAAGTCAGAATTATGAGGATCATAGCAAGAAACAAAAGCATGTAGGGGGCAAAGAAAAAAACCCAAACAAACAAATCAACAAACAAACAAACAAAACAACCAAAAACCCAAAACCAAACCAACAACAACAACAAAACAAAAACAAACAAAAAAAACCCAAACCCATGAACCAAACTAAAATAGTTTATTTTTGATTTAACGCAATGACGTGATCAGTGCTTATATTTCCACATACAATAGAGGCGTCTTATAATTGCTTACTACTCACGTTAATCATTTTCAATGATGTCACAAAGTTGTCAGCATGGTCAAAATTCTTCATCACAGAAGGACCAGTCAAACTTCAGATCTTGGAGTATGACATCATTCAAAAAATTGGAAGAATATGTGCAGCAGGAAAAAAAAAAAAGGTAGCTATTTGCAACACATAATTTCTTTAACTGAAAACCATGAAAGGATGACAGCAAATGATCAAAAAATAACAAGTTTGTTACTGTTGAACTTGGTTGGTCTTCATAATTGGTTGATTTTTCAAAGTCTTAATATTTGGAAAGGTTTCAACACTAATTTTCTAAATTTCATACTTTTTGCTTTACTGCTTTTGTTTGAAATTTAGTAGTACCTTCCTATGATGTCTGTATCTGATATAGTGCTTATGAAGAAAGTTAAGGTTGGACACTGGCAATAATTCTGAGCAACCGTCCTCATGAAAAGAAAAATATTTCGCATGTTTACTTGACCTTCTTCTGGCTCCTGAAGGAATAAGAATGCTAGTACTACTAAAGCATAAAAGGTTTGCACTTTCTTTTCAGAATAGCATACTCTGTCTTTACCGTTAGCATAAGGCTGCAATAAAGCTCTTTATTAAGCTCTTCTGAATTTCATATGCAGGCAATAAAATGTTTTATTTACGTTTGGTTGACAGGTAGAAGTTTTGTTGCTCTAAAACGGGATTCAGCTAAACCAACCAAAAAGATTGCATGGATATTCTCACTCATTTTCAACCAAATCACCTCTTAAACAACTATATCAAAACTGAAAAACATCTCCACAACTAATTTAAGCAGAAGTAAAGTATTAGTGTTGTCTTTGTATTAGTCACCCACCTATATGTAAAGTCACATTTTTAGATTAATATTAGAGGCTCCTATTTATACAGTCTGCACTGGTAAAGAAAGATGCCAAAAAGATCTCATCTCTGATAGCAAACTAGATGACCTTCATAGTGACAGATTCTTTATTCGGTTTTGGAAAACTAATATTCTGATGTAGCCTTCTCAATACTCTTATCCTTTGACAATCATCTACCCTAGCAGAAATCATTGCAGCTTTACTGAGATAAAGATTTTTTTTAGTTCCATGAGAACTGATTATTTTATTAGCACTCATGGTGGTTTACCATGTTTCCTGCAATTATCGTCTCAAAACTGAAATACTTTAATTGACTGTTCATTTTTGAAAACCAGTTGTGTACACATTTTTTGCTTCTTTTCCTAAAATATGGAGGGTAAATCATTCATGTAAACTTTCAGTCTTTATCTAACTGGTTTACTAAGCCAACTACACTATTTTTAATTTTATGAAAATGTTTAAAATAAGTCCTGTTTAAGCATTCTATTAAAAAATAAAGTAGAATTTCATCCTACTCTTTTAGTTTTTAGTCTAAGAGATTGTTCTCCCACCACAACACAAAGCTTTTTTATTATAATCACTACTACAACATCTATGATGTTAGAACCAAAGCACAGACCTCAGTTTCTAAAACATTAAACAATTATGGAAAATATCTAGCTAATTCATGTGATATTGTCTATAGAAATGTATAGGGTCTTTATCATTAGTCTCAGGAGAAAAGGAGACCAGATCCACATTAATGAGGCAAATGATTTTTGATCATAATTGAGACTAAAAAATGTGTTTCCTAATTCAACTGTGCTAGCAGTGTCTTTTGTGGCTGCTCAACAACATTGCATAGTACTCCTAAAGTTGTGTTATCTCTTTGTCATCCATGGGAAAATCATAGGTGCAGCAGAAAAATAAATACATTTCCTCTTCCCCCTCCAATTCTAAGAAATGACAAGACAATGAGAATTGTGAGAAGGAATGCATGACATGCCTCCTAGAGTACTGCAGCACAGAATTCCAAACTGAACATCTCTGGATCTGCTCTGGTTGTTGCCCCAGTAAAGAGTTGTTGATTCAGTGAATTTGGCTATCTGTCTCTGACATTTTAACAGCAGACTTTCCTACAGTTCAATTATCTGCAATAGCCACCCATAATATCACTGAAAAATAAATTGCCATCATTCTTGAAAAAACAACTACTTTTCCTGTAAACTGGTGGAAAGACTCTGCACTGAACATTTAAGAGCCCATCAGCTGGAGCGATCCCTTTCCCTCGAGCAGCGTGGCTGCCGGGGCAGGCTCCCCAAGAGGCATTCTACCTGAGTGCACTTTGCCAGATTGATGAGCCTCCTTCCGACAGTTGACTTTTTATGTAGAGAATTTGTTTGGCATGCGCAAGCTGCTTACATCAATATATTATTAAAAGGGGCGGAGGGAAGAGGCTGCGGACACTAACTAGTAGCTGTGCTGTAGCTTTTCTAGCTGTGTTTGTCTATAATGGTACATATCTTTTAATCTTGCATTTCTTTTTTTCACCCCCAGAGAAGACATTTAGCTGTGCAGCGGCATCTTTCCACTTCCCAAACACACATTTGTTCTCCCATGGCTGCCTCGCCCCTTGTTCTAAGCAGCCCTTTCCCCCGTCCCCCCCCAAATTCTCTGTGGTCCTTAGTACAAACATGCATAGAAAGGTTACTCAGTGGGTTTGCATAGTAAACACAAATGGATATTGTTCTTGACATCTTGTGAACTTGTCTCTCTCCCTTGTATCTTGAGAGAACATAGGACCTTCTGGGCCTGTACGAGCCTTGCTGCATTTTTAATGATAGTCCCTGAAATGCAGGGGAGCAAGATGTTGTCACCTCGGCATATTTTATCCCTGATCAAACATTAGTTGGCAGCTGTTCTAAACTTGTAACACTGTCTCGTCTACGCCAGCTGCTGGTTTGGTAGCAAGAGTGCAAAATCTCACCCAGCTTCTTTTTCACATCCCTCTGTTGCTCCCTTACCCATGCCTTGGAGTCTTGCTTTCCTCTCTAACATCACAAAATCATGTCCAGCAAATTCCAAAGCACAGGGGTGAGAGTTAGCAAGGAGACCATTCACCTTATGAAGTATACTTAACAAAATCAGGATAAACGTGCCAAGGCATTAAAACATTTTAAAACACTGAATGTAATTTTATATGCCCAGATAATAATCAACATGAAGACAGGTTCGGTGTGTTACATATGGTTTTTTGTTGTTCATTTTTTGGTTTGGGTTGGGTTTTTTTCCCCCTCACTGATTGTTTCAATCTAAATGCTGTTATTTTAGCTCTTTGGGGCTTTTTATTTTGGTTTTGTTGGTTTTTTGATATTTTTTTAAGAGAATAGTAGTTGTTTCGGAGGGGTATTCATGCTAATAAACCACCAATGTGAAGGATTCTGGCAGGTGTTTACAATCTTCCATTAAAAAGTAATTGCTTAAGCCATCAACACCACTGCAGACTGGCAAAATTATTTTGATGGTTTTGAAAAAGGGCAATTTCTGGTTTGCAAGTGATTTTTCATGATCTAAGGGTCTTCACTATTAAGCTGGATCCACATAATTTGAAAGTGCTGCTTGTTAATATTAGAGTGTCATTCAGCAATTCTGCACTTGCAGAGAGAAGATGAATGCCTTTTTAAATGGTATTTTTCAATTCAGTGTAAGAAGTAGGATTTATGGAAGCAGTCTTTAATCCTCTCGTTACTATTCTAGCTTAGAAAAGGGAGTATAAAAACTCAGAAATTCCATTTAATATATCTGACATTGACAAAGAATTATACAACACAGCTTCTCCATTTGAAGCCCCTTAACTACATAATTATGTATTTTTTTTCCTTGATCCCAAACAATCAACACTTGTTCTGCTGTTAGAGACCTTGATTCAGTATCCCCTCTGGAAATGCCTTAGTGACTTTTGAGTGTTACACCTACATCTTCTACACCTTGTTACCATTGACCACTGATTACAATTAGTGTCTGTTTTAACAAAATAACTGCAGCTGTTTGTGTACATGGCCAAAGGATATAAATCTATTTTTTATTCAAGAACCTTCAAGACAGATAAGATTGCTGAAGATACTTTAAAGGTCTTGATGCAATTGTAATCTTCTTTCTAAAAATATCAAGATGATGTAGAAAAATAATTTTCCTGCATAGGCCAACAAAATGTTATGCAAGTTTAGAAATTGAAGGAGGATATGCTGAGATTATTAGTTGCTTTGGTCAAAATTTAAATCATTTTGAGTATTATATTCTTTTATCCTTACTGCTTTGGGTGGGGGGAGGTGGTGGGGTGGAGGGAAGACTTTGCAATACTTGAAAAGGTAAAGAAGGGCAACAAGGCTAATCCAGGATTAAAGAAAATGAGCTCTCAGGACAGTCAGAGAGATATCTTTAAAACATATGGCCCAGAGGGAAGATATTTAAACTGGGAATCTCTTGAAAATGTACACACTGCCAACTCAGGTTATTTTTTTCTGGATTTGTACATAGTCAAGACATATATAAATGCAAATAGGAAAAAGGTAGTTAAGGGGATCACAAAAATCTAGTAAGCCTGGGATAACAAACACTGTACTGTAAAATAAACTGAAGGTGCTCAAAAGAGGTCTTTGCTAAAGAAAGCTAAGCCAGAGTTATAAAAGCCTGACAACAAACACTTCTTCCAACTCATTCCTCAAATACTGTTAAATTATCATGATTTTATTTACAAGATGATGGCAAAATCTTCTTGTGAGACGTTGTTGACAAAAAACAATTTTCACTTCGAAAGGAAGGATGTTATAGTTCAATTGCAAATAACATTTAACTTGACTGGATAAGCAAATGCATTATGAAAATATTTTTTTCCCAACCACAGTTTTGTTTTCTAGCAAGCACTCACTGTTTTGTCCATAATCTGTTTCATCTTCCCTCTCTTTCACTAAAACAATAATGCCAGCTACAAGGAGACCTTGCATGAATGCATTTTTCCCAAGCTTTCAAAGTAGATATTGCCAGAGAAATGTCAAAGGAAGTGCCATTTCCAAGTTTACAGCTGCAGAAGTCCCTTTCAGGAAAAGGGAATAAGAATCAGAGGAGTCTGTGGGCAGATCTCCTTTCACATACTGTATGATTACTTGCAGTGAAGAAGAGAAAAAAGAAACCTTCTCTATATAGTGTCAGGGAATAAAGGGAATCTAAAATGAGCTAACAGACTATTTTGTCACAGAATTTCTGAATAAAGTGAAGTCATGTGAACTTTAATAGTTAACAGTTGGATTAGAGACCCAATTATCTGTGGTACTGTACATGAACTCCAGCAAAGTTGCTCTGAAAGAGGCAGATTGTGCCCTAGCAGATCTGCCTCAAACCTGGTAAAATGGGCCACTGGTCTTTATTTGAGCCCTGGGACACAAATGGCATAGTACTTGTTGCACTAGTGGTAATGCTGGTGATAATAAAATGAGCTTTTGAAAAGCTGATCAAAAGACTGTTTCCTTTTGACTGACTGATCTCAGACTGATTACAGCACAAGCATTTCATAGAGAAGGTTTGAATTAGATGAGGTTACAACACAATTCAATCAGGTCTCACGCCTGCTGATCCATTTGACTCCTCAGAATACCGAGTGGCTGTCTGATGAGGGATCTGCAGCCTAAATTCCCAGTGTCTTAAGCTCCTGAATAGTTTGGTAAGTGATTTCATGTCAGGATATACTCAAAAATTTCCAGAACTGTCAAACAGGTTGCAGTGGGACTCTCAACATTCTTCCTCTTCATCACTGCAACCTTTTCAAGCTATGTGAAATACTTCGTAAATAAATTTCATGTTTGAGAAGGTAGCTCTCCATATGAACAGTATTGAAAACCCATGCATGCATAAGAACCTGGTTTATGTAAACCTGCCTAGAATAAATTTGGGGGGGGGGGGGGGGGGGGAAGGAAACCCCCTTTCTTTCAGATCTACTGAAATGTTCTGCTTCAATATTTTGACACAATTAGGCAGCTGAGGACAATTAATGACCATCTGTATTTAAAAAATATTTGGAATTCAGATTCAAATAGAAATGTCAGCACTAAAATAAACCATACAGTTTGTATTCATTTTTTGTTATAATTTATGCGACTTAATGAAAACTATCAGATATTTAAACAAGTAATTGTGAAGTTTCACATGGGTATGGTACTCTACACATCCTTGGCTAGCTAATATTCCATGGATGAACAAGCCACATTTCCAGTGGGGTAGGCAGAGTGGCTGGACAGTTTTGCTACCAGGCTTTGGTCATGCTGGGGGCCTTGCACACTCTGTACTTGAGAGCGACGCTACTGATGGATTGCCAGAGCAGGGGACAAGGCTTGGCAACTCGAGAACTCCCTTCCTTGATTATGTCCTATCTCCCAATAAATACTGTGGTCCTTCTAAAAAATATACAGGCCTTTGTTCTGACAAAAGGCAAGGGAGAGCTCAACTTTTTTTTTGCTTCCTCTTTTTCAGGGAAATTCAAATCCAGACCATGAAAGTGAAAGCAGGGGTGGATTTTGGTAAACAGTCTTGTGAATCATCACTCAAGAATCAGAATTATTATCTTCCTATCTTTTCATACCTTCAAATAAAAGCTGTCTACTTTGCTGGAACCCAGTGATTCAGTATGGGGCAGCTGCATCAGATATAACAACACCCTGCAATAAAAGCAGAGCAGTCTAGAAACACCACTGTTTCTGGCTTCAAATACAGTGAGTCTGAAGAAAATCAAGAGATGCAGAATAAGGGAGCACATGGTTAGAAAGCCACATTGTGAATTTTACAGACACTGCAGGAAAATAAATTTGGCATTCAGCATGTCTGAGAAAAGCTTGGCCCATCCCTGATTTGTAGCTGAGGAGACTGAAGAGGAGTCAGGGGAGACTATCTCTTTAGAATGACATGATGGCTGACTCTGATAATTTGATGGCTACTCCCAGGTCTAGGAATCATGGCAGCTGATCCAGATACATCATAAAATGTGCAATACATAACACAACAAATCAAGATAAAAGCTTTCTCCAGTGGACAAAATATACTCAGGCTATCACTACACTGGTGTCAGGTTAAAGTGTGTGTCAAACATGAAACATTGTTCAATGTAGCACATCGCAGCTGAGCAGAGGAAAGTCTTCATTGGAGCCTTCCTTTTCCTTCCTTTTTAAAGCTGGTACTATGATACAAAAGCTCAGATACTTTTTCCACACTGACCAGAAAACAACTGCAAATTCCAGACACAAATCTAACAGCTTGATACTTTAATCAATTAGGCTGCTTGTATATGCCCAATCTTGTGCCTCTTTTTTTTTTTTGTTTGTTTGTTTGGGGTTTTTTTGGGGGGAGGGGGCTTGTTTGTTTGTTTTTTATCAATAAAGCTTGACTTCTTCTCTCCAAACTAATACATTTTAGGCAGAGGGGTACCATGTCTGACTGTGTTATCTACACTTTCTCCACTTCCACTGCAAAGCAGAAAACTTTAGCAATGAAATCTATGGAAAGGAGAATGCAAACTGACTCTTTCATTATATGAAGTCCTAGTCATGAGCCCCCGATAGGTTTCACCCCCAGCCACGGTTTAAAGGTCTAGAGGACAGAAGTTACTGTCACATCCCATAAGCAGACTGGTCTTTTCAATATGATCAGTTTCCTCTGATAGTGTTTACCCAACACAATGTCTTGCCTAACTGAGGCCATGGGCATCTTTGGGGTGCTCAGCTGTCAGAACACAAGTACCAGATCAGATCAGATAAACCTCTTAAACCAGTCTCAGCTGAAACTTTCATCCAGTTTCATCGCAGGTGATGATCCATCCTGATCCTTATCAGGGCAGTGATTTTTATCCCTGACCAATTTCTCTCCTTGCAGCACCATACTCTATGATGCAACTCACTGAATTCCTAAAAGACACCTAAATACAATACTAGATACCAGTGGGTAGACACTTGTCCTGGTTCCACTGAAGTTTTCTGCAGTTTGAGTCAGCATTTCCTGCTGTTGCTGCTGCTGCTGCTGAGCGGGACTGACTCTCCTCCCAGCTTCTCTGAACCCACTTTCTTACAAAGTTCTCCCCATATATTGTGTAGGAATGCAATGCAACTGCCAGTGAACTGAGCACTGTTAGGCAGCAGAACACACCCAGCAACAGGCATCACGTTGCTCACCTGCCCTGTGCATTCCTTGCCTCACACATTAAAATAGCCTCTGATAATGAGGTCCCTGTTAATGCGTGATACATCTTAGCCTGTGTTAATTTGCATCACCATTATATGTTTATAAAAAATGCAAGTATACTTCCCTTTGGGTCTTCTAGAAGAATTTCTTTTTAACTTTTCTCTCAATTCATGGGATTAATTAAATTTAATGGGATTAATTTACTCCATCTATCACTCCTTTTACTTCATTGTGGAGGCCTTAATCTACACATTGCAAAATAAGATAGAAAAAAATAATTTACTGTAATCTCAATTTAGAATCACTGATTTGACAAGTTAGGCAGTGGGACTCATCATCATAGCAGGCAGGAGGACAAATTTTATGTCTTTTTATTCAATAAGCCATAAGAATGCTAATTCCTATTCTTGTTTTTTTTTTTTTTATCTCTTTTTTTTTTTCTTTTTGGTAAGGGTTGGGGAGGAGAGGATCTTATGCATAATTTAATTGCTTTGTCTTTCTCCCTCAGGTCAGTATATTATATTATATTGAAAAGTAATTATGCAGCGAAAGTAAAATGTCAAACTGCAGATGTCTGGTAACAAGTAGTACAGATGTGAAAGATTCTATTATGTGCCATCTTGCAGACATCTTTATGCCTTTCCTCTGAAGCTTCACCCTATGTGCTTATACATTAGAGTATTTATGAGCCTTGGATAAGATTTGCTTTTTTTCCCCCCCTTTGCAGCATCTAGATCCCAAGCTGGGTTGCCTTGTTGGCAATGATTGATTACCCAATATCTAATTAAACCTGATCCAATCACTTATTATGCAGAGTGGAACAAACAAACTGAAGTCGACTGTCAGACCTGTGATTGATGATACTGCCAATCCAGCTTTTGTTGCGTCTAATGTCCTGACGCTTGTTACAACCAGCCAAAGCTGCGCTGGACAAAGCGTTCTGTCACTCTTCACACAAATTCACTCCCCTCCCCCTCCCTTACTTCTCTCTTTCTCTCTCTCTCTCTCTCTCTTTTTTTTTTTTTTTAAAAGAAAAAATTATTGAGAACAGCAGAGGTTCTGTTTGGGTTAGTGTGTACAATGAGATCAAAGTCCCCTAGAGATCCAGAGTCCTTAAGTGGCAGGGAGTGGAAGAAAAAGAGTATGTGTGGGGAGGAGGTGGTGGCAGGAGGTGCACTTGGTATGGTAATGAACCTACCTTGGGGAGAGTGACAGATATGACATTAAAGCAAACCTAGCAGGGTAATAATTTCTTTTCTATTGTCTGCCAAGCAGGATTCTCTTCGCAGCTCTCATTTATAAATTTTTCAGTTTTAATGTTTTAATTATTTAAAATGCAAATAGGTTCCTGAAGAAAGAAGCAGAAAATACAAATTCCCTAAACAAATTCAACTTCTGAAGTTGCATTCACACATTGTAAAACCTTTCTCTTCTGCCTTGCATTAGCTTAGGTTAGTTAAGTTTTGGAGTTGATTTTTTTTTTTTTTTTGTAATGAGCCGAGAATTAGTTATACTTTTTGTACTTTTTCATGTTCATACTTTTATTAGTTTAAGCCAATTTCCTTTGTTTGTTTTTAGAACAAATGAACAGAAAAGTTAAATTCCCTTGAGAGTCAAAGAACTAGTCAGAAAAATGCAAAGAGGTTTTTTTATACAGGCATTTCCTTGCATTGCCTACATTTCAAATGTTTGAATTGTGTTTAGATATTAGGCAAATTCACATAAATTAACTATTTTTACCCGCTCACAAGATGAAAGTATCTACTAAAGGAGTCCCTCCTCATATAAGTTGTTTATACTCAATGTGAGCATTGCACATGTGCATGTTTCCTCTGTGTTAAATGGAAGAACTGGTAAATATATTCTATCACCTGCTCATGATCTATCCACAATTCTAAGATCCTTGATTTCCATAGAGCTTCAAAGAACTGATATTTAGAGCAAAACTAAAATAGAAAAATTAAGAAAAAACACAAAACAAAACAAAGCAAACAAAAACCCCACAAACAAACAAACAAAAAACCACAAAAAAAACAAACTCAAGAAGATCTTAAAATATCTTAGTCTTAAGCTAAAATTTCCTTGCAACAGTTGTTCTTTCTGGAATAAAAGGAGTAGCAATATTTAGTTCTTCTCTTTTGTAGAAAAGTATTACAGTTCTAAATTTTGCTTGTTTCTTTTCCCTACCAGGTCACACACACGAGTTCTGCACATTTGGCCAAAAGCTGTGAAGGTGCCTGGATCAACATATTTCTGTTCAGTACTTCATGTCTAGAAAGAACCCATGTAGATTATTTATGGGCATGTTTTAAATATTTCACTCCTCTGTCCTAGCTCTTAGATGTGAATGGTGCAGCACCTGAGTGGTTATGTGAGCTCATGAAATAGCCCTAGTATCACTAATGGAAACTCCTAAATCATACCAAAAACATGTCTTTGTAATAAATTAGGAAGAAGTCAGGTTATAACAACAGTTCACAGGTAGGTTCACAGCATGGTTGAGGTAGAAAGGGACCCCTGTAGATCATCTGGTTCAACCTCCTTGTTCTAGCAGGGCCACATAAAGCCAGTTGCCCAAGAACATGTCTTTTTTTGACATATCACGAAGGATGAAGACTTCACAGCCTTCCTGGACAGCCCGTGCCAGTGCTTGGCCATTCTCACAGTAAAAAGATGTTTCCTTAATTTCACACAGACCCTGTTGTGTTTCAGTTTGGACCCATTTTCTCTTGCTCTCTGACTGGACCCATTTTCTCTTGCTCTCTGACTGAACACCACTGAAAAGAGCCTGTCTCTGTCCTCTTTGCATCTCCTTTTCTGTATTTATATACATTAATGGGGTTCCCCCTTCTCTTTTCTTGGCTAAACAGTCACAACTGTCTCAACTTCTCCCATCATATGACAGGATTCCAGTCCCTTAATCATCTTAGTAGCCTCTTGTTGAACTCACTCCAGTATGTCCACATCTCTCTAGTACTGAGGAGCCCAGAACTGGACACAGTGCTCCAGGTGTAGCCTCAGAAAATGCTGAGTAGAGGGGAGGGAAGTTTTATCACTGACACTAGGTGATGGGTCATAGCCATACATCGTAGGTATACAGTGCTGGCCAAACTAGCCCAAAATTATTATCACTTAGACAAATACACTCATAAAAATATTTCTGTGGGAGGAAAACTGATAAAATGTGTTAACATTTAAACAACTTAATCTTGAAATTATGTAATAAGTACAAGCACTTGCAGGATTTTAATAAGAAGTAAAACAGACAGGAAGAATACAGCCCTTATTTAGTAGCAGAGAAAGAGAGTAATGGAAATAAGGACCAAAAAAGATCAACATTAGAAAAAAGTGGTTTGGAGGGTGTAGATATACAGAGAAAAAAACCATATGAATGTCCAGTACCATGTGCCTTTTACGTTAGTGCTCACAGAAGTCACAACAGTATCACATCCTCCATCTTGCTAGGAGTCTTTCTTCAGGACTAAGCACTGATGTATTTTGGGGGAAAGGGAAGAAAAGAGATTTGAGATGTGTATAACTTGCATGTAGAGCATTGGTCTCTTTTCATACTCACACAGTTTTAAGGATAAGGAAAACATCTGTTTTTCTATCATATGCCACAATTTCAACCCACTCAAACAAACAGCACCAAATTAAAAAAGGGATGTGTAGCTGTGTAAAGACATTAGAAGAATTTCCCCAAATGTTTAGGTATTTCCAAGAAACCTCACCTTCACAAAACCTCCATTTAATACAGAAGTGGTGTCTATCTAATTCACACTAACATATCAAATCAGCAAATCTGAGGAAGATGGTTGAATTGCCTCAGCACAAAGAGCAGGAGAAACAAGCCTCTAACATTCAGACTTAGTCTTTTGTTGAGCTAGAGCTAACACAATCTTCAGGTAGTGCTGATACCTAGCTTACATTGTTCTAATGTTATGGCTCAACTCTAGCTACCCATCCCCTTCAGTAATAAAGTAATTAAAATTATATTGGTTTCCATGGAAGCTGCAGAATTACACTGAGGTAAATGGGAGAAGAATCAAGATCTAAGTACTTTAATCATGCTGACATACATGGAGTTAAGAAAAATGAAAAAAAAAAAGGAAAAGAAAAATCAAAGAAACAAAATAGGTTTCTCACAGCATTAAATATAAATGTTTTACACCAGGGCAATAGGAGGCTAACATTACCAAAGGAAGCTAAATTTAGCCTGTGAAAGGTTATCTTGGGCGAGCACTTATGGTGCATTTCTCTAAATTTTCACTTCAATTAATCTCTAGAAATCCAGTGTCTGATCCCAGTGACAGTAGCCTCTGGCTTCTTCAGAGCAACTGCCGAGGAAAAATTATCTGACACATATCAAACAAGCAAGAAATGACACTGGACAACATTAATCAAAACTTTCTCATTTCCTGAAGAATTAAGCATTAAATAATTAATTCCAGCACTACAGGCAGCTGTAAAAGAGGCCTCGTGCCTCCCCGCTGGTAAGAATTTGTCCTTGTCTAAAAGACTAGATTGATATATTTATTATTTATCAGATTAATCATGGCCAAGAACATTATAGATTGGCAGCCAAGCCCAGCCACTTATATTGTAGTGGCCTGTTACTGGAGCTTGGGAAGAACCTGATACATCAGCAACATTCAAAAGCGGAAGGGGTAGAAGAGTTTTCCCTCGAGTATTATTTAGAAAAAACAAACAAACAAACAAACAAAAAAAAAAAAAAAACAAAGAAAAAGGGGGAAAAAGGTCAAATATTTGGGGGGGTTTGTTTGTTTGTTGTTTAGTACCTTTTTTTTTAAAAAAAAGAAAAAAAGGGAATTGGACAAAGAAGATGTCATTGATTCAGTACCTCAGTGGAGGCTGAAGGCTCCTGGGGTCATTTTTATTTCTGTTTGTTAAGGAATGAAGGAGGCCCTTAGGATGTGGGTCAGAATATCAACTATTCTACATGAAGCCACAATCATTAGTTTTAAAACAGTTTCAGTGACAGACAGATATAAATCAATTTAACTGGCATGAACAAGAAAAACCACTTCCAACCCTTCATTTTCCTTGTGTTTATCCAAGTACTGTAGCTGTGAGACTGATTTATGGTTTAGGTATTCTTTCATTTTTGCTAGCTGGCCATGGTATCAAGTAGCAGAGTAACTAGAAAGTTACAGTCTAGAGAATCAGCATGCCAAGTTCCCATAGATTTAGAGGTGTTAGGCAAAATAAACTTCATATAATTTTACCATGTAGTCCTGGACTCTTGTTTTGGGGTTTTTTTTACTCTTTCAGTTTTCCCCCCTACTGCTTCCATTCTGCCACTTGAGAGAAAAGTATCTTATATAGAATTTTTCATTTTGAATACAGAATTGCTTGCTTCAATAAGCATGCACACACAGTCAAAGGAAATCACAACTGTGGAAGTCACAATTTAAGGATTGTTCCAAATTCTATCTTCTTTAGATCCTCTTCTTTTCTTGCTTCTGTGGTGGAGAAAGGACGAGTCAAATTTCTCTCACCCCATAAGAAGTTTATCACCATGTGTGTCTCCCCCACTTTGTTCCTTTAATGTTACTTACATAATATCTGGCAATAAAAACACAGATATATACAGTTATATACTTGATGAGTGAGAAGTAATGATGTATTCTTTAAGGGCAACTTTGCTTCTGCATAGAACAGGAATGCCCTCTTAGTTTGTATGAGAGGAATTTTCAGGATGGCTGAACACATTGAACATTTTATTTTAATAAGTAAGGGAAAAGAGAGTGGCAGCTAAATAAGGACCTGAAAATGCAGAAACACCCAAGAGCAGTCGTGGTCTTTTGACCTGGGACAGATAAGGAAATGTTCGATAAACATTCTGTTAAGCTTATGAGAATGTGTCACACTGAGTTACCCATTCATTCCAAATAAAATCAAACTGTACATTGGTGACTAAGACTATAAAGCCACTGTCTTTTGGAGGAAAAAACAAGGGATTCCCAAGCTCTAGATATCATGCAACTAAGTGCTTTGAGTGGACTTGAGATATGCAGGTCAAGTGTTTCCTAAAACAGAGGAATGAACCTTGAATATAACTAATCTAGATGCACTTTTCTACCAGGACTTTTTTCTATCTGTTTCTTTATTTCATGTGTGAATAAGATTAGTAGTAGTCTTGTGTCAATCAATTTCACACTTGACTATGTACTGCAAAATAAAGTCTTCCTGATTTGAAACAGCTACCTTTATGTTTGATGGCCTCAATATCTTCAACAGAAGCCAGTGAACATTCGCCTCCTCACCTACTCCATGTGGCTTGTGAGGATACAATCATTGAGCATACTCTGTGTTCTGTTGTCAATAGCAGTTTCTTTATTTCTCATCACTATGTATAATTTTGTGTTTTGGAGCACAATTAAATCAGATGCATCAAGCAGTATTTCCTCTCATATTTCTTAAATATTCTATCTCAGTGTAGGATAAAAGATCTTTTCCTTATCAGATACTTGTAGAGAATGCTTAGAAAAATAAGCCAAGGTGAAGATAAAGAAGAAAATGTTTATGCAAATACTCAAAACTTTCCAAACCCTCTCAGAGGGGCAGATATTTGATATCCCATAGTTAAGGGACACTATATGGCCAACCAGGATATTTGACTTGTGATATGATGAGACAAATCACAATTTTTGTGTAGAAGAAAAAAAGAAAATAAATTGGATTGAGAAGAAGGCTTTTAAAAAGCTCAAGAACTTAGACATTTGAAAAATAAAAAGAATTAAATGCAAAAAAAACTAATATTAGTAGATATAATTATTCTGGAAAAAGTCTAGTAATTGTTGCAAAGCCAACTGACATTTTTTTATTATTTTAAGCAGAAAACAAGGGAAAAAATGTACTTTGCCTTGTACAACACAATTACTTCAAAGATAGTCTTGGACATTAACTTAAAGATGTGTTGAGTACTTTGAAAATCAGATCATTTACTGGGACACATTTTAAGGATGCACAAAAGCATGTGAGAGAGTAACCCTAAAAAACTCAGTCCTTGTTTTCCACAGAGACCACATGTCTGATTAAATTAGCTGAGTAAACTTTCACAAATATATATAGTCCCCACTGACAGCACTATGGACAGCATCCTTCTTAATGGGAGACAACAAGCTGTTCCTGAAGGAAAGAGAAAAAGAGGAGGTTGGTCCCTAGTGGTTACAGCCCTCTGTTTACATCCCTCTTTGCCTCTTGATGCACAGGAACAAATCCATGCCTACTCCAGCCAGAAGTGTAACAAAGAAGCTTTAGCATTCAGAGGTTTGTGCAATGGTCCCCTGATGCCCCTCTGCTGTAAGCAAACAAGCAGCCCTGCTGGAGGATCACCTGGGAGTGATTTACATCCCTGACCACAACCTCTCCCCCTTCTGGTCTTAGCATTTTAAAGTGTGTCTGCATCTTTTGGTCATGTCCAGTCTAAAAGAGGCTGTTCCTCCTGGGACCCTGCTGAAGGGACTCAGGGCCAGCTCATCACCAGTGCAGCCACAGGAATCTCCACCCCTGCTGACAGAGAACAGAGGTGCCCAGTATTGCAGGTCTGAGTCAAGGAACAGCTGCAAAAGCTTCTTTCCAAGACTCTGCCAGCAATACCACACAGTTGAATTTCCTTATGTCCTATGCTATACCTGGGTATTTTGGAACCACATCTGCAAAGAACTTTTTTGCACTGGAAGAACTTATATGCAAGTAGAGCAACTCTTATATGGTTTCCTTTTCATGTGATAGAAAAATATCCTCATGGATATTTCAAAATAGCAAGCCTTGAAAACTAAATAAAACTTTTAATATGCATCTGCTAAAGAAGAAAGAAAAAGTCCTAAAACAAAACTCCAGGGAATTGTTTCAAAATACTGATCCTATACAATTAAGCACATGGAAAATCTGAGCTTGGCTGAGTTTTAGAATCTACACCAACAACGTGGCCATGAAGGAGGTAGCTCAGGCACCGGTAGTACCAGCCTTAGGACCAGCTGTTTCTCAGTTGGCTTTTGTAGTTTGTGGTATCATGGCATCAGAGCATCTGTCTGGGCCACAGGAAGCAGAAGCAGGTCTAGGGCCAGATAACACTCCTAGTACTGCTAGAAAAGGGCAAACAGGACAGCGCACTTCAGTCTTACACTTTTTCTTCCTCCAGTGGTGACTGATAAACAAAAGAGAGATTCAGAGAACCAGATCCCAGTAAATTGGGTTGGGCTGAAAAAGAGTAGCAACCAGACCTGTGGTCAGACCATGCGCTGATGAAGGAGATGTTTTACCTTCTGAAGCAATATTGACTGCAATAGCAATTGAAACCAGAAACAACAATGAGACAGGATAACTGATTATTTGCTGATCACTATATGTACCCTTCAGCAACTCTGAAAGGCTGAGGCTGTGGAAAATAGGGAAAAGCTTCCTATTTGCAGTGTTTTGGGTGAGACGAAACTTCTGAAAGTGTAAGAAGTTCAAGTTCAAGTTCTGAAGAACTTGAGGGAAACATACAGAGAAAGAGAGAAAGCATATGATGTGTACCTAGAACTTAGATAGAGGAGTAGGGAAGACTTTTCATAAAGATTAGAGGAAACTGCACAACCATGTAAGTTGTGACTCCATTGAAACACTGATAAACAGGAAGGAGGTGATTTTCCCTGGCAAGATATGGTAGGCAGAGGGAGATTTTTTTTTTGTAACTCTCTTGTACTTTCTTCCTCTTTGGTCATCTAATCTACACTCCTGTATGTCGTTGCTATTAAATTTTCGTTGTCCTGCTTTGAATTCTGACTAAACCTCTTTTTAGCTCTTACAAATCCTATTGCCTTACTTTACTTTGTGCTATGATCAGGTCCAAAGAAACACCTGGATTATGTAAAAAACAGGCACAAATGGGGATATCTGAGTGAATGTGGAGTGGACGCACTAAGTTATTATACATCTACATCAGCAAGAGCATCATATGACAGTGACTGAAGCAAGAGTTAGAACCATTCTATAAACTCCTATAAACACTATATAAACTATAAACACTGCTCTGTAGCATTTACACACAATAAGGATTTATTATATTTATGGAACAGATTGAAAATACCAAAGAAAACAACTTGAACCTCCAGAATGTCTCCTACAAGGTAGTTTAATTTTTCATATGAGATATGAAACTAGTAGGCTCAAATGCTTTCAAGACTAAATTGACTCCCTGTCTTTCACATACTGGGTGACAGCTTTCAATACTGGTCAGTTGACTGACAGCCTCTGGCCACTACTCAATTTCCAGCTATGACACAAACTGGGGAGATGCATCTGAACTCAGAAGACACCACAATAATATAACATAGCAGCTTCATCACTGCAAACAAGACAAGTTGGGGAATGAATAGTTTTCACTAGAGCTTAAAGACAAGATACAAAAGTTAGATGCTCTTGACATCACTTCCCCTAACTTCAAAACATTCAGGTCTGGGAAGTGAGTACTGAGAGTTTGTCTCTGATACTCAGCCTTAACCCAAGAATCTTGCTGTGTTAGCTTTACAACTGAAAGTGATATTATTTTGTAGACTCAATGCTGCCCTCCTACTGTATTAGTTTCTCCTCCTACTGTATTAGTGTATTAGCTGTATTAATTTCTGTGAGTATGCTCAGCCAGCAACTGGCCTTTCCACCACCAAGGTCATGTTCTTCACCTTATCTACAATAAGGAAGACAATCTTTCTTATGCTTCAGGGTTGGCTTTTGCTGCAGACTAAGTGCTTGTCCTAGTTACAGCAGACCAGTTTATCATTGTGTGGGTGTAACCAAAACTGTGTGTTCTACACCCTCTGTGTCATTTCTGATGGACTGTTAATAATGGATCATTTGCAGCAGCTGCCAAGGGCACACCTGACACCTCAGGCTACAAGCTGGGTGTTAAAGAACTTTGGGAGACAGAGTTTCTGTGTTTTGTGTTCTGTGTGTTTCTGTCTTCACACCAATGACTCAGGTGTGGTAACTCTCCTCTGGGAAAGCACTAGCACCTTCACAGCCAGCCTGAGGGGTCATGTCTGCTAATGGACCATCAAAGATTCCAAAATATCCCACAACTCACAGAGAAAATCACCCATTGTGAAACTCCTTGCCCTGGAGGAGGTATTGGGCATTCCCACCTGAACCTGAACATATATAATCTTGGGGTTTGTGAACTTGCTCCCAACAGGAGCAGGCAAACAGGGTCGTGGCATGTCAGGGAGGGCATGGCAAGGCAGTTTGCATGACAGTTCACGCAGGTAGGGAAAGCAGAGAGGGCACAACCAGCTCCCAACTCTCATAGGTGAGGGTTTTTTTTTCCTCAATTAATGCCAGTAATGGCTTCCAGAAAAAATGAAAGCTGTTGCTGCTGTTAATACAAGAAGTGTGTCTACACAGACACTATCCTCCAAGAAGGATGAAGCCACCTAGGCCTCTGGCTGTGCAGAGTGTTTGAGCCTGGCATTGGTACCAGAGGATGGTATGGGAGGCACCTGTGTATGATGTGAGGAGGTCAATGACTTGCTGTGCTTAGTGGCAGAGTTTAAGGAAGAGGTAGAGAGACTAAGGTGCGTTAGGGAGAGTGAAAAGGAAATTGACTGGTGGAGTCAAACCCTTTCGACTCCTAAGGGAGTCCAACAGGAGATGGCAAAGCCCTGCCCCTCCTGCCATAAGGCTGATGGAGCAGATCAAATTGATGGGGAGCAATGGAAACAGGTCCCTGACTGGAGAGGTAAAAGAACCCTCTGTCGAACCCCATCACTTCCCTGGTTGCCCTTAAAGAATAGATATGTGGCCCTGGACCCAGAAAGTCAGTCAGAGGACAGGCAAGAAGATCTGCCTGGAGAGCGTCCTGGCTGGACCCCATCTACAAGACAGATTGTGACGCAATGCAACACAGCTATAACAAAAAAAAAAAAAAAAAAAAGGGTGGTTGTAGTTGGTGACTCCCTTCTGAGGGGAACTGAGGGCCCTATATGTGGCCCAGACCCATCCCACAGGGAGGTCTACTGCCTTCATGGGGCCAGGGTGAAGGATATTAATAAGGAGACTTCCTGAGCTAATTCAGCCCTCAGACTGAACTCAACTATGCACTGTTGGTAGGCCAGGCTGGCAGTGAGGACATTAATGGAAGAAGTGCCAGGATAATTAAAAAAGACTTTAAAGTACTGGGTCAGTCAGTTCATGGGACCAGAGCACTGTTGATCTTTGCCTCGGTTCCTGTGCTATCTGGGATGGATGAGGAGTTAAATAAAGAGAGGAGTAGAAAAGCCCATCTCATCAACAGGTGGCTAAAGGATTGGTGCCACCGTCAAAATTTGGGGGCTTTTACCATGGGGCATGCTCCATGGTACCTAGTCTCCTCAAATCAGACGGGCTTCATCTTCCTAGGAAGAGCAAGAGCATTATAACGCATAAGTTGGCGGGGATGATCAGGAGGGCTTTAAATTAGGTTTGTAGGGGAAGGGAATGAAACTGGGCTCTCCAGAGACCAGCCTAAGGATGGAAAAGCTGAGTTAAGAGTGAAATCAGCAGCCTACCTGAAGTGCATTTACACTAATGTACACAGTATGGGCAAAAAACAAGAGGAGTTGGAAGCCATCATGTAGCAGGAAAGCTATGACCATAGTTGCCATCACAGAATTGTGGTGGGATGACCTGCATGACTGGAGTGCTGCTATGGGTGGCTACAAGCTCTTCAGAAAGGACAAGCAGGGTAAGAGAGGTGGAGGGGTGGCTTTATATGTTAGAGAGTCTTTTGACTCTGTCAAACTTGAGGTCAGCAATGACAAGGCTGATTATGTGAAGAAATGGTATGGAATGCTTCCTTAGTTATGACCTTGTTACCAGAGAAGGCCTAGACCAAAATCAAGAAAACTAAACCACCACAACAATGGTCCCACTCAGTCCCTGGGGAAGTCTCTTGCCATACATCACCTTTGAGATTTTGGGCTGGAAGTTTAGTCTTCACTGCAGCCAGGACTTCTTTTCCTTTTAAAAGCCTCTCTGTTGGTTTTTATGCTGCAAGCTCCCTGTTTGCTGCCTGCCTCTGGACATGAGTACGAGATATATTGACTTTGACAGCAAAGCCAGATTAAAAGGTTCTCTTTTTACACGCAGTTGTTCTTACACACTAGTTCACTGCCCATTTGGCAGTGCCTGGACAACAGTTTTGGAGACCACACTGTAAATCAGCTCTCTGAAATAAATAATTGTGGGGGAACTACCTGTAGGAGAATGGAAAAACCAGACGACGAACCTGAACTCGAAAGAAGATTCATTTAATGAGTAGGTGGAACTGTCCCAGACCTGAATGCACACCGACGAACTGCTGATCACCCCATGCCATGAGGCTGCTGTTTTTCTAAAAGTTTTTATAGCATATAACATAGTTAGGAATACCAATGTAATTATTCTGTATCTTCAATTGTTCTGATTGGCTAGTTAAGCCATGGTTCCTGTATCCCTAAAATCCCATTGGTCAGCCAGTGGTGCAGTGCAGCACTACCACATAAGGTTGACCACCCCCAGTTCTCCCTTATTCATTGAAACCCCTCCTTCCCTTTCCCTTTCTTGTTGCACTCCATCCCTAACTCCTCCTAAGTTCCAGACCCCTCCATCCCGACCTTATAAAAGTCCCATGCGCCCCTGAATAAACGTCCACTCCTGTTCTGAACCCATCTCAACGTGGATCGTTCCTTTCTACCCACAGCGGAATGCAACAAATAATCTGAGTTAAAATAACCTTTTTAAGCTTTGGTTTTGAATTTGTTTTTTTTTTTATTTTATTTTTAAACTCACATCAGTTTGGGGTGTACTGATTTGCAACACCAAAGAAATGGAGCAGAGCCACCATATACAGCAAGGCCATGGCAGCAGCTAAGGACGTGCATCCTGTGAAGCTGGCATGCTGAGTAACAAAAACCTCTCACCAGTCTGCATTCCCAAAGTATTCCTGACAAAGCAGACTGTTCCATGTCATGAAAGAGTAGCATTTCCTCCTGCAAAGTCTTGGTCAGAGTTGAAGTACACCAGCTAAATAAACAAGCAGCCAGCTACCTTTCTGCCCCATCACACCACTTTGAAAGAAGAAGTGCTTTTAAAACAAACTGGAAGCTCTTAAATTACAGAGCTTTTCTCTCTGTCATAAATTCAGTAATGTAAATTCCAGCAGCAAGACTGACTTTTTAAAAATATGACAAACACAAGACAAATATTTGTGCCTGCTGTACAAATAACGTGGCATGATTTTAACTCAAGAATGTAGCAGCGTCTTTTAAAGTTGATGTCGAGCACTAGCCAGTGGAAAATAATGAAATTAAGAGTACATAAATAAGAGGTTTGGAAGCCAAACAGTTGGTTTCTGTTTCCAAAAAAAACACCAAAACAGTGAAACTGGGGCAGACAGTGATTTTGGAGGGGGAAACAAAGAAAATTTTTAAAGAAGCTTTTCCCTTTTTTACATCTTAATGGCACCTGATATCATTCCTCACCTACCTGTTTAATTCATGGAAAAAGCTGTCCATTAACTCTGTAAGTCAAATGAAAACCAGCAAGATCTGTTGATTGTTAGCAACAATCTGGAGATTTTTGATCATATTAATCTTTAATACAGGAATCATGTTGTTAATGTTACCATGCTCATCAGCTAGTCATGTACAGATGGTAGGATAGTTTACCTACTTTGGCCTTGTTATTATTTTGCCTCTTTTCTCCCTCTGGCACTTGCCTTCATATTTCTAAGAACTTTCTACCTCCCACAAGGCTTCTGTGTTCTTCCACTTGCTCATGAAATATATGGTTGCCATTTTTTAAATCAAACTGAGTCTGGGGATTATCCTGACCTGAAACACCAATAGCAGCTCTCACAGTCACACTCCATTGAACATTATTAATTTATGATCACATTTTTCTGTGCCTTAGCCACTTTCATTCTTTCTCTGAGTTAACCTACCAGAGCAAGCCTGCATGCTACAGAAAACACTAGAAAGTAGGATAACATACTGTCAGGTCATGGGAAAGTATGCCACCTCTGAAGGATGGCAAAGTTTTCCGCTTTCTGTTTTGACTCTTGCATTTGTGCTAAGTAAACATAGAGCAGGAACACAGATAATTTAGTTTAGCATTTAGATGTTCAAATGTTATCATTTCTCTTTGAAATAATTTTGGCTTAATCATGTTCCAACACAATCAGAGTCTGGTCTTCAAATAAAGGGATACCAACACAAAAGATATTTATAAACCTACCTCTTCTGCGTTTTGTACCTGAAGAAGAAAGCAACACCCAGGCTCTTTGACTAGCCAAATCAGTGATTTTCCAATGCATTTTGAAGTGAAAGCCTACACAGCTATATAGTATGTTCAGCATTGCTTTTCACATTTTCAAACCCGTTAAATAAGAAGCAACATAAGGAAAGGGCTACTTGATCATTTGTTAAACAAATATCAAAGATATGCATGCTAATGCCAGAAGGAGTGCTTTCGGGTGTTCTATTTACAGAATTGTAATTACATTTGCTGTTTGAATTGGCCCTCCAAAGAATTAAAAATAAGCAGCCATGGCTTTTTATTGCTATCCAGTGTTCCCTGGTGGCTTCTCTCTGAGTGTTCTGACTGGCAATTGTTCCAGGCTCACTTGTGCCAGTAATGCATTTGTTAATTAGGCTAAGAGTACTACAAAACCCACAACACAAGCCTCTTGTCAGCATATGCTGATCTAACCTCTTGAAAAGACAGTTATTTAAATAGATGCCTTTTGAGCTTTTCCTAGTTTTTTTTTTTCTCTAGCATGTAAATATTCCTTTAAACATTAGTTATGCTGGTTTAATTTTTTATGGGATCAAATATTTGTTTAATTCTTGTTTTCCATGTTCAGTTTTCCATTTCAACCTTCTTTACTCCCCTAATTTCCTACACATAAAAGAGGGAAGTCTTAAAAGAAAACTTTTCGACACCACTCAAAAGAGCTTTCTGCACCTCTAGTTATATGTAATGTCAGACTGTAGTTCTGCAAAGACTGGGGAGAACATGTAGATTTTGCACTTTTCTGCACCAGCACTAAGAAAGTAAGAACAGCACCAAAGACATGACAGAGGCTAAGAGGACAATCCCCAGTGGAGGAGGACCTTCTAAAATGAATCTGAACATCAAGCAGCTCTGATTGTGTGCTCCAGCCATCCAGGTGGAAAGAAAGAGATGAACTTAATTAGGCTGTAAATAACTTCATTACTTGAATGAACTGGCAACAAAAACTCACTATGCAGTTCATTAGTCTTTTTAAATAATTTTCACCTGTCCAAAGGTTGTCACCAACTCTGTAATCTACAAAATTGTTTTCACACCATTCTCCATAGCCCTTTATGTCTAAAGTCTGTAAGTTATGGGGACACTGCTTGTCAAGACAACCTCAGGCCAAGAGGAAATCTGCAGAAACTTGACACATCACCTATGAGACAGGACAGAAATATCATTTACATTTTAAAGCAAAACACATTAAAGTAATGCCTTTCATTTTCATATTAGATGATAAAATACTGAAATCGTATTCAAAAGAAAGGCAATTCAAATCCATTATGATTCTTTCCTATATTCTATGCAAATTTCTTAATATGAAAGTTTTTTTTTCATGCATTATAGGAGACATTTTATCAAAAGATTTGCTTAAATATTTTCTAGCTCAGACCAGAGTGTGCACTGCTACATGCACAGAGAAACGTTATTCATCTCGATTCAGTGTGCAACACATCATTGAAAAATTGAGTTGATCTTCCCACCAAAAATAGCATGATTCACTTAGAAGTCAAGCAACTCTGGAAGGTTCTCTGTTTTGGTTATCTGCCCAAACACATACTCAGAACTGGGGCTGAAGCTTGATTTTCTGGGGTTTGTCTTCTTTTACATTGAAAATATTGGGGTTTTTTCCCCTCTGGGGGAAAAAAATAAATAAAAGGAAATATCTAAAATAATTTAAAAAATAGTTTTGTCTGTGACACAAGAAAATGGACAGAAAGGTACTCTAAGTCTTCTTTTATATATGTCTATGCATGTCTAATTTAACTCAAGCATTTCTACACTTCACAGCACTATAGCAACTGCAGTGTAGCCACACTAAAACACGCAGGGGATGAAGAGGAATATGGGGAGGAAGTCCCATATGTGAGCAGGCTTCACAAGATCTGTCCTTTGATAAATTCGCAAAATGACAAAATGAGCGGGGACTGAGATTCTGAACTACAATGGAGCCTAATATATTGAACATCAAAGTGCCAGCCAACTCATTAACTTGTGCTGAGAAACATGAAGCAAGAGTACAAAAAAATATGCCTCTGCTGAAAATATTTGATGAGCATTTCACTTCAGAAAGAAGTTTTATAAATGCCTATATAATTCACTTGTATGGATAATTGCTTTTATGAGCAAGCCAGCATTGTGACAGCATCATTAACACCACAAATTCTTGGTTTTGACACTTCTTCCTTAAGTATGGACTGTTTTCAAACTATGATTTTTTCCCCCGGCTGTCAAACAAGAAGGTCTGGTGAAGAAAAGGATGGGGAAAGCAGCCCATAAGGGATACTTTTAACTTATAAAAGTGAAATTAAGGCTATCACAAGTAACATTCTAGCTCAATCATGGCCAAATCTGTAATGCTCCTGGGGAGTTCCTCAAACATCCTGTGATAGGGAGGAAAGGTGCTAGATTTCTGAAGTGCAGGAAATTAAATGACTCTGTGCAGGCAGGAAGAGGAGCAGACAAATAACAGAAGTTTAAAATTACTTAGTATTGTAAATTTCATGTAAAGATAACCTGCATGCAGGTGTTTTATATTTGCTTATAGCCTAGAACTGTGCATCCCTCATTTGGGTCAACTATTGGCAAAAGCTGGAGTTTTCCTTATAGCCTGCAGCTATACTGCTGTAGAGCCCAGCCTCAGCTACCCTGAGTTGAAGATTGTTAATTGACAGCCCAAACCTAGGCAGGATGGAATGCTGACATAGACTAGGAAAAGCAAAGATGGTGGTTGTTTCCTAGATACAGGCAGTTGTGCCGTATATTGTATGGTTACCTCAGTGTATGTGAATATTATGCTACTGACACTAGACAAAGCTCAGATTCTACCTAGAGAAGGGCAGACTCAATAATCAGAAGATTTTTAGAGATATCTGTGAAATATTTTTATCATCCAAACATCAAAGTGAGTCTGCTATGGTCACTACATCAGTTCATCAGTTTCATCCTTATTTCCCAGAAAATTTACCTCTACTTGGTGATAATTTTTTATATTGGTTTCTGTTTTCTCCATGGAGTATTATTTTTATTTCTAGAAAGAGAAACAAGATATAGCATGAGCATCTATGGAAGCAAGAAATGTTTTTATTTTTTCCCCAGTGCCTAATTTTTTCTATATGTAAGAACATATGGACTTAACCAGGAGGAAGAACTGCAAAATCATTAGCATCAAATAGGCTAAAGGAAAACATAACATGAATGAACACTTAAAAATGGTAATTTTGTAGATTCACAAGACATCTACCATGCTCTTCTGACAATATTTTCAATATGTGTCTATGTATTTACCACATTTTACAGTATCGGTTATGTCTATCCTGCCTGAATCCTATAGAAATTCTTTTGCTAACCTCATAAATGAAGTGGAAAAGTTTACTAATAACAGGTAGTGCTCAGGATACTCAAAACTGTCATTGGTTGAAAATCTGGAGAAAGTGTTAATGATACCAAGTAATGAAGAATTAAAATGGTAGATGAAAACTAGTCTCGATAAATGTAAAACAATGTATAATGAAGAGTATGACTGTACCCATACATACATACATACAGCTGAGGATTCAGTTAGACACTTCAATGCAGAAAAGTGATCTTGGAGTCTTTGTGGATTGTTCTCTGGAATTATCAACTGAAAGTTTCAACCAAAAAGAGAAGTAGAACACGAGGAATTGTTTTGGAAAAGAATTGAGAACAAAACAACAACAACATTATGCATTAAACTATAAGAAACTCATATTTTTTACATAGGCCATAATGTTGGCCACTCAATCTGAAAAATTATGTAGGAGAAGAAGGACTAGTACAGATGAAGATGATGAGAGATTCATAACCCATATGAAATGGGTTTGAATATTCTTGAATTCCACAGTACTCAAAAAAAAAGAAAAAAAAAAAAAGACAAAGCAAAAACCAAATTAAAAAAAATCCAAAACCTACAAAAACAAACAGAAAACAAAACAAAATGCAAAGAAATGCAGAAAAAAACCAAAACCAAACAAAAGACAAACACACAAAAATAAGACCCCTAAAGACAAAAAATCTCAAGCAAACAAACAAAAAACTCAAATGAAACAAAACTGAAACAGGCATTCAGGACCGACAGAAGGAGTCTTAATAAAAAATATTCAGAGTTGCCTATAACATGAGTGGGGAACAATTGTTTGCTATTTTTTTCTAAACAGAACTAGGGGTTTCCCAATACAAGTATCAGAGGCTTAAAAGAAAGAAAAAATAAAACAACCCCAAACACATTCATTTCAAAAAACTGCATAGTTCTTTTGCATAGACTAACAAACAGAATAATGCACAGAATTCACCATTGCTGCATGTTACAGATGCCAAAGGCAGGTATGGTTTCAAAAAAAAAGGACACATCACTGTAAAAAATTCTGGTTTGTGAAGCCCCTGGCTCACTGATCCACACAAGGAAAGAGGCTATTCTGAAAGAACAAGTTGTACTTGCTTTGGCTTCTTACTCACTTCCTCAGTATCTGCTACTCTTACTGCCGGGGAAGGAACAATGAAAGTGGCATTTGACGCCTTTGTGGGTTTTGCAACTGTCAGTGTTAATCCTTTAATCTTTTTTGTTCACTTTGTCCTTCCTAAGAATATTTCACTTTATGAGCCTGGTTGAATGAAGCCTAGTTTCTTTCCAAGTCAGTGGGAATAGTACTCACCTTTTCCCCTTTAAGTTGCAGAAAGCTGTTCTCTTCCTCAGATACAAGTTTGCACCACCGGCAGTGAGGGGTGCAACTCAGATTCCTGAATACTTCTATGCTTCTTACATTACATGCAGCCCACTGAAAATGCTTCTGTCAAGGAGAATCTTCAGTCTTCGTGATCATATTGGAAACGGAGCCAGATGACACCAAGTGCCCTAAGACCTTAAGATTCGTCTTCACAGATGCATTTTCCAGCTTCATCACTCAAGAGGATACCCAAGACTGGCTTATTTCTACAGGGACTGTGCCAGGATGTTTGAGATAATATGAATTATGAGCCCTTTGTAGTTGGATGTAGCAATTATAAGTTTGGAGTTCTAGTTGGAACAGACTGAAGAGCACTCCAGATTTTCAAGATTTGTAGTAGCCTATCGAGAAAATAGAATGGGTTCCTCATGAATCAGGATGTTACTTTCTTTTGTGGTTATACTGATAACCAGTTCAGTTTAAACTCAGCCAAAGATGCTGCTACTATGAGAGAGATGTGATACCAGCTGGACAGATTTTTTTAATTTGAACTTCCAAAGTTCTCTCTGCTTTCAGTTAAAGTAACTTTTAGGCTTTGTGAAACTATTAAATGCATGCTTTGTATTTTGGTTTAAACTGCTGCTTTGCAGCATATTTTAGGAACATTTAGGAAGTTGCACTTAGGTTTATATCAAGCTGAACAACATTCCTGCAAGAGAGTAATCCTAAGAACAATTTGACTAACCTGCAAATTCTATTATATTGCATGTCTCAATCACACCTTCTCTAGCTAAAACTATGACTGCTTTCAACACTTCTTTCTTCACAGCTGAGCTGCCTTCTCATTCCAGAAAATCACAGAACTTAGAGCATACATATCTTTCTCAAGCAAAGGCATGAGAAAGCAGTTTACTGCAAATAACCTGTTCTCTATCAGGGACATCTCTTTGTTGACATACAGCGTGAGTTGACAAATCTAGAAGTAAGAGGAACAAAACACTTTGCTATTTTTCAAGCAATTGTCAATCTCTTTTAGGAAATTCTCTTCAGATCAAAGTATTTGCTTTCAATATTCCTCACCTGAACTTGCATCTTTGCTTCTTGCTTAGAGGCATGAGTGCCATCTATAGAACAGTCACAAGCAGATATTTACAGGAATGTTGAGAAAGAAGTGAGTTTTGTCCCTCTTGTCCCAGGAAACAGTTTTGTCCCTTTAACAAAAATTCCTTCTGCTATTCTGTGTATGTGCACAACAAATTCAGTAACTTTCCACAAGTGGAGGTTTAACATAAGTAAACAAGTGTCATTACAATTTTAAGCAGAGAAGGAATCACTGACAGAGGTAAAGATATTGATCTTTGTTAAAAAACTCTGATGTTTTAATTTAAAATTAAATGTATATGCCTGGTGCATCAGCAGAGGCACAAATACTTAGTATAATGGGAAATACATTTTTTTTTTCTTCTGTGCATTAGATCATGTAAGAAAAAAGAATGAAAACCAAACAAATAACTCCCACCCCACTCTGTTAATTCTCTTCCTCTAAATAAGAGCATTTTATGATAGGTTATTTATACACTGAATTTTCTTTGATCTTCCTGTCTAGTCTTAATAAGATATAGAGGTATTGAGTATTTTAGTTCCATCTCTATCATAAAAGCTTTCTTCTCTAATCCATTTCTTTCCTTGTTTCCTTTATGTCTGATGGTAACCACTTTCTCATGATGAAAAGGATTTTAATTGAGGCACTAGGAGTAAATTTGTAATCCTTTCTGTGAAGCCTTTCTTCCTGTTATGTATCTTTAAGTTGCAGCTTGTAATTTAAAATATAATTGTGTTTTGTATGGAAAATACAGGCATGGAAAGCAGAGGGCACCCTATCACATGCTAAGTCTCCTATCACAAGAAAAGAAA
>JAWWMO010000083.1:86836011-86874081 GCA_035047845.1 Dendrocincla fuliginosa | reverse complement strand
GAGAAGAGAAGAGAAGAGAAGAGAAGAGAAGAGAAGAGAAGAGAAGAGAAGAGAAGAGAAGAGAAGAGAAGAGAAGAATCAAAGGAATAGAAAAGAACCCACTATGTCAATCTAAAAAAAAATCTATTTGTGATCACAAATGAAACATTTCCAATCTCATAATGGCTAGATTGCTTCGTTTTATTACCAGCCATGCAAAGCAAGACCTCATCAAAAGAAGCACTATGCAGAGGTCTCATCTTTCCATTAAAATAATTTCAAAAAGCTTCCCCACCCCCCTCCCTTTTCTACTGAAAGAATCCATTTTGCAAGATGATTTAGCTCAAAATCTGCTGGGAGTAACCCTTGACATAAAGTCATATTGTGTTGGAGTTTAGTCCTAAATTCATACATCAATTATTTACTGTCAACGTAGATTGTATAAGTGTAGAAAATTACTAGGAATGATATTTTCTCTCAGGCAGAAAGAATGTGATACAGCGGATACATCCCACCTAATGTGCTGTCCCACTGTCCACAGGCCAGAATTATTTATGCATTAGAAAACACTGTGCCAGGGCAAAAATAAGAGGGGAGAGAGAGAGAGAGACACATTATTTTAAACCTTTCATAACATCCATAAATATTTCATAACAAATAAATAAAGAATGTTGGGCTTGTTTGGAGGACAGCTGTAGCTGCATGGTTCAGTGCTTTGCAAAGCTCCAGAGACCCCACGCTTACCCCTCAGTTAAGCCCCCATTTCTTTTTAATCATCCACTTAGTGCATTGTGGGTAGGGGAGCTCTCCAGGTGAGTTGAAAAGCTGGAGGTTATGTATGTGAATACAACTTTTTATTTTAGATTGTTAGAGCAAACAGCAGAAGGCAAGTTTCCCTTTAATACCCTGTTCAGTGCTTTTGTCCTCTGTCACTGCAATTTTTTAATATATCAGGGAAATGGCTGCTTTGTCCCCAGCATTATTAAATGGTCACCATACTCTTTTTTTACCTTTCAAAAACTCACTTTTAACAGGTTAGACATGCATTCTATGTAGAGAAGTTATGTTTAAATGGAGAGGAATTATAAGAATTTAAAAGAAACATAATTTCTTATTTCTGAATCACTATAGCTGAGTCCAAGGCTGCCTTTAGGAGATTGATTTCTAACTTTGGGGGAAGAGTTTGAGTTCTTGCACCTCACACCATTGTGATGCACTCATTAATGATGTACTTGGGGTAGGAGGCATGTGAAAACCAGCAACCCTAGTCTGAGGCTTAGTGGCCTACTTAAATTTCCTTTCAAGGGGAATTAGTAATGGACTCCTGATTTAGCTGACAGAACAAAAAAGGGATTCAGAACAGAAAGCTGGATTAGAGTCAATTAATTTTAAGATCTCAGAATTTCATTTTGTTTTATTAATTGTTTTATTGCATTATATCATAGACTCTGGAGACACCCTTAAGTGATACACCATTGCTTTGTGTGTTTCTTTGAATGGCTTCATGTCCTGGTACAGCCCTGGAAATTCATGCCTTCCGTCCACTAAAGGTGACTGTAGAAAGCAGCACTGCAAGTGTTCCTTACTGGCTGATGGTAGAGGTTCCTCAGGGACAAGTGTTGGCTCTGGAGCCAGAGCCTACAGAACAGCATCACTTCCCTCTTCATGGCATTCCACAGTGTGTCTCCAGAGCCCTTCCTGAGGTCTGACCAATTTGTGACTGATATCTGGGTCCACACTGCTATGAGTCGGGTTTTGGGAATGACTTTTATTTACTTGGGGGAATGTGTAACCTACATTCCGTACCTTCTAGACAAAATGAGACCATTTGCTAACAGAAGCTAATGCACCTCCAAGCTGCTGTTGAGCATATCCAGAAGGGTGCAGAGGGCCTGAGGCACAATGTTAAATGCCACCTCTCATCCCTAAAGTGACACACTGCAGGATCCCTGTCCCTCCACTGGTTATGGCATGAAGAACTGTGCAATAATGGTCTCTTGACCTCTCTGGGGTTTCCATCACCAGAACTGTCATTGCAGACTGGTTTTTCTGTACTGTGAAAGCAGAAGGATGGATACTTGCTTTGGCATGCTGCTGGCTTGGAAGGTGCTGCTTTCTGCACCGTGTTCTGCAATTGTAATCTCTGGCCCCATAGGGAGAGAACTTGTGGCCTCCAGTGTGACAAAAAAAAATAAATTCTGACATCTGAAGAGGTGAAGCTATAAGCAGAAAACTACAAATCAAAATTTGTGAAGTGCATTTGCAGGAACACACACCTGGTAGCAGAAGGTTGTTGTGATGTTGAAAGATACTCAGCAGAATATGAACTGGCAGCAAAAATGTTCACAGTAATTTTGATCTGCCTACACAGATTCTGACATACCCCAGAGTGGGGAAATCCACAGAAGTGGAATATCATGTTCAAGATATCTCATTGACAAACTGGAGTGAGACCACAGAAGTGCAAAAATCAGCAAGAATCACTTTGGAGAGACTCACATACCTATGAAAATCCTGGTCTTCCTGTGTAAGACAAGCTGTAAACTGACACAGAACTAAATATTTATTTGAACCAGGAGATGAATTTCAGGTTAAAAAGTATTACAAACTTGTCTTTGTATGTGGATTCTCTCCACAACCATATATGAACTTTTTTTTCTAGAAATTAACCCCCACATCATTGAAAACTAAGCCAGAGTTTCAATTGTTCCAGCTTCAACTTCAGCTTATTATGTCATACTAAACACCAGTGAGTGAACTGAAGTGCCCTTTACCTACTCATGGGCTTAAACCTGATACCGTCTAGCTAACCCTCTGACAGAATAAGAAGCTTCCAAATTGTGTTTGGGGTTTCTCTGTGGACATTTGCTATCAGCAGCTAGCCTGAACTCTGGACACTGAAGTGGGGACAATTTTCCAAAGATAGCAGCTGAAGTGCTACATGAAGAAATAATATGACCTTTCAACTAATGTTTAGGGTTGGGGTTTTTTTATATATACCTCTAGGAGTTGTGTTAGTTACTTTAATCAAGAGCTGAATATGTGGACACTAGAAAATGAAAATCAGGCTAAGGGAAAAAACAAATCCTCTAAACTAGTAATCATGCAAAAAAGTAGGAAGATTTTTAGGTGTTACAGTGATCCTCAGTAAGGTACTGAATCATCAGTGGAAAATCTGATAGGAAAAAAAGGAGAATTAAAAAAAAAATAAATAAAAAAGAGCTGCCCACATCTTCATTAATGTCAGTATTCTGAAAAACAGATGCAAGTTCCTATTTCAGCAAATTACTATTTGTCTTTTATTTTGTTCTTCACTGTGAAAATATAGTCATCTTTTCTTGGAGAGTTTTTCTTTCATTATTAAATCAAACTATCAAGATGTCCTAACAACCATTTATGTAACTGGAGAGTTTTAACAAGGACTATGGCAGAGGACCTGCAGTATCAGAAAAGGGAAAAATCATGCCAGAAATGGGCCTGTGAAGAAAATGAAGAAGTTAGCCAAAGTGCCTTAAAAACTGAAGCTTTTACTGTGTTTTAAAATGGATTTCTTGTCTTTTTTTCCCTTAGTCATGTTTCTTCTTCCCAAACCCCCCTGAGAAACCTCTTATCTCTTTAGCTAAACCTTCAGGAATTCATCCTTGAAGGTTTCTGTTTAAGTTTCCCTATTGGCCCTTAGTTAACCCTTTCCCATTGGTTGTTATCCCTGGATTCTTATTGGTAGTATTTAAAATCCCTCTAAAATCTTTAAATGCCCCTAGCCATGTTAATAAACTGCTCTATCTGCTTCCTCTCCTGTGGTCTCCGTGTGGCTGTTTCTGGGGCATCTCGAGGACTGTGTGTGGGGAGGGCAGAGGAGGGAGCACCTCCCACCAGCTGTCGCAAAGGACGAGACAAAAAATGTGTACCACAGCTGGTGTCATGCTGCTTTTTTTAAAAAAAAAGTATTCACTGAGTTTCATGTCCAGAGTACAATACAATATTTTAAAAGTGATTTATTTTTTAAAAGGATCTGAAGTCAAGAAGGAAACTTTCTTGACAAATCCAAAAGACCATTTGAAAGATTTTTTGAACTTGTCAATGTTACAAAATCATGAAATTTGCAGATGCTTTTTGGGTTTGGTTTGATTTTTGGTTTGGGGTATTTTTCATGAGGAGAGAAGGTTAGTGATCAGCAGAGTTTTCAAAGGCAAACAAATTGAGAAAATTGTTAGATGAAGAGGTCAAAAATGCCCATTCCAGAAGGTTAAGAAAGCAGCCTATTGCAGTCTACATATTTTGTTAGATTTCCTGAATTTCCATCAGAAGCAGCCTAGATCTATCTCCTTTTAGAAAGGACAAGCAAATGATGCCCTGCTATCTGATGAATGGCATTATAATTCTTATTTTCTGCTTTCTCAGTGAAGAGAAATGGCATTGAAAACTTCTAAATACTCTTTAAAATTTTCATAAATAGAAGAAATTTGTGTTTTTTGCTGAGAAAAAAGAAGTGATTATATGTCTAAAAATCAGTGTGTTTGTTCTGGTTTGTTAATTCAAATATTCTGCACATACTCCCTCTGAAAATGCCTTCTGATACTTCTGATAGGAGAAACAGATTGGAGACTGAGGCACCAATTTCAGAAAGCATCCTTAATTCCAACCAGCAGTGCAAGACCCCATCAAAATGTAAATGTGATCCTGAACCTGGTTATCCTTCTGTTTCTTCCTTTTGAACGAGGGACACAGCAGTGTTCTTCTACAGACAGCGTTTCTTCAGAGACTGGGCAGTTAACTAAGCTGACATTTTTACAAGATTATTTTAGTTCTGTTTTAGGGCTGAAGCAGAGGAATAGCATTTTTGTCACTTTCTAAGCAATAGAAATTGTTTTCAGGAGGGTAAAATTAAACAAAAGAGTTAAATGCAAATGAACACAACATGTCTGGCTGTTAATGGAACTCTTTAATTTCATAAATCATATTAATCTTTGATTAGAGCATTGTATTGACAATATTGTAAACTCTCTGGATCCCAGCATTTTGCACACAAGTATGGTAGGTTTTTTTCTCTTGCTTGTATACAGATGACCTTCAACTGAGACACAAGCAGAAAACTGAATTTTTTATATATAGAAGCTCATGAACAAAAGGTCTTTCCTTGGTATTCTTTTCACAGGACCCATGCATTTAAAATACTGTAAGCGTCATTTCATTTTATGCTGACTGAGTTGTTTACTATTGTCATGTTATTAACCTTGCTTTACAAAGGCTTTTATAACTCCAGTATTAGACTTTATTACAAGTCTTCGTTGTGATATACAGTTCATGGCCTTATTAAAGAATGTGTCCTGCCCTTGGAATTCCCCGTTACCAGGTAAATAAACAGGCACTTTTCTCTCTTTAAACAATCAAATAAAATCAGAGACATATGGTTTTTCTTTAGCATCTTCCATACAAAACAAATTTTGAGAAGGATTTGACTTCTCAGAAAATTATTGATGTGAGACAAACCCTTTATAGTTCAAATCTGGCCCACGAAGTCCACAAATGACAAGTATTACCTGTTGCTTGTCCATTTGACATGAGTTAGGTGGTGTCAGATCAGTTTCCAATGGATAAATTGTCACCTAATGTTTCAGAGTTGCCATGTTTCTACCTTCTTCTTGGAAAAATAAACGAAAAGGTACTGCAAACGTGGGGAATTTACTACTTTTCAACTGTGTACTATTCACTAAGGAAAAATGAAGAAAGTTTCTGAGGGACAGGTTTTCAATTCTTAAGTTCATGTTATTTTTTGATAAGTGTAAAATAGTCATGAAACTTGAAAAAGTAGTTCTGTTTGAACCTTGAGGAGTACAATGAATAACAAGTCTGAAATGTTCCAAGACTTTTGTGAGCCTTATAGATGATTCCTGGCTATCACTAAGACTACATACATAATCAGTAGGTTCACTACTCAAAGTTATCTATCGAGCAGGATTTAATCCCCTCCCCATCAAATGCATCAATTTTCTACATTCTTCATTTTACATACCAGCTTCCAGCAGATGCCAATCTCTATGTGTTTTGCACTGAAAAGTATTGGCAGAAGAGTTCATGTCTGAATAACATCATCCTTCCCATGTCTGCCTCAATGTCTTTGGCCTTACCTAGATAAGTAATTTTGCCATATTCTTCTCCAGGATACATTCCTATTTGACCATCGAGAAAGTTTACTTCTTCAAACTGCTAAGATTTGCCTCTCTTGGATGCTTTCTAACCATACTTCAAAATGATCGTCATACATGAAAACATTCCCATATATTTTTAATATTGTCCCTTTAGTTTTTGGCTTTAATCCACTGCTTTTAATATTTCTACAGAGATAGATATTATGTAAAGGTCACATCTGAATCTAAGTTCCGGTAAAGAATCACATTCCTAGCTTACTCTAAAGACTCATATTCCTTAGGATTTGTTGTTTACTTAAAATCAAACATAACACTTACAGAGAGAAATTGTTGGGCTACTGGTCCAAGTGCTTTTCAGCTTGTAGAAGCCAAACTTTATAGATGTTTGCACTTTGGTGAGGCATACTAATGTTATAGCTATGTTATTAAAGGGGGCTGTGAAGACATGGTCCTTAGGAACATTTCCTGGGATGCAGGACGCCACTTGACCATCGAGATATGCCAAACCACTGAGATTGAAGCTATGTAGAGGTAAAAAAAAAAAAAAAAAGAAAATTTTACTTTGTAACAAAGTCTCTTTCAATTCCACCACCAAAGAGGTCAAGCTGTACCCCATTTTCTCCTTATGTGCTTCCTATGACAATCTTATTATGACCAGTCAGAAATTAATGGAGCAAAATTAGCAAGTCCTAGCACACCTCACCTATTTACAGTTTCAGAAGTCATGAACGACCTCTACAGACTGTCACAATCCTTGGTTAAAGTCAACCAGTTCATTGCAGCACCATAAGGGAATTACCTTTCCCAGTGCTTGTGCTACCTGCCACAGAAAACATTGACTGCCTGTAACGGTGGGTTTGTGACTCTGCAGGTTCTATGCAACTGTGAAGTACTCAAGGGCACCACAGAGGGTGTTTTTTCCTGAAAAATGTAGCAGAATGTGTGAAATATGGTCAGTTTGTTTTTAGCCCAGCTCTATCAACCGTTTCAACAAGGTACTGTCTCCCTGCTCCTTTTTTGCTATTCTTTAGAAAAATAGCACTATCAGTAATGACAAGTAACAAAAGGAAAAGTAAGAAGCTGATTATTCACAGTAGGCAGGAACAGATTAGTTGGGACCTGTGATATCTTTTATTTGACTAATTGCTATAGTTGGAAAGTTTAAATAAGTTTTCAGACTCATGTCTTGTTGCCTTGAAGAAAAACCTGAAAGTCCTGCACAGTTTGACCAACTTTTCCTAATGTTACCAATTAGTTCAATATACATTGCTTCTGTTTACAAACTTTGTTTGCCTGCATTCTTAAATCATTACAGCTCTAGTAAAGTACTGGAGCTTATAATTTGATTCATAAAGTATGGAAAGTGTTAAAAACTCAATGACAAAATTATAAATTAGCATTCTGGTGTGACATTCTCGGTTTGTCTAAAGTGCCAGCTAGGGTAGCTGAATGGCAACCTCCTTATTTTGCCATCTTTCTCTCTTTTAATATTGTGGAACAGGAAGAAATTATGTTTAAAATAAAGGAAATCAGACTTTTGAAGATTACAAATGAGTGAGTTTATGTTTGAAACTAAACCCAGAAAATACCATCTGGATCTGTAATTTCCCAAATTAAAAGGAAAATTGTGCCAGTAGCACCTCACTTATGTCATGTGTTGTCTTCTGAAGAGTGCCAATACAAAGAATCATGGATTCTTAATACAGCAGTAACTTTTCTAAACACATGTGATAAATCTGCATGATCTCCACTGATTAATCCAGAAATGTATCAGCCACAATTCAGATGTCAATTGGTGTGCCATCTGAAAAATATCAATTTCACTGAAAAATATGTATATTTCACATGAATATCTATAAAATTTAATAATCTAATTTCAAGCTTGATTATCAACTTTAGAGTCCATGGAAGACTTCAATGAAAAAAAGATAACACTCGTATTATTTTTGTCTGAACACAACTATATTTTCTGGTGTACTCAGGGCTTACCCTAAAAATTAATGACCTGCAAAGAATATTCAATTAAACCATTTTTTGTTTGCATATCTTAGCTATCTAACAAAAGTATATCAGTTGGGAGGATGTAATGAATTGAACATAGGTGAAGAGAGAAGTTCTTTTGAGTTAAGTATATAAAAAGTTTAATAGAATTCATAGTTTGCAAAATTGCCACAGTTGTGGTAAAAACAGCATTGTCAGAGAAACCAAAATATTTAATTTTTGAACATGAAATGCTATAACAGATGTAAGATTCTTTTTTCTTTGGAACTAAATGACACCTAAATTCCATTGCAATTTTTAAAATCTATATTTAATTCATAGTAAAATAGTGGGGTGTGTTTTATATAGAACAGTCGACTACACTTTACACAAACAAAGGTGATGGGACAAACATTTAATTTGCTCAAGAAACTGTACTGACTGAAAAATTAGACAGGCAACTGTAAAGCTGAAAATTGTTCTGCAGTGCAAACATGTCAAAGTGAAGCTTAACAGTCTTAAGTTTTTAGCTGTTCCTTTCAAAGCAGCAGAGGCACAACTTCATGCACTAAAAGCAATGCATTGTCTTTTCATCTGCAAAATTTGATTTTACAGTGCTGTAGGCTTTTACATAAGGAAAGGGTTTTGAGTTTTCTCTGAAGTTGCACAATGTCTGCAACTTCTCAGGTGCAACTTATATGACTTAAGGGTAAAAAAAACTGATTCTGCTAGTGAATTCAGAACAATTCCATTAGCTCCAATATGGTTTGTATCAGTGGGCTCACCATCAGTGAATTTTGTACTGACTGAGATGAAAGCAAGGTATGTCATGCTTCCTTGTCTTAAGGTACATTCCTGTTTTACTGGAGTTCCACTAATGCTCTGGGATGAATATTTGTTGACCATGTATGTGCTAGAATGGCAGTAACAAAGCAAAACTTTTTTGTCTCCATCAGTATGCAGAAATGTTTTACCATTTAAAACTATTAAGAAAATCTTCTTCACTCTGTCGCTATTTGAAACCAAATTGTAACTATACTCAGAGTATTTCTGATACTTTAATCTTTCCTCTGCAGCCTCATTTCACACACTACTGCCACTTTCAAATGGGGCTTCCTATGAATTCAATTTAAGAAGTCAGTCAAATCCCTCAATACACAATATTCCATTGAAAAGGTTGGGGGGAAGGGGGGGAGGGGAAGTAAAAAATTGTAAATATCCAATAAGAAAGTAATTAACATACAAAAACAATTAACATTGTCAGTCAATGCATTACCACAGTGTTCTAAGAGTATCTTGTAAGTTTAATGACACCTCAGCTATTTGATACACTATCACAGCATGCCAAATTTCAGTTTGCATGAATTGCTGGAGCTGTACTATGGTCAAGAGAATTGCATTTACCAAAACTGGGACATCAGATGGACTTTTTTTAATGTAGTATGGATGCAACGAATGTTCTTATTTTTGTATGGATCTATAACATGTTGATTAGGATAACATTTGTTGTGAATAAGTACCTCAGTAGACTCCAAAAATCCAATCAGGTTTGGTTCTCTGTATCACTTTTTGCTGAAAAAAAAGGATAGTGATATTGGTCCACTGCCTGTGATCTGAGACTGAGATCTTGTACAGATGTGCTCTGTGCTTTGTTTTGTGCTCTCTGAACAGCCCAGACACAGCGCACCTGTAAGGAATAGAGTTTCTTATGAAGCCAGAGGCACTGCTCCTTTCCCTTCCACAAATCCCTGTGCAGTGCACAAATTCAAATTAATTTTTGCTTTTTGATATTCCCTCCTTCACTCATCCCAGCCCACTGCTTCTGCACAATGAAAAGTGTCATGAGAAGCTCATGTTAGAAAGTCTTTACCAGATAATGCAATAACTGACCTTTTTTGGGACCATATTCTGTCCCAGTGTTGTAAAAATAAATTTATGATCACATTAACTTTATGAGTTACTACTGATTTTTAACTTTTGTTTTAATAAATGCTAATTTGACCACAAGGTTAAAAAAAAACATATGTATATATAGATTTTAGAACTCTTCATAATATCTCTTTTAAAGTAGTAAGTCAGGTCTTGGAACAAAACTTTCAAAAGGACTCTGTCTTAAAAGACGGCAGTTGAGAGAGAGGAACTGTTCCAGCATGACTGGGTGTACATAGTATGGAAAACTGGAGCCAGAACTGTTATAAGTGGTTACAGCTAATTTAGCACTTGGTGTTAAAAAATTGCAAGAAAAGAGAGTAAATTTAATTACCTTAACACAACTAGTTTCACCCTTCCCTCATCTTAGACCTACACCCTCATTAAAAAATTAAATAGGTTTGTGTCCCTTTTTTTTTTTTGCTGCATTCCTACAAAACCAAAAATATCAGTAGAATGAACATTCATAATTCCTAGACTGCTCTAATTCTCACATTCTAGTTTTCAGCTTGCTTTTATATGTATATGTGAATGATCTGCCCAAATATTCTGCTGTATACATACTAATAAACTGCATTAATATTTGCATACCATATGCTCACTAAGGGTTTAATTACCCTTTGTTCCACAAACAAGTATTTTTTAAAAATTAACGTATGTCAGCTAATTATTTTTCCTGACTTATTTACTTTTTCATTTTGCTTCATTTTTAATTCATACAATACCTGTTTGTGGCCGTGTTTCATTTTCCAAAGAATGATAATAACTGAGGTTCTAATACCTCAAGCACTCAGGAAAATCCTTTAGTTTATCCACCTGAGAAGTCATCAAAGATTTTTATGTACAAAGTAAAGAAAGTTACACATGAGCATAATTTTTACCAGTTTGGATGCTGAGATACACCCATATACTATACATATTGCACAAACCACACCCTACAAAAATTGGAGGTTAACCAGAAAAGCCTCCACCACTCCACCATAGCAATCTCAAATTGCATGTTTGGCAGTACTGACAGAGGTACATCACTCATCTTCCTTTCACATTCCACACGATCTTCTAGGACATGTTCTCATGTAGTCATAAGGGTCCATAGTAAATGCATGAATGTACGTTTCATATACTTCAAATATTGATTTGAAGATGAAACTTGATATACATAAAGCTGCTCACCAGGATATGACAGCGAACCTGACTAGTAGACTACCAAATAGTGAACTTCATCAGGGCCTCAGGACATGCAAGATTCACTCATCTGGTTCAATAAGCACACTGACAGATCATTTCAGCTGATGTCATTCTTCTAAAATACATGGTCCTGGGACTCACAGGACACCAAAAAAGAAGTTAAGGACAAGTAAAGTTAACACAGTTTTTAATATTTTTTTTTAATTACACAGAACAATATTATTTCATATGAAATTTCTTCTGGATCAAATATAGAAAGAATTCATAGAGAGTACAGTTCTCACACTGAAAGTCACAATAAGCAGAACAGGGTCTGTATAGCCAAGACAGCTCTTGGGATTGCAGGATCTTCATACCAAGGGTATGTGTGCTATTTGTGCAGAGGCAACCTGGGAAACCCAGAAACATGTTTCTCAAAACAGCTTGGATTTCAGCACAGGCTGCCTAAGCTCACCCAGGATCCTGCATACATACTTGCCAGGTATTTGGCTTCAGTTATTTGAGCTTCAAACCACTATTTTTATTCCCAGGTACCTCTGTCTTTAGTAACCTCTTCTCCAATCATGCAAGTGTATTGCTGGCAAATCCAGAAAAAGCAAACAAGCGGGTTGGAAGAACCTCAGTCAGGTACCTACAGGTTAACTCCCTATCAGCTCCCTATCCATGGTAGTAACTACGATCACTATCTCTTCTGTTTTTAAGGCACCCCATGTGAGGTGAAACAGCAATATTTTCCTGGGGTGGATAAGGATTACTGCTTGCAAAATACATAAAATTTCTTCTTTTTTTAATCACCTATAACAGCAAGACATTAAGAATCGCATCTAAAGGGAAGTGTAATGAAGATCTAGAATAGTCAGCCTGGGGATACAGGGAGATGCCCCAGAACAGGTTAGCTGTATTGTAACTGTGGCAATGATATTGATAGGGCTGGTTTCCTTGCTGCAGAGACTGGAATAGCAGAACACCTCAAGATCTGTCTTTTATACAGGTCTATGCATAACCATAACCTACAACAAATCTTTTCCAGACTTTCCTGTCATGCTGGAAAACAGGGATTATGCTCTGGAACATTCTTGCTGTAGTATAAACCCATTTTCATTTGTACCATCAACCTGAAGAACAGTTTGTCCTCTTCTCTTTACAGCACCATTTTGCATATCTCACCTCATTGTTTTTTTCCTCTCATCTTCTCTTCTTCAGCATAAATAACCCTAATTGCTTCAGCCATCCCTTTTAGCTTGTTTTCTTCCCTCATTATTCTTGTCTTTGTCCTTTCCACTTATTGTAACTGACCTTCATCTTTCTTCAGTGTAGTGTCTAAAGATGAACACAAGGCTCAGGACCTTATATTTTACAAAAAAAAAAAGTAAAATGATCACTTCATGTATCTTGCAGTACTGATTTTGTTTGCTTTCTCTCAACATGGTCCTTGCAGCCCCATGGTACTGTTCCCTTATGCTATGTTTTCAGTGTCCCTCACAGCATTTCCCATGGAAAAGCCAGCTCCTCTATGTTAAGTGCTTGCGCAGCTGGTAATGCCTACCTAGGTGCAGAGCATTGCTACCTGAAAAATAAAAGGGATTCCATATCAGATTTTCCAATTTGTTCCAATTATTACAAATTTTGTGCTTATCTTTAAATATTCACAGTCTCTCAACTAAATATTTTTTTTTTTTTTATGTAAGGAGATTGTTCCCTTGGTGAAAACTAAACTGTTATTTATTGAATAAAATTAATTCAACATAAGCCTCCGGAGGAAACAATTCTGTGACTGAACCATCAATAGCTACTCTACAGTAATTTTTTAAAAGCTATTTTAGATCTTTTTTTTAGTGAAAGATTTAAGTATATATTTCTTTTCCTTATATTGGGATGCAATTGATTTTATGTAGTATATTTAATACAAACTTCCTCTGAAATCACTTGGAAGAACTCTATACAAAGCAGAAGCTGTATTACACTGAGCAGAGAAAAAAAAAGTGTGCAAAGATAGTGTCTAACAATAACTGAGAATATTGACAAACCCGGGCAATAGGAAAAGTGTACAAAACATAAAATATTTAACTTTTTGCACTTTATTTAATTCTTGAATTGTAAAAAGAAGGGAAGCTTGTGAGGCAGAGAAGTTTAAATTGTTCCAAAAGCTAACCACTGTATAAAAAGGTGTTTTGGTCATATTGTGGTAAGGAATAAGCAACAGGAAAACTCTGAAATGTGCAGAAAACAGAGAAGAATTTGAAGATAAGAGGTTTGAATTTCTCCTTTTCACCAGGTGGAACACAGGGTATGCAAAGAAACTAATTGCTGGCCTCTGTTTATGAAGGCTATGCAGGACTGTCAAAGCTAAGAAAAGCTGTATAGTAGTAACAAATACAGTTACCAAAGGGTGCTCACCAGTGAAGAAATACCAGAGGGCAGGGATTTTAGCTGTTTAGCTTCTGGTGGTTGCAGGGAAATGGTGTTGGGATCAGCCAAATGCTAGGGACTGAGCACTCAGTGTGACCACTACTCCTGCTGGGCTAATGAGAAGAGACGTTCTGGTTCCCAGCTCCAAGGCAGGCTAGAAGGGAATTTAAAGCAAGTTCTGTTACACATTTAGAAGCCCAAACATTTCTGGGCTTAATGAAGCACCTGTAATGGATTGAACTTGGGACTGCTTTACACAACACTGCTGAAACAGCCCGCCCTGGAAAAATACCATAGGAGAAGCCCATGCAAGAGGAGAATTCCTTCATACCAGCACAGGGAAAAAGTACAATAGCAATATTAGGCACACTAAGAAAGGTCTGGGAGGTCTGGCAGAAGCCGGAAAAAGCAGAAGCAAAGTACAAAACAAACTGGTTTGTTAACATATGACTGAACTTCCTTCAGCAGCACAACTAATTATGAACAAGTAGGATAAATTTACTGGAATAATCATAGAATCAGAGACATCATCCTGGAGTCTAGAGGCACATTAGGCATAAAGCAGTCTGAGGCATCTCCATATTTAAGTTTTAGGAGGACTGACACATTTTGGAATGGATTGTGAAACCTGACACAATAAGCTGAAGTGCAGTCTTGCATTCTGCCTTTATTAGAGTGGGACAGACAGGCAAGAATGGCAAGTTGCAGAGACATAGTGGCACCGAGGTTAAACAGCTAGAGTGCACAGTAAGTGAAGGGTGTGCTGTGTTGCATGCTAGAGCTGTGTTTTAATTCTCTCTGCATGCTGTTTATAGACACTGAGCAGGAAACTCTGGACTATTAATCGTACTTTATGAGCCCTGCACCAGTACAGGTGCTGCAGAGCCTTTTCTAGGGGAAGTCTGACTGACTTCCCTGACTGGCTTCACCTTGCTGACTGTGTCTGGGGTCTGATAAAAACTGACCAGGCATTACCATGGTCTGTCCAGCCACCTGCAGTGATTTCTAGCTAGAATTTGAAGTGCTAACTTTTTTTTCTGATTTTATTTTTGCTTTCCACAATTTTTCTTTTCTTTTCTTTTTCTTTTCTTCTCTTCTTTGGGATCTTCCCTTTACTTCATTTGATCAAAACAAACATGCAGATTACCAAACTGAAAGTTTCATCTGTACAGATTTCTTCATTTAACTGTATTTTCTCATGTTCTGGGGAAGTGTGAGCTGAGGCAGATTAAGTCTCTCTTATGAATTCCATGCTGCAGCCTTACAGTTCATCATGAGGCACAAATTAGATGCCTGAAGTGCAACTTCCATAAAGCACTGGGGCAGATGAAATAGAGGTATAACTACGCCTACCTGCCCCAAATAATAATATTTGATCTGACCTGATGAATGAACAAAAGTCAAAATGGAGTTTTTCCATTCTAGTGGAAACTGAGTTTTCTAATGGAAGGATCTGGATATTGAAGACAGAAGCAATTTTTGGGGGGACAAAATTTTTCACACCCTAAGCTTATTAGAAATTGTACTTATCTCTTTCTCGTATAAAGTGAGCTTTTCTGATCATCTCTGCTGCTGTTATTAAACAATACCAGGCAACATTTCAATCATTCTTATAACATTCTGCAGTGCTTTATATCTTTTATTTGCAGTGTGTATATCCAGTCCCTACTTCCATGAATTTTGTTAGCATCTTTAGATTATTGGATTTAAGTTAAAATGAGCTTGCTGTTCTGAGGTAATTCTTAAGATGTGACTAAAGATCTTTAATTTTTCATTTTCAGTCAGCTTCTGAAATCTGACATGTCATACCTTATTACCTGAACTTCTTATTGAGTTGTAAATGTTGAATTTCTGTCACTGAAAATACTCTTCTTTGAAAGGCCCGCCTGAGCTGCTGAACCTGTTGAAATAAATTCATGAGATTATAATTTTTCTGTATGTATTATGCAGGTACATAACTTCATGCATCACTAATGATGGGTTGTTTCACACTCTTTTTGTTAGAATTGTACTTAAAATAATTACTTGATGGAGATCTGCTTTATGACCAATCTGATTTTGTTTTCTTTCAGGGAAAAAAAAGAAAAAGTTAAGTATTTTTTTCTTTCCACCCCATGGCTCTCTTATTATGCATTCTTTCATAACTTATTTTTTCTTATCCTTGAAAAAATTCTCAACCTTTCTGTATTTCCTTCAACTGCATGGCATTTCTATTTCAATCTACAGAACAGACTATAATTCTTCACTTCTTTTGTCATCAGCAAAACAGAAGCCAAAGTAGAGCAGCAAGGGAAAAGCTGGAATAAACGAATAAAGTGTTTTGTGGGTATATAGTTCTCAATTCATTACCATTTAGCAAAATATATCCCAGATATGTAGAGTGCTGTGAGCGTGAATCAAGCCATAATATGTCACACTGCACATTAAAGTTTTAGTAAAATGATACAAAATTTGATAAAGAGCATAAGAAAACCTTGAAACGGGAAAAAAATATTAATACTGCAAAAAATTAAAAGCTAATGAAAGAAATAAAACCTTTGAGCCTCAGAGAGTTTATTTGGAGTAGAAGGAGGGAGGAGAGAAAGGAGGAGAACAAAAGATAAATAAAAGATTGCAAGGGGGAAGGAAAATGGTGCTCTGCTTTCACTGGGAATACTTAAATGTCTCACAAGATGAGCAGAGTATTAGGATATGAAAACCTAAAGGGCAATATAATCCCAAAGGGGAGGACTAGTTTCAAAAGAAGGTTTATTAAAACTTAGCTTGCTTTGCATAATGTCAGAAAAAGAAATACAGTGAAACTCTAACCTTTTTTCCTTTTCAACTTTCAGTTCCTTTCCACTGTTTTTTCTCTATGATCCCTTTCCCTACCCTGTAGCTTTACTCTTGCTTTCTGTTTATAACCTTTAGAATACTTTCATGAGCATATGCTATAATTCTCTTCCCTTTTCTTTATCTCCTTGTTCCTACAAGCTGGCTTGAATAAAGAAGTCATTATCAGCAAGCCCACAATGGGTCCAGACATCCACATTCAAGATGTTGTATAGATGATATATTGATCAGTCCTCAATGAGTAATAGCGTTCTAATGAAAAGAGCTTACAGAAGTTAATGTATCTGCTCATGCAAACCACAAATGAAGCATTCTGTGGCACAAAGGGTCTGGCCCTGTGAATTATAATTACTCCCTACAACAATAAAAGTCAGGAGTGGTTTTATTTATTTACCGCAATCAATGATAGTCTGTGGGCTACACATTGAAAATTCGTTTTACAAACCAGCACCCAGACTGTTTGCCTTTTCTGCGTCCATTGGGAATTAACCCTTCGGCTGCCACTGCCAATCCTGAGATAGCTATCCCCACAGAAATGAAAAGACCACAGTTTGTTCCAGTGTCGCTCAGGTTAAGAAAAGCAACTACAAGCATTCAGAGAGGAGTCACCATATGTGACTACTCCCAATAGAGACAGCATATATTAAAGCAGGATAAGTGTATAAAAACAAAGACTTTCTGTCCTACATGAACTACTTGGGGAGTCCCTGTTTTGAAAACTACACCACAATGCTGTGTCATGCAACTTTCACATTCTGAGGAGAGTCTTTTTTATGCTTTAGAACCTTCTCTTCTGTCCTCAAAGCAATGAACAGTAGAATAAATTCAATCTATGCTAACGTATACAATATATAACCAAAGAAAATAAAATAAGCACCATTTCACTTTTTAATTAAATTGTAGGAAAAAGAAAATTAAAATTGTGTTGACACCTATGCTAAAGCAGAATAAACCTGTCACTGTACTTCAGCAGAAGAGCAAAGACTAAGTAAAAAAAGAAGCCCTAACCACTAAATTAAAATTAAAATATAATTATGTTACTTTTGTGAATTATGTTTTGCATATTAAATACTGGTCTGTCACCTTTTCAAAAAACATTCAAAGCCAGACACTAGGAAACTCAGAGAGAAAGCCAGTGATCAAAGATGATCAAAGGTGAGAAATAGTTTCTTTTCAAAGAAGAACTAAAATAAAAACTGGTCAGTCTGAAAAAGAAATCCTAATGTGGAATGAGGGAATAGTGGAAGTTTGTAAGACCCATGTATGCTCACAGAATATAAAAAACAGAATATCTGTGCACCGTTTCTCTCAGTGTAACATCTAGGGGACACCAAATGTGACTTGAAGATTAAAAACCACAAAAAAATGATGCTTTTCCACACAAAGGATGACATTGCTCATTGACTTAGGATGCTACAGCTCTCAGAAGTTTGTGTGATTTCAAGGTGACTGATAAAATTTCATGGAAGAGAACTCTCTCAAGATGTCTTTTCTAGGAATCCTAAACCATAAATCACTATAAAATGGAAATATTTCTACAGGAAGTATTATAATTTTACCTTTTCATCCTGGTTTCTAAGACTGGCCACCACCAGGTAAGGTTGACCACAGCCTGGGACAGTGAACCAGGTGCACTGATTATGTTAAAATTAACAACTGACCCATAAAATAAGGCATTATTTTACAAAATCAATCAATTTGCAAAAAAAGTAAATTAAAAGAGGCTCTTTTTCAACACTTTCACTGTATCACAGATCAATATCTGACTGCAATGTTGTCGGATGTAAAGCCTCATTTACTGACAGAGTGCTTTAACCTTACATTTGCTCACATACACACTTCTGATAATTTGTCTCTTATGTTTTTTATGTTTCTTAATGTTAAACTGCACAGACTCGTATTTTGGTTGACTTGCAGCACCTATCATACCAAAGAAACAAAGAGTTTTTCCTTCATGAGGCACAAGAATGATATGAAGTTAGCTTTTAATTGGTATGGGAGGCCTTTGAAGAGGAGAAATGAAGGATCCAGAATTTCTGTTGAAAAAAACAAATTACCTTTCAGGGTTAAAATCTGCACTGATAGGAAAAGCAAACTACCATTCCTTGAATCTTGAATAATCTGGGTTCTGAATTAATTATATCTTTCCAAAGCTTAACCATAAATAGAAGTCATCTCTTTTTTTTCATTTTCTTGTCTGTTCCCTGCTGTGTCCTTCTTAAGTCCTGGTAAATCTCTCTGATTAAGAGTAGGATTAATATAGAAGAATTAAACTTTTAAGATCAGAAAGGAAAGACAGTTAACTTTTACCAACAAGAAATTGTTACTAGCAAGCATTCTTTGACTGAAAGAAAGGCTGCCTGGGTACAAAGGACTGTTTAACTGAAAATATGAAGTTTTTTCTTTAAAAAAGTAATCTTCAAAAGGAAACATTTTATTTTTATATTTATTTTCACTTTAATACTCTCTTTTCCCTGCCTCAATTGTTGCCTTTTTATAGAGAATAACATTGTAAATGGTTGTTCATTGTTATTTCCATTCATCATCTAAGCCCTACATGAAAAGTGATAAATGAGTACTTAAAGAATCCATGAGAGTCTTTGCCTTGCACTCTTTTGTATTATTTGGGACCACACAATATATAGTCTGAAATAGTTTCAGTAGTATTAGAGTGAAAATTCATATTCTTTTTCTTTGATACTCACCATTAAAAAAAAATAATAAGGAGACTAGTTAATTCACTAATGGCATTTTCATATTTTTAATTACTATTATTTTTATAGCAAGATCATTTAACTGACATTAAGCACCACTTTACAAATTCAGTAAAGAAGTATATATTCTATATATAATGCTAGGTAGATGAAATGAAGTGCAACATGTAAATGAAATACAGATAGTAAATGCAAGCTGACGTACCTTAGGTTTCTAAATATTTTCAGGATAACTAACAAAGAGATTGACTTTCCCCAACCTCCACAAGAATTCTATAGCTGAGCTGCAAACTGACCTCCAACAGGGTCCTGTGTGTCAAAGAGGCACAATTTTTTTTTCTCAGTTCTTTCCCCCCATCTGGAGACATTTCGTTGGCTTCATTAATATTACCATGCATTTCTAACACCATAATACAAAAAAAAACTTCAATGATTGCAAATAGAAAACATTCCCACTTCTTTTTAAATACCGTAGTGCAAAGTTTTATTTTTTTCAAACTTTACAGTATAATTCTGAAAAGCATATTTTCAATAAATGTATTTTTCTTCTTGTTTCCATCTACAACTCCTTATGACAGTAAGTTTTTCTATTGCATCCTGTAATTCAGAAGGTAATGTGCATGTTACAGGGTAAGCAAAGGTTGTTGTACCAAGAATTGAGGAAACATCACCTGTATTTCAGAAGATAGAACGTTCACTTCTCAGATACTGCTGTGACAACAGTGCCAGAAGCTGGAGGAATCACATGGTTTTTTCTTCTATACTTTTAAGCACAAATTTCCCTTCTGAATATACCGTCACATAATCAACATCATCACTGATATCAGCAAGTCAGTTTGAGGGTTTCATTATGTTTGAGAATCACAGTGGAAAGATATTGTAAAATAGGTGTAAAGTCTAGGCAAGGTCTTCCATAAGAGTCTAGATTTAATTTGGATATGGAAAGGGAGCAAATGAGAGTTGGTGAAAGTCAGCCTGACTTTTAGGCTTCAGGTTCTAAGGTCTGTGGCTGAATTACATTAGACTTGAATTAGGAAATTAAAATAAACTGCAGAAGATACTTCACCCATATCAATAATAGAACAGAAGTAGGGACAGCATATGGAAAGGAGGGGACACAAGCTTAAAAAACACTTGGAAAATAAAATAAATATATTCAGAAATGACAGAATGTAGGCTTAATAGTAACATTTTATTTCAGAACATACCAGGAATGATTAATGGACAAAAGTCTAGTAGAATAATAAGCCAAACATTCCTCTTGTTTCTGAACACGCAGTGATTGGTCACAAAGAGGATTACACAGTTCAGTTAGATAATAAATAATTATTATCTAATTACTAAACAAATAATTAATTATTAAACAAATAATTAATTATTAAACAAATAATTATTATCTAATTAATAGACAAATAATTTGCTATCCATGATTTTCCAGATATGATATTGATGGAGGGAAGAAAATGTAGAAAAAAAATTTGTTCCTATTTTAGGAAATATTTTTGGCTTTTTGCATTCCTTGTCTCTTTTCAAGGTCAGAAAGGAAAAGTTAGAACCTTTGTACCATGTTTGTTCTGCAACCTACTGTCATCTAGCACTCCTAAGAACATACCAATAGTCAAAATCATCACAATCTCCTACAGTTGAAGGCAACTACATTTTTATAATCCCAGTTTTAAATTTATCTACATCCAGCTTAAAAGCAGTTCAGTCCCCTTTGTCCTTTCTGTCCAATAGCAAGTTTGTTCCACAACCTTACACTTGTGATCTCTATAGACCTACTTCCTAGCTTAAATGTCTCAGTTACACAAATTTTTAATTCATTGAGGTTTGCCTTTCAATTTTTCTACCTCTTGGTATTTATTCCTATAAAGTATTTACAAAGAGAAATTCCGTTTCTTATCTTTTATTTTTGATGCTGAGCAAACCAGAGTCTTTTACTCTCCCATTTTAAAACAAATCTTCACATCCCTGAGCATACTGAACATCATCCTTCCACATATTAATTTGAATTAATCTCTTTTTTCTCCCTAAATTACCAAAATTTGCAGTGTAGCCTACAGGAGATCACAGCAGATGCAGATATCACAGCTCAGATATGGATATCATAGCTCAGATGTAGATATCTTGCCTTCAGGTGACATGAATCCATCCCCTTATTTTTGGCAAGATGAATCTTTTTGAGGACAGACATGCTGTCTCATCCTATTGGAATCTGGTAATTGATATGACAGCAATATTACATTGAACTTCTGCAGAGAAAAGATGTCCTATTCAAAAAAGACAGCTCAGGAACAGCCCATTTAAATACCCTTTAAGGATCTAATACAGAGGTTGATCCACAGCTATTCATCCATGTTTGCCCCCCATTCCTTTTGGTAAAAGATCTTTAGTTCAAGGCCTTCAGAAAAGAGGAAATTGAGAAAAATGGAAAGGGTTTTCCAAGATTTTTTCTTTTTTCTTTTGGTATGTGAGGGTGTGTTTGTTTTTAATAAGAAAGTGTTCAAGGGCACAGGAATAACAGCTGAAAGAAATGGCCAAAATGTGAACAATAAGGATGTCCAGGTGAAGAATAAGGAATAAAGATCTATAATGAGGGGCTACAGCAGATTAATGTTTAACATTGCTCTCTCTTCCTCCTCATCTTTTAAAACACTTGCATCACCAAGTGTTCACCTTGTTCACCAAGGCTCAGCAACACCTGGACAAGACATCTCAGCAGATTCTAGGGAGTGCTCTTTTAGATTACATACAGTCCCAGAAACAAAATTTCTGGGAAAGTTGTGGAGTTATAGCTGGAAAGGTGCAGACATTCCTGTGGTCCCCTCTGACCATGAGGGTCTGAGGAGTCATATATCTGATGAACTCCATTGGTTAGAGTACAGTGTTGATAATATGGTGCTAAAACCCAAGGTCATGGATTTGATACCAGAGTAGGCCATTCACTTAAGAGTTAGACTTGATGATCCTTGTGGGTCCCTTCCAACTGAGAATATTCTGTGATCTGCAATCAAGGGCATTGTAAAAGCATTAGTATGAGGATCCAGGTATTATGGTAGAGTGGAATAAAGTCAGTATATTAAGTGGGAAATCCCTTGGAATAAGAAGAATTTTGTATGGATGCCTGGAAAGATGTTAATTCATGAACTTCTTCCAGTTTTCCCAGATTAAAACTTTTAAAAGTATCAGTGAAGGACTCAGATACAAAATGGAACGCAGACAGAAGCAGTTCTATGATGTATAGTGTGGGAATTGGATGTACACATGAAGAATCAATGGGAAGTGTTGCACAGAAATAAATAAGCAAAGAGAAGCAGTGGCATGCCACTTTTCTAGGTTTCTGCCCAAAGATGAGGTGAATTGTACTTCCTAACACCAAGGAGAAAAAATCTAAAATCTTCAGACCTTCAAGAGTGCTTATGAAGTGCTGGGATAGCAAGAAATTGGGGATTTTTCTTAGAAGAATGTAAGTGTAATGTCAAGTATTTTTAATGTGTATCAAGTTATATCTGTCACATTCTCCCTCTGAAAGTATCACTGAGATGTGAAGTCACTCAGAATAAGGATGTCTGGAAGATAAGAAAAGCCTTTGCCTCTACTGCCTTTTGTCATATTCAGCTAAATTCAGTTTCTATTATACTACTTTTCATGTTTCTTCTCTCTGATATTTTGATCTTTCTTTGTGCTGGCAGTATCTCTTCTGTGGGTGTTTTCAGCAGATTTCATTAGCAAATGCCATGAAAAGCATTAATAACAATACTATTTAGTCTGGGTCCCTAAACTATTCTTTCTGAGACTAGGTGAGTATTTGTATTCTTTGTCTGATAGTTCCCCTATAGTGCATTTCCTGTAGTTTCCCATGATGCAGACTCCTTATTCACCTAACAGTTTTTGGTTTTTTTTAAATTTTATCAGGTTTTCCTTACAACACCGGGCCCAGTGATTTACTTTAGATATGCACCTACTGCATTAACATTGATTATCAAATCAGTTTTCTCATACAGACAGACATCAGGTAAATCTGAAATGTGTGTTGGGGTTTATCTCATTTTACTTTAACTTCCTGTCTTTAACAATTTTTGTCTTCTAAATATGTTCACAAAACCTGGTACTGGATTCTGATTTAGGATTTCCTAGCTGTTCCTGTCACTTGCCACTTCTCGAGCATAATCAGTTCATTTTCTCCACTCACATTGTTCTTAAAAGGTGACTACAAACTGTAGTAAGTTTGCTATTTCCTGGTCACGTACTATGAGCCACAACATTAGAAATACCATGAAAAGAATTACTGTCACACCTGCTTGTCCTGAATTTCACTTGGGAATTTTGGCAGGCCACAAGACTTTTAGATGTGCTGTTTGGGGGTATCCTTCACCTGTGAACTGGTTCAGATCTGGGGGAGTCATATGTGCCCAGAAGTCTTGGGAGACAAGCTATGGCTTCCAGCTCTTAAGTTTTCAAGGAGCCACATAGATATGGTTCTGAAACACTTGAAATGCTTTCCTTCTCCCCAGTCTCAGCAGATTAATAAGAAAGTGGGAGTCAAGATACCCTTGCACCTGTAGCCATTCCAGCAATGTTAACAAAATGCTTAGACTTTTTTTTTCATATTTTTTATTTTCCTTTCATTAGAGTGGTCAACTTTCCCATTTTTTCTACACTAACTTGGAAATATAGCCTGAAAATATCTATGTTAATATAAGCACAATAATTTTTTTCTTTGTTACACAGCAATTAATCAAAGTAAGGATAATGCACTTTTTTCCCCCACTTCATCCTGACCCATGGAGCTTAAGAGACCACCAAAGGAAAGGACCCTATGCATGGAAAGAATAGGAATTCAACAGTTCTCTGCAACTACACTTAGAGCATGTTACAATCATGAGCTTATCTTACTAGGGGAAACCTGGGCCCTGTAGGCTGCTTTCAGTGTACGTCCTAACTCACTCGGATGTCCCCTCATGCTCTCAGTAACACAACTTAAGCACACAAGTATGTGATGTTTCAAGGAAGCAAGGACATCCTTTTGTTTAAGAGAGTCTGTATGTGTAAGCAATTCACTGTGAACAAACTACTCAATTCACTGTGAGCAAATCACTTGTCCCTTCCTCTCTCAGAAATTTTCCTCAGGTTGGTTGTTTCTGCATGAGCTCCCAAAAAAAAAAAAAAAAAATCTTTAGAACTTAGTGAGCTCCGGAACAAAAAGGATTGTGGACAACCATTGAATGTTTAAAACTTGAAACATGGACAACATCATATGGGGAAAATTTCCAGAGCATCATAATAGTCAATGAGACTAAAATAACTTACTTGAGCTAGGGATCTGCCTTTTTATATGGTCTTCTAAATAAAAGATTCCACTCCACTAGATGGCTTTTATAACACAGGAGCGTAGGCTGCCTAGGTCAATACAAGGGTGATTTGTTCAGAAGACAAGTGCAGAACAATTTAAAGTGAGGAAAAGAGGAAAGAAAAATACATAGAAATTTTAATGTATTTTCTTATCCTACAAGGGAAAAATAGTTGACTTTGAGCATTAAATATAGCTCTGTAGTTACACTTTTTAAAATGTTATGCCTTCTTCCTGAACAATAAAATAAGCAATAAAATGCATTGCTAGCTGAGTAAAATATATGCTCAAATGTTTGTTTATCTACTCCTTGTGCGTAATTTGGTGTATAAATATAATGGCTAGGCAACCAATTCTGAAACAAGTACCATATATTTTTACACACACAAGTACATTCAGTAGTGATAAATATCACTGTTGGAACATACCTGCACTTCCTGAACACAGTTCCTTTACTATCTCACACAGACTATATTCCTCTAATTTCCTCTGAAAAATGAACCTAAAAAGTTTTGTTCGCTTGTCTTCTTGGCTCTTATTTTACTACCAAGTCACTGCTGATAAATTATAATATCCAGTTCAAGTAAACTACAGAAAATACTAGTGAAATCAGCACCAACTTCTTGCTCACCAATACTTTAAAAAAATTGTTCTGTCAATGCGTATTTCTCTGAGAACAAGAGGATAAGAGTGATTTAAAAACAAGTAATTCCAATGGACAAGGAAATGTTAAGGGAGAGAAATAAGGTAGGACACAAAGAATGAAAAAAAGAACCACAACTCTTAGGGACAGAAAGCAAATGTGATGGGAAGTTCCCAGTGTGGAGACAACAGCAGTACTTGGTTCTGATATAATACTTACTCAAAGTACAGAACATATTTGCTCTCCTGTCGCAAGGCAAAGCAAGTGCTTTCTTTGTAAGCTCTTCAAAAGGGATTTTTCTCTGGTCTTTAACTACTCAGTCTTTAAAACAAACAAATCTATTTTGTCAAAACATTGTTCAGAAAGAACCACCCCTTTCCATGTAATTAAATATAGCAGATGTGCCCCTTTAATCATATTTGTTCCCCAGACTCAAGTCTCTGTGCTATATTATCTTTAAAGCCTGACTCTTCTACCTGCAGAGTACAGGAAGGAAAAGATCCTGCCATGATGCCTCCTGTCTCTACAGCTGATGTTACTTGTAATAATACAAGTTCAAACCTAAAACCAATTCATCCAAAATGGCTGAAAAATGTTCCAGCAAATAGCATAGAGACAATATGTATGTTCATCTGATACTTCAACTTGTTGGTTTTGAGTATGGTCCCTCTCATTTTGCATGAATATTTGTCTTCTTCTCTGGGCCAGTGATCACCTTTTATATCTCGAGTGTTGAAAATGCTTGGGAATATCAGATCAAATCATCCTACACACAGTGTTTTCAGCTTGCATTTATGTGTACAGTGAGAACTGACCTTTATTCCCACTGGCCTGGAAAAGTTCTATGTGCAACAAGACTTGTAGCTGGTCAGGAATTCAGAATAACACCAGAAGTGCGCTAAATGAGCTATGAGAGACATTCATCTTCTCTTATGTGAAGTAAAACCCATGTAAAATATTGGTAACATCTTACTGCAATACTTGTGAGCAACTTCAGTCCATTTCTTGTTTGAGTTACAAGCAACTGACTCCTGATCATCTGTCACACACCATCTTCTCTCCAGTCATCCTCTGCAAGGGTGGTCTCTTATGATCCCTTTCATATGCACTAACTGTTTCAGGGTCTTTTCCATCCCTTTTACTCGTATGATCAAAGTACATGTGTTTGTGCTGTACTCCCATCTTGGTAACATAGAAATTGCCTCCATTTTTGATAGAGGAAATACGGAGGTCCTCACCAGCGCCACTTTTAAAAGTTCCCCATGGTTTCTTTGTGATCAGCATTTTTTTTAATTATTATTTTTACTCCCAGAACAGGCTACGGAAGAACTACATTTTGCAACAAGCTTCTGTACATTCTTAGACTCCATCCTTTTCCAAGGCTTTTGTGAATTGACGAATTAGTAATTTTTAATTTTATTACAATTCCTTTAGAATATCCCTTTTGCTGAATGCACTCAATTTGAATTCATCTATTCTGCAATATGATCAGTTTGGGCATTATCCTGTTTCTGGCAAATGGTACAGCCTTCATAGCTTCTAGATGTGCTCCATCTTGGAATGATCTCATTTCCTCACCTTATTTAAAACCACAATTTAGTGCATGGCATCAGAAACTGTAGGGAAAAAATGCTGAGTCATCAACATACCTGATACTATTTACAGTATCTCTACCTGTTTCTTCCACTTTTTGAGTTCACATGGGACTTGTTTCATAGTACTTTCTGCATATACTTTGAAATGTCCATCTGATAAGTATATACTCTGACATGTGAAAATCTACTTACTGCCACAAACTGCTGACTACTATGCAGGTAATTATTAGATCAGGAACTCGGTGAGATGCTTTGGAATTTGGTTAACTGCCAGTATCTTTCAAATCTTACTGAAAAGTATCAAATTTTGTAAATGATCAGCAAAAAGGGTGGTTTAACAGGTGGTTCCATTTGTACAATTTTGCATGATGTATAGTTTACCTACATGCCCTCTCCAGGGAAACACCAAACTTCTTCCAAAAACCATATCTCCCTTCCTTTTGTAGTGCAGATGACTCTGCTCCATCTCATCCTTTTTCTTTTCTTCATCATCAATACAAGTTGCTCGGATGAGGACCCAAATTATCGCAATATCAGAATTTACTACAAAGGAATATAAAAAAGTGAAAAAATCTGTCATATCAATGTTGTTATTAAATTCCACTGTAGTAAAATCTTTCTGTAAGGTTAAGGCCATTGTTATTATGCATTCCACTAAGAAATTTTAGCATAAACAAATCCTCATTTTGGTGGGTTTTTTTCACTTTTATTTTTATTCTTCTGGTGGTGTCTGGTAAACTAACACAGAAAATTTTTGTTCAAAAGATTGACATTGGTTAAAGTTGTAAATGCTGAGTTTGTTAAGAGAACTGTCTGGCACTGCTAATAAAGAATGTTGATATTTATATTTAATAATCATATTGTTTGCAAATAAACAAGTAAATAGACTTTCAGGTGGGTAGAGGACTTCCATCTGCTTGTTGATGCATTAAATCGGTCTTTAATTGCTCTTGCACACACATTCAAAATTTCTGGGGACTACAGTAAGAATTGTAAACTTTTTATTGACAGAAAACAAACAACATGAAAACAAAAAGGTTCAATTAAAAGAACTCATTGCTTAAATAATCCTCAGCTTGGGACTAGCATTCATTTGGCCCATTTTCATGCACATAGGTAGTTGCCAGGATGGAATCAGCATAGGTATACTTAGAAACTTTTGTCTACTTGGCTCTATTTCAGATCCCATACTCACGAAAGTTGGGAACTGGGACAGTCCCATCTCTGCTATAATGCAGGAACGCAGACAGACTAAAGGGCTAGGTTTTATTAATACACAAATTAGAATGAGGTAACTGAAAATACAAGATTCAAGCTGAGTTAGATGGCAAGAAAATAGCCAAAAACAATATTTGAAAGAGAAATCTTATGCCACTCACCCACAGCTCCCCTTTTCTCAAGTTTAGCAGCTGGCAGTAGTTTCCTGAATAGCACAAAGCCCCCACACTCTCTCCTGCAAATGTAACCTGCCTGTGGCCACCCCTGCCTGGAGCATGGCTGTGAGTCTATGTCACACTGCAGTGTGCCCTTCCCACTGCTTCCCCCACACCTCTTGGCCTCCTTATCCCCTCTCTACAGTCACCCTACATCATGTATCCCTCTGTCCACACCCTCAAGGTTAGCATCCCAAAACTTCTCCCTAACTGCGCATGGGAATTTGCAGTCACACAGGACACAGTGCCAGTGTAGGAAGGTAACAAGCCCTCCTGCCTCTATCACTCTACCATGTGGCTGAGCATATGGCATTTTTCAGATGATCAGCTTCATCCTGAGGGGAGATGACCAAAAACTGGCACCTGAGTGCAGTGGACGGAAAAACTTTTTAATGTATCTTCCCTGGAGACCTGGTGCCTAAAAGCAGCAAGACATAAAGTATTTTCCCTTCAAACTGCTAAATTGATCTGAACAATTGTAGTTACTTGTTCTGTAAGGGACAGGCAACTTCAACCCCATTGCCACACAATGTAACAGTCTCCTTGTGACAGAAGTATTTTTCTCTTGTGCCCACCCTCTTACATGTTTTACCACAGGAGGGAGTGATTTTTCACATTTTATATAGAAGTTTTGTATTAAATTATATGGGGTTTAGAGTAATTTCTATGGAAACCTATTAATCTCTATAGCAGGTTTTTATTCTTATTAAGTTCCATATGATTTATTTTTTCATAAGTGTAGTCTTTTACCTAGAGGTAAAATCTTCATTTGTACTGTGCAAGCTGCAAAAAGAGCAAAGATTTCAAAATCAAGGGATAACAGAATTAGTAAGAACAGCAGGAAAAAGGACTATATTTAGTATTCTTTTTACTGTTATGGGAGTAAGTTTTTCCAAAGCTTGCGTTCTCACGGTTGCAGAGACCAAACCATTTTTTAAAATTAATTTTTAATAATGTGTAATAATCTGAGTGGCACTGGTCTGTGTGTGGAATTAGAATTCCTCTGATAGAAAAAGAAATATTTGTGCAGAGTTTTATGAGCAAAGTTGACCTGAGGCTTCCTGAGGCTGATTGAGAAATTGCAGTCAACGAGGATCCTTAACCCCTTCCCAGCTCTATTTTTCAATCTAGTAAAGACTAAAGCCTCTCTGGTTCAATTTACAAAGAAACTGACAAAGACCTTAAGAGACAAATAAACTTGTTTATGATTACAAGAAATGCATACTCCTTTGGAATTGAACTTAATGACCAAACTGATTTGTAAGCACAGAATATTGTGAACCTTCAGGTGTGCATTTCATAGCTTTATTTAATAGAGCACTAAATTTCAGACAAAATGTTCTGAGGTCAGTTCTCTACTACCCAGAAATTTGCTGTTAATTTCTCTTCCTTTAGTTAAGAGACAAGAGGCAGTAATCAGCAAATCACATTTGATATAGGCTCAAAATAATTGTCTGAGGAGCTGGGCAATTCTGAGCTGATGGCCAGGAGGGGGGAAACCCTGAACTGAATGCGCCTGATCCTGACAATAACCATGGAGCCAGCTATCCTAATTCTTTCTAGAAAAGCCTGAAACATGGGTGTTAGTAGGGGTTAAGGAGAATATTTATGAGACCTAAAGATAAAGACCCTGCTAATGTTGCCACACATTTCCATTAACCTGCAACAACCTACCAGTGGGCTAGCTCTGTGGGTGTTAATCTCCGTAAACTTTTTCATCCAGTCAAACATGTTCTGCCAGGGCATTGTATTACCCTCAAAGCTTCCCCTGTTCCCGGCCTGTTAGTGATAATTATATTTATTAATGATTTCCGGTTACTCAAGGATACTGAATCTGCAGTGCAAAGAATGCACCCCTTAAAACAATGTTGAAAAAGTACAACTGTCAATATTGAGGAAAACGCCTAACCTCTAAATGTTGCCAGTTTTAAAATTCAAATTGCCAGCAGGAAATATGATCAGGAAGTCATAACTTAAATCAAGAAACATATTGTACTGTTAGTGAATTGTTTTACACACATTGTCATTAGAGAAAATTATTTTCAGTGAAGAGTTCTGTAAATTCAGTAAGGTTTGACACAAAATGATTTTTTTAATCAAAATTTATTGCAAAGTTTGCTCAAAAAAATGAAAATGTGGAAATTCATTAGAAAGGTGTAACTAGAAAATAACTTCCCCTGAAATATATCACTTTATGTTCATTATTTAAGGCAAACAAGTATGATATGTAATTTAATTTTCAGTTAGCATCTGACATCTTTGACATTAGAGGACTTGAGGTGTTTTTACTGGACATTTTAAAATGCCATTTCAAAAGAAAATTTGAAATCTAACGTATTCTGTTAATTTATAGTGATTAACTCTGTACACGATGATTAAGGAATTAGAAAAATCAGGAAGTGGCAGGAAGACCATAGGTGCACTCTAAGCCTTTTCCTAGAAAGCCTAATGAAATTGTGAGTACCCTGGGGTAAATGGAATTTTTGTTGCCAAACTGCTCTTGGGTCAGGATACTAGTGGATGAGGCTTAAAGGGTCTGCCAGGATTAGGAAAATAAGAGATGTTTTATAACATGTTAGTCACCAGGTTTTAATTGATATGCTTGAAAGCATTACTTTGCACCTGCTGTGTTTGGTGGTGGCAGTTCAAAGTCATTGGCAGTAGCCTCTGCTCAGCCCCCAAAATACTAATACAAGATACAGACAGATCTATTTGAGAGCAACAGTAGAAGAATCACTTAATAAGTGTAAGCTTATAGTAAACTCAACACTTTCCTGTGCTTAGGTCTTAACTAAATTCACGGGTGGAAAAATATGTAATAAATATGTGTCAGGATAAGAGAAAGAAAAATTTCCTGTTCATGACAGAAGACAGAGGGGACATCAAGACTGGCAGAAATGATACATGTGGAAGAAACCTGCTCAGTTATCCACCAACACGAAACTGTGTAGCTTGCTTCACTGTTCATGTTTTTTATTAAAATTTTGCCTATGTTTTGGAAAAAGTATAGATAATAACACCATATGTACTGAAGGACCCAAAATGGAGATTACTCTCTCTTCAGTAAAGGAGCTAGAAAAAAAGACAGCAGATAAAAATAAAAAGGTTTCTATTTGGGTGGAATGGTAATTACACATCCCTAAACATGCAGCTTTTCAACATTCAAACTTCCTCTCTTGGACCAGAGTTCCACCATTGCATTAGGCTCATCTAGATAAATCATGCAATTAAAAGTTGAAAATCCCATCTCCATACAGCTCCCAGACAGGTTGAAAGTAAATAACAGCCTATAGTGAATGTTTACTCTTAAGAGCGCAGGAAAGACATTCTGAAGGCTACCTAAAAATACCTGTGTTCCCAAAAGCAGAAATCAGTGTTGCCATTCCAAGCTCCTTTTATGTTGTTGATCGCATAGACATACAATTGTCCCTGTGAATTTAAAGGACTACTTGAAAATATTTTATAACTCACTGGCAGAACTCTCGGCAGGAGAAATAGGCAGCACCACCACTTCTGGGAGAGAAAGGAGGCCAGTGGCACTCGGTGGAAAGTGGAACTGCCCCATGCTGCACTGAGCAGGGTGTTCTGCAGAAGACACTGCAATTTGGCAGCAGCTCAAAGATAGGAAGAAACTGCAGGCTTATGCCATCACACTTAGTTTTGCTTCCTTCTTAGCCCTCTCCCAAGGACACATCTCTATCCAACATATTTTTGCACAGCTTTTCCTTTTGGAGCACTGAAGTTCTTAAGACTAGAGAAGGAAAGCTGCTCTTCTCCAGCTGGAGCTCCTCTTGCTTCACTCTGTCGTAGGACAGGAGGAGAAAGAGTTCAGAAGGAGCAGATGATTGTGTAAAGACCTGAGGGGAAGCCATACTAACATCCTTACCTGTTGTCATTTATGTCCTGGAAATCCTCATTGGGCCCTGCTGATAAAAAGGGGCAAATGATGGTATCCCCAATACCCTATCATGTAGTGCAAAGCAGTCTGATTATGCCAAATTAGTTATCAGAGAGTCTCCAACTGTCCTAATCTCTACTGCTTATTATGTGCACATATGAATTCACATCTTGAGCATTCAGACAACTTTATACAGTCTTCAAAATACCACCTTCCTCACATCAGCTTGCCATTTTTTTGTAAAGGCGAATTTATACTAATAAGAAGGGTGCAGGAGATGTAAGTGGGAGGATGTGGCAGCTGATACCTTGGCAGGGTTTGTGAAACAGAGACACCTACTGGTTGAGCTTTGGGGGGAAATATTTTGTCTTGTTTAGCGACTTCACAGTGCTGTGCTCTCTGCCTTTTCTTTGATCTGAATCATTAATCTGTTATGATAGGTCTGTCACTAATCCATGGCCTCAGAAAATATGCACACGTGTTAAAATGAGTTTCACCATAAATTATTTAATGATTTACAAAGCAATGCTCAATAAGTGCCACCAGGTGATCTTAAACTTCTGTATGCTTACAGTATTTTTTAAAAACCTTAGTGAAAATTAATCATTTATCACAACATGGAACCACTAAAGCTTGTGGGAGTGCTACAAGGTTTTAGGGAAGAAGTCCATAAGGCAGAAAAGGCAGAAATACTGTATCTGGCCACCAAATCTTACAATTTTCAACTCAGCACCATTACCACTGAAGTTACAGAGACAAAAAAATATCTCTTGCTTACTTATTAAGGTTGAAAGTATGATATAAGTGAGTAAAGGATCCTAAAAAGCCCTCAATTATTATTATATTTCATGTTTAGATAAAGGCTACATTCAATAAAAAGGTATTTAATTGCTCAAAGAAGTTTGAAGGGGCTGCTATAAACTATGCAGTTAAAGAAATGTCACCTCCATTAAACCTGTGCTTTTCAGCAAGCCAGTGCTGTGTGTATTTGAGGAACTAATGCTCATCTGTGGTAATAAGGACCATGTAAAATTATTAGAGAGGTCATAAGACAGGTAAGTAGACAGATAGACAGGCAGGTATGCAGGTAGGTAGAATCCTTTCAGCTTTTGGATTACATTTCATTTCAGAGCCTCTTAATCCACGATGTCCTCTTGTGAAAAAAAAAGTAGCTTATGCTAAGATGCAACATTACTTCAATGAATTGTGTTCATTTGCCATACTATTATGCCAGCTGGAACATTTCCCAAAGGATAGAAATGTAATTTAAAGACTTAAGTGGGAAGAAGTTCCCTATGAAACTTTCTTCTGTCTCCAGTAGTTCTATTGCTAAAAGTGAGCACCAGCTGTGGCTCACCTCTCAAAATGTATATTGTATCATGACTGATGTCACTCTTTGCTGTTAAGCTAGGGTAGTAGGAGCCAGTTCAGGTCTAATTGTTGAAATGTATGCTTAGTTCAAGTTAAACAATAGATCCATAGGGAAAAAAAATCAGCACAGAGGTGCTGAGCTGTGAAAAGAGTGTTGTTTTGGGCCCAGTCGCCTGAATAGACTTGTTAAAGCCCATGGCTGATGTATGCTAAGCAGGGCCAGGCAGTATGTGGAGAGAAAGGGAGGGCAGGCCAGTTGAGCGGGCACATCACTCTCTGAGCCAGGGCACACACACTTTGATGGCTCCTTTGGAGGTATGAGTGAAAGCCAAACCTCTGTTCCCTCCTTTTTTTCATTTCTGCCATGCAAAGATAATCAGGTTTATGTAAAGTATGTGTGCTCTTTTGACAGTCCACGATATCTCATTAATTCAATCACACCAAACACCATTGTTCCCAAAGTGTTTGAAATGCGGATAGGCATGGAGGCTTTCTTAATCCTGTCAATCAATGTTAACATTTTTCTTGCAGTTGCCATGGCCAGGGCCAGAGTTCATGAAAACACAGAATAAGAGCCAACAAAACAAGAATAAAGACTTATTTGAGATACTCTTTTTAAAGGACATCTACCATGCACAAAACATGGGAAGTAAATGTAGACAAGTTTGGACACTATGGCTCACTGAGAGGAAAAAGAGGGAAAAAGAATTTGAAAATCAAATAGGCCTATAAAAACTTGACCCAAGAGTCTCTGGGAAAAACCCGATGAATTGCTCCCTGGTAGAACAATGTTCTTTCTTTCGTGCGTTCTTCAGGAGTACAATGCTCAATATATTATAACACATGCCACTGATGTCTTTACACTGTTGTAAGCCAGCTCAGACCATCGGAATGCTGATCACCGACAACAAGAGATTGTGCGGCGGTAATTCTCTCTTTCTCCCACTCAGCTACAAACAAGCACTGGGAAAATTATTCATGCATATAGACCAACAAAGCAGAGATGGGAGATTTGCGATGTCATGCAGCGAGATCATGTGACAAACATTAAAATAAAACCCCCAAGCCTTCACCCTTTGAGACTTTGTAAAATAACCAATTTATCCCTATGAATGTAGCAGCCAAAGTGTCTTATCATGCTGGTGGAAATCACAGCCATTTTAGTTTTGCTGTGTTGATTAATGAGACCGCAGTGCACATGCTAAACAAAGAAACACAACAATTATATAATTACCTAGTTTCTAAAGCTATGAGGCAAAACTCCTCACTGAGATTTTTTTACAGCTCTGCTGACTTCTAACAGGCCTCGAGCAAGTTTATATATACTTCTTAATTAACTCAGAGAAAAGTTGTGCCACAAAGCCATAGAATCCAAAGACAAATTTTTATGCAGGTACATACAGGACTTTTGGACATCCGTGTAGGTGCTCCATTTCCACTTTAAAACAAATTTCATCTGAAGTTAAAAAAAAAAAAATAAGGAGAAAAAAAAACAAATAACAAAACAAACAATAAACTCAACAACAATTTGTGTTGAGTTTGGAGTTGTTCCTAGAACAGCTGTTATCTCAGCCATGCAAAGGAGAGAAATGTCAGTTCCTTGAAGTTGTCACAGATATCACTTCAAGGTTTGTTCTTCAAGACCTCTGCAGGGAAGAAAGTAAGTCCTTTTGTCACTGGCAATTACGGAGTGCTCTGTTAGTATTGTGGCAGATGTCCACTGATCTAGAAACACGCATCCACACAGATCAATAAAGCCTGACATGATACAGAGCGCATTGTTGGGATGGTACAGCAAAACAGCCTCTCTGCTGAGAACAGCCTCTTAGTGCACTAGAGTGAGTCTGACACTTGTAAGCAGGTAAGAAGAAAAAGGAAATTTTTACCTTCATACTTGTGAAATGGAACTGGGATACCACGTGTACATCTAATGACTATGCTTTCTAAAGGATGTTGAAAACTTCTGAGCTGTTTCAATGTGTCCTATCTCATAAGAAGGCAAACCTGCTCCTGCCAGTGACTCCAAGTTTGTCACTTTGAGTATTCATCTGCCTGGTTTTTGTAATAACTCTTCCACTTTAAGAAGTAAAGGAAAAGCACCATTAGACTTCCCAGAAGTACCCTAGGTACTGAAACTGGAGGAGTTAAGCTTATTTCTCTATGTTTGTCATTCCCATAATCTCTTCTTCCTTCTCTTTCCTATGAGGAACTGTTCTCTCTGTCCTCACACTTTCGGTTGATATTCTCCAGGTAAGGCCATTGCAACTGCACTGGGCTGTCAGCACCACAGAGCTGAAGATGCTAAAGACTGTCACTGAAGAGAGGAAGAAGTGGTAATAGAACAGACAACAGAAGGCAAAAAGGAATTCTCCATTTCTCTCTCCATCCTTATAATGATCAGAAGGAAAACAAGGTCTCTGCTGCGTATTTTCCAGGGATGTTTCAGATAAGCCAAGGGTCACATGGTATACAGTCAAAGCATATCATTTAGAAAACCTTCCTAATAAAATGTCCTAATGAGGTTTTTGCACAATATTGGACCTAAATGGATTAGCAGATTTATTTAACCATGCAGAGTCATGTTGTTTTGGGTTGAAGGTTGCTTGGATTTCTAGTTTATTAGTTTTATCCGGCAACATCTGCAAGATCCAACTACCCCTTTTAGTGTATCAACTAATGATAACTACTAACAATAGTTAGTCACAACTACCTGTGATGTTGCAGCATGAGAGTGTTTTCATTAGGCAGGAGAAAAAGAATAAAAATTTAATGACATTTATGACTATGCATCTACTCAAGAAATATACCTACAGTTGACCTAATGAAAACAAATTTTCAGTTGCAGGGTATTACAACAGGTTTTTTCTCCTAGTTGCAGCTCTGGGGTGCTTTACTCATTATCAAATGTCATTGTCAGAATATTCTGGTACATAATACTTACCAATTCCTGAAATCAAGAGCTAAGAAACTAAATGTACAAGAAATGTACTAGCCAAAAATGGATAAGTAAATGTGTTCTGGAGAATAAATGATTATATATTGATGGAATTTTTATGATTTATCTTATACCCAATTCCAGTAGATAGATCCTGTTTCTGAAAATATCTTCAGCTGAGGATAAACCATGAATCGGTCATGCTATTTTCTACATTGCCAGTCTCCTTTTTTCTCCCCTGCCCTGCATCAGCATTCACTCACTCCATGTGTTCAGTTTGATTCCTATTGCTTTCCTCAGTGCCTTGCGCATAAAAGAGAATGGGGAGTTTTGGCCACTCCATTGTTCTTTCCCCACTGCCTCTAGTTGCAATACAACTTCATTTTGAAGGGCAAATGTTAAAGAAGAGGACTGGAATAAACATTGTCTGCCTTTGTCTTGCCTCTTTGATGTTCCCACTGAGTATTTAAAAATTTACCTAGAATTATAACTGATGAATCCATCTGGGTCACATACCAGAAACGACTCTCACCTCTGAAGAACTCTGGACCATGAGTCTACGTTAGTTTGCCATTGTGGTTGCAGTGATAAAGCTGTACAACTAATTTACTAAAAAGGCAAAAATTTAAATATTTAGAATGCTCAAAGAGTGACAATGTTACACTTCCCACAGATGAATAATAATCCTTTAAACATTATTCATGGTATTTATAGACACTAATAGATGCTAGGTGCATTCACTGTGTATTTCCCAGTTGTCTTATTTCCAATGGGAGCCCAAAAAGTAATACAGTGTTCTGGACATCCCCTAATGAGTGCTGAGTTTTGAGGAATAAGCACTTCCCTTCATCTATTGTCTATTGCCCTGTTGATAACAGCCAGTGATGCTGTGGACCATCAGTGTTGCCAGGGCATGGGGCTGGCTCCTGTCCAGCCTGCTCTCTAGCAGGCTCTCCAGGCACTTGTCCACAGAACTGTCCTTCAGCATTTAGGCACCAGCCTGTAGTGTTGCTAGGGTCATTTTCTTCCCCTACACAAGGCCTAGTATTTGTCCCCGTTGTATTTCACAAGGTTCTTTTTGACCCCTGCCTCCAGCTTGCCTGAGTGTCTCTCAGTGGCAGTCCTGTCCTTGACCACAGCGAGTAGTCCTCACTACTCAGTGTCTCCTTAGTAGGACTGTCATCGATTATCTCCTTCACATCATTAGTAATGATGTTAAAGTGTTCAGTCCCTAGTAGAGACCCTGGTAATAATCTACCAGTTACCAGCCTTAAGGCAAAGCCTGACTCATTAACACTATCTTCTGAGCCTGTATGTTCTACCCTTTCTTTCATTCACCCAGTTTTCCACTCATTTGGTTAAGCCTGGGTGATAGCTTGAAGATCTTCATAATACAAAAAAAAATTACAGACAGACTTTGAAATTGTGGAAACACTAAGCCTTTTACTGACATGATTTTCTCTCCTTTCTTTTTTCAGAGAGTGAGAACACAATGAAAGAATTTTCTTATAAACTTCTACAAATCTATAACTTTCCCTGGAAAGGTATCCTTGCACCTGAGTTCAGGTTCATATATGCTCAGGGGCAAAAAAAAAAAAAAAAAAAAAAAAAAAAAAGTAGAAAGATAAAAACTTTAGAGAGGCTTCATTACACTTTGTTATAATG
>JAWWMO010000083.1:86815158-86835999 GCA_035047845.1 Dendrocincla fuliginosa | reverse complement strand
ATTTTAACACCTTATTAGAATATATATTTCAATCCAAATTAACCAAAGGCATTAATCTTCAACACATACACATAAAGCCAGACTGCAATACTTTTAATTTTTTCCTTTATTATAATTTAACACTGCTTTTAATATAAAATGTAGTAAGACTATTGGTTACACTTTTCCATTTGCAAAATAAAAATATTCCATAATTCAGGAGTATCCTAAATATTTTACCTGTAATTTTTAATTAAGAGACACAAGCATACCTCAGAATATAACCCTGCCTTCAAAGGAGGATGAAATCACATCTCTAAAAGGGAACATACTTTAGAAAGTATGAGAACTTTTTTAAAAAAATAAAAAAAGGATGAGCTTTATGGATGTTGTTCTGAAAGCCTACTTAGAGCAAGAGACAAAAACACACCAAATACTTTTGGGAATTCCTTTCCTCTTCCTTCCGCCCAAAGTAGTTTCTTTTTCCACTCTGGCATGAGCCTGAAGGACAGGCACACAGTAATTCCTTCTCCTTCATCACTTCACAAATAACAAAACTCTTGACTCTAAACTACCAACTATAACCTACCAACTCCTGATGAAGTTTCTTAGACTGAAAGTGCACTACTCCTTCAGCAGATCAGACCATCTCCACTTGTGTTTTCCTTATTTTTGCTCTTCTGAGAAGGAGAATATTAGATGATCATTTAATCTCACGTCATTGTCATAAATGCAAAGCAACTACAGTAGTTAAAGACATTGCCACCCCACATCAGTGACTCTGATCTGGGTCACAGCAAAGTAAGAGAGATTAGCACAGGAAAAATCATGGCACTGAAGTGAAAGTCTCTAAGTACTTGCTCTGTGAGTTGAGATGTCTTAGTTGGAGACAACAGTGAGCGGGAAGATGTGGCAATTTCTTCAAATGTGACAGCAGCTTTATAAACACACCCAAATTCGTGGATATTAAAGACAGGTTCTGGTAATTATAGCTGGAGAAACCCAGGGTGCTACAGGAGTAACTACAGGACAAAAATATATAAACAGACACAGAGGTCAATTACAGTTTAAGAGATTATCCTAAGCAATGAGTTTTAATCAGCTGTGTGTTTACCACCATTTAAGGAAAAGAGAGGCACCTGGGCATGGACACCCATGATACACTATTCCTAAATTCCTCACATCGCCTTTACCAAGGTTTTAAGTCTCACATTGCTATTTTCAGAAACAGCTGGCAAAAAAAAAAAAAAATCCTGAAATTTATTGTGATCCTGGTGGGTTTTTTGGGGGTAGAATCACATTTATATAAATACATATTGGTTTTTGGTTCTGCTGTTTGTTTTTTAGGGTTCCTTTCTGGGAGGCTGTATGGTTTTTTTTCTCCCTGATAGTATTCTCTCCTCTCTGTCAGGAGTACTTTGACAAATAAAATGTTCACCTACAAAAACAGAGCCAAATACCTCTACACAGAACTAGATAGTTCATCCTGGGGATGTTCTCTGGAAAAAAAATGAATATGTATCTTTGAATTTCCTGTATTGGATTTTTTATACTCAGAGGTATTTAAAACCACAAATGTTTTTATGGCACACAGAAGTATCACTTCTAAAGAGTCTTCAGGGATTGGAGAATTGCTTTATTCAAAGATGTCAACTGAGACATGGCTGTTCATAATTGACTTTCATAAGGTTTAGAAAACAAGCTTGGCAAGACTCTGTAAATGCAACAAAATGCATAACACCTAATGGCACCTAATGGAGTAGTTCTCTCTCCCTGTGACATAAAGATGCTCCCCCCAGAGCTGATAACAACTAATGGGAAATTGCACTCTGAGGTGTAATAAATCTATCCATTAAAAGGGTTAAGAGAGCTCAGACTTTGAAAACTAGGAATACTGCAACATGCTCTGTCAGTCTTGTGTTGGACAGGATTTGGTTTACTTTTGTGACACCACATAAAGAAATAATAGGTTATAAATTTTCAGAGCCCTAGTATAGGTGGCAGTCTTTATAGCCTCTCCACACAACTGGATGAGAAACAGATGTCACACCACTTTCCTACACACTCACTTCTCTGTCAAAAACTGTCAGAGGAGTAGAAGAACAAGCTTCATGCTCACTGCTCTGTAAAGTACCACAACTGGACACAGATCTGATTTCCAACAGAAGGTTCCTTTTGCAAGCAGGGAAATTGTAGGCACCCACTTTATTCTGGCTGAAAACTGTTTTTTGGGAAAGTGCAACTTCTTATACAGTTAAATTTTCTTCCAGTCTTACAAAGCAACTCCTTCACTCGAGAGCAGACTGAAGATTATACCAACTTCTATTCTTCAATTATTACCAGGGAAGATAAATGCACACTGGAAGTGTTATGCCAAAGAGCTGCAGGTGGTCACAAAATTCATGAACAAAAATATTTTCAAGCTTTGATTCTATAAGGAAACAGCTGACCAGAACCTTTTCTGTACTTTTAGAAAGGAATGTATGGAAGAAAACAAAGGTTTTATGACCGTTGAATCAAAAAGTGTTTACCTGCTGGATATTACACTTGTTCAGAACATAGAATGCAATGCTTCCACAGCCCTCACTGTGCTTCTTTCTATGTGCAGTACAAGGGGACATACTCATGTTGTACAAAATGTTAAATAACTAAAAATGCCTCAGAAAATTAATGGGAATCAGAGGGAAGAGAGTTCTTGATCCACATGAATGTGCCCGGTGAAAGTGTAGATAAATTTGGATTAGCAAGCAAAACTGAGCCCTGTTGTTAAATAGCCCTTGATTCCATTAGACTGTGTCGGATTGTTAAAAATGCTAACATTATGTGTGACTATTCATTTTCATCACCTGCTCTTGATTAATCCAGTCCTAAATGGCATCTGTGGACCCTGCCATCTCATACTACTTAATTAAATTAGCAACACATTTGTCTCCCCCGTTTTCCTATCAAAGGGTTGTGCTCAGGAGAAATAAAACCTTTGTTCACCACATCTCTGTATAATTTACACTCCTTTTTCCCTTTTTCCTCCAGCTCCTGGCTCAGATGCTAAATTGTAACTGGTAATAGGGAGCTATTAGATCTAGTGAAGCATGTCAAAGAAGTCAGTAGGAAACCAGACCTGAAAAGAGGCTTCAGATCTCATAAAACAACAGGGTCAAGATTGTAGATTCAGGATTACATTGTACCAAGATTCATTCATTTTGCAGTGAGAAAAAAAAAATAAATAAATAATTTTTTATTTTTATTTTTTTTTAAAGGCATATTGCCTTTATATATATTTGGGGCAGAAAGATAAGAGAAAGGCTGAAAGAAAAGAGAATGAGAGGGAAAAACGTTGAAACAGGTGGAAAGCTTTTATTTAGGTTATTTTCCCAAGAATGTAGAGAATCTAATTGTCAATAACAGGTACCCATATATGACTAATGGGGCACAGCATATTGTGTCTCCAGGATAAAGAATTAATACCGAACAATATATGGTCACAAAATGTATTTGGACAAATCATCCAACATACAATTAACCACAATCTCCATATACAATCCTATATGTAGTTTCCTTCAAACTTTGTTCCTCATCCCAAAAATGTTAAATGTTAAATTCTTTCATCCCCACAGGTCCCTAGGGCAACTTGTGATATGTGTTACTTGTCAATCAAACAAGGATATTCTAAATACTAGGAACTGGTTCTTAGGCTCTCCTCTTCTTTCCAGTTCTACAGCAGGTATGAGCAGAGGCTGAGTTACAGAGAACTGTTCTAGCTTACAAGTGAAGTGCAGAGGGCAGTCTGGCAGGAGTGTGTCACAGGCTCTGCCTTGCTCCTCAAGTAACCATCTCTTCAGTAAAAGTAATTTTCAATGCTGAGATGGGAACCTTGGGGGTTGCAGATCTTTCTTCAGCCTTCCTTGTCCTTTTGCAAGCAGCCCTCTGCAAGCAAAGGATGGGGAACCTGACACTGAATGAGAAGGGGACACTTTCATCTCTCTGTGCCACTGTTCTGTGTTTGGAAATTACTCACCCAAAAAGTGCAGCAACAAATTCACTCATATTTGTGAATCAGCAGCCACAATAGTTGTGAAAATGTAGGGTAGTCCATGAAGACAATGATACACTGAAGAACCTGAGACAGAAATAATAAATCAGATCCTGCAAGACATGGCACTTTTGCACACTCTATGGAAAGGTATCTTGAGCTCTACATTTGACATCTCTCACTCCTAGATGCACACAGATGATTGAGAGTCCTGACAAAGACAGTTCCAGAAAGCATTTACTTAAGAATGAATCAGTACCACCCGCTGTCACAATTGTCTTCACCTGTGAGACACCGAACACAGACAGCTTCTTCAGTGTTTCAGGTCTCTTCTATCCGAAAATGTACTGCAGGGAGAGAGTGCAAAGTCAGAATACCCAATGATCCTGATTGAGATCTTCAGTTGGGATGCAGGATTTAGGACAGGGATGTGAACTTATCTCCTTTGAGTATCCCTTAGCCCTGACTTCTATAGTCTCTTCTGCACATCTTTTTGTAATAGAAATGTTTACTGGGCCAGAGGAGGAACAACTGCCATCTATACCACACTGTTTTAGAAAATGGGACTCACATCATTCCTGAATTTCTAGACTTTGACACCAGAAGTCGATGAAGCAGGCAAACTGTTCCAAATTGTACTAGTCCTTTCTCCTCAGTGTGCCTTGAAAGGGAAATACTCCACTGGTCAGAAAGCCATTCCCCTAAATAGGGTCCTGCTTCAGGGTTAAACAATGGACTAAGGCCAATGCCATGAGATTCAATAAGCTGAAGGTCCTGCACTTGGGTCTCAGCAGTCCCATGCAACGCTCCAATCTGAGGGCAGAGTGGCTGGAAACCTACCTGGCAGAAAAGGGCCTGAGGTGGCTGGTTGACAGCTGGCTGAATATGAGCCAGCAGTGTGCCCAGGTGGCCAAGAAGGCCAAAGTCCTCCTGGCGTGTATCAGAAACAGTGTGTTCAGCAGGACCAGGGACATGAGCATCCCCAGGCCTCCCACTTCAAGATAGATATTGAGTTGCTGGAGCATGTCCAGAGAAGGGCAAGGGAACCAGTGAAGGGTCTAGAGAGTAAAACATTTAAAGAGCAGCTTAGAGAGCTGGGGTTGTTTAGCCTGGAGAAAAGGAAACTCAGGGAAGACCTTATCACTCTCTACGTTCACTTGAAAGGACATTGTAGTGAGGTGGGGATCAGCCTGTTCTCCCAGACAACTACTAACAGGACAAGAGGAAATGGCCTCAAGCTGCCTCAGGAGAGGCTCAGGCTGGACATCAGGAAGAATTACTTCACTGGAAAGGTGGTCAGGCATTGGAACAGGCTACGCAGGGATGTGGTGGACCTCTGGCTGCCTTCAAGAAATGATAAGATGTGGCACTTGGTGCCACGGTGTAGTTGATATGGTAGTGTTCAATCAGAGGTTGGATCTGATGACCTTAGAGGTCTTTTTCAACCTTAATGACTCTATGATTCTGTGAAACTCCTGGCAGCACTAAAACCTGAACAGTTCTGCACATGTCAGCCCATGAAAACACCAGTGCTGAGTAGAGAGCTAAAGTATCTCTGTAAACATGTGGAAACTGAGTGCCAAAAGCGTGAAGCAGAAATACCTCAGAAACACATAAACACCTTTCTCATCAAAAAAGGCATGGCTACTTTAGGAGGAGAATTTGGAAAAATCTGAAAAATAATTGTTGATTATTTTTATTTTATTTTTTTAACCACTATCTACTCTATCTACTGAATAAAACACAGACCTACTGTATTCAAGTAATCTTAAAGTGATCATCTAATTAACTGTATTGTAATTTATATGCACAAGCAGATGATTTAAATTTTTTCCTGTGTGGCCTTAGCCTTGGAATTTCCTGGTTTCTGGGTGCTTCATTTTTAACAATATATATATATATATTTTTTTTAGTGTGATGATTGCTCTGTGCATAGTTACAAGTATGTAACCATGTCAATAAAAACACAGAAGAAAAATACAGAGCTTTCATCAGAACAAAGATGTGATGCATCTTAAAACTTATTTTTTTAAAAATGTGATTGAGTTGCTCTCTTTTGTGAAAGTGAATTTGGTGCTGTTGCAAGTCTATGTTTTCCATTTAAGTCTTCTCATATTAAGGTGACATGCACAATCAATCTTCCTGGTGACATTGTAGCAAAGCAGAAATTATTGATGCTTACTAGCTGCAGGATCATAAATAAGGAAATGGAAATTGATACTTAATTGATAAAGTACTTTCTTTTTCACTTTGAAAGCTTTCTAATTGCTTCATAGAAAGACAAATAAAGCTTATGAATGCATGGACTCACAGAAATACAGGGTAAAAAAAACAAAAACAAAACAAAACAAAAAACCCTTAACCAACTTTTCATGTGGTCTTTGTTTTTCAGAGAAATCCTAAAAGGCCTTTCATGTGTACTTTCTCTCCTCTGCACATTAAGGATAAATTTCAATTATTTGGCTAACCCATTTTTTATTTAAGTCACTCCTTTTGTCAGTTTATCCTTTATTATGCAAATGTTTGATGCAAAATAAAAGTGCCACATGTTCATCCTGTTTTGAGCTCTACCAAATACTTGGTACAGATTAAAGCTCCCACTCAGGAAATCATTCCTATTAGGACACTTTTATATTAATGTTAAAAACGTGTATATGTGTTGAATTCAAACACATGCACAAGCGTTTTGTTAAATGGGACCTATTGTGGAAATATAAGCCTAACTTACTCAGATTTGATTTTGAAAATAAGAATATAAAAATGAGGATAGTATCATTAAAAATGAAGGTAGTATTTTTATAACTAATATTTATAATGAACAATCATCATCAGGTAGCTATAAAAGGGCAAGGGTCATCTGACACTATCAAGGGAGTCAGTGAATAGATCAGCTATAGCTGATGGTTTGTTTGAGCACACCTATTCCTCAGCAAATTGTTAGTACCTCTCAATTGAGATATGCAGAAGAGCATGTGAATGGTGGTAGTCTTTTTCAAAGTAAATTTTATCAACACATTGCTGCCTGATGTATCGATGCATCTTATCTTCTATCCTTAATTGTCAACATTTATTCAAACCTAGATTGCTAGGAAAAAAAAAAGTTTAACTAAACTATTTCCAGGTAATGCAGAAATTCAAAGTTGTATGTGCGCATCTCCTACAGAACTCAGCATCCTGAGAAATAAAATCTGAAACAATATGCAAAAGATCATTACTTCATTACATATGTACAAGACTTCAGTTCTTTGAAGCCATCCCTCTCTGTTCCAAGAGGAAAGATAATAGGAAACAAGTGGTCATTTTTGCTGCTCCCTTGTGGATATGCTGTGGCAGAAGTTAATTCTGTTTTAATATCTTCCACTGAAAGAGCATGTCTTCATTAGATCAACAGAAGAATTTTTAATTATTAAGTTTATCAATTCAAATCTAGCATTATAGGTTGATGAAAAAGTACAGACTGGAATATGAAATTTTATGAGTTCAGGAATAACCTTCATTAGAAAGATTTAATAGACACATAAACCATCAGGATGCTGTATCATGCAGATCTTATCTGCTGTATAATAAATCAAACAGCTTCCCATTAATTTATATCTTCTATGTAAGTGCCTTTTGTGGTGTTTCATTTCATATATTCTTGGATTGATTTGAAAATTAAGAGACAGTGATAGATTTTTAGCTTGTATTTATCAGGCAGAGTTAAAATATTATAAAATCAACATTAATTAAAATGTATCATTACATACTTCCATTGAGAAAAATAGCAAGGATTTGAACACAGGCAAACAATTGCAAAACTAAATGCAAAACACTCTGATCATGACACAGTTATAAAATGAAAGAGGCTGTAAATCAAGACAAAGAAAAGCTCTAGAAGAATAAAAGTTGATAAGAGTTTTCATGAGAAATCATTTCTCAGAAAAAAATAGCAGAATATACTGTGCATCATTGATCTTAAAACACAACATGCTGTGATATGATGCTGTGTGTCTGTATGTATTTTCCAGCATTGGAATTTCCCAGTTGGGAAGCATTCTGTGTTTTCAATAAAAAGTCATGTTATCTTCTATTCTTTTAGACCTTATAAACTCTACTCTTCCAGATTTTCTTAGGATACAGCTTGCTGATTGCTGCTTTGCTTTGTGGCACATTTTAATTGCAGTTATACAGTATTCAAATGTTCACAATGGCCATGAACAGGCCTAAGTAAGGGCTCAGAAAATAGTTTCTTTCTTAACAGTCTTCATAGGCTGAGTCCCACAGGTGTCACTGCCTTTTCTACTCTTCAGCATCCCCTGAAGATCACTTGTGAGATGCTGTGTGTTTTCCATGCCTTAAGTGAGTTTAGCTCTCCTTCCCTCAGTGGATGTAAGCTCAATCACACACTCAAAAACCACGATAGCCAAACTACAGGAACCATAGCCTCCCAGGGCTCTTGATCATCCAGCTCAAAACCTGGTTTTCTGACATCCCCACCAGAGATCTACCCAACCTATGCAACTTTTTGAACTGTCCACACAAATATCTTCTGACACGCTGTGAAGAGAAGGGAGAAAAGGAAGGATGACAGAGAAATGGACAGCCCCCCTTTCCATCTCAAAAGGGACATAGGGCACATTATTGGTGATGATAGCCTAATCAATTTCTGAAGTAACCGTTTGGCAAACAGGATGAATTATTCAAGTGCCTAAATTATACTTTCAAAAAGGGAGTTCATATCCTGTGAAGCTATCCAAGATCACATGTAGACTGTGTTACCTTGAATAGGTTGTGATTTTATTACTCTTGAAAGGTGAAAAAAATATTTTTGGAAATTTTCTTTGTTTCAGTTTATGAAAATGTCTTTATTGGATTTGCAATAGAACATGAATGTTCTCAAATTACATTTGAATCTTGGGAAAAAAATCATATGTAAGATTTGTGAGTAAACTTTTGTTTGGGTACTTCTTGTGCTAGGCACAGTAATTATAAAGAGTAGAAGAGAAACCTTGTTTTGAGAAGTTTAATCTCTAAAGAGACAAGAAATCTAGAAGCAGCAGAAAATAGCATGTATATTCCATTATATCTTTGGGGGATGAAGAGAGGGAGGTCAAAGGAAGAAGTAAGAGGTTACCTGGGAGTACATGAAAAGAATAAAGAAAAATATTGAATTTGGGGTAGTTAGAGGAGAAGAAAGGCAAAAGAACTGGGTAAGAATAAACATTGGATGCAGAGACTGCAAAGGAAGAGGAAAGTCAAACACAGTAGAGAGACAAGAAAATGGTCAGATTGAAAGTAGTCTCTGAATGCAGGAAGGTTAAGACTGGATGCGTCTGCAGCTGGTCCCACTGGCTGATGTTTCTATTTTTTTCACTTGAGGGTCAAATGATGAGGGGCGGGGAACAGAAGAGGCAGACAGTACTCTCAGTGTGTTAGCCTTAATCCAAGGCCATGGTGAGAAAATCCTGGAACCAGGGAGAAACACAAAAAATGCCTAGGATTTAAAACCAGATTAAGAGCAATCAAGCTCCCACAGTTCCTAGTTGTATAAATAGACTTAAATTTTCAGAAGCAACTAGAAGTATTCAAATGTAGTTCTTTTCTGTTCTCTGTGTAAAAAAAATCCACTGTTAATCCTCAGACTATATTTGCATTTATGAGTTACATACATCTTGAATGAAAATGTAGTTTGTATATAGGTTACATAGCTTTCTGAATATGCACCAATTTGGATAAGACAAATTGCACACGCACAGTTTTAGATACTGCTTAGAGGCACCCTTGAAAGGCACCCTTGATTCAAAAGCTATTAGCTACTCATCTTAAATCTCACAAGTCATGCAGGATTAGTCCTAGTATTATTAATGCAGAGAACAAAGTGATTGGAGATTCAAAAGTCATTTTAGATGAATTTAGTAAATTTTATAGCAATCTTTTCACATCAAAGGGTTAAGAGGATAATGGTTATGAATATACTCCTTGATGTTTAAAGGATCCTTCAATTCCACCTGAGGACAGTATAGGTCTGGAATAATCTATTATCCATAATCAGATGGAGCATGCAATTTATTTTGGTTGAAATTCTCTTCATCTGCATAATTGTCCTTTATACAGAGGAACTTTAAGGAAGGGAAATTCATCTTACCAACTTGGGGTCAGGATGCATCATATGGCCCTTCACAAAAATTCCAATTCATGAGCTAAACTCAACAAACATAACTAATGAAAAAAAGGGGAAGAGGAGGGGAGGGGAGGGGAGGGGAAGGGAGGAGAGGGGAGGGGAGAGATTTCCATCATGATTCACATTCAACCATCAACATCTAAAATTTATTCCAAAGTATTGGTGCATTTGCCCCTCATTATTATCTGTAAAAGGAACGTAGATATTTAAAAATTGGTGGCATGTAAGTTTTATTGTATTTGTTCTTGCTAGGATACTGAGAAACCTCCAGATTCTTTGCTTTTGAATAATTGCATTTTTTAAAAGATATATTTATGTATTTATGTTGCATGTAACTTTGTCTCCAAATTTTTAAACCAACAGCGACTCATGTATTTTGTAATTCCTATTGGAGACATTTAAGTATCAGACATTTATATTAATGTATTTATTTCTCTGATACATCTGCATAACTACTGAGCAATTATATTCTAATTATATTGTAGTTAAATTTTTGAAATAATTGTTGATATATATATGTACATATATATATATATATATAGAGAGAGAGAGTTTCCATTCATGAATATAACTGGAAAAATCTCTCTTTGTCTTTTTTAATCTCAGATAATCCCACTAAAATTTTAATTGTTTTATTGGGCTTGATACAAGAATTTTTCACAAAATCCTAAAATCAAATGTTTAGGTATTAAGCTGAGTTTGTTTTAATGAATGCTTTTCAGTCCCTTTCCACTACTTTGTTATGCTTCTGGTTTGCAGTTTGTATACTTACCTGTGCTTCTTTGTGTAGCAAATAGGTACTTTGTTTCCAAACAAACTTCTGTGTCTTTGTAGAACTGTGTTGGGAGTAATCAATCTATATGGTTTTTCAGTAGGAAAAAGAAATAATTTTTCTTTTTCCCCTTTTATGTTGGTACTTTGGAGAGTTATGCTATGTTTTTGTATCTTACACACTTATATGAGTGCCACTACATATGAAAGTGAGTAATTCTAGTATGAAAATCTAATAATTATGCAGCTCCACACATCTTCCTCGGGACTGGATCATGAGTGATGACTTCTGGGAACTTTATCTGAGAATAATTATCAAGTCTTATCTGAAGAGAAGTTTATAAATAACTAAATAAAAGATCTCAAAGGTATATATATCTTGGCTTCCAAGGATAAAGAATAGGACCCTAATAGAGAGAAATTACAGTGCTGGAACTCTACATTTTTGTTTTTTAGCCAGCACATCAAGCGAGCACATGTGCCCATGTGGATTGTGTTTAGGACTCCAAAGAAGCCTCTTTTTGAACCACTTTTGTGGTAAATATATGTGATTAATTTCCAAATCAAGTATTTTAATTGCAAGGGAAGGAACAGGATGCTGCATGGTAATATCTAAATGAACATGCACACTACAGGTTTTTAAGGAATTCCTGATATGTTTCATCTGTGACAGTCTAAACCACTCTCAGCGCTGCCGTGGTCCTGATATGGTCAAGCATGAAAACGCACATCTGCTTCACTCATTTTTTAAACTTTATTGTGGTTTCTTTGCTTTTTGTTTGCTACAACATACTGATTTTCATTTTCTTATGTGGCTTTTCATAATTCTGAAATATACATGCTTATTAAATTAATAGTATTGGCCTTGAATTTATTGTAAAAAGACACATATACAAGGACAATACAAATTTGTACTTTTCATTATTAAAATCTTTTGATTTTTAGATCAGTTGAAATGTTATTTACAGTCCTCGAAGAATGTTTTCAAAAATCATGTCCCCCAAGAGGAAGCCTAAAAATTGCAGACACTTCCTATTTATATTATCTTTCAACAACCAATTTTTTTCCATTGGTACTGGGGTGATGAGGAAATGATGTCATTATTAGCTCCCTTATACAAAACTTTACTTAGTTGGTGTTCTACCCCTTCTCCAAATAGTCACTGCATCTGGTTCAAGAACAAGAAATAGATTCTTCTGAAGTGTAAAAACATTTCACATCTAGTAAAAAAAAAAAAAAAAAAAAAAAAATCCCATCTGCTTGGAGCTTCTGCTATAGCCCGATTCTCAACAAATTACCTCATTATGTTTGTGTTGAACATAACAAAACATAAGTAAAACTATGACATACTTACACAGCTGTTGGGAATCACTGTCAAAGCCGTTCACCGAAACTGAGACTTCAATGTAACAATGTCGCAAATCCAGTGTAGTTGAGCTCTAGCTAAGGAATCCAGAGTCTCTGCCTTGAAACCATGGAGGATACAGAATAAAGTCAATTTATTAAAAGTCCACAGAAGTTACTGTCACTACCATCCCACCAGTCCATTTCCCTTTCTGTTTAAAAGGGCGTTTACTTTTCAGACATAGGAAATGTCTTCCTGGGCTTTGGTGGTGCCCTGGGCTGTGGTGATTAGAGAAATAATCGTCTTGTAAAGTGCTGGAGATAAGGAAGATATTTAAATAGTGGTTTCCTTCTTTGTTTACCTCTGCAGAAGGCTGAGGAACCAAACAGCTGAAGGAAACATTTTGCAAGCTTTTCAAATTCACAGAGTAAATTTAACAGCGTTGCTGTGAATGTTATCACTGAATTTTGTGTTCATGCTTGATTCTTCACCAAATTAGCTCTTCTGTGAGTAAATATATCTTTTTCAGTTGCACTCCTACAAAATCAGCCTATGTCCTGAAAGTAACAAAACTGATGGAGTATGTTCCAGATATGCAAACCAATTAGCCTACGTAGTTACAACATAATCTCAGTAAAATGAGTGTCTCCAGTTTAAAAGAATCAGATACTGAATCCAGGTTATCTCATTTTCTTTGCAACATTGTGTGTCAACTATAAAATCTTACATTATTTTGTGAAAAATCACATCATCCATCTTGTATGATGCAGAGGAAATTTGTAAAGTAGCTGAAAGCATATTTGAAGACAAAACAATGCAAAGAATACCAGCATTCTTACCCACACTATAACTAATTTTTAATTTGCAGTCTTTTCACATCTGGTTTATTTAGTAACTGAATTAAGATTTGCATAATAAAACCCCCACACTTTAATAAATAATTTAGTAGAATAATATTTTTATTATATTTTTTCAAAATAATGAGTATATAATCCCTACATTGTGACAATACCATAAGTTTGAACAGTTATGTGTAGATTATACATCTATACACATAGAGAGATAAATGATACATATTTTATCAATAGGCAGGTATACTGATGTGTATTATATATGTATATTTGGGGAGGATATAGATATATAAGTATAAATGGGAGAAAATAAAGCAATAAAATGCAAAATTTAATCCATTATGGCTTTAGTTTTTAGAGATCCCTGATATATTATGCACAGAGCTTTTTGGTATTAACACAAACTTGGACTTTCCTTCCAAATTCTGCATAGAGCTTTTAGCTGAAAATGTTTTATTCCAGAAGAATGCAGCCTCTCTCTTCAAATAAAATATTTTTATAGGTTTGTTGCTAGTATGAATAACTCCTGCTTCTTTTTGTATGGTATGCTATCATTCGATATTTGTCTAATTTCAGTGTTACTTTCACAATTACAATATATTATGAAAACCATATGAAGCCAGCCTTTTTTTTGTTTTCTTCAATAAATAGTCATCATGGCATTCGCATGATGCTACCTCTACAGAAAAAATAAATAATTTCATGCACAGTACTTTCATGACATGGGTCTTCTAACTTCATTGACTTTAGGACCCAAGGGAAGCCTAGGCACAATTGTCAATAGACCTCCTTGAAATAAAAACATCATTTTTCCTTCTGCCCATTGCAAGGAAGACTGAAACTGCCACTGATAATTAATCCACTGAGAGAAATCAATATTGCAACTGGTTGGAGATGAAACAACCCATAGCAAAATAAACTTTTGCCATGACACTGCAGCAGTTTTTCGAAGCAGATTCTGTCTGTGGGCAGATGTGGAATCTTAATAAATGGTTGCAAAAAACTAGACACCAGTTGTATCAAACAGTTGGATTTTGCGGTATAAAATGCAGTTATTGTTCTTGTGTGTACTGACTTGATTTTCAAGACATAGTAATGGCCCTGTATTTATAAAAAACTGAAAATGCCGTGAAAGAAAGAAAAGAAAGGCAGGACAGATTGCAAATGGTCAATAGTGGGAACTGACTCTAAGTAAAATTACCAGTCCTATACTGCATTCTGCTTATATCTTTTCTGGAACTAGACTGCCATAGAAGAAGTTAGATTTTGGTATGCAACTCAAAAATTTGAGTGAACTGGTCAACATTTACAGACTCATATTCATTTCAACTCACAGGTAAAGGCCAAAATGTTTACTGTAGAAAAGGGTTTAGGTATGGATTAGAATTTCAAAGAATGGAAGAGTGGCTGCTTTAATACAGACCTCTGGTTGAAGTCAAAGTACTTAGATAAAATCAATAAAAACAATAACAAACTCTACAGCACTACACATGGACATCAAGCCTATAGCTGTTTTGGGAGTGGCATTTAGCAGGAAATGCCATGACAGTCAATGACAGAGTCCACTGATGCAGTCTCCTGGCAGCCTTGCTCCAGAAGTTCTTCCATAGACCTCCAGAAGTGTTTCAATGGGCCTTCAAAAATGACCAGACTTCAGGGTCAAATGGTTAACATTTCATCCTGTGGTCTCAGCACAGGAGGTCAGTGAACACAGAATAATTCATGTTTCTTTGTACAAAAGGCTGTTGCATTTTATACCCAGTATGAACCTAAAAGGTTGATTTAGCTGAAGCACAGCTTCCAGAAAGGCAGCCAGGGAGGGGTTGCCTGCTATTTCTTTTGACAGCTTTTATCAACAGTAAAAAAAATATGTACCTTATTTCAATTTATAGACATTGGCTTGGGACATTTAGGATGTTTCACAGCACTCTTTAATTTCTTTTGCCAACCTCCTTATCATAATGTCTGGTCTACATTATTTGCTATAACTATTTTACCTACTTATCCATGGGGATTGCAGTCCTTCTAATTGAATTGCAACTGAATTTGGGCAGAACTAAACAAAGCACATACCTGGACTGCCAAAATTATGTTAACAGCTTTTTGTGGTGTTCTTTATATTAATCAGATCTTGAAAATATAATGCAGATATACCCAAATCTAGTTCATCAATTTACCCACTCTGAAAAACTTTGTGAGTTTGTTTAAATTGATTTCATTTTGGTGGTTGGTTGAGTATTTTGTTCTGCTAGGGGTGTTTGTCCTTTTTGGGGTTTTTTCCATCCACCACTTATTGCTGACTGGGCCACTCTTCTATTTCTGTATTGAGTTTAGAGAGGTCTATGATATCCAAGGTACCATTCTCTTCCATCTCAATGATTATGCTGCCATAAAGAGTTTCAAAACAGAGTTACCTCCTACTGTCTGTAAATTATCCGATGTAGAAAAAAAACATTTTAATTTCTTAAATGTTCCTGGCCAAGAACATTCTCTGCCAGGGAGGGTCCAAAAGGATGTGGAAGCTGAAACTGAGACACTGCTGAAAGCTTAACCCAAACAGTAGTTTTATTACCAAAAGTCACCAAGTAAACAGTAAAAAAAAAAATGAGAGAGAGAGCAAAAGGAAAATAAGCCCGCAGGTGCCAACACCCAAATTGCCCAGGTGTTTCCCATGGAGTTGCCTTACCGACCCCCAAAATGCCCAGACTTCCCAGAGCAGGGGCTGCATCCCCAAGGGTCCACAGGCTCACAGGTGACAGGGGGCATCCCCGCCAAAGCAACATTGCCCTGTCACATGAAGCGAGCAAGCCCCGAGTTTGAGCCACCTGCCCTTTTTCTAAGTTGCTGAAGGGGTGTCTACCGGAGCAAGTGTGGCCAGGACCACGCAGGCAGAGATCTCTGGCACCTCCCCCCTTTTATATAAGTGGTACTTCTCTGTGCATGTGTGGGTTTCTGTGCTTATGCAGTATATTTCAGAGGGTCTTCACTAATTGGGTCTGGGGGTTTACTTCATCCTCCTCCTCCTCCTCTCTTTCTCCTTCAAGTGCCCTTGAAGGGCCATCAGCCAATTGTGAAAGCCCAATTAATTTTACTTTACACAGAAATGCCTCTTTCAAGGTCAGAGACTGTCTTTATCGGCCTGATTTCCCATAACTTGGCAGAAGCACAACTCTTCCCAGGTGGCTGGGCCAAACACAGACCAAAAATATTGGCATCTAATTCAGCCTGAGTACAACTTAACATGTCTTCACACCTACATATACACAAAAAAGTGCAGCATGCAAGCGTGCATGCACATACATATATGATGTAATTTTATTTAAGTTTGTCAAACTGATATTTTCAGTAGGCTCTGCTAGCCTCACCCTAAGTGTTCTTTGCTGCACAAGAAGCTGCATAGGTGGCCCAAGGCAGCCACACACCAGGACAGCCAGCTCCATATCTCCTTTCAGCAGCAGAGAGAATTCTGTCTCCACATCACAGCAGGTTCTAAGAAAAGGAGAAAGGAGTGAAAAATGATTGGGCAAAATTATTAAATCATTGGCTTGACTGAAAATAAGGCAGGACTGTTACAAAAAGTAGATTTGGGTTTTTTCCCTGAGAATGAGTGAGTAATATGGGTTCATTTTCCAGTGACAGCTCTACTAAGAACAGTGCCTAGCCAGAATTAGAGGTCAGAAAGCCATACATTTCTGTGAGCCATCTTGAGGTGTAGAGTTATCCTTTTTCTTTATACAGACATTTTATCATAAGGTGCTCTATTCTCTTACCAGCTCAGGGAGAGATTTCCCTTCAGTGAGCACCAAGTCAGAAGAGTCCTTACCACAGCCTGTGCAACAGGCTGGAAGACGAAACATCACTGATGAAGGCTAGCCTGCTTTGGTAGTCAGTGAAGTTTCAATTTCACACCAACATCCCGTTCTGATATGGGCTGAACCTAACTTTTCAATCCTCATTGTGCTTCTAGTTGCAAGTTATTTTATCTCCAGGGAGAGTACAACTGAGCTTTTCAGGCGTGGAAGAGTGAAATAGCATATGGAAGTTACTATTGATAAAAACTAAGCTCCGATCAAGTCCTGAAACTTGTGATTATTATGAAAGCCTCTTTGCTTCTGGCAGATATGACCCCCCACATGGAGCAATTGGTCAATGATTCACAGAAAAATTGTCTTTAAGCTCCACATCAACGTATACCCCAACACACACAAATGTATATTATCATTTTAAGATACAGCTCAATGCAGAGGAAGAGGACATCTGTATTAGGGTTTTACACAAAGCTTTGCTACCAGGTACACATAAGAATTTCATACGAGTTGGCTATTGGTTTTTTACAAATAAACTTTGAAACAGACTAGTTATATGTAACTAGTTATATGTACTAGTTATATATAAATAGGATAACTTTAAGAGTAAAAAGAGCCTGAACAGATAAATAAGTATGATTCAAAACAATAATTACTTATCAAAACAAATGTCTGCTTGGCACATAAAGTTGTGTATGCTGCAGGATGCAAAATATTAGCAGGACACTAGCAGAAACCTCCTGAGGAGTTTTACCACATAAAAATAATAATTTAAAAAATGCATAGAAAAGAATATACAAATATACATGAGAAGACTACAGAACAAAACCAACAATGAGTGCATGTCTAATAATATTTATTCTTTCCATCAGAAGATGCTACTTCTATTTATAGCAGAATAGGCATCACAGAAAGGACCAATAAGACCTAGGAGTTTCCAGTGCAAAAAGATCTCTGTACTGAATTATCTTACACATCCCACTGTCACCTTATGGTCATAAAATATAGAAAATAATAGTAGTAGCAGAAATCATAATTCAATTTTATTTAAAACCTGACATTAAAAATAATGTCTATGCCACTAGCCTCAAAGTAGTTGCTAGGATAAGAACAAGCTCCAGTACATCACATGAAATTCTTGGAGCATCTGAGAATGTGTGTGTTTGTGTGTATCTATGTGTACACACATACTTATGTATATTTTTAATCCTGTGTTCTGGCATTTGATGATACAGTTTTTAAATCTGTTTTCACAAGACCTCTGTGATTGCAGCAAGGCATGGAAATCACCTTCAAGGAGATAGCAGGGTGCAGAGCTCTGAGTTTTTTGATTCCCACACCCCTTTTATAAAAAGCAATGTTTTAGTAATGGCAAGACAGAAAAGAAAGTTCCTCTAGAGAGGATTTTGTAGTGTTGTGGTTTTTAACCTCTCCAGTCCTCTGGAGAAACTGCAATTTGGAGTTAGGTTTTATAGAAGCCCACAGCACTCGTGGAAACAGACTAATGATGTTTGTTATCCATAGATAGCCTGAGTCTGGGGATAATTAATTATTTTAGTTGCAGTCGTCTACTTGGGGAAGGCTAGTGGAAAACATATTACCAACCTAACAGCAAATGTCTCTGTTCATTAGAAGTGAGTGCCAGAAATTAGGCTTGTGATTCCTCTCTGTCTCAGATAGAAGAGAGCTTTCCCAGGAAGGGACACTAAATAGAAACCAGTTTGGAATCTCCCTCTGGAGAAGAGTGTGAGCTCCTTTCTGACAAGGAGTTACCTTTTTCCTATTGATCCTGCTGCCCTACACTGCTCAGTTACTCCAGCCACTCCCCTGATTTACCACTTCACAGATTTCTTGACTCAAGGTATCATTTCCTTGATAAATATTCATTATGCCCCATAATTTCTGTTTTCCATCTTACCAGCACAGTATAAAAAGGTTTTGTCTTGATCTCCAAACACTACAGTAGCTTTCACATTCACTAGTTGCTTTACAAGAAATCATTTGTCTGCAGAGCTGGCCCTAAGGGTGGGCAACCTAAGTACCTGCCTGAGGAGACAAATTTTGGAGGAAAGGGGTGGCTCACATGAGCTGCTGTGTGCTGCAAGCTTGCTGTCAGTGTTTCTGTCTGTTTAAATTAATCACCATTGGGCATTGTGACTTCAGGAGAAGTCACAGGTTTTGAGGCTTGGTTTAAACGTTTTGAGCTTATTCCCTGCTAGTATGCTCGAGGATTTGGCCCTCAAGCACAGCAGGTATGGCCACATGCTGTTAAAGGGAGCACACGCTGACAAGCAGTTGCAGGCAGCTCAGGCAAAGGTTGTAGTGAAACAGCTATGGGACAAGTATGAAAGGGAGAGGAATCAAGCCCTTAACCCCCAGTCCAGACCCCATTTATATGACAGAAACACACATATAAAAGTGGGATCATGCTCAGCACTGGCGCTGAGAAACTGCAGTAGGATGCCCAGGTGGGATTTCTCTTTCCTCTCTGAGTACAGTGGCGGTTCAATCTGCCTTGTTTCTGACTTGAAGTACATCTGCTAACCCACTGCATTCCCAACTCCACGTGCTGACCTGAGGTTTGATGAGAAGGACTGATTTCAAAAATAGATGGCCTGTGTGCCTGATTAATTTCTGCTAAAGCAGACTACCAGATCCTCTGAAGCTGTCTCAATTACCTCTATGTAAAGGCTGTTATTCTTCCCCTACAAGCAGTAGTCATGTTTGAGTGGCCCAATTTGTGCAGATTTGGCCTGCCTTGTCCACTTAAAAGACCATTAATCACCATTCCAGTTTATAAATCAAGGAGGCCAAGTTGCTGAGAGCAATTGAGAGGCTGAGGCTCCTCAGAAGTACTTAACCAATTCCCAAGCCCAGGCTTAGCATTTCTTTCTCCCCGCCTCTAGTCGTCAGACAATTCATCATCCTTCTCCCGTTGAGACAGAATGAGCCTGACAGAAGAATGCCCTGAAAGCTAATCAATATGATCAACTTGAGGAGGAGAGCACATCAAATATATATTTTTGTTTGTTTGTTTCTAAGTCTTTTAAATAAACACAACCTCTTTGCTTTAAGATTTAGTAGTTTGAATTTACAGAAGACAAAACCAAAAGACAAAGAAATGCAAACTGAAAGTAAGATGCAGCAACAGGGGGAAAAACACACTGCAGACTATCTATTTGCAATAGCTATCCATGAAGAATAAAAGTGTCAGGACAGGAATAGAACTATTATGATTGTGGATTATCAGTTTTGGGTACTACAGTCACACAAGATCACTTTTCTTTTACAGCACTGTCAAGTGCAATTGGCAGGCCAGAAGTCACAAGAAGTCTGCTCCTACTAAATAAATACCAGCTTGCACTGTGCTTGCATGTGGACTAATGAGGTTGCAATAGAAAATGGATCTGCTCTGTAATAAGGCAGAGTAAGGGAACTTGAACAGGAGGTTTGTTTTCCTACTTTGTGATAAGTTGCTTTTACATATTTCAAGCACAGCCTTTTTTTGGAGAGAGAAAAAAACATAAATCATTCATTGTACAGAAGAAAGCATGAGTGACAACTGTAAGTGGAATAGACAGTTTCCATTACCCCTTCACACTTACTGAAGAATAATTTGCAAAGGCTGGGTAAATTGTATTTTAAGAAGTGTAATGACGTGTAATAATTTTCTGTCAGCATGTCAGTTACAAGCAGAGTGAGTTTGATAATTTTGGGATAGGAGATGAAAGAATTGAGGGGGAGGGAAGATAGCGAGAAAAAATGGGAAGGTCTTTTAGGATTGCTGGCTTCAGAAACTAATGAAAACATAATCGGAAAAAAAAAAAAAAACCAAAACAAACAAAAAATAAAAAGGAAAAAAAACAAACAAACAAAAAAAAAAAACAGGTGGAGTGCTA
>JAWWMO010000083.1:86776613-86810591 GCA_035047845.1 Dendrocincla fuliginosa | reverse complement strand
TAAGGTGCACTGGAAGCCGCAGCCCCAACCCTGCATGCAGGCAGTTCAGGACATTGGTCGCTCGAGACTGACCCAGAGATGACAGTCTGGTTCGGCAGCATCCTGAATGTAGAATCAGCCTGGAGGAAAAAAGGCAATGCAGGAAGAACCATGCCTGGCCAGTAGCGCTGATGGAGACTTTCCGCTGTGCCTTTTGCAACTGGACTTGCCTATCTTGCATTGGCCTTTTTAGCCATCAGCGTGCTTGTAGCAACCGTGGGTAGAGCCCTTGTAAATCTTTGTTCGCGAAGTCTAGCCATGATGAATGATATTCCAAGAAATGAATCACAAAGAGGTTTTGAGTGAGGAAGGTTAAACTCACTGAACAGCTGCCTTGTCCCCCAGACATGGAGTGACCAGCAGTGGAGCTGCAGTTTTAGAACTCCACAACCTCTGCTTTAAGGGTTTATACCTCCCCTCTAGCACCAGTATAATGTCTTCTACAGCTGCAGTGAAAATTGCCATTTCCCTTTGATGCACCTCAACTTCGACAAACAGTCTGGGGTAGGTAAGTCTACCAGAAATATGGAGTGGTTGAAGTCTGCTGTGCCTCTCTGAAGATATTTTGCTCCTGTACAGTCCTCAATACTGTATTTCTCAATGTCCTGTGGACCTTTATTCATCTTGAATTTTCTGGCAGTGGAAACACAATTGACAGGATTCACATGACCCTCTCATTGATCTTAGAACTGTTAAAATTGTGGACACCATGACTAGCTCCCTCACTGATTTTGTGGCAACAATTTTGTTTACATCTCAGAGTTTGATGATGGAAATTGTCTTCTTTCTTCAAAATACACTGGTCTCCAAAAAGTCAGGATTCCAGTTCATGCCATGGGGAACACCAAATGCTCTCTATACACTGAATAACATAACTGTTTCAAACAATCAGGGACCACAGCTGCTCTATAACAAGGCCCAAAACTCCTGCATGGTCAAGGTGAAAGGTTAATTCAAGTGCCTGAATGAATCACACACAACAGATCTCTGAGATAGATACACTTGACCTTGGATAGGAAGGTTAGTGAAGTCTATTGAGCCATAACCATTCTGCATAGGGGCAATGACTACCCATATCACAGAATCACAGCATGGCCAGGGTTGGAAGGGACCTCTGGAGATCATCTCATCCCAGCCCTCTGCTAAAGCAGGTTCATCTAGAGCAGGTTGCACAGGATGATGCCCAGGCACATTTTCAATATTTTCAAAGACAGAGACTCAAAAATTTTCTGGGGAGCCCCACATTCTTCTTCCGTGCCTTTGAACAGCCTGGTAATCTAGATAAATCTTCAGTTATACAAGAGCCAAATGTCATAAAATAAAATGCAGACAATTTTGGCCATATTGGTCTAGTGGAGGCTGTGTTTCCATATGCAGTATGTTCCCTTCAGTATACTTTAACTAAAAATCCCCTTGCAGTAACCTGTGGGAAAGCAGTAGAGATAGAATCAAGCTCTGCTCCCTAAATGTGCCTGTGACATCATGGAGTGTGACAGTGAGACCTTAACAGCATTTAGCTTCACACAGTACTCCCTGCATCTTGCCCATCTTCCTGAAGTAACTCTACACCAACAGCAAAGTATGCAGCTATGGGCAAAACAGTAGGTTAGACACACTGCTGGATATGTCCACATTGAAAGAGACATTTTAAAGTGGTTTTAGCCTCCTCTGCTGTGCAGTTGCTGCACCCTGTGAGGTTAGCCAGCATTTTCTAGATGAGTGCCAGCATGGTGTGGTAGTGAGATTGCTCTGACCATTGCAGTGTGTCTAAGGTGCAATTACCTGCACCTAATTTTACCCCTCAGATGACTGCAAATTCAGAAACTGCTCAGAAACTCATTTAATAGCGTACAAGGTCAGTTCTGTTTAAGCTGCCCACAGCTGCATTTCTTCTGTCCTAAAGACTCTGTGTAAAGCTAGATTTGTACTCCGAATTTCAGATATTATTCAAAAAGTACGATGAAGTGCTGAGCTTCAGGCACTTTGGCCATGTTACAAGTATAGAAATGGTTTCTAAATGCAGTTAAAATTATTAAAGTGTCATTATTTATGATGACACTGATTACCTGCTCCCATGCCTCACTGACAACTTCAACCACTGCTTTCAGATGAGATATCATACTTTGTCCACAGACAGCCCTAGAGGTAGGAATTAATTATTAAATACTGGTTGATGATAATGACATGATAACTTTATTGACCAAAATCAGAAAGGAATGTGTGAGGTGTTCTAAATCTTCTCTTTATAATGAATCCTCTGAAAAAAAGAGAATGTCTATTTTGAAACAAAATAATAGCACTTATATAAACCATCTATATAAACATCTTTGTCAAAAACATTAGCATCATGCTCTAAAAGCATAAAATGGGAGCACACATTTTAATCCAAATGCTTTCCTTGTCAGCATTGAATGAAATCTAGATAATAAAGTCATACAGTAATTCAAATTCAGTACTGAGGATCACATTCAAACAGCATGTCCCTGCATAAATTCATATTTAAATTCACTTTTGTATATTCTTGTATCTTTCAGTACTCACCTTTTCAGAAAGGATGGCTTCAAAGTTTGAAAGTCTTCAAACTGAGTGCTCTTCAATGAAGTTTCCAAAAACCAGAAAACATTTACAAAAAAAAAAAAACCCAAGCTTCTACCATTATATTACTATTCCTTACAATTTTAATCAGTAATAATTTTAATGCTACTGATTACTTTTCTGTAATATTAGAAGAAAAAGTGTTTCATGAAGTACTACTAATATGACTTTTCTGATTCTGTTTGGATATTGTTGCAATAAGAGAATTTCCAAGTTCAAGGGGGAATGAAGAGAGAATTTAGTTGAAAAATAACAGGTTTGATAGCTGCATATTGCAGACAGTTTTCATTTATATCTGTGAACTACTACTTGCACTTAACAGTATTTTACATATATATAGATCTAAATAAAGAGATAGGAGGTATGGCAAGAGAGGAGTGTTTGTAACAGAAGGAGGAAAAATGTGTTTTATCATGCAGATCAGAAATTAGACCTGTAACAGAAAAACAAGGCATCTCAGAATCCCAGTGAAATGCTGCCCTAGATTTTAACTAAGATTTAATCTTCTCAGCTTCCATGGTGATAAAGTCTCCTGAAGAATGGGCCTAGAGACTGAAATTAGAATCACAGATAGATCCATGTGGACCCACACCTTTATAAAAGTGGATAGCAGTGACAATTAGAGGCATGGCTAAACGGTTCAGTCTGGTGCTTTTCCAAACCTTGGGAGCCAGTGTGGCTTAGTCCCTGTTCAACCAGAGGAACCCAGTCATCCTCACTCTGTAACTCTTACTCTGTGCCCAGATTCAAGCTGAGCACAAGACAACCTGCCAAGAGAAAACATCAGTTGGGTTAAGAGAGAAATTTGCAATGGGATACACTGCCTTACAGACAACCTTAGGGCACACTTTGTTGGCCATGAGACCTATTGAATCAACACAAACTGGTATCAATTAGTGGAAAGTTAAGGACTCGTGCACACAAAATAATATGGCACTGTATCCTTCTTACATTCTGAAGGACCAGGTCTCCCAGGATGGTGACATCTATGCAGACTTGCATAGCTCTGCTGCTATGGCCTTCCCAAGCCTACACAGTAGAGGCAGGGATGGCAGAAATGGCAAGCAGTCGGTAACTCAGAAGAGAGCACATTGTCTCAAAGGTGGCTGCCAACATCGTTCCACCATGGTTTCTTAATATGAAGCCTCTCCATGCAGTCATATGCTATGCATGAAGCAAGGCACACTAGGCAGATTTGTAAGTGAGTAGTTGCAAGAGCTTAGGGAATAGATACTGAGCCAGGTCATGAGGACAACTGATACACCCTAAGGACATAACCAGTCCACCTTTATCTAGTGTCTGCATTGAACACAACCATATGAACAGCATCCAAATACAGTTGGCCTAAAAGTCAGAAGTTACCCCTGACATGGGTCACATGATTGTATAGATATATCTTTGTCTTAATTTTGGATTGATAGCCCCAAGCACAAATGAAAGAAACTCAGTACCACCTTCACTGCCCATTCTTTAAGAGGACATGAAAAAAATCACAAGCCTTAACATAAGAGTCTCTGGAAGAAGTTTGTGGGGAATGCAGAATAAGGATTGTCTATTTTTATTCTGGAAGTAGGCCATCCATCCATTTCTCTAGGAAAGTAATGCTTGCTACAAGTGTAATCACTGTAACTGAATCATTGTGTTGTCTGGATTTTTCTTCTTTCTCTTACTGCCTTGTTCAATACTCTGCCCTTGACAGTATATCTTTCCAAAGTCTGTTTCACTGAATAGTCTTTAGACAGTTCTGGTACTTTTTAAATACCAGATTGAAAGCCAAGTCAGATAACAGATAGAAATCATATATAATGGCAAAAGAACATAATTAGTGGAAGCTTTATAACAAAAATGGCATTTAGAAGAGAAATTATTAATCAGTATCGGTTGAAATCACCTGTAATGATGAATAATTCAATATATAACTGGTAAGAGTATCACTAGCCTGTATCCCTATACATTTGAGTCATCTGACAAAATTACTATGTAAATAGAAAGAGCACAGAAGCACTCCAAGGCCTCTGTAACAATAGGAAATTCTTTATTTAAATGATGGAATTAACAGCAGCCTGAGGCTTTCTTGTGGATTACTGATATAAAGCTGCAATTTGCATATTTGTAAGTGTGAATGATATACATTATCACATATAAATAAAGATCTACATAGCTCTCTGAATTTTTCCTATACAGATCAATGCAATGAGTAAGTAATAATGTGCTGCCTACTTTGGATTTCTCTCTGCATAAAGGAGCATTAACTGCCCAGCATACAAGAGTACTTTAAATTAGTGGTGTGTAATATATGGGTGGGCAACAGTCTCTGCACAGTGACCCTGGAGTGCAGCTTTGAGGGGACAGCAACAGCCCAATCCAAACTGACAGTTTGACCCCAAAGTTCTCCCTGCCCTGATTTCCTCTATCCCTGAAATTACGTGTTAGTATCCTGTGGGGTGAGGAAGAGAAGAGCAAGAAGTACCTAAGCAGAAGTTCAGCTGTAAATACGGCAGCATGGGAACCATCCAGAAAAGCCTGTAAACTCAACAACGACCATCCCACCCCTCCCAGTGGCTAACAACTAATGTCACTATCACCTGTACCCTGCCTTAGGAGAGGAGAAGAGAGCCATCACAGCTCCACCTCTGACAGGGTGTCCTCCAAAGACAGGGGCTAGGTGCTGTGTTGCTCCTTTAGCATCATCTGACACATGCAAAGGCACAAGGCAAGAGAACAGCCTTAAAGTGCAGACTATGCAATCCCTGACCAGGCACTGGCAACTTACTTTGATCTTTTGGCTGGAGTGGTAACATTACGCTAGTGAAGAATTAACACTGAGGTGGACGATAGAGATCTCCCAACATGTGGGAGACAGTCTTGATCATTAATCCACTCCCACCTAGGATTTGAACTGCTGGCAACAGCTGCATCCCCCCTAGTAATTCTCCCAGCTATCCATGTTCCCCTTTGTTTATGTGGTGCCTCACTCTACTCATCTAATCCTGCACTGATAGGGGGAGTCATTATACAAATGAGAGGATAGAGCACAGATGACAACATAATCTATCATTTCTTCCTGTAACTATGAAGTTACAGGATATTCATTCAGGCAAATCTAGAAAAGAACCTTGGAGGCAGTAACATGTTCACTTTGCCCATCTTTAAAAAGAAACACAAGGAGTGTGACAATTGCAAAAAATTATGCTGCACCTTGGTGTCACTTTTCATAAACTTGACTTGTTTCTCATCCTTTGGTCTACAAACTTTCACTAGTTTAAATGAAAACAATACATGAAACAATTGCCAAGAAGATAAATAACAGTTCCTAGATTCACACACATTTGATTTTAAGTGAAAATCAGAAGCAACATGGTACAAGGTGGTTGTTTCTTTTCCCAAATCCAACAGATTGAGATGTTGCATTAAAAATTGTTACAGAACATTGACCCAAAACACAAGCAGACCATGCTTGTCATCAGCAGCATGCTCTAAAACATCTTTTGCTTTTGCAATAATTGAGAAGTTCATGTTTTCTCATCCTGAGTTCCTAATTTAAATTTTCTTTGCTAATCAAAAATGGAAAAGTGCTTCCAGGCTGAAACCAAGAATTTTGGCAGCTAGCATCTTGTTGCTTTTACATAAATACCAAGGAATCAACTCACCTTTCATATATCAGCTATCCAAAAACGATATTTCCCCTTCACAACTCTTTCCTAGACCTGAAAAAGATGAGATCTGTCCTGAGAATAGTAAAGTTGAGGTATATGGTGAAGTTCACTTTTTTTTTTCAGAAATTAGAATTCTAAAATAACTGAAGGATTTCCTATTCAATAGTTTTACACCTGGAAGTGAATTTGGAATTTGTATTAATATTTTGCAGTTACATATTCAGTGTGAGTACTTTGGCTAATGAAATACAAGCTTTTTGAACAGAATACAGTGTGTTTAAGATTTCAGTTATGAGTCTTGGGAATGCAGATGATCTAATTTTCTGTTAGCTAGATAATAAGGTTTCCATTGAGAAGAAACTTCCTTGAAGAAGATAACTAAAGATAAAACTTTTTTTAATAAAAATTTATAGCAAGGACCCTTACAGAGGACAGAAAGAGCAGTCAAAGGCACCAGGACCACATGATAATAAAAGGAACTCAGGTGAACTATTACTGGTGACACATAGACTGTAATTTAAATAAATTTGGAAGAAAGAAAGATACAAAACATCCTTGCATTTATGGATGTGGTAGAGAACTGCAAATAGAATTCATTGACAAATTGCTAAAACCTCCAATGAAACTTAATGATAAAACTAGAGAAGTGTTTGATGCAGCTTTTGTAAAGAAAGCCATACCTTAAACATCTGCTTGAAGCTTTTGAAGGTATGAGCAAGTATCAAGTAACCTTGAAGTAAATGATACAATGTACTTGAATTTTTAAGGGTCTCACCCAGAGTCCATAACAATTTCATTCTAAAGAAGCCAAGCCTTGTTGGAGTAATATACAAAGATAGAAAGTAAGGAGTGTGAAAGTAAGGTTACCAGGCTGTGCCATGAGACTCTACATTGGCATCTATGCCCTTCAGCATATGCCAAAAAATTGTTGAAAAGAAGGAAAATACTGAGTTTGCTGAGTTAGAAAGTTATTTACAGGAGTCAAAAGCAACACTGTATAAAAAGCATTGCAGAGGAACATGCAATGACTGATCACGTGACAGAATGTCAGTAGAGATGCAATGCTAACACAAGAAAAAGGAAGGCATGCACAAAAAATATTCCTAACTGCACACTTTTGGACTCTTTATGATATACAAACCCTTACAAAGAGAGTATTTCATAGTTCACTGTTCTGTAGGAGGCAAATAAAGAAAAAACACTATCAGGAAGGAAAAACAGTAAAACAAAGTAAACTCATTATGCTGCCATTATTCTTTTATTAGTTCATACCCTGAATGCTTATATGTTTCTAGTTGTCTTATTTCATAAACTGACCTTACCCCAAAACACTCCAAATAGTAAAGCAAAAAAAAAAACATGTGTAGAAAGAGGTAGAGTTATAAAGGGTATGGAACACTACAAGGAAAGACAAGTAAGACCAGGATTTTTAGCTTGCAAAATAAGCTGCTCAAGAAGGATACAATAAAGATCTGTAAAATAATAAACATTTTTGACAAGGTAAGTAGGGAACCATATTTCATTTTTACTCCTGTCAAAAGAATTAGGAATCCAAAAAACAACCACTTTGAAATCTGAAACAAATGGGACATTTCTATTTTTTTTAATACAATGCACAACTAAATCCTGGAAGTTAGTGGAAGGTGAATTTATTAAACCCAAGAGCAATAACACATGATTCAGTGGATGTGATACCTGGCTCACAAATAAGATACATCAGTAAATGGTACGAAATCACAGATTAAGTCAAAGGGATTATCACTGTATGTTTTTCTTCTCCTTAATACAAGCTCAATTCTTTTCCACTGCCCAAGAGAGGTTAAGCAGATCTTTGATTTAACCCAGACATTTTAGAATCACCAAAAATGGCTAACACCTTATAGTGGGAACCAAACCACCCTATTGCTCTTGCCTTGAACTTGGTGCTGAACTTCATGCTGAACTGCTCCCAGTGTTGCTGTTATCCACAAAAGTTAGCTTGGAGCTTGTAGAAGTACATCATAAAGGGTTTGCTGCTATGCCTTTGATTGCAATATAGAACTGTTATGGGCAAAAAGTGGGTATGGGTTATGGGATTTCAACTAATTTGCAGAATACTATGAACCTTCTTGTCCCTTTCCCATGTGCTATTCACCCAAGCTAGCATCTTCTAACAAGAAAGAGCTACTAAAGAGAGAAGTGCATTCTTACATAAACATAAAGTATACCAAAGATTTAATGAAACAAAATACCAATAGGGGATGATGGGGGTGATGGGTAGTGCTCAGGAGAGGGAAGAGCCTATGAGCAACACACCAAAATCAAAAATTGTGGCCAATGTAAACGTATTTTTAAGAAAATAGTTCAACTCTATTGTACTAAAATAACAGCAAATTACATGCACTGGAAAAAAGTGAGTTTACCCTTCTTTCCCCAAAAATCTGAAAAGAGCAAGTTATATTTATATCTACATGATGTTAAGGCTGCAGTTTATCAAGTGCTTTTCATATATATATTGGCAATTATTAATCCAGTTGTTTAATTACTGGTGACATTTTCTTCAGAAGTATGAATAATTGCTAAAGTTTTCACAAAAATTGATATCATTTGTCTCCTTTTTGCCATGCATCTGGGTGACTGCTACATCCGTAGAGGTTCCAAGATGACAGAAAAAATGTTTCAAGGATGAATATTTATAGCTTTACCTATTTATAGGAAGTAGGGACTCATAGCAATTCTTACCATACCTTTTTCTTCCCACAAATGCTTTTGCACATATTATTATTACATCTTCATAAAAATAAAAGACCTAATGGTTTTGGTTTTCATCTGCATACTGCAGAAATACTTTGAAATACTAAAAAAAAAAAGTTGCAAACACAATCAAACGAGCAAACAAGGAAAGCAGTGTAGATTTGCAGTGAGTTAAGGAGTCATAGTCCCTTATATTAGCACTACTCAAATGGACAGGTTTGCAGTACCTTACCTGGGCTGCCAGGCTCTGAATACATCCATGCAGGATGGAGACACAGGAAGAAGTACTGGAATGAGCAACAGATGAAAAAGAAAAGCTAAATGCTTTCTTGCAAGGCTTTGTTTCTTGATAAAGTTGCTGGGAGGTCAGCCAAGAGAAATGAAAGAAAAGAAACAAGCAGCAAGCCAGAGGAGATTCGTATTTGGTAAAGAGGAAATGTGTCAATACAAGGGTTTGGAGGTGACTGTGAAGAAGCAGAAGTGTAAGTGAAATAGCTTATTTTGATGTGACAGCATTTTCGGTAGATTTAAGGCAATAAGGTAAGTGTGGCTAGGAGGTTTCTAATAAGCAATTTAGGAAGTCCCAAGTGCCTGAACAAAAGCTGTGTAACGAAGGGCATCAAGGGGATTCAAAGATGTTAAACAGGAAGGAAAATAAACACTCTATATATAGGAAGAAGTAATGAGAATGGAGAAGTAGAGGGAGTGTTTGAACACAGCAGTTTTAGCTTTTCGTTTTCTAGGTTACACCTTCTGTGACCCATAGCAGTGAATGCAGACCAGAGCACAATAGAGTAATTCAAAAATTACAGCAAAGGGAAAAAAAAAAAAAAAAGTGAGTACATTTAGAAGAAAAGAGGGATTAGATATGGTTGGGGTTTTTTATTATTATTTTGAAGCTTTAGGTATTTCTAATCAGAAAAAATAATGTTACTCAGGTAGCCAGAAATTAGTTTTACCAAGGCTTGATTTTGTTACTAAAAGTTACAAGAACGAGGAAGCTGAGAAAAGTTAAGGATATGAAAGTTGGGATAGCAGCTGTAAACATCTTTATGGTGAGGTAAAATGGCATAATAATTAAACACTATCAGGAGTTTCTTGAGGACAGAGGGATAAATAATTCCATGCTAGAGGACAGAAATAGCTAGTGTACTAAATAATGTGATTAATGAGAAAAATACTTTTAACAGGTTTGAGTTAGTAATTGAAACCTTGCAAAAGAATGTACCCAAGAAACAATTTTATTTGAAGTCATCCTTGTTTCATCTTCTAATTTTACGCAAGGACCGGAAATTATGCAGTTGTGCAATGTCAAATAAACATTTTTTTTTCTATATATTAACTAAGAGATAAAAAATGAAGAGGTTTTTCTATTTGAAGTTTGTGAAACAGCTGTTTACAGTGCATTCTGAGGTTGAGAGAGGTTTCCTGGGATAAATCAAAGCTGGTCACATGCTATGTGGTATTTCCACTGCGTCCTTGATTATCTAAGAGCACAGCAAGTAATCAAGAGTATCTTTCCAGCTCAGCAGAAGCTATTTCCACTGACTTTCTGTGAAAAAAAGAGACTTCACTTCAACTGAAGTATTTGCTGTAGCTAGAAAATTGAAGGCTCTCTATTTTCCCAAGGGCCTATGTGGCTTGTGTCCATCAGTAACCTAGCACATTATTAGCTACAGAAATATTTACCAGTTATGGGAACCTGCTTTACTTCTTTCCTTCCACTTGCAACACACAGGATTTTATATTACTGTTCACAGACTGAATATACACTACCTTCACTGCAAAAATTCTTTTGTAAATATAGACCACTGCCAAGTGCCTGTGGATGCAGCTACCAGCACTGGAGGTGGCGAGCAGCCTTGCAACGAGTTAGGAGGTACCTGAGGAAAAGCAGCTCTTTTCTGGGGGAGTGGTGCTCTGCTTCTGGTGTTTTCCATGCCCAGGCAATGCTTCCTCAGCTCAGACAGGGGTGAAGCACCTCCTTGCCACCATCACTCTTCTTTCCTTAGTCCTGAATTTCTCCTGCAGGATCAGACTAGCATAATTTGAAGTCCTTCTCCTTCCAGTCTTCTCTGTTTTGATACCTGTGTATATATTTCCTCTGGTATCTTCTGTGTTGAAAGTGGAAAAGGCATGTAATGACAGACTACAAACATCCAGAATTAACAGCCTAGCCATTGTTAAGCATCCAACATTCATCCTGGAAATTCCTAACCACTAGATACACAGAACAGTTGCAAAACATTCCCAGAAACCTGTTCCTACACCTTAGTTTTTCAACACTCAAGAGTGATAACTCTCCAGTCACAGTGAATTTCTTCTCCTGATTTTCTCCAGGCATTGGGAAAGGTATGCACTAGACTATTTCAGTTCATACACACCATCAGATATACAGTTATTTGAAGTTTTGTGTAAATCAATTTATCATTTCAGGAAGAAGCATTACATGGGATAGCACCTCCCAATACTTAATAAACTAAGAAAAAAAAAGAAATAAATTAAATTTTCCCATAAAAGCTACTTAATATAAAGAGTGCCATCTGCTGGCACGATTGAAGTGAGGCATTGTTCATAGGCATCGAGGTTCAATAAAGTTTTACTAGGCCTTGTTAAGGGCACATTTCAACTCTAAGCTGTTTCACACTTTCCGTTTTATTTATTCATGGTATTGCCTTTTACAGAATAAAAGGGCAGTCAAGCACAGTGGTGCAGACAGCTCTTGTTGTGTGAACATGGAGGGGAAAAACATCATCTATTAATTCACATTTTTATATTCAAAGGGTTTCTTTCTTGTTTTTGGATTTCTTTGTCTCTTTTGCTTTTTTCATCATTAAAAGATTTTTGGAACAACCACTTTGGAGAACCTGAAAATTAAAAATATAAGAGATTTTCTAAAATACTGTAGATGAGACTTCTAAAAATACCTAATTTGCCTTGTGTCAAATGTGTTTGTATAATTGTCAAATAGTTTCAAATATCCAACTTGCAGGTCTCAGGTTTAGAAGCAAATTATTGACAAAATACTGTTGTATATCTGCTTGGTCATATGAATTTTCTACAAAAGTGTGCGGATCAAGCCTTCCTGACTCATAAAATGCTGCTTAAATACCCTTCAAAAGTACTGCCTCCTCCATAACCAGGATAAAAAGAATGTTGTCTGCAGTTGGCAGTGATGTGTTGCCAGTGTCCTAGGTCCTGGCTTGTGCCAACAGTGAGCTGAAACATGAGAATAAGGGGAAGGGATGAAGATGGAGGAAAGAGGGAGATAGTGTACTACCTTGGAAAACACTCTTTTGTCTAAGACCAAAGTTAAAGTAACACTGCCCTTTGCTAGCTCAATGACTGCTTACTGAAGAAGTCTACTTTGCATTTGAGCATAACCATTATTAGCAACATTTGCACTGCATGCTATATTGGTGAAGTTAAAAAAAAACATCTAAACCTTAGAAAGATCACATTCACTAAAGGGATAATAAAGATTTTTATTGTTCTGAGACACTGGAGTTTAATTTCTGATTTCCAGCATGTTCACAGCAAAAGCTACTTTATTGTTTTCCCTAAAAAATTACCATTCAGATTGTGACTCGCTCACACTCCTTCCTCTTACTTTTTTTGAGGTCATTATTTGACAAGGTGTACCAGACCAGTTTCTGAATAGCTAAGCTCCTGCCAAATCTCTTTTCTACTGATAACAGCTATTCCATTTTGCTTTCCTTATAATGTTGTTTCACATCTGACTCTGTTTGACTTCCTCCACTTTGTTGTGCAGTTCCTATGAATTATTGAGGCAGTTTCCAGTTAAATCTCACTATCCAAATTAAGCACTCCTATTTTTAACTATCCACTTTGCTATTATCTTCATAGCTTTTACTTCCTCTCTACTGTCCATTTTCTTATCAGTCAGGTTAGCAAAAATCCAAGAAGGCTACTTTGCCAGGTACTTAACTAGACAAATATCTCAAACTCCGGATCAGTGCTTTCACTGGTTCTGATTATATTCATTATCTTTCCAAATATTTGCTCTCTAGGTCTAGGAAATAGGAGAATTCCAGCAAAGGTCTTTGAACATCTCCTCCATGTAGCACAACTCTCTCTGAGCTGATCAAGCAAGTTTCTTATTCTTACAGTCAAATGGAGGAATGACAGCAAAAGGATTCTTCCCCAGCCTATTTAGTATGACTTTCACACTCTGCCAGCCCCTCACAGCATTATGCTTGGACAGACTTCACACAAGACTGTTTTCCATTTCCATCCACTTTGATGGCCAGTCTGTTAATATTTCTTACAAAAAAAAAATCATCTTTCCAAGCAGCCTTAGGTTGCTATGAAACTTTGGCCTTCTTGCTTCCTTTTTGCTTTCCAGTTATCTGTTGTCTTCTCTTCTCCATCAGCCACTAGCCCCTGCTGTTACCATTTGTTCAATCTCTTCTCTCCTGCCACTCAATACTCTGTCTCTAGAGGTTGCATCTCATCAGTCCTTCCACAGAACAAACTCTTCCACAGACCAAACTTCTTCGCAGATTTTCTTCACATTCTGGCATTTTCCTCTGTCCTGTCATCATTTTAATATATTTCTAGAGGTCTCCTTTTCATCTGGGGATCTGCCAATCAACCCATCTGCAACTACAGTTATGTTCATGCTCTTTCCTTTCATCTTATCTGTCATACTCAAATGCATTTCTGTATTCTACCCACATTTTGAGCTGCATTTATGTCTCTCACACCTTTTTTTTTCCCTGAACATTATGAGATGACCCTTCATGCATATGTAAATTCTGTCAGAAACTCACTGAAGGATAACATACACCTTACAGCTTCTGCGTCCAGTCATCTTCGCAGTTTCTGCCATATTTTGGTCTTCTCCACTGGTGCCTAAGTTGCTACGGTTTTTTCTCCCTTACCCTACGTTTAAAATCAAACAAACCATCTGCATACCAGGGTCGTCTCCAAAATTCTTCTTTTACTAGACTCATACCAGCCTCTAGTTGCTCTGATTCTGACACCTTCTTACCTACATTAGCCCACCATTTCATTTAGGGTTAACTATGATCAAAGGCCATGATCAAAGACTTCCTCTTTGTGCTGTTTAAACTAAGCCATATGGCTTTACAACACAGCTTATCTAGTCTAGTTTGAACTGGTTGTGCACTTCTATGCACAGCAATCACTTCCAATCATAGTAAGAAATCCATGTGGATTTTCTGATGCACTTATGCCAAAGCTCACATTACAGTTACCCCAGGCAGAGAAGCTGCCTGGTGCTTTGGAAGTCTGAAGCACAATTTCACAAGTCCCCCCTCATCCAGCAGTAAATACCTGTGAGAAGGTGGACATGTTTTGCTTTTGGGGTGTTAGTTTGGTGGAGTTTTCTCCCGTTTCAAAATTAAAACATCAAAACAGAGTTCAAGCATGACTAAAAGAAGGTGATGCTGCTGATAATTTGAGAAAAAAATGCTGAGAGTCCAAAGCCTTCTTAATGCAGCTGCTGATATTGATAAACACAGGGGATGACTGAAAACAATATAATGGCCCTCTCAGTCCAGGCAGGGTAAGCTACCAACTGTAGATCTCCTCTGACATTGCCAGTAATTTTCACTAAATATAGTTCATTAGCGTCCAGCCATTAATGATTTGCTCTACACCTCTTTTCCTTCTCAAAATAAAAGCATAAGCCAAAATCTAAATTTGAACTTAACTTTCCAGACGTAGAAGGTGAAAAAAGTGTATTTTGCTTTATTTAAAATGCCACAACCAGTTTGGTTGCAATATAAAAACCCCTTCTGGAAAAAAAAGAAAACCCACCAGTATTCATGATATTACCCAACATCCTGCAAATTATAATAATTTATAGGAAGGCCACATCTTAAAAAAAAAATACCAAACAAAACAAAACAAAAACCAAAAACCAAACACAAAAAAAAAAAAAAAAACCAAAAAAAACCAAAAAAACAAAAACAAAAAAACCAACAACAAAAAACAAGAGTGAGAAATAGAAATGAATATACAAGCCTTGATGAACTTCAAGGGTTTTTTACACCTGAAACAGACTCTTAAAGCATTGGATCAGAAATATTTGTCAAGCTGACTGCAGAGTCCATAGTGTTCTCTTAGTTTTGGTTATATACATATATATATATATATATATTTTATCTGCAGATGGAAGTGCTGTATGCTATACTTCATTTCACCCAGAAATTCGGTTAATGATAATGTACATACTTTCTTGCTAATCTTTACAATTTCTATCATGAAAACATCATGTTCAGAAAATACTAATGCATCAGTGCAGCTTTCAGAAGTCTAATAGCATGAACACTAATATATTGTACTGTTACACTAAAACTTGGACTAAAGAATCAAACTAAAATGTTTATAAATGCCATATATTAGACTGCCTGGTTTGTTATAAGGTAATAAACAGAAAAGCTTACATCTAGTCATTCGTGGTTGTTAAATAAGATTCTTTGTGACTTGCAAAAAAACTACAACACAATGAAGAATTATCAGTGCATTCTCCACGGAAGTCATCTACATGTGTTTATTTAATAAACAGAAGATGGCTTTATTATACACATTTGATTTCCATATGCAATTGTCTCCTTATCTGTCACTTGTATCTAAGCAGGGTGCTTTATACAAATCTGAAAATGAAAAATTCAGAGCAGGGCACGAGAAACTCATTTAATGTCGAGTGCAGTCAAAATCAAGATTTCTTTATTTGTAGTAACAACGCTGTTAAATCAGAAAATTACTCTCCTTTTCTGCATGTCCTTCTTCCTTTACAATTCAGTTGTTTGATCATAAATTGTCGAGTGCAATGACTTGTCTCCTCCACTTTCCACACTGGTCGAGACAGATTAAAAACTCCGGCATACCACCAACCAGTCTCAGCATACCATTAGCATATATATGAGATTTGAGACATTTTCTAATATTCTCCAGCAGAACTCATCTGTCAGCCAGGTGATGAATTATAAAAACTCTTAGCTTGTTTAGAAAAGAGGGGGAGAGTGAGAGAGAAAGAAAGAAAGACAGAAGAGGAAAACACGATCCCACCTTTCTTTTTTCATTTTACCCATTCACCCTTGCAGTTGGTCATATAAAAAAATGCTAACCTAAATAAAAGAAACATAGTGTGAAAGATTTAAATACATGAGAAGAAGAGCAGAATTATAAGCTCATGGAAGTGAATAGAATTATGGAGTGGTCAGTGATCTACATAAAGAATTTCTTAACACATTTTTTTCCACCTCATATTAGGAAGGATTCATAAGGTGCCTTACCAAATCCACAATACTATCATAAGCTGGTAAACCAGCATATGAAGTGTTTAGGAAATAGTAGAATAATTAAAATGCAAAATCCATGCAATTTACAGAAGGTTAGAAGTTGGGGGGGGTTTTGTAATCATTCAAGAGTTCAACAAGTTTTCCTGCACATTCTGAAAATTTTGTGTATTCAACTCAAAAAAATTAGTCTCCCTTATTTGTATGTCATTAACATGTTCAGGTTTTTTTCCCTGAATAGAAGGGGGAAAAGTGGACAATGATTTCTCGTGATTTAAATGAGCAAACCTATGTGCGCTATGAGTAGAAAATAGCAAACAGAGGATGTCACAAATAAAGACTACCCTTTCAAGTATGTCAGTTGACAATTACAGCTTATGAGTGTATTTGAAAACTATCAAATTGCTACATGAATGTCTCAAAGAAGGGCTAAAGTTTATCATAATAATTTACACAATCGTCAAATCCCAATACCATTTGTAGAGTCTGATACTAACTAAAAACAATTTGCATTTCTTGTGGACTCTTGGAATTAGAACTGGGAAAATATTAAAACATATATACATATATTTTTCCATAGCAAAGAGTTTTCAGGAACAAAGCTCTAGGAAAATTTGGTAAATACTGTTAAAAGAGGGAGAAAAGAGATTTTTTTTAAATGTAATTTTATTTCATGCCAATATTTTTAATATATTTATTTCTGTGTCAAAAAACGCTTCTTCCTGTATTTCAAGGAGGGAAAATTGATTCAACTTTTTGCTTTAAAACCAGTCTTTTTTTAAAAAAAATATCCTACACAGAAAAAAAACATTAGAAGAAATTAAATAAAGCACTTATTTTTCATGGGTTGCACTAAAAAATAAAAATCATAATATGTTCTTAGCATCTAACAGTGCAAGTATGACAAGACAAATTCAATTAGAATTTAAATAGAAGTTTTGTTATTAGATGCACAGCAGAAACAATGCAAATGCTAACTTGCATTTTACCCATAAATACCTTTGAGATTTAGGGCACTACACATCAAGCTGGTATCAACTATGGAATAAAAACACCATTATTATTTTACACTGGAATGTCTGTAGAAAATGACATTTATTTTAGTAAACAAATGGCTAGAAGGTTGGGATACAATCATATTAACAATAGTATGGTATTTGTGCTAAGATACAAGAGATCTGTATCAGAAGATAAAGGCTTTGGCAAGTAGAGTGAAATCATCTATACATTCATGGACTAAGAAATTAATGTATATAAATTATTTGAAGTGTAAAATAGAATTTCTAAGGAATGATTATTTGAAACTGCTATTGAGTGTCAAGCAATCTTTTTTTTTTTTTTTTTTTTTTTATGCCAAGCTATGAAGCTCGTGGCAAGTTAGCACGTAGTGAGCTATTTTTCCAGTTGGAGCACTTGTTCCAAGTTTTCATGATAACCAGTTATCAAAATCATAACCTGTTCTGGTTTCTGTTTGAAGATGTACCCAACACCATTATTAAATCTTGCATTTAGGAAGCAGAATCAATTTAAGGAACAGATGCCTAACTAGTCCCTTATCTATGTGATAGTCACTGTCTGGTTGTAACACATCAGCATTTTTCAGGCATTTAATTTTGAAAATGATAAAGTAATTTTTACAAATTTAGATTCAGACCAATACTTCCCTTGCCAAATACTTCCATTTACCATCAAAGAAAAGCAACAGCATGCTATTAGACACATTAATAGTCATTAATTAATACTTTAAGTAACACTTTACAGCATATAAGTATATATATACATATAAAGGTATATAAATACAAACTATGCCTCAATAGAAGCATAATAGGAGATGTACAGCATAACATTACTTTATTGCCAGGTTTCACTAAAGTCATAGAAAAGTGTGACATGGACATCCAGCTGTTTCTTTGTCCATTTGCACTAAATATATTCAGTGAAAGTACCAGCACAAGAAACATTACACTGAGGTACTTCCTCCTGATTTTCATTATGTTTTGGAGTTAAAACTAAGGCCCTTTGAGATTCTGAAAAAATCTCACTCACAATAAAGAGGAGTGTTCTAGGACTAAAAAAGATAGCAGTGGAAATCAAAACAGATGTTCTTGCAAGGCTGAAAAGCCAGTGTTGTAGACTTAAGTGATCCAGATAAGTTGCAAGCTGAAACTTTCAGAGATTTGCCAGCAAAACTTAGCAGTAAAAATCTGGTTATTAAAAGCAGAAATGCTTTTTCAATGTAGATCTAAATCAAGTCCTAGAAAGCTCCTATTCATACTTGATTATAATTAGCAATAGATTACTGAAGCCAAATAAGAATATGGAATCTAAACTGACTTTAACTTTGTAAACCCAGGCCCAACTGCTGGTCAAAGCTGAAACAAAGATCTCACATTCACTTTTAAGGAAGTTTGAGTCTGGCTGTTCACCAGAAGTTAGAGTTGAGGACTTTCTTCTCCTAAGACATCAAAAAACAGTCTATGAAAAACAGAAATTAGATTTTGCTTGCAGCATAGATAATATATACTTAGCAGTTTGTCCTTTAATAAACTCAGTCAAGAAAATGGGTAATTCTTCACTGATCTGTTCTAGTATTCCCAGCTGTACAAAGAAAGAAGAGGACAGTGAAGCAGAGGCAGTTTCATTGTATGATATAATAAGGAAGATTATTGGCTGAAGAAGTCTTTTATCAATGCAAAATTCGTGGAGCAAAAAAATATCACAGAAATTATGTTATTGGCACATTGATAAATTACATGTCTTTTTAACAGGGATCACTGCCAAAGGACAGATCCAGTTTCACGCAGGGTTTCAGTCCCCCTTAACAGCACCAGTAGATAAAGCAGCAAGCAGTTTATTTTGTGGTGCTCGCAGATCTCTCTATATGTGGAACGGTAGGATAAATGTCCTTTACTCTTGCCATTATTGATCATTCTGGCATCAGTCTTACCAAGTCAAAGTCATTTTAATATCTATGTTATACATGTTGCAATTGATTTAAATTTTTTAAGTATTTACTTGGATGCTGCTTAAAATAATTTAAATAAGCTCAACATACTGGAAATTAATATGTCATAATCAAGATATTTGTTAAATATGAATAAGTACATTCCAAATACAAAGACAGTAATACCAGATACTTCCATTGCTGCCACAATGCTTTCACCCCGTGTTAGAAATAACTCGGGCACAGTGATGTTTTAGCTGAGCTTCCCTGAACCCAAGACCATGTTGTAATACTGGGGAGCTTCAATGACCCAGAGAAAACCTTACAAAATGTGTCTGTCTTCATAGGTATTCTTCTATTTAGGAAGATTATTGATCCACCTCCTCTCTAAACTATGCCATTTCCCACCTGGAACAGCTTAGAGAAGGAAAAATGTATATTTAATACCAGTTGTCTTTATAAGAAATTTATGATGATGGTGGAAAACAGGAAGAGACTGCATTAGCTGTCAAAATCTTTTTAAAGCTGACTTTTCATAGCGAATTATCAAAAACCAGCCATTTCAACACAACTTGCTGAATCGAATTCTCTTTTCACCATGAGCATTTTGCTGTTTGTTATTATCTCTTTCATTTTATCTCCTTTCCTTCTTTGTTTTTTTTCATTTCTTTTGGCCACTTAATAAACAGACCTTTACACAACAAATGGATTCCCCATCTCCCCCTCCCAGGTGAATACTGTAACCACTAGGCTGTAAAATTTCTCTCTCTCAAACAACTCTATGCACAGCAGTGCAGTTTTAATAGGAAGGGAGAAAAGTGATTTCAGCTCAGCCCCTCAGCAGGCAGCGTTGTAGGAGTACTGATTTGAAGTCTTTCAGGCAGTCGGAACTGGCTCAGACTTCTCAGTAATGCCAGCAAAATCAAATTTTGCCTTCTGAACACTGCCATGGGAGTGAGGCACTCTTGCCATGGGTAAGGAAAGCGCAGCGAGGAGCAGTGGCACCTGGACTGAATAGAGCAGTGGGGAGCTCACAGATCCCCTCCTGCCTGCAGTGGTGTCAGGCATTGCAGCACTGACTGGGTATGAAACCCATCCAGAAGCAGAAGCTTCCCCATACATACTTAACCTTTCTGTAGCAGTAACAGCAGCCAATCCAGTTACAGTCATGTTGCTGCTCTAGACAGCTCCTTGTTTTGACTGTTTCTGGAGATAGCCCTGTCAACAGTGAAGGGCTTTCAATCTGACCTTCTGATGACATAAGCATGTCCAGAAACTGGTTTTTTAACTCTGAACTTCTCCAGCCAACTTGCCAATAAAGTTATCAGCTGCCCCTGTGTTTTCAGAAGAGTTCCATCCCAGCAGTCACTATCCAGTACCATCTCCAAACACTTCCTGGAGTCAGATTTTTAAAGGATTAAGACTTGGATAGAAAATCCACATTCTTGCATCTAGATACTCTAAACTGCTCTCATTGATCAAGCCTGAGACAATTCTGGTTGACTAAAAGAAGCCAAGATGCCTGGGAGCCAGCATTCAGCAGATGAGCCGGAGTTTACAGTCTCAGATTGAGATCCACAGGCTTAAATTCATTCTGTGTTTCTTTAGGTATGTAAGTCCATTCATGTATGGACAGCATAAAGTCTTAACTAGAACTCATCAATTGCAGTTTTCACATTAAATAGCAGAGCTGTAATTTCAGATACAGGTCTAATATGTGCACTTTATATGGCACTAACAGCATGTCACAAGATGCTCAGAAAATAAAGTACATTCCTGTATAAGCTTTCTCAGCTAAATCTGTTTGACCATACAGCCTGCTCACCAAATATGGATGTGCAACAAAGCATGACTTAGGTTAACATAATGGTGAAATGGAGGCCAACAAATGGAGCCACACAACCTCCAAAAACATAACATGATATAAAATATCCTGATTAACATGCAGATTAAATGCACTTTGTGAAAGCTGTAAAAAAAAAATTTTTTTAAAAAAAATCATGTTCTCACCTGTTTCCTGCTTACATAGCACCTTGCAAAACTATTTCCAAAAATCAAATTTTAAGAAAAGGCTGATGCATTTTGTACATACTATTACACCTAAAAGACTCATCCTGTGCATCATCCTGTACTGAAAGATACAGGAGTAACAAGACTTCTAAACGAGCTATAATGTGAGTAGATTTGATACTTAGCTTGCTTTAGTAACAGTCAGGGGTTTGCTATTTTAGCAAAAAATTATTTATTATTTATTATTTTAAAAACATTGTGATTTTATTTATTATTTCTTATTTTGTTATAATGGAAAAAGAAAAAAACGGGATACAAAGATGCAAAGATAACAGTTCATTATGCAAATTTCTATATATTTTGTTTCATCAGATGCATTTTGTAAGAACTACAGAACTACTCTAGACCTATTAAGAGATAGAACACAAAATAAAGTTTTCTTAGATAAAAATATCATTTCTTACAGCATATTTAGATATCTAAGTTGTATTAATTATTTCAAGTATATTCAAAATGTACTGACAGCTAGTATGGAAAAGTAATGCTGACTTAAAAAAAAAAAAAACCAACCAAACAAACAAAAAAAACCCACTGTAATTTCTGGGTAGACCTTGAAACAATCACCAGTTAGAACAGGACTCCATAACCTTCAGATTTCAGGAGAGAATTCCCCTGTAATTAAAATGGAAGAGAGCTTGGGGAGTCAAGAAATTGCAGGAGAACAAAAACATCAGGCTAAAAGCAGTAAATCAAGAGTTGACTCCGGGGAGGAAGGAGTAGATCATGTGGGGTTAGAAAATGGGACTAAAATTCATAAAAGTTAGGCAGAGATGTGCAAAGTGGAAAGCACAGTAGCACAGCAGGAGAACTGAGAGAAGCATGCAGCAGAAAAGGTAACCTTTGAATTCCTTGGTTCTACTAGACTGTCTCTGTCTGAAGAATCAGCAACAAGTACTGCATTATTTTATTTTTTTTATTCATGTGCCTAATGTGTTAAGAGTTTCTGGGAATTTTACAAAAACAATTTTTTTCTGTTATAAACTGATCATTCAGGGATGCCCACTAAAGATGTTTCCAAAAAGCCTACACGGCTCAACAATAAAGGCACATGAGACATTCTACTTTCATCCAGAGGGGATTATATCCCTAGCCTTCACAAAAACTTTTTACAGTAAGCCAGGACTGGATTTAAGTTATTACATTCTGCCATTTGCTGTCCTTCCTGGCTTATTTCCTATGAAGAAAGATGACTTTAATGTGTCTCAACTACATACGTTTAAGTGAAGACTTTGGTCAGAATAGAGAGAGTTTTCATCCTGACGTAAGGTCAGAAAAGCAATTTGTGGTTGAATATGGCAGATATATTGTGGGAAAAGGTCCAGTTCCACTTCACACAATTTGACATACACACATTTTGTGGTTAAAATTGTGCTATAAGATGCAGATCATATATGAGTTCTACCTGAACTGAGATGAAGATTCAGTGAATCTCTGGCAAGCATCTGCTCTTCAATATTATGTCCAAGGGTGCCTACAATCAACTCATATCTTCATGTTGGATGATAGTGCTTCCTAAGCACTGAGATAATCATGCAAACACATTATCCTTCTCTAAGATCTTAATCTGTGATGGGACTGGGAGATAGCTGAAGACACGTGTAATTCACTCTGTTCCATCATGCACGTAGAGACCTTTCCTCAAGACATTAATGAATTCAGCCTATCCTAGTGCTCAGTCACAGACATGGTGACATACCTTTCTTTTCCAGTAATGGCCTACCAGACAAGTCACTCAACTAAAAGCTAAGGGACCAAGGTGCTAGGTAGTTCTGCAGCCTGCAGGAGTTGGAATCCATAGTTCTCACTTTCCCAGAAAAGACCCTTTTCCTTTGGAGTATTGATAAGGCTTAGGACTGGTCCACCTTTCATCTTCCCTGAGGATGTGAGGGCACTGTCAAGAAGTAAAAGATGAGCTGAAAAACTTATGCAGCTTCAGCTCAGGCACCCAAATTATAGGGACAGTAATACTCCACATGCCGTTTTCCCATGGAGCCCAAAATCCACCTTTAAGCATTCTTCACCCTTTGAGTTCTTATCTCTTCATTGCCTAGGTAGATAGGAAGTTTATATAACTAGCTTATATGTTTTAAACTATCCTTGTTAGAACCTGTATTAATTCAGGTGCTGTGTGTCTAACATGGGTTGTCTGATCCTGACCACAGCTGCAGCCTGCTATAATCTAAGTGCACTACAACAACAGGACAACACTGGCAAGCACCTCAGACACTGTAAAGAAAGAGAGTATATCAAATACGAATTTGAAAAATTATAAAACACACCTGATGATTGCAAAAGGGAGGATTAAAATTGTTCTGTGATTACAGTTGTTGCTAGTTCATTCCCAGCATAGTTTATTACTTCATCCTCCATGAATCCTTTTCATAAATTATCAGAAAAAGGCTACCATATGCTTGGAATAATAATGTTATCCAGAACAGTAAAAATCTCTTTCTTAGTAAGACAAGACATAGAGACATATGCAAGATTACCATAGATCTTGGCTCTCTTGAGGACTATTTGTTACTGGTAAATTCAAAAGAAGAACAAATCAACACTAGTAAAGCAAATGTTGATAAAATTCATTTAAGGAGTTACATCTCCTTCGACATCATCTTCATTTAGCCCTTTGGCTCAATCTACTTCCTCATACTGCATCCTAAAATGGTAAGCAAGGTAGGAAGTGTTTCAGTGACAGCTGAAGCAGTCATTGTTTGCCCTTGGCAAGGTCCTGCTCGTAATGCCACAATTTAGCTATAGATGTTACTATTAAGTAAAGTTACAAGACCTTTATGAACCTAATAACAGGGAACTTGAATGTAATTTTTCATTAAAATCAATTACATATGTTCTCTACAAAGAGCCGGAGTTCTACCCCTAGTATCTGATTTCTGGTATATCAGAGATATGAATGTAGAAGTCAGTGAAACTACACCTTACTGGAATCAGGACTGCTAGTTTTACTCATGGTAAAATTTGAGGGAATTGTGTAGGATGGCCAGATTGATGACACTTATAAAGCCTTGTCCTCTGCTGTCACAGACAATCTTAGGGGATCAAGAATATAGTCTGAAGACAGAACATGTTTCTTTGCATCATACATTTATGGAATCAATATGTATAATTTTTTCTTTATTCTATCATAATAAATTAAGCAACAAAACCAAACTACAGCTGGCGAGTGAAATGGTCAGAAGACTGGCACTAGGCCAGTTACTATCTGAATTTCCTCAAATGTGAAACTTTCTTATAATATTGTTCTGCGACTATGGAAATGTATCTGCATTCTATCCTCTCCTAGCCCATTAAGGTGACTGATAGAGTTTAGATTACAGTGACTTGAAAAAAAATTACTTTTTTAGTATAAGAAGAAAAAAAAAAAAAAAGGAAGACAGAGAAAAGAAAAGAACAAAAACCTACCTTTTCAGTAAAAACAGAAGGCAACAGAAGCTTTGGAAAAAGTGCTTGCCAATAGAAGGATTTCATGCTCTTGTTAATTAAAGGAACAAAGAAAAAACAGTGCAGTAGGCTGTATCCTACATAACAGCTTCTACTAATAAAAAGTAATAGACAATTTCCTGCATTCAATTCTTTTGAATACTATTATACAAGGTAATAGAGTTTTGGAAATGGAAGTCCTTGCAGCCTGTCAGAAAGAGCTTTCTTCCACTTTTTTTTATTAAATGACTAAGTGCAGCAGTCTGTGTCCTATCTCTCCCTCTTGCATCTATTGGATTGTATTATTTTACATTTTGATTGAAATGATGTCACCAGCAGATAAAAGCCTGGCCCAGGCATTGTAATTGAATCAGCCTGAGTTGTTTATTCTAGTGATCTACAGCGATGCTTTCCTTGTCCTAACACAGAATACATAAAAGATCCCCTCTTGTTTAACATGCTGCTGATTAGATCTATTTTTTCAGAAGAAGGAGGAATCAAATTGGGGGGTCGAGAGAGTAAGAGCTGGAGTTTGGGGGGGAGATTGAAAAAAAAACAGATGAGAAGAGACACCATCTGCAAAACTTTCCATGTGTGACTGAAAGTTTAAATAAATAAATTTCACATGGCATCAGTACCAGATGCAAACAGATTTGATTGACAACCTTTAAATAAGAGTTAATGGGAATGTCTACAATTTTTGGATGGTTTTTTCATGCTTAGGTCCTAAATCAGACACTAATTCAAATTTTTATTTAAAAATAATGCTTATCTTGGAAGGAGAATTGCTTTAAATTGCTGGGGGTTTACTGCTAAAAAAAAATGCAGTGTATTGGATAACTAAAATATTGTTATTAAGACATTCTATTTTCAGTTAAAATATTTTACATTTAAAAAAGAGTTATAACAACCTTTCATTTGGCAAGTTGTAACAAAATTTACTTTCTTTGGTAATTATTTTAAGAGAAAGTCTGTCTTTTATGCTAAGTACTGTTTCTTTATTTTTTGTAGTTGACTCCCCCACACCTTCCTGCCCCTTGCCCCAAAGCCTCTGTCAAATAAATGAAGAAAATTGAACTAGTTAATGTACGTGATGTTTGCACCTTAACATAAAACTTCAACAGCATTTTGGGTGATGGTGGTGAGTTTTATGTTTGTGGTTTGGTTTTGGCTTTTTACTTCTGGATGTCTCCTGAAAATAAAGTATAATCACATGAGGTTTAGTAGTAGAGCCAAGATTAAAATAAGCCAAGCCCAAACAGCAATTTCCTGAACTGTTTTTCACTTTAAACCTATGTTTTTAATTGTTTACCTCAAATCTGAAGCTGGGATTTTATTTAGTTTGTTATCTGGGATTTATGTATGAGGAGGAAGCAAGGATGTAATTTGAGAAAGTATTTAAATAATTTTTTTTAACGCAAGAATAATTTACTAACAACTGCAATTAATAAAATATTGTCATGGAAATGGCTACTACAGATAGTAGTGAAAGATTTAATTTGAGGAACTGTTTTAATGTCTTTTTTTCTAGTATAGGCAATAACTGTAGCCCAATTATTTTCCACAAGTGAAAATTTAAACGAGAAAAAAAGTTTTCAAAGTAGAATAAAAATGCATCTACCAATCTCTATATATACCTTGATGTTACTGTTATTTCCTGAGTATTTGCTACAACATAGAAATAAAAAATACATTTCCCATACCATTTATAGTCATTTAGCACTCACTAATACCTGAATTACAAAATTTAATGCACTACTACTCGAATTACAGAATTCATTTCATAATAATTGCTGATACCTAACTAGTAGACCTTAGAGACTTTCATTTTTTTTTTTTGTAAGTCATTTATTGTCCTGAAGGTATCATTATTTTAAAGCATTTGTAAAATATACTTAATAAGATTTCTAGTCAGCTATGAACTCGGAGCTGGGAAAGTACAAGATGCACTATCTACATTAATAAATGTTTGGAATGTATTATAATGAATGCATTTTGACCAAAGTTAACCCTTACATTTGCATTTAGTATATTGAGTTGATCAATACTCTTTACACTTATCTTGGTTTTCAACACTGCTACTCACTTTGAAAGTATTCATTTCATAAAAATTAAACTGAAATAAAGAACAAATTAATTCAGATCTGTGCGATTAATAATTATAAAGCAAACTCACAGCTTTATTTATATACAAATAACATGTATCACAGTTGGCCTTGTAACATAAAGAAAAACTGTTCTGTGACCACATAGAGAGACCCGGACTCTGCAAAGCACCAATCCATATTCAGTCCCCAGAGCTGGTTAAATATAATTTGCATCACAGAGGCTACACGTTTGGTCTCTGGAAAAAAAAAAAATAGTAGGCAATGTTGATTTAACCTCCCTTCAATACTCTCCAGCAGCTGCCTCAGGGAATAGCACTCAGAGGAACATCCCAATATGCCATGCTTTTTCTCACCATCACATTACTTTCTTGTTAAAGCATAAATGGTTGGCACAGGCAAATTGATTTCAACAAAGGAAAACCATTGTGAACATGAACTCCAGCATCCAATCCCCCTAAACAGGAACAGAGATTTATTTATAATTCAAAGATGCAGAATTAATTTTTCAATAGCAATTTTCAGTATTTTTGGAGTTTCCACTGTGAATGCTTCTGATGTTTGGATGCCTGGCAAACATTCTAATACCGTTAATGGGGTTTCCTGCTTTAATGGGAGTTTGTTCAGACCCTGCCAGCAGAAAGGTGTGAAGAAAAAGAAAAGCCTATATTTCCATTTATTGTTAGTAGCAATTTCCTTTTATTATTTGTAGTCACTCTCTTATGAGAGTCTTTCCCTATGAGACTTGCAGCAACAAGCATATTTGATATACTTGTTTGGGACTTGTACAAGCTTATCAAAATCAGACTAAACTTTCAAACCTACTAAATCTTGCAAAAAGAAATGTGAGCAAGCCAGTCCTAATGCCAAGTTAAAAAAGTGACCAGGAACCAAACAGCCAAACAGTAGTGCATGTGTCAAAAATGCAATGGCACATGGGAAAAATACTGCACAGCTCTTTGCTTGATTTAAATAATGACATATTAAAAGACACTCAAATCCCAGCACTAATGATGTTTAAGCTGGAAAAGGCAGGTTGGATCCTACACCCTGCCTTCTTCCGGTGCTCCAAGCATGTGAAAGTCATCTATATAATCAAAAACAAGATCACAGAAGAAAGTCATTTGTTGGAGTTTATGGGTGGGAATGACGAAACTGAAGTTCAGAATAAGAAGGGTTTCACATTAAATAGTATGCTTTTAAATCCTGAAAAAAACTATTTTTTTTCCTTCCTTAACTCATTCAGGAACCTGAAATGAGTGCTCAGCTTGTATTGGTAGAAACTGCCAAATACTAATATTTAAGGTTTGTCTTTAATCAAAGAACCAGTCTTGAATATGAAAATAAAAAGAGTAGCAAGGTGCTGAAATTCCATGTATATTTTGCCTCCAACATGTATGAAATACAGGAAGAAACAGGGTTTTGATGATAAGAAATGGCAGTTCACTTGATCAATTGTCTTTTTCTGGATATAAACAATATCTCACAACCTAAATCCAACTCTTTATAAAGCAACTTGAGTAAGAGACCAGATATTAAAAAATGCTATACACCAGCAGACTCCTCTAAAATCAATTATTTAGAACACTAATTGAGGAATCCAATATACTACCATGCTTTTGAAAATTCTGATCCAGACAATATAAATAACTCCCAAGATTACCAAGCAAATAGATCCTCCCGCTTTTTCTCAGAACTGATACTTCAGCCGTGTTTTTTCTTCTCTTTTAAAAAATAATTAGTTGTAGCAGCTATGCAGCTCCTTCATAAAATCAAAACAAAACCAAAAAAACTGTGTTATATTTTTACCATTAAGGAATTATAAGAAAATCAGTAAAAATATAGAAGTTAGTGTCAGTCTTTAAGGAGTCATTACACACTAAAACAAATGCAAAGACATGAATAATTCTTTGGCTATATATATGCATATATACACATACATGCACATACACATCAGAAAAGCATAAGGTGTAATTTCCTTCTATATTATTTATGAAATGATCTAAAGACTGATTAATTGCATTGTACAAAATGTGATTCTATCATAAAATATATTGCAGTTGGCAGAAAATGTGTCTGTGTAGCATATATTTTCTTCCAAAGTGTGAATATTTAAAAAAAAAAGTTTACATGTCATCCTGTTCCATCTTTGCATGTACTTGCTCTTTATCTCTAAAGCAGCATACGTTCCATATGAGAGAGGGGGTTGCCATGGTATCTGCACTTTAAAAAATTGAATAGCAGATCTAAAAGAAGCATAAAATCGATTTAACAAGTTGTCATGTAAGTTACCCTGGCCCACAAGGATGAAGTCTATGCACCTTTTTCTATATAAAAATGTTTATTTTTAAAAACACACTAATTGCAACTTTTTTAGTCACAGGGCTAACTACACTGCTTGTCATTAAGTTAGTCTCATCAACTTAAAAATCATTTGGGTGTGTATGTGGATTTTCAAGTATTTTTTTCCTTTTCTCTTAAAAACTACAACAAGACAGAGAAGTAGGAAAGATATAAGTCTAAACAGTGATCCTAACACAGAAGATAAAATGCTAGCAATATAATCTGAGACAAAAATAAACCTTACTTAAAAATTAATTTATTAAATTCTTATTCTAAAGAAAAGGTGTTCCGATAAACACCTTGAAAATGGGAGAATTTCCTTTTCTTTTTTTAACTACTCTTCAAAGAAGGCTTCACAAGTCTTAATGTGGAACTTCTTATAGTTGCAGGCACAGTCATTCACGTTTGTAGCACCCTGTCTGTAGGGGAGAACAGAGAGGTCTTTCAGCTGTAGTGATGCAGTTTCACAGGCAAATTAGAGGAACTTTGTTTTTCCTCTGTCTTTTGTAGGTTTGGTTTTTGGTTATTTTTTTTTTGGGGGGGGGGGTGTTTGTTTTCTTACTTTTGGCTTTTAAAGAGAGAGAGCGTGGAAGGGGACAGATGGAAAATGGCAGTTTCTTACAACACTATATCCTCTCAACTTCCATGCAGGATAGGTTACCACCAACTCATTGAGTAAACCCCACACAGAATCATTACCTCTGCCGAAACACCCTTTTTGGAGGAGTACAGCCTTTGGGAAAAGGTCAATGTTACTTAGCAACTACTAAGAGCCAGTGCCTTTAATAAATTAACCCCTTCACATGAGCTTTGGTAACACCTCACATCATAAAAGGACTTCCTATTTGCTGCACAAAACATTTTATTCTCATTTTCAATGAGTTCAGCTGTTGAAATTTGCCTGATGAAACCATGGTTGAACCCAAAAATTCTTTTAAGGATTGGATTTGTACAGTGGAATATATAATCCTAATGACGCTCAAATAGAATTATGCTGATCTCTTGTAAACTCTTACAAAAATCAAAGGCTGCTTCACAGAATGTTTCCAGAATTTTGTATGCCAAGTTTCCACCTCCGTGGTTTGGCTGCATTTAGGTCCCAGAACTGGAGAGTCATAAATGCAGCCAAGGTGGATGTGCAAGGCAGTCCACAGAAAAGCTACAGATACTGCTCCCACTGCAAGGTGGATGTGCAGCCTTACTGACTTGTTCTCAACTGCTTTGAATGTAAATTCCATATTGAAATAGGAGATGAACATGACTGGATTTAGCCAAGAGAAGCTCTTTGGCTCGAGGATCCCAAATAGCTGATGTGGGGATTATGGCACTCAAGACAAATGCCAGAGCTGTCAAGTAGGGGAAATATGAGTCAGTGTTAGGGAATGCAGGCAGAGACTGTGCTAAGAGCAACTATGAAGGGGACAACCTCCCTACATGATTATTCTCCCACATCCTAGGGTTCATTAATGGCTTAGGTGTGCCCTCTCTCAATGAAGTACCTCTGTGTTAACAAACGAGCACTCAATTTCATATGCAGTTCACCTACCTACTGGCATATGCAGACACATCCCTCTATTCCCTGCACAGGAGAAGAAGCATCAGAAAGCTCCAAGAGATAAAATGGTTGAACCACAAAACGACCATTACTACAGGCTCTGTCAAAAACAACAACTGTGCGTCTTTTTAGACACAGACACTACCTGCACACCTCTGTATTGAGACTGAAACATTTTGCTAAAGCTGGTTGAGAAGCTGTTACTTTTTTTACTTCTTACCACTTGCTGCATAGAAAAGACTTATTTAGTCTTGTTAAACAAGTTCATGTTTTCAATAGTTCATGTGAAAAATGAGGAAAGTATAATTAACATCTACCCATCTAGAAGATGGCCATACTTACACAACACCTGAAGTAATCTATCGGATTTAAATCCCATGTCTTTACTCAAGAGTTCCCAGACTCACTCTACCCGCAGCCTGTAACCTAATTTATGGTACAAAAATACAGTCTTGTCCAGCTATGCTCTAGCCAGCAGTTAAACTCATTTGGATTTTAACCCTAATTCTGCCTCAGTGAGAAAAATGTCTAGTTTGCTAAATGAAGAGTTAAGATCTTTTCATTACATGAGTTCAGAACAACAGGTTTAGCTCCACATCTCCCAGTGTTTTGCAAAAGTATGCATGCAAAAGTAAAAATGCATTTCAGAGAGAAAAGCCAATTTTATCAATTTTGCACACTCCATTTTCTGCTCAATGCCAGGGACACCAAGCTAAAGTTCATGAAACAAATTTATAGAATTATACCTTTTTTTCTTTTTTTTTAAAAGAAAAGGAAATGCTGAAATGTTACCCAAAACTGTGACTTCAAGAATATATCTAAACCAAACTTTCCCCCACAAACACGGCAAACTCATGATAAAATTTGTAAAAGATAGCAACCCTAACTGACATGGCTTGAAAGGAATGCACTATTCCAGAGAAAGAAGAGCCCTTGACTTAAACGACATTTCATATTTTATTTTCCATGTTATTCCGTGTTTCTTTGCATTTTTTATTACTTTGGACCCAACTGTCTATAGTTATACTTGCATCTTTATACCAGCTCAGAAAAATTTATTTTGCATCCAGTAAGGCATTAAGTATTTCAAATTATTCCATCCAGCACATTAGACACAATAGGTTTGTCAGCAAAGGACTGTCCATTTGGTTAGTGTGTTATGTCCCTCTTCAAGTCCCTTAGTCTTCACTGTTTCTTAACAACCTAATTAATTTTAGGTCACCTGCATTCCTCATCACCATCCGGCTTCTCTTGCAGGAATAAGACATATAGAGTACCAGTAGAACCACCATAACTAATGTCAGGATTTTCTTCTTAAGAGATTTGATAAATTGTCTAAATATATATGTGCTTTGAGTTGCAGGACTCATTAAAAAATAATCCTTTTTTAAGGCTAAGAACCATAATTAGATCAGGATTCGTGTCTGTCAAGTTGTCTTTTTCATATCACTAGATTAGGAATTTAATACATAATACATAATAGGCTCCAGGCCTTCTCCAGAGCTACTTTGGGTTGGATCCACAAAGGTAAGGGTAGAATTTATTTCAACTAATCTTTGAGGCCTACAGAGTAGTTATCAACATCTGAATTATAGATTTGTTATTTTTTTATAGCCAATGTATGAAAAGGCACTTCTGGGATACAAAACACCTTTCAAAAGGTAATGTCTCAGCGGGGTAAGAGAAGGGCAGCCCTGATGTGCTCACTGCCTGTAGAGGGGCTCTAGATTACTGCCCTAGGTCTGGAAGGACAAAATCTGAAGCGAGGTAGAATCAGCCACATCCCAGGGGCTCCAAAGAAGTGCCTATCTGTAGGTCATTCTCTGGACATTAGACATTACCCATAACTGCTTTTGCTTTGAGACAACAGCTGCTTCTACTGTCAAAGCCTAACAGGAGTCAAATATGGGGTTCTTCAACATACTTCCCATACCAATTGGGTTGTGGTTCGGTTGCCTTTGGACAAGGCTTGATCATGTCTACATGAAAGTCATCAGCTGAAGTACTCAACAGCTCTTAATCCTGCTACTCATCCTAAAGAAAATATAAAAATATTTCCAGAAGATAAAACTCAGCCTTTTTATAATGTCTATCTTAGAGAAAGAGAGCATGTATACACATACTTATACACACACACACACACACACACATATATATACATATATATATATATATAAAATGAGAAGCAAGCCAATACAGGAACATTATGGGCACAAAATCAGAAATAGCAGAATTAAGCTTACAAATCTAAGTGATGTTGGGAGTGTTTAAGTACTATTTAGATACATGTGTTCCAGTCCTTTGCTGAAATCCTAACACAAAAGAATTTCATTACATTTCCATTATCTTGAATTTTTTGAAGTAATTTATCTTTAAATATCGTAGTTGCAATTTGCAATACACTTTGTTATTTTACCCTGCCTACCTACTTCCCTGTAGTTTTGATTTTGCACTGTTGATTTTTCTCATTCTCCCATCTCAATGTTGTGACTTCTCTCTTATTCTGTGTCCTTTTCCTGGCAGGCTGGACAAACAGAAATAACAAAAAAAATTTGAGAGCAGAACAGAACAATTAAAAATATGTATCACAAGCAATTCCTTTAAACTAGTTCTTGTGAAAATGCTGATTATGCACAAAACGCTCTTTGTGTAGAGGTATAACATCTCATGAATGTCTCCTACACTGGAAAGGAACAAAAGACTACCGAGCTGCTAAAATACCATTGTGTATCTGCTGTTTTGTTCTGAGAGCTTACATCCTAATTATAGCATTTTTTTTCTTTATTTAAAAGTCTTTTTATCGCAGTGCAGACTGGACATAAACATTCCTTTGGATCCTTTGCGTAAATAATGAAAACATAAAAACTATGGATTTTTCCCCTATCAAGGAGGTTAATAGTTTAATTGTATACGGTTATTCTTACATTAAAAGCTGCATACCTGGCAAGCTTTATCGGGTAACAGGGACTTTTAAATGTGCCAATGTTTCTACAGAAGTAACGCGGGTCAATTGCAAAAGGGATAACCATAATGATTAAATCATTAAAATTTTGTCTATGCTTCACAGAGCATAGAGAAAATTAACTTCCCACCAACCTCATTTTTCTGCTGAACATGAAATAATGATTTTCTGCCAGTATAATTACAAAGCTAACATCTGATAGAGTCAGCATCCAGGGGGGATTATCACATGCATGAGTATTAGACCTCATTA
>JAWWMO010000083.1:86759061-86776513 GCA_035047845.1 Dendrocincla fuliginosa | reverse complement strand
ATTAGACCTCATTACCAGCTTGACTGCAAAATTATTACATCTTGTAATTGGATGGTGAGATTTATATACAGATTGGCTGGGTTCTCTGTAAGATTGTAATTACAAGCTTCGTTGGTTCGCTACTTATCACACGGTGCAGGAGGAGGCAAAAACAAGCAGAGGAAAGACCATTTCATTAAGCCATAACCCTATCAAGGGAGGAGCACTGTAACATCCCTGTATTTATTAGGCCAAACAGAGCTGTTTGCAGAAGGGGAGGCCATTTATTACTGCCTGACAAATGGGATTTCATTTATTTAACCTCGGTGATCTATTTCAGTAAAATGTACAAACGAGCCATCCATTTTATGATTCCGGAGTCAACGCCTCAATTATCTAAAGGCTAACTGACTGTTAAAGCACCCATCTGCTAGGATGAATTCATTGATTTAATTTGCTTCATGTTACTGAATGATTCTTAGCAGACAGGGAGAGGATGGAAGGGGAAGGGAAGAAGGGAAGGAAGGAAGGAAGGGGCGGCTGGTGGTTTAGGAGAATGGATCAGAGTGATTCAGCACGCCGGTGTCTGTCTGTGTGTCTGCGCGCGCGCACCCCTGGGTGTTTTTTTATCCTTCAGCACAATAGAAGAAGGAGATCAATAGCAGCTTAAATTTTATGAGACAAGGAGTTAAGTTGTTCAGCTCCAGCCAAAACACCTTTGTTCTACCATAACAAGTAATCTCTGTGGCGGAATTAATATTGACAAGCTGGCTTCTTTGTAGCTAATTTTGTGGGTGCCTGAGCCAATCAGAAGCCTTGCAGTAATAGAGTTGTTATTAGAGTTCATTATAAAAGCTGTGGATCAATGGCTACACTGGGAGGGAGAGGACATGGTGCAGCAAAATGCATATGTATGCTCAAGGAAATTAAATCCTTTTAATGTCCTTGTAATAATTTATTCTATAGTTCTCTTTGACTTAAAAAAAAAAAAAGGCTTTCAAAAACAAAATTAAAAATGTTCTCTTGTGAGGCTTCTAATTTTGTTGTAACACTGAAACTGATATGAAAAACATCACGATTTCAGGGGTGGGAAATTCAGGAAGACCTTGCTATCCAGCTCTAAGTTTCATTACAACTGCATTTTGTTTGGAAAATGCCACTGCTCCCTTTTTATCCGAACTACGCAGGATGGTGTGTTGAATGCTTATGCTGCTGTGAACTTAGCATTGATGTCTTTTATGGCACCCCTTTTCTCCTTCCTCCCTAAACCATCTGTCTCATTAAATCTGATTTTTACTTTTTTAATTTGATGGGGTGTCATTTTGTAGGAAACATCCTTACATTCAAGGAGAAGAAGTCATAAATAGCATGCTGAAGCTTTACTCCCATGTTTCTGGGAAGGAATGACCTGTATGCTGTGAGTTAGCACTTTCAGCGAGCTGACAAGGAGAACACAGCTCTTTGTAAAAGGTTGCCTCTTTCAGCTGTGAAAGAGCCCTCCTTGATGTAAGTGTTCCCAGAGTAATAATCCGTTTCTCTTGTGGCAGGCTCCAGCTCATGCTATAATCTTTCCCACAAGCTCCAATCAGTCCAAGAAAGCTGTTTACTGGACAATTTTCCCTGCATCTCAATGTGAAATGATACTGCATTAAAATGTGAGAATATCACACTCTAAGAAAGGCAGGAGGATCAAAGGGAGCCCTCACAGTGAGTGAGTTGAAACAAATTAGCATCTTTTGGTCATGGTTTCCTAGATATCATAATGGCATTTCAGGGCCATAAGTTGTTTGCTTTGCTTCCTCCCCTTTATTTCACTATAAAAAAATACCCATTTATTTTTTCCATCTCCCTATGCTTGTCTCTGCCAAAAAAATTGAATCACTTTCAATTGATGCAATTAAACAGGGTAAGTCCCTTGTGTAGACACTGTTGTTTCAATTCCAGCACATATCATTAAGTCAATATAAGAGACTCTTCCACAAAAATAAGACCATCAGGTATGAGGACTGTTCAGTTTGTAGGGTTTTTTCCTCAACTACCACATTTGTCTCAAAGATTGACAAAAAGCAATCATTTCAATTTTCTCACTTCTTTTTTTTTGTCTTTTCTTTTTTTTTTCCCTCCAGGCATCTGTCTTAAAACTTAGATTCCTGCTATTTGGTGCAGTAACAGAAAATATTCTGTGAGAGAAAAACTGTGCATTAAAGAAACCTTACCATCATTTTTTCCATCCATTTTTAATTCTGCTCTCTCCTTCCAGACGGAAGAAAGAAGAGGCATAGTATCTGGAACCAGGGGCAAGAGACATTGAAAATGAGGAAAAAGGTCAAAATACAGGCAATGTAGGAAGCCAAAAACCTTAGGGAGAACAATTTTGTGCAACTTAGAAAATTTTGAATTTGACAATTAATTTCTTTTCTTCTAATGGAAACCCCAGGCACCAGCACAGGCTGGGAGCCAACCTACTGGAAAGCAGATCTGCAGAGAAAAACCTGAGGGTCCTGGTGGACAAAAAACTGTGCATGAACCAGCACTGCATCCTTGGGTCCAAGAAGACCAATGGTGTCCCGAGGTGCCTTAGGAAGAGCATTACCAGCAGGCTGAGGGATGTGATCCTGCCCCTCTAGTCAGCCTTAAGTGAGGCCACATCCAGAGCGCTGTGTCCAGTTCTGGTGGGAGACAAAGATGACTGAGGGACTGAAGTTTTCCTCTTACGAGGACAAACTGAGGGAGCTGGGCCTGTTCACCCTTGGGAAGAGATGACTGATAGGGGACCTCATCAATGTCTATAAGTACCCGGAAGGAGCATGCCAGATGGATCCAGGCTCTTCTTGTTGGTGCCAAGCAATATGTCACGAGGCAAAGGGCGCAGGAAGTTTCACCTCTACATGAGGAAGAATTTATTTACTGTGTGGGTGACTGTGCCCTGGAACAGATTGCCTGGTGAGACTGTGGAGGCTTCCTCACTGGAGATTTTCAAGAACTGTCTGGACACAATCCTGTGCCATGTGCTCTGGGATGACCCTGATTGAGAAGGGAGGTTGGACCAGATGCCCCACTGCACTCCCTTTCAACCTGACCCATTCTGTGCTTCTGTGATAATAAGCTTAAATTTTAGAATTTGAGTAGAATATACCTTGATTGGAATTTTGCTTTGAAAAAGATCTGAAAGGGGAAGTGTGACATAATCTCTCTTTTATGCCCAGTTCAAATAAATAACTTTTCCAGCCACCCTCTGTTGGTTTTCTCTTTTCTTCATGACAGCTTATTTTTAATACTGGAAGAATGTCAACAGAAACTTATCTGTATTTTTTATGCTTTCTGACATTCCTGTTCCTCCCAGGATCCTTCTGAGGGATGAGCCTCAGTCCTGATGATTTCATTGGTTTTTGGTGCTCATAATTTGCCCAGTATGGAAAGCCTCTAAGGAAAGGGGAAAAGCTAATTGGTCAATGTGTCTCAGAGGTAAAAAGGAGTTTCCACAGAACTTGCAAAATGAGCAAGATCCTGCAACAATAATTAGAAAAATTAGAAAAAGACTTTTCAGCCACATAAAGAAAAAGTAAAGTCTGATCACAAATGAGATTGACACAGCAATTAAAGGCAACCTAGACTGGGCTCCAAAATTAAATTATTAGCATCCTTACTGAAAATGAAGATAAAATACTTAGAGGTAAAGGCAAGACAGCTACTGGAATTCAAAGCAGAAATTCCCCTAGCAAATTATTGCTTATTCAATAGATATACATTTGGCAGACCATCCCTTTTTCAGTGTACTGCTGTAAGTGCTCTGTGGTCAGGCCACAGAGCTACACAGACCACACACTACACAGAGGTAACATATGGGAAGCCCAGTGCAGCAATTGCAAAATTAGTATTATGATCTGTCCCATGCATTTGTCCTCATAAATTAATTTGTCAGGCTCTCAGCCAGACTTTCTTAGCGTTGGCCTGAAGTTTCTTAGGACACGAAATATCTTCTTCCAACGTCTTTTGGGACACCTCATGTCAGTGTAATACAAACATAGAAATAATAACAAATTATCTTTAGTTTTCCATCCCCTTTCTATCAGATTTTACTTCTCTAAACCACTATTAGTCGCTCTTTTTTATTATTACTATTATCATTCTTTACACCACTTAAAGTTTGGAAATTATTCTGCTCTATTTTCTGTTTGATAGAGCAGATCTCTTTTGCCATGAATCCCTGACTTTGAAAGTTACTTCTATATACTATTGAACTCCATTATAAGTTCTAGTGACATATCTGTGGCTGAAATCCCTTCAGCACCAAGACCAGTCTCTAACTCTCCTTGATTTCAATGGAGAGAGAGTTCCACGATGCAGATCTGATACAGCACTTGATTTTACTGATGTCAGCCAATAATTACACTGGTTCTCCCCAGATTTACACTATACCAGAAGCAAGGAACAATCAGACCACTGTGGTAAACTGGTTATTTGTAGAAGAGACTCTTTCTTTGCCATAGGTTTATCTTTAGTGGAGATAAAATATATTGGGCACTCTAAGCTCTCTTGTCACTAGGAGAAAAGTAGTAAGATTTAAGCTGCTGCTCTGACTAGCTGAGTATCCTGTAATACTACTATAGCAGCAACTTTAGAAAACATACTTTTGAGTCCTTGAATGCAATTGGAATTTCTTTCTTTGGAGTTTCTGCCTGATTTCTGAAAATATTTTAAACAGCAGGAGAAGCTATTCATTAGAACACACATTTTTCAGCCTTATTGTTCACAATCAACACACTCAGTAAACCACTGAATATAGCTGGGTGTTACATATGCAGCTACAGTAAAAGGCGTCTACTTTTCAAGTTTTAAAGCTATTTGTCCTTCCACCTTATACCTCAAAAGAGGCCTGAGGCAAGAATGTATTGCACTATAAATACACACCTTGGAGCACACTATTCTTTAGTAAATGTGTGTTGTAATGAGATAACACTGCACCTCTCATAGTTTACCACATCCTGAAGGTCCACAGTTATCTCATTATGAAGTCTGTTCAGTCAAGTGTTATTGACTAATTTGGGAGGGGGGGGAGGGGGGGAGGGTATTATTTGCAAATTTTCACTATGACTCGATTGTGCAAACTGAACAAACAGATGTTCAGTGCCAATTAGTTGGTTGGTGTTATTTCACTACAAGTGCCAACATTTCCAGTAACTTTTATGACAATAGTGTATATGCCAAAATTTTTTTGAAAGAATTGTTTTTCTCTTCTATGAACTTATAATCTGCATTAAGATATGAAGCATTTCATGAATTGAATATGTCCACAATTCAGAAAAGACATTTGCCAGGGAAAAAAAAGGAATCAAACAATGTAGCCATGGTAACCTGTAATTAAAAATCAGATCCAAAAGCTGATCACAAAATTGCTATCTACCATACACACATTCTCTCATATGAGAAATAAGTTCTGAAGCAAAACTCTATCCAAAATCAGGTTTTTTTCCAGTAAATGTGGGTCAAAGGGTTCTTTAAAGCAAAACATAGAATAGCATGAGCTGGGCCAAAGAGACGATCAGATTGGGATGTGCACTGATTGGGATAGCTCTGAGGAAACTTTGTGAAAAGGCATGTTTATTGAATAGGTTTAGGAAGACAAACTCTGAAGGCGTGTGGAGCACCAGATTGTCTCTCAACAACTCTATAAAAGCAGAAAATAGGAAAAAACTAAGGCCATGTGAAATAAAATCATATGACAGCCCAGGCTGCAAGATCTTTGAAATATTACCTGGTTCAACCTTTTGTGAAAAAGAGAACCTAGATGAGATTTGCTAGGACCCTGCTCAGTTGTGTCTTGAAAACCTTCAGTGATGGGGACTCCTATCACATCAATTGTTTCAGTGATTGATCTCACTTTGAAAATTTTCTTTCCCATATCAAGATGAAAATTATCCTGGTACAATTTTTACCTGTTGCCCTTTGTCATCTCCATGTGGTTCTTTGTGAAGAGAAAGCCTCCATCCTTTGTAGCTGCCCTTTAAGTACTGGAAGATGGTGATGAGGTCCCTTGTGAGCCTTTTCTTCTCCAGGGTGAAAAGACTTAAGTTTTTTCTCCTAGAGCATGTTTTCCAGCCCTTTGATCATCCTCAAGGCTTTCTCTTGGTGATGAGATTGAATATTTTTGTTATCACTTACTATGCCTCATAACTGGAAAATACAGTTAAATATAATATTTGGGAAGGACAGAATGGTAGTTCAAGCATCAATGTTGCCCCATTTGGCAACTCCATGCCTGCCTGGGAATGACTTTGCTAATGGACAGGAAAAGCATCCAAACTAGAACATGAAAGGAAACAGATAAGGGTTGGATTTGCCCTGATAGTCAAGAGATTCATGATCCCAAATACATTTTCATCAAAAGAACTGGTTGAGCACTTGGGCACTACCATGTCTTGTAATAATGACAGCAACACAATCATCAGTCCCCTGATCTACTCACGTGTGTGCTTTAGGGCAAGGAAAAGACTGTAGATATAATCTGTCAGACTGGCAAAACTTCCTGGTTGCTGAATGACAAAATGCTGTTCTGAATCTAGGCATTTTTTAGAAAGTGGGAGGTTTTTTCCTATAATCTAGTAAATCATAAGGAGAATTTTATTTCTTAAGGATGCATTCCTTCACCTGACTATGAGGACATGATTAACACACTGCTTGTAATGTAGCAGTAATATTAATTAATCACTTAGTATCACTTAGGTAAAAAATTGGTATTCTTGGTCGTGCATGTAAAAATAGTATTTTAAATAAAGCCTGTAATACTGGTAATGAATGCTTAAGAGTTCTTAGGAGTGACTTCACATGAACAACTCAACACACAAGATTAATACGAGACTAGAATAATTTTGTGTAACATATAAAGAGCTCATTTGCACAAAACCAAAATGAGCAAATGTCAGGAACATACCAGGACACAAGGGAAATATTTTCAACTAAAAACCAGTAAATGTGGGTTTCTGCTGATTTTGCCATTATCTACAAATCTATACTTTTTTTTTTCAACAATAAGGGATTGTTAATTCAAGGATTATGAAAACACCACAGAACTAACAGAGGGCTTTCTCATCAGGAGTATTTTCCTTCATTGCCCTTGTTCTATTTTGCCCATTGAAATTTTTCATCAATATCATTTCCCTGCTGACAGTAAATGCCAAGACAACTCATCAAGCTAACAGTCTTTGAGATTAAGAAAAAGATAAATCCAAACCACTGTTGTGTCTTATTTTCAGAAAAAGGCATTCCTTTAACACACATTTTCTTAAGTCAGATGTTTCTAGAGAGCAAGATATTTTCTAACATTTCCTGTTTGCACATTAGCCTTGACAACTGTTATCTCGAAGAAACCATCAGTGTTTTGGCACAGTCAGAACCCTTTAGGACTTCTGAAACCCCATGTTTTCCTGAAGATAAACAGTCTCATGACGGGAACAGGGGAGGTGCAGAGGAGTATAAAACTGGTGACAAATTCTCCTCCAAAAAATTATTTAGAAGATGTACTTAGAATTGCAGTCAATACGTAGGCAACACCTCTCTCCCCACCAGCTTTCCACAAGCTATAGTAGGGTGTTAAAATTAAGACTATCTACTTGTTCGCTTGTTCACTGTCTTTCATCTAAGAAACAAAGGAATACTCTTCAGTTTGTTCCTCTGCTTTCTGTGATTTCCTCGGTCTCTTATTCAAGGACTAAGCAGGCCTAAGACTTCTTAACTTCCAAAAGTCAAACAAGAAAAAAGGACTGCAGTTTGGCCATCTGGCTTCTGTAGTACTACAGATCACTGGTGGGGACCAAATTGAGTTTTCTATGTCATTGAACATAAGAGCATAAGAGAACCCTATCTCCTCATGAAGGCATGATTTGTATTCCATTAACGAAATTACCAGTTTCAGTCAAACAAAACGAAATTACAATATAGAACAGAATCCAGTATTTTTTGTTGAATAATCACAGTAATTTTTTATTACTTAATTATAGTAGTTATTAGGGGGAAGGGAATGGGAACCTATTGCTTCTTGTTCTCAGATAAACACATAAGTCAGCAGTCTGCAATGCTGTGCTCCCCTGTAGGCATAACGATGTTGAAATCTATTGTGCACAGCAGAGCAGCTTCAACAAGGGACCAGGGAGCACTCACCTTGAAATATCCTACATCCCACCATTGAAGGTGATTTCCTATTACGTGCACTTTACAACTCTTTTCCACTCTTTTAGCAATTCCTATGCAGAAGGAATATATATGCCCAGCTTTGCACAGTCCTAAGTTCACAGGCTGCTTTTTTATCCTTGGGAAACGAGCACTTTCCTTCTGCTAAAAATATCCACCAACCACTTTGGTTTTTTGTTTCCTTCTGTCATTGTGTCATTTCTATGGATGGACTGAACATTTCTAGAAAAATAAATAAATAAATAAATAATGAACTCATATACATCATTCTCTCTCATATCCACAGTGAATGAGGCCAATCTTGTGGAGACAGGATCCTTCTCGCTGAACACAGAACTCCTGGGGGTCTGCTTCTTGTGAAAACCATTCTTAATCATTCGATCCCTTTCATTTTTTGTGAAAATTATAGAGAAAAAAGAAATAACAAAGCGTGACAAATGAAAGGCTAGGAAGAAGGGTGCGTAAGTAATATAACTGTGCATTCCTATGAGTCCATCTGAACATCAGGACTGTCAGGATGCTGTTTCCCTATCCTTAGAATGCAAAGTGGGCATCAGCTCAAGTAAAAATAGCTGCCAGCCTATGAAGGGGTAAAGGAATATCTGCCCTATCTCCCTGCCTTGTTCCTTCACAGGAAAGCTCCCAGTTCCTTCTACACCACATCCACCCAACTCCTGTCAGGGCTAGCTCAGCCCATGTCTGAAGAGAAGGCATCTCCCTAGGGACTCTCCATGTGGCCAGTCCTGAGGAGGCCCCAAATGCTTCCTGTCTGGAAGAAGTAGTCCCATCCTACCCTAGGTACCAAAATATCTCACTACAGCTCTGAAAATAACATTTCATATATAACACACATATGGCATAACTTTTGTGCTGCAGGACTGTCAAATAAAGTCAGTGGAATTACAGTGATGTAAAGTCTGCATAATTAAGGCAAGAATAAGGCCCCTTTCTGCCCTCTACGGCATGATCATATGAGAAGCTGAACATTTCCCGCTAAGTGCTTAGTGCCCTCTGCTTACATCTATTTGGTTTCAGTGAGAGTTCAGCTAGCAGAGTTAATCTCTTACAACCTACTATTCTGATGCAATATGTTGCTCTCATTCAGGAAATCTGAACTGAGTTTAGAAATTCCCAGGTCCCTCTGACAGTCAATAACTTCCTATTTTAGTGCAATGAGCACATTAGCCCTGAACAGCTTGAGACTGCATTCTCCATTGATCAGATAAACAATTCGTGAGATATTTTATTACAAAATGACGCACCAATTTAGCCATCTTTTCATCAATGATGTGCTTAAATTGGATGTGAAATGCCAAGAAAGTTGCCTCCCCAGGGTGCCATCAGTGAGAAATGCAAAGCAGAGGCTTTCAGTTATTATGGTTCATGTAGCTGAGTTTTATCTTTCAGTCAAATCAAATTTAAGTCAGCTGGTAATACACGTTTGACCTCCCATTATCTAAAGCCATAAATTGCATTGTAGTGATTTGTTAATTTGGCCTTAAATCATCCAACCTTTATATCTTTTTTTTTTTTAATGAATCATGGGCCTTTTCTTCTTCATTTTCTTATGAGTCCACAGAGTACAGTTGATTATATCTCTGGTTTCTTGTACCTACTCCACTCACTCAAGAACCATTATTTCTGTTGAATATAAAACACATTATTGTTTCTAAATCCATTTAAGTGTAGAATATCACACTCTGGCTATAAATGCTTTATTTCAGAGGATAGTGTGGATAGTCTCAATAGCTTACTTTAAGATTGTATCTCTGAATCAAAAAAGAAATGAAAATGAAATGAAAATGAATCACATAGTATTTGTGATCTTTTATCAAAAAGTATTTAAATGTGTACTAGCATATTTACTAATACAAGTTTAATTAACAGAATGGAGGTCCTATTTTATGTAATAGCCACCTCATGTTTCACTTTTACCATAGTTTCATCATGAAATTTCAGGAATGACACAAGCCATCATTGTCCAATAAATGTCATAAATAAAAAAGTAACATTGTTCATTTCCCACACCACCACTTTTGAAAAAAAAAAAAAAAAAGAGATCAAAAACTATGGAATACAATGCATATGCATAACTATAAAAAATTAAGTAACTTCATGGTACTTCCAGCAGAAAAAGTCCAGAAGTCAATAGTCATTAGATTATGAGAAAGGTCTTTTTTTAATGTAAAAGTTAAGTCTCAATTATTCACTATCATCAGACTTTCTAAGAATTCCTTTGCCTCAACATTCCTCTGATAGTAAGCTTTGAAAACTTTTAAAAACCTGTTGCTAGGACTGTTGACTGCAGCCCACAATCAACACAAGTGTCCCTGATGAAGGACTCAGAAAAATAATGGTCCTGTGTGTTGGGCATTGTGAACAGCCCTAAGTAGAGATGCATCATAATCAATGTCATGGGGGAAAGAGCAGAGACTCATCAAACTCCTTTCATGGTATGGTTACTAAGTCTTCATTAGATGGGTCCACTTTCAATCCTGATCTAAACAGGATGTAGACTGCTCATATGCAAGATGTTAATTAGCAAAGACTTGAGAGGTTTAGGCCTTCTGCTTGCAAAATGAAAAAAATCAGTTTTGTTTCCTGGCAATGCAGTTTTTTAGCCTTCAGAAACTTCTAAAATAGACTTTTCTCTTTGTTTGATTTACAGGTAAAACATCCCTCTTCCTCAGGTCAGCCACTCTCTTGGCCACACTAAATTTTATAGGGCTATCTCCCACTGACCAAAGTACCACACACACAGGCACAACATTCAAACTTCATGATATTTCAGTACAGAGCACTTAGGATAATTTTTATTAAGTCAGGCTTTATCCTTTGGCCTTGCAGCATGTCTCAGAAGGTTTAAAATCAATTTCTCCTACATCACCACTGTCTTCTACTTTAGCTATCATCTCTGTTACCATGTGGATCACTCTTGCAAGGAAGCTCATGACACCAATAGCAAATAAACACACTGACACCACAAGAGACCTGTAATCACGCCTAAGCTTGCATTTACACTTCAGGGGCATTCAAATATCTAACCCATTACCCATGTCTACCCATGTTCATCCTCCCTTTTGCTTCTGCCACTGCATGTGGAAACCTTTAGAATGGGATACTAGAGAAAAGTCCTATTGCAAGAACTACCTCTAAGAAACAGGACTATCAGTTGAACATACAGAAACTTCAGCAATTGATCTTGTAATTAAAGACCAAGAAGCAATACAGTTAGTCATTCCAAATAGTTATCTTCCAAAGAGTCATATTTCAAAGGGTTATTCCAAGTAACAATTCACATTAATGCTTGACCTTGTACCTTTAATCTTGGGTCTCAATGTTTAGCGCAAAAATCAAACATTTAAAAAAAAATCAAACTAGGAAAATATGTTCTGGCTTGCCTTTGCTTTTTGATACAGTTCTAACGAGTTCTTTTTCTATTGTATCTCTCCATGTCACTGAGGCTACCCAAAAAATAGCAATAAAGGCAGCAATACAATTATCATGTATAGAAGAGCTATGTGGTTTATAGCTCGTTCATAGCTTATCAACAGTTTTCTAAAACATAAGCATCTAAGTTGGAATTTTATTTTAAGGACACAGATGAGTAACTAGCAGAAAGGTGTTAGATATTACATTTCAATAGACTGGGGAGGTTGGAGTTATATATAGGAGTGGTGCTTGGTACTCACAGCAGTTTCAGATTTGCTGAGTGTCTGCGCAGTGGGGCTAACATCCAACACTAAACAAGAAATCATTTCTGTGGCCCCAAAGCACCATGAGGCAAAATAAAAAACCCAACCAACCAAAACAAACTTCTAAGGATAGAAAAAATAAGGAAATACTAAGGTCCTTTAACTTGACTTTTTGGTTTGGTGCACTCAGACTATTTTAAACTTCTTCCCAGCCCTAGGAAGACTGAAAAGATTCTCACGTTTCTGAATGAAAACTAAGATGATAACATAATCACTCATCTCTGGAAATTAAGGCTTTAAATAAACTCATTGTTAAACTGGTACTAAATAATTTTCTTATGGTATTATCAACTAATGAACAGTCATGTCTCAGTACAAGCTACAAATTCAGATCAGGTAAATATTGAAAGCTCAGATCTCAGACACAAGCAGGTGCTGGGTCTCACTTTATTCTGTGCGTCCTTATTGACCTCAGGCACACTCAGTGCAGAGAGAAACCCTATTTCAGGAGAAAGGGCCACACTACCAACAGGTACCCACAGATCCTGATGTAACAGTACTACTCATTTTACAGCTTCTCTACCAAATCACGTAAAAGGATGGTTCCGGGGGGCAGTCCATAACATCAGTATTTACTTAAATTAAAATCACTTATGTAACAAATATACTGCTCTTTTAAATTTGATAAACTGAACTCAGATAAAACTCATCTAAAGTATGAACTTTTTACCTCACATCACTCTTTCACAAAATGGTAAATTATCTCAACTTCCAGACACACTTAGAAAATTGAGAATCCATTCCCACAAAATGCATACAAAGCCAAACTAAAAAACCATAATGATGAACTTATCTTCACAAATGGGACAGAAAATCACTGCCTAGAAGACACTGGGAGTATTTCACAGGTTAGAATAAACCTTTAGGATCAAGTCCAATTTTAAAAGAAAAATAGAGTTCTTCACTGTCAGACTGAGCAATAATTAAAATCTCTGTCTTTCTATTTGGAAATATTATTGTATTTGTGTGTATGGGAAAAAATCAGTAAGAACAGAGAAATCTTGTAGAAGATCTTGTAGTATAAGTTTCAAATGTGACAGAAGCAATCTGGTAGATTTATTATAGGTCAGCAGTCAGAGCAGATTTTTTGAAAAGTATCGCAAGTGTTATAAAACTATTCTATTTTTTGTTATGTTCTCAAAATTCAGAACAGTCTGTTTGTGAAAGCCTTGCAGGTTTGGGATGGTTTGTTTTGGGTTCTTTCATTAATAGCTCTAGCATTTATTATAACCAAAATTGATCTTATTTTTATATCCAGTCTGCTTTTGCTGCATGCTTGCAAATTTCATAAGACTCTCTTTCAACTAAACAATGCAAATAGTCTATTCATACACTCAAGACTTCAATCACTAGGGCTATTTGAAAAATTATAGCACCAGCAAGAGCAGACAAGAATTCATCTCTTGTAAGGTAGAAAAAAGGAAGATATTTATTATCATTCTTGCAGGAGAGAGAGGTTGTGACAACAAAAGGTAAATGACACCCACAGATTCCAACTGCACAGTCAAAAGCTCCATTTGTTTTCAGAAAAACATGAAAATTGTCATATATTCTTATGGTTTTGCAGTTGTCACTTATATTCTCCAATTCAGCCACATGTTTATTTTGTTTGGTGTCAAATCAAAGTATTACACCTACACAAACTAAAATATGGGTATTTAAAACTGCAAAGACAGTGTGTGCACATGATCTTAATAATGTAAGTCATACACATGGACATTCAGAATCAGACTGAGTAGCATCTTTCCAAACAATTCAACCAATATCAGTGATCTAAACTATGGGGCAATTGTAGCTCCTAGCATTAGACAAGACCTCAGAATGTGTTCCATAGCTCTTTCTGTTTGGATAGATAAATCCAGACAAGCACTATTCCTGCACAGCATACACAGAGACACAACTAGGTGTTAAGTATAACCTATGGGAATCTTCTCTACAGTCATCTCATAGAAAAGGCAGTTGTGACCTTTGGTTTTGCGTGGTGTCTCACCTCCATCATTTGGAGCAGGCTTTTATACCAGCAGCCCTCTTGTTATAGGCTGTGACCGGTTGAAATTGGCCAAATGCCAAGAGCCAAAGGGCACGGGACAGAGGCCCCAAGACCCCTCCTGGCCACAGAGAAGCGGGGGGAAGAGGAAAAAAAAAAACCACGAACCCAAACTTCAGTAGAACTAAAGCGGGTTTTATATATATATATATATATATATATATATATATATAAAGGGGAGAAAAGAGAAAGAAAACAACTTTTCACTTCCCTCTATCCAAAAAAGTTGTCATTCCCAAATCTCAGGACACCTCCTCCCGACTGGCTAATCAGCAGATCCATGCCTCAGCCCACTCCACATCTGAGCGACCGCAGGGAGCTTCTCTGCCTCCAGCACTGCCGGAAGAAGGATGCCCCCCTGACTTCCGACTCCCCTCTTTATATCTTTGCTTATGTAAAGAAATGAGATGGAATACTTCCTTAGTTATGACCCTAGTTACCAGGAAGGGCCTAAACCAAAACCACTACATAGTCTTACCATCTTCTTGTTTTGTGCAACTCATGTTGCCTCCCAGAGAATGAGACACAACTAAAAAGCGCCATCTTCTGCTTCCACCCATGAGGAAAAAGCCGACAGTCTGCCAAGCAACGACATGAATCTTCACAGCCCCTTCTGATGTTGTCTCAACCATCTATCTCAGTCACAGCTGCAGACAACAGATGGGGCAGATGGGCTAACAAAGGTGTGTAACAAAACTGAAATGGGTTGTCATCCTTGCCACCCTCCCAGCCCAGATTTCAAATGTAGCATATTTCAGTAAAGCTTTTGATACTGTCTCTCACAGGATCCTTCTGGAAAAAATGTCCAGCACACAGCTGGATAAACACATCATGAGATGAGTGAGAAATTGGCTCATGGGTCAAGCAGAGATGGTAGTAGTGAATGGGGTGACATCAGATTGGTGACCCATCACTAGAGGAGTTCTTCAGCCCTGCGCTCTTCAATATCCTCATAAATGACTTGGATGCAGGACTGGAAGGGATACTAAGCAAGTTTCCAGATGACACAAAACTGGGAGGAGCTGTTGACTCCCTCAAAGGCACGGACGTCTTGCAGAGAGACCTTGACAAATTAGAGGACTGGGCAATCCCCGGCCAAGTTCAATAAGCAGAAGTGCCGGATTGTGCACCTGAGTGGGGCAACCCTGGATGTTTGTACAGACTGGGGAATGAAATGCTGGAAAGCAGGGTCACAGAAAGGGACCTGGGTGTCCTGATAGACAGCAAGTTGAATATGAGTCAGCAGTGCCCTGGCAGTCGGGAGGGCCAACCATGTCCTGAAAGGCACCAGCCAAAGCATTGCCAGCTGGTTGAGGGAGGGGTTTGTTCCTCTCTGCTCTGCACAGGGGTGGGTGGCCTCAATTTGAATATTATGTGCAATTTTTGGCACTGCAATATAAGAAAGATATTAAGTTCTTAGAGAGTGTCCTAAGGAGGACAACGAAGGCAGTGAAGGACCTTGAGCAGAAGTCGTGTGAGCAGGAGCTGAGAGCACTTGATCTGTTCAGCCTGGAGAAAAGGAGACTGAGGGAAGATCTCATTGCAGTTACAACTTTCTCGTGAGGGCAAGAGGAGGGGCAGGCACTGATCTCTGTGGTGACCAGGGACAGGACCTGAGGGAATGGACTGAAGCTGTGTCAGGGGAGGTTAGGCTGGATATTAGGAAAAGGTTCTTCACCCAGAGGGGGTTTGAGCAGTGGCACAGGCTCTTCAGGGAAGCAGTCACAGCACCAAGCCTAACAGAGTTCAAGAAGTGTTTGGACAACACTCTTGGGCACATGGTGTGACTCTTGGGGATGGTCCTATGCGGGTTGGACTTGATGATCCTTGTGGGTCCCTTCCAACTCAGCAAATTCTGTGTTTCTCTTTGGCATACGGCCTCCAGTTGTCCTCATTCTCACTGAGAAAGGAAGTGGAAAATGCCAACTTCCAGTGAAAGACAGGAAGAATATTCCTCTTGATACACAATCATGTAATATTGTTTTCCACAACATAACTGCCTTGAAAAATCTGAGATGCAAAGATATCAGAGAGACTTTTTTGTTCATTTAAAGTGGAAAATTTTACTTCATACCACTATATAAGATGTAAATATTATTCACTTTAGAAATTAAGAATTTTGAGGCTATGATGTATATGGGTAAGCAGGGAATTATCAATGAAGCTGGAGAACAAAAATTCGTAAAACAAGTAGCTCCACCATTGCCTACCTTCTAATATCACATGCCTCAAAATCTCGTATGACCAAAACAGTTCAACAATTGCATTAACACATGACCAAATCCACTGGAAAAATAATTTAAGCAGAAAAATTGAATGATACCTGGGAAGCACTTCAGTAGAAGTCTGAAAAGTTTTAGCCTGAAACAATTAAGAAGGACGCCTTTACCAGTTAAAACTACCGTAACAGGTATGACAGCAACTATGAAAGAATTGCTTGCAGATTAAAGAAACAAGAAGCTGATGATAAATATAAATCAGAGTGTAGGAATTGTAGAAAATTGATAAGGGAAGTGAAGCAAAATAACTTGATCTATCATCATGCCAGAGCTAAGGACAATTTAAAGGCATTTACCTCCATAATTAAGACAGAAAAGAGTCGTACAATGATGCTTCCAGAAAACTATAGATCCATATCTAGAAAAAGGACAGATGATACTACTGTATGATGGTCAATAAATGGTCTCCATAAAAGTATACTTGAACCAGATGCTGAAAAAAACAACTGCAAAGACCATATGCTATGTGTGTTGACTTGCTGGGGAAGTTCCAAAGAATGGAAAAAAAAACCAAACCAACAAAACAAAACAAAGAACTAAGTTCTGATATCTTAAAAGGCTCAATAGAAAGTAAAAAAAAATGTAACTGTCAAGTGGCTGTACTTTCAATAAAGAATTTAACTGGAGTAATAAAATTCTTGTTAGTGAGTAGGGGTCCATGGAAATTTAAACATGTTAATAACTTCATGTGTCTTTTTTAAAATACACTGTTTGATAAAGATAATTAGCTTCATGAAATATGTTGCCAAGATTATACACTAGTGTGATTGTTTCTAGGTAACTGGGACCTGGTAGCATGTCCAAATGGATAAGCTGCTTCTTCTGACCAAAGTATGTGAAGGCTTAGTAGACACATCTTGCAAATAAATTAATCCAGACCCATTGTACCTTCACAGCAATGTTCTGCTTTGCCTTGAAACTAAATATGAAGCTCTAGGGATGCTTGTGCTCTCACCTCTAGATCTCCTCCTCTTCCAGCTTTGAACAAATTGCAGTCCCTGCAGACCTACAGCTGACCAGGAGAGCAGAAGTTGGGAAGCAGATTTTTTTCTCTCTCAAGAACACGAAAAAAGATCTAACTTACTAAGTTCTGTCTTCTTCCTCCTTTTCTCCTTCTCACTATTGGAAGAAGTGAGAGAGGATGGAAGGAAGTAGAGAGGGGAACGGAGGAAGGCAGGGGGGAGGGAGGGAGGGAGGGGGGAGGG
>JAWWMO010000083.1:86746115-86758961 GCA_035047845.1 Dendrocincla fuliginosa | reverse complement strand
AGGGAGGGAGGGAGGAAGGAAGGACTTACTTTTTCAGCCATAGCTGATGGTACCTGAGGCTTCTGACATCATTAAGAAACATCCTGCATTAGAACAGCAGCACTGGTGATGCTGGTAATTCTACTCTTCCATGTACTTTTGCTTTGTACTTTTGTACTTCTTCCATGTACTTTTGTCTACTGCCAGCTACATTGTCCTGATGCTAAATCTTCCTGAGTTCCTGCAGGAAATAAGGAAAGAGAAAAGAAAAGGCAATAATGCAGGGGCATGATTTCCAAAACAACTTTTCTCAGACTTTTTGCAGGCATTATTTCCTCTGATGGAAGACTGACCTCCAATTCACATTGTCTACTAACTGCTGGAACTTCCTTCCTTCCTCATTTCTTCAACTGTGTCAGCAGATTTTTGCATCTTCCAGTAACTGAGTTAGCACATTACTTTGCCTTTCACTTCATTGCCCTGCACTAGCTATTAGATGTATGAGTTTTCTGACAGCTTTCCCCCTCTGTCTCCCAACCTCTTCAGCCCCAAGCAGAGATACACACGTATACACACACACACAAAGACACACGCACACACCTCTCTCTGTCAAGCATCATGGCTGCTCCCCACCAATAAGAAAAACCCCTTCACAAACTCCTGCCTTGCAGCCTACCTTCAAGCACATTTCTCTCACAATGCCCACAGATACTGGCAGTCTCCAGCAGCATGGCAAACTGTGGGCTGAGATTACTGAGGAGGTTAGCAGAGAAAGAAAGTTAACAGGCAGAAGTCATTGCTTAGGAATATTCTCTTCTAAGAATAAAGTGGCTTTAATACACTGTAGCCACATTAGTCATGGGTTTAATAAACTTAGTTAACTCATATTGCCTGAGTGCCCTGGGTGAACGTGGCCCCTGCTTGCATTACTGCACTCACGCTTATCCGTGTGCTCACAGCACCTCTTGCAGCCTGTGGGGGTTTAGTTTTCTTGGGTTTGGTCTAGACCTTCCCTGGTAACAGGGTTATAACTTAGGAAGTATCCTACACCATTCCTTCACATAATCAGGTGTGTATAAAGACAAAGGAGGGAGTTTCTCTCTCTTGTGCTTTAGGATGTTTGGAGGACAGCAGGTCTCGGTGTGTCAGCTTCGCTCTTATCTATATGAGCTGGGGCCTGTCTGGGAAACTGGTGTCCCAGCCACATGGAGGTGGAGGAACTGCTTCTCTTGGGGGAAGTTTGGTGAGAATTTATTTTGTTAGTTACTTTTTTGAGCTATTCCCTGAGTTTTAGAGTGTGCGTATCTGTTTTGGTTTATTTTCACCCATTTGTGTGTCTCTTCCCTTTCCCTTTCCCCCTTTTCCCTTTGGGGTTGTTTGTGATTCTTGTTCTGTATATTCATTGTGTTTGGTTGTATATAGCTGTAATATATGTGAATATATATGTATTTTTACTACAATTTTCTATTGGTACTTTTTTTCTCTCTCTCTCAGGAGGGGGGAATCTGTGTGGCCAACAGCTGGGTTTAGCAGGGAGCCAACCCAAACCTCCACGCAGCCTTTAGTTTCATCTATTCTGAACTACTCCTTGCAAATTTTGTCTGGTCTTATGTGTCCATACATTGTCTAGGGCAAGGTAGATCTGATCTCTTAAAGAGGTTCTTAAACACTCCCTTGATATTAGTGACTAACAGATATAGACTACATTTTTAGGGAGCAACAACTAGCTCACCATTATGATTGGTTTAAATACGCCAAGGACTGTGGGCTGTATGACTTCCAGCACATACTACTTTGCAGGCAAATTAAGTTTTGCTCAGTGCATGTCTACTCTCCCTTCAGCCACTGAGATCCTGGACAAGTGCAGTTTAAACATAAATCTAAATTTTGTTCATTGGCTCTAGTTCATCTCTATTTCCAATATAATAGAACATAAATCTGATCATACAGCTTGGATAATATCATTGTTCACTTTATAGCCATGGCTCACCGTCACACTGGACAAGATCACACAGGGGATAAGGTCACAGGAATTCTCTGTGTGTCTTCTACCCTGTGATGTTATCAGGTACTCAACCCTAAAGCAATAGAAACACACTGATAAAAGAGGGGAAAAGGAACTGTGATAATAAATCAACTCAACTGCAGAGAAAGTGCCAGGGAAAACAATATTGATTTTTTTTTACAAGTCAGTGCACAGATTTGTCAGACAAAAGAATAGAGATGTCAAAACCCACAGAATCAACCACACTAATATTAAGAGAAAAACAACTCCACTACGCACAAAATGCTAGAATGTGTGCATAGTGATGTTTATCAAGAAGATTAATGTATTTTATCATACTCAAAAAATTTAAAGGAAATATTTATATGATCTGTATTTAGCAGCTACTGTTTGCCCCATGCTGATTTTACAATAAGACATCTAAGTAGAGTCAGGCAGAAGGGGAGTCCACTGCAAAAGCAAAGTGCCTCTGGCCCAGTGAGCAAACGATGCTTCACTCCTCACCTAAGGGAGGTGACTCACTGGTCACCACCTCCCCAGGTGATAGCAAATTATCTTGCTTCTCTTCAATGACTTAGAGGAGCTTTCTTTCTGAAATGGCCATGTTGCGCTCGTGGATAATAGGGGATTGGTCAGGGGAGGTCAAGCAGACAAGACCATATTGGAGAGAGAAGACATTTAAATTCTAATCTACTAAATAAATGAAGTATCAAAATTATATAGCCTATTAAAATAAATATACAAGATAACATCATAAAATTTGATTCTTTCACTAAGAATCGTAAGAAAATAGTAGTTGTAAGAAATGGCAAGTGCAAGAATAGAAATAACTAGAAGTTCAGAACAGTGATTCATCGGCTGTATAACACTTACCTTTAATAAACTCAGAGAAACTAAGGGCAGAAGGACAATTACTTCAGTGGTTGTGTCCTGTGGAACAGAAGTCCTTAACTTTCATGCAGTTCCTCTTATTTGTATTCGCAAAACCTGTTTGGCTAAATTGATTATTTTAGAAATACATTCAACAGTGATTTGAAGACTTTATAAGCTGCAGAAAACATCAGTTCCACTGGTAATCTATACTAATATTTCAGTGCCCTCACTTTTACAAATTATGACTCATTTCTTATTCAAATTTGTATGCTTTAAACTTCTTGCCATTAATCTTTTCTCTCTTAAATTACTGAGGCAAGATTTTCTCAACATGAAGGGCATTATAATCACAGCACTTGTAAATCTTCTTTTTAGAAAAATTTATAGATTGGACTCCTTAAAGCTCTCATTATAACTCACATTTCTCATCACAAAAGTTATTTTTGTGGTTCCTCTACTAAATCCTTCTAAACCCTTTGCAATTCTGGAGTTGCAAGGGGTTGTTACTCACATTGTAGGCTGCACCTGTGACCATCAGGAGATACACTGATGTTGCTTCCCCAATTCACAGGGCTTCAGCTCCTTTCATGCCACTGCCAATAGGGTACCAGGCATACTGATGACTATGTGCCTCAGAATGTGTGCAAAGTACAAACTAATACTGAACCACAAATCAAAGCACTCTAAAATCACTATGTTTTAGCAATTGGTATTCTTTAAATGGGACACGCTGGTTTTGTTTGGTTGGCCTTGTATTTATTACCATGCTTTTATTTCCATTAAATGAGAACCAATGCTAAAAATGGAGAAAATAAACTTTGTTTCATCTTTGCAGGAGGGTCACAACAATATTTTTTAGGGAAGAAAGTATTCTAGAAGACCAGTTCTAGGGCTCATTAAAAAGGTAAGCAGCAGTCTTGATTTTCAACACCTACTCTTCACCAGTTGCAAATATGCTAGAATTATGATCTTTCAAATATTCTTGTAGTTTACATGTACATGCTTTTCTGTGATGGGATTTTTGTTTTCTTTTCTCATCTTTTCAGTATCTGAAATAGTTATTCCAAATGCAGAAATGTAATGCACAGAAATATTTAAAGTTTAATTTATCCCAAGGTAGTAGATGCTATATCTCTGAACAGTCAGCAAATCCATTCAAATAGTGGCTGTAATGAAACTTTTTCTGACAGCAGTTTCCCCCTTTGCAAGCTTCCCAAATTTAAAACACACCCATGCCGTGAACCACACAGCAACGCACTCGTGCCTGAGGTTCCCTTCTCATAGGGACTTTTCCAAATACTAAAGAAAAGGGAAGTGCATCATAGCCAAAGGTTTTGTAGCTTTCAGCACAACAAAGCAGCTCCCTGTGCTGTGAATTCTTCACATGGTGTGGGCAGTCACTGATCCCACCATTGAATTAGAACTTCTTCATGATGGGGACACAGCACACAATTTGAAACACAGGCTGTTTAAAATGCCAATATTTGAGAAGGCTTATAGCTAATTTTGTTTGCTTGGCACAAAATCACAGAAAGAAAACAACTGCCTTTCCATGATCTCTTCATGAAACAGCAGTTCAGTGGTAAACAAAATTTCAGAAGCAGAATCTGTGTCTTTCCTGTTTGTTTTACTTTCTGAGCCAAGTAAAATCAGGTTGAAATGAGGGCTATTAAGGTAGCCATCCCTAAGCAGCACAAACACTCTGAAGATCACTAGAACCTTTAGGAAAAAGGGTGATAGTGCTAAATGCACCATGGGAAGGAAAATACAAGCCACTGGATTAACAGGGAAAGACTTTTGAATAAACACGTGATAAATGATTACAAGAAGGAAATAAGTATTGCCAAAAAATACGCCTTTTCCAAAATACACTGGTTTGCTCTTCATCAGGCCTGTCAAACACTAAAAAAATAAAGTTGTTTATTTGAATGTTATATGGGCTATTCACTACCTGAACTTCTGAATTCTAGCCCACAGTTTAAGCCTGTGGAGACTTGGAAAAATTCGACCAAGAGATCTAATACTGAATTTGTTGTACTTTTCTATGTATTTTTATGAAAACATCTAGACTTTAAAAATCTTCTCATTAAATCATACTTCTTAGACATAAATCAAAGTCCTATATACTATTTTAGCAAGAAATTGTCTTTCCTATTAATCTTTCCTTAGAAATCTTTTTCTCACTTTGCCATCTAATGATTAAAGTGATTGCTTTCCTTTCTTCTACTTTCCTGCAAAAATTAGAAGAATTCTCTTTGAACAAAACCCAAACAAAAAAAATCCCTAATCATTCCTAAAGAGGTAGAAAAGCCTCAACCATGTAGGTATAATTCAAGGGGGGTTTAATATGAAAACTTCATATTACTTGTCTTACTGGAAGCAAAATAAAATTTATCTTCAAGCTCCTTGAAAAAAAATCACACTACAGTAGCTTCATCATTTTAATGCTTTATTTTTCCATTTCAGGTGTGTGATTCACACCGTGGGCAGCTATACAGAATATTTCACTGCAGACTAAATCTTTTTTCTCTTCCTGAATGGTTTCATCTGGGATAGTGTTAATTTCCTTCCCAATAGCTGGTACAGTGCTGTGTTTTGGGTTTAGGATGAAAATAATGTTGATAACACAAAGATATTTTAGCTTTACTAAGCAGTGCTTATACTAGTTCAAGACCTTTTCTGCTTCTCACCCCACTCCACCAGCAAGGAGGCTACAGGGTGGGGGGCACAGGAAGTTTAGGGGAGACACAGGAAGTTTAGGGGAGACACAGCTGAGACAGCTGAACCCAGCTATGCAAAAGGATATTCCATACCATAAGATGTCATGCTCAGCATATAGAGCTGGGTACAAGGAGAAAGCAAGGGGACGTGTTTGGAGGCATGGCATTTGTCTTCCTAAGTTACTATTATATATAATGGAGCCTGGCTTTTCTGGAGATGGCTGAATTCCTGCCTGCCCACAGAAAATAAAGAATTAATTCCTTGTTTTCCTTTGCTTGCATGCACTCCTTTTGCTTTTCCTTTTAAACTGTCCTTATCTCAACCCATGAGTTTTCTCACTTTTACTCTTTTAATTCTCTCCTTTTCATGGGGGGAAAGTAAGCAAGCGGCTACATGGGGCTTAGTTGCCAGCTGGGTTTAAATCAGGCTGCTCTGTATTCCGTGAGCTCAGATTCAAGCAGTAAAACTGTTCCAACTCATCCAGCACTTCCTTCCTTCAGAGTCTCCTGCCTTGCTCACTTTTACCTATCTGCTCATATGATAGCAGTATTGAATGGCAAGGACCAAAACATTCATGACAAAATTTTGCTCAGCCTGTGTAGCTGTTTGTTTTAAAGACAAGTTATTCTTATGAAAATCTAAGACTAACACGACATGCCTGCTGGCATTTTTCCTTTGCACCAGCACATCTTATGCACCTAACAAGGCTCATCCATCATCTGCACTAACCATGAACTAAGGTGAAGGGTCAGGACTCAGGGATTGGATAAAGTCAACTGTAAGGGGATACAAAGCATGCTGGTGGGTAAAAGACTGTATCACTGTCATCTACTGGCAGCAGTGATTGACAAAGACAATATTGTTTGGTAATACATGACAATTATCCATTTTTTTCACATATTTCTTTTGCTTTCCCCAGTTGTAAGACGCAATAGCTACTGCTAAAAATCCGTGAGAGACTTTTATGACTTCTGCCATGTATGTAGTGCACAGCATCTGCTCAGCCTTTAGAGGTGACCCCTTACTGAAAGGCTCACAATTTTAGGTTCTAGGTTCAGTCATTCTGCCCTACAGAGATGAGATTTCTTATTCCTCCTGAGGGTTCAAGAACTGGCTGGAAGAAAACCATGATCTTACCATTGTCAGATGTTCCTGATAGCATTGTTCTGGACACTTTTCTCTGCAGAGATGTTCTTTTAAAAAGCCTAATCATCATGTTAGACTTCTTTAAATCCCACAAGTTTCTCTCTCTGTATGCAGGGCTTCTCTTTCAGTCCCAACTATCCATTCTAGAATCTTAGCAAAAGTTTTCCAATTTCTAGGACAATTGTTTTCCATTATTCTAAATCTCTTAATCATAAGATATAACAGACTAACCAATAAAAAACATATTCCAGGTTTTGTCATTTCATTTCGTCATAAAATTAAGGAGCAAAAGAACAGCAATATATTATGGGATTATTTTAAGAAGAGAAACATGTCTCAGCAGAGCGTGTTAAACAAAAGCATGTCCTGTCTGAAAAAGAGTCTACATCATAAAAGCAGTAAACAGTGATGGAAAAAAAATTTTCTAAATTACATGACCTTCCTTTCACAGTCCAACAAGCAAATGATAGGAACATCGATCTCAGAGGGGTATTTTAGGAAAACATATATTCAAAAAATATACAGAAATAGAGTATCCATGATCTAAAGGCAATCATCTCCACTTCTTAAACTACTGATAAAAGGTAAAGACAGAAATAGAATCAGGATCTGTGACTATTTTTTGAGGAGCCAAGGGTGAATCTTAAATTTAAAATGTCCTTAAAGAAATAATCAGAGAGTTTAAACCCTGAAGGGATCTCTTAACCACTCAGCCTGACTTATTTTAACATGCATTATGTATCTTCCAATTGTCTTACGCTGACCTGAAAAACTTGGCTAAAGTAACATTTGCCCAAAAATTGCAGAGGTATTTGCCCTAGTCAAGATGTCAAGATACATGAGGTGAAGAACCCCCTGTCCAACCTGTAGCACATTTCAGTGCTTGCCCCCTATTATTGCATGGCAGCAGCTCCCAGGGAGTCACTCTCATTGTGCCTTTCCAGACAGAACGAAGATCACTTCAACAGCCAGCACTTTTTTCACCTCAGAAATACTTACATGCAGTAATCAAGTTACTGCAACCTTTTGTTTTCCCTTCACTCAGCTGAACAGCTGGAGGTTTCTAAGTCTGCCCTCCAAAAGCCTTTACATCATTTTCACAGCTCATTTACGCCCTGGCCCCACTTTTAAAATATGACCACAGTCAGACTGTGGGGAACAAAACCATATTTAGCTTCTCAATATCTGTCTCACTGACTTGGTTTAAAGAGGTAAAAATCACCTACTTATTGATCCTCTGTGCTCATACCTAAGGATCACATTAGCCATTTTGTCAGCATAGCACCAAATTCAGTAGGTGAAAAAAATGCTGCAAAAATGCTGTTAGTGTTCCACTATGACATAATTTATAGCTAAAAATTATATCACCTATAATATGAATGTCAAAAATATCACATTCCTTTTTCAATATCCCAGCCCAGAATTAACTCAAAATACAGAACCAAGGTGGTGAAAGTGTACACAGTAAAGTGTGTTAGTCTTTGTTTCAGTTACAGCCTTTCAATGTTTTACATACAAGTCTTTATTTCCATGAGAAGATAAATATTTAATATTTCAGAATGTTACATCCTATTTTATTCTGTTATTGTTTCAAGTACTATTTATTCAGTAGGACTATCATACAGACTTGGAAATCACCAGAATTATATATATCTTGGATATATATACCAGAAAAACTCTGTATAAAAGATAAAGAATAACTTAAGGATTTTAGTCTTTAGTGGAACATTCTTTTTCTGTGCCCAGCTCCCAAAAACTTGCATCAGCAAGCACAGAAGGTAGCAGAGGAAAGGTTTGTGAGAAAAAGCACTTGACTGCTGAAGGAACCACTCAGTACAACTATTAATCCTCAAGAGGACAAAAGAGCTTACACTAAGAGTAAAAAATGTGCAATTGAGGGTGCTACCCATTTCATTATTGATTATTGAATGACCCAACACTGCAACCTGCTGCAAGGAAGCAATGGTTCTCCTTTCCTCCATTGCCTATGTCCTTAACAGTGAAGTTCTGAGGTCTCAGATTTTAGCAGCCTAGTCAGGCTGCTTTTTCTTAAGGATTTCTGGTTCTTGTTTTGGTAGGCACCTTAAGTTAAGACTACTTAAATGGCAACTCTTGACTATGAAACACTAAAGAGAGAAAAACAAAACAAAACACATAAAATCCGCATCAAATCAAACCTACCACCCATTTAGAAATATTTTTATTGTCAATTGTGTAATACATTTACGTGAGTACTTTTGACTATCAAAATCAGTACCAGTCTTACATCTGAATTCAAACTCCCCCAGGTTAAGAATAAGAGAACCCTTTTTTTTTCTGAGAAACCCATTATTACTCATCGGGCATAGCAAAAGTTAATGTCAGCATAAGGGTAGGTGTTTTTCTTTGCCTTGTTGCTAAACTCGAGGTAATTGTGGGAGAGGATGAGGCATGCTTAGAGCACACTTAGCCATTTTTGACTCCTCAGGGAGATTAAAGCAGCCCAGAGAGTAAGATCTTAGACTGCTGAGACCAAATGTTTAAAATAAGGGCAGAAATATTAACTTAGGAAATAGCTCAAAGCTTCTTCCTCCTTTTATCTAAAAAAGTTGTCATTTTCTTTTGATCACAACAGAAATTCTAGGCTCATTCGCACCATTTAATGCTAATCCTTGCAAGACGGTGGATTTCTTAGCTGTTCTTCTGAGTACATAAGTAAAATTTTCTGTTAAAATACTATTAAGCTTAGAGTCTTGAGTTTCTCTAACTCTGCTCTCAATTACCTATTCACCTCTGGTTGTACTGTAAGGTTATCCAGATGACTCTAGATGTTTCAAGCACACTGCTTCAGCACTTCAAAAAAAATCTCACTAGGCATTTATCTATCTACCATATATATATATATTTTTGGTGTTTTAAATCTGTCCTTTCATGAAGCATCAAGGTGACTGGGCATCATTATGTGGTTAATGAATAGATACCTCTCAGTAACTTGAAATAATCTGTCCATAGAGATATTAGAACCCGTGTATAAAAGTGGTTTTATCACATAATTTTATTGATGTAAGTAATATAAAGCACAATGCTTTCCCGAATTCAGTTTTAGCTTTGCAACATTTGGTTTCTGTAACAGAAAAATCATTCTTTCAAGGTGTTAACTGAATTGTACTTTGTCTCCTTCCGGCTTTCACAGTGATTCTCTGTTTAGAAAGATGACTTCATTGCAAGCATAGAACACATATCTCAACTCCAAAGATTCACTTAAAGTGGGAATTGCTGGGGTTTTGAGCCCAAATCACTGTCAACTCTTATGTCAGAAGCTGATTTGCTTCAAACAAGGACTAACGCCATAACAAGAAATTGGTCCTTGTTCCCGAAAGGATATAATCTAAGACTCAGAAGCAGAAAACAGAGGGATTAGATACACAGAGAACTACAGGAAGACAAACACTGGTCTGTGTGATATATCAGAGCTAAACCACCAAACATTGTAGAAAGGTAGGTGTGAACCAACAAAAAGAAATACTTGCTTTTTCAAGGATATGCAGTGTCCATACTTATGCAAGTTATGTACCCTCCATTAATTCAAAGGAGACAATGAGGTCACTGGTTTGTCATAAATTTGCTTTTGTATGACTACAATTTGGCTTTGCATGTTTACTTCTGATTCCTAGTCCAAGAACTTAACAGTTTGTAGATTTGCAGGGGCAAAGATCCTGTGTCAAACTACTACTCTGTGACACTATGTCAGAGTGCTTAAAGTAGGTTGAAAGATCAACTGCCAAGCATTCAATGGCTAAATTCCATTTAGTGATCTAATTCAGAAGAACCTTTCTGTTTCCTTGATGTGTGCCTGTGGAAACCCAAAATCTTTCCAAGCTCTTTTCCCAGCTGTGTTCTCTCTCAATATTTTTCAAAATCTTTAAATCTCCATTTGTTGTGGAAAATACCATCTATGTAACCCCTCTGTACATCCTGTGACAGATTTGTACTGCCCTTTGTTAGCAGTTACTTGGTTTTGTTTTGCAGTGAAGAATAATGTCAGCAAAGTCCAACAGGATAAAACATTAAATGAAATTATACAGCATCAACTAAATAGATTTTGTCTCAGTATTTGATTACTCTTTTCAGTTGACAATATAGTTAGTATGATCACTCCACACGTAAAGCTGTCTCTCTGCAACTGTCAGTGATACACTCAGGTTTTAGATCCTGTCCTCTTCCAACATTTTGATAAGGCTTAACTTAGCCTTCTTTATGCTACACTCTGTATCTGACGTGTTGTTCAATGTACCACTTTTTCTAAAATATAGGAAAAGAAAATAAATAATCTTACTATATTTATGACAACAATGAAATAGAATCAAAGAATATTTCTAGTTGGAAGAGACCCTTAAGGACTATTGATATAGATACTTCCACACATTTTGAGTCTACATCTATAATCTCTTTTGGCAGGGAACATCATGGATTTCTGCATCTGTAACAGAATGCATTACATAGCTTTAAATATTCTGCATCTCATAATATTCTAAACATTTTTAAATACTCTTTTCTGGTAATAAAATCATACATAATAAAACAGTATCAAACTCTACTTTGGTCTACTCTATCTCTCTATTATAAAGTATTAAATATTAAACAATTTAGATAAAAGAAAGATGGAAAAGAGGTACTCTTCTTATCATAACTTAGCATTAATATTTCATTAAAGTCCAGATGTGACATATTATTAAATAGTGACATTTTTCTTCGGTAATATTTCTTCTTATCACTGCATTTTTTAAATAACAATACTTTTTTTTTTCTGTGAACCATTTAAATTTTGGAAAAAAAGTTACTGGATTCTCTATTTTTATGAACTGTGCAAGACTGAACCACAGTCAAAATCATATTCTGAGTACTTGATAGATTCCAAACATTTTAGGTTTTAATTATTTATTGGAAATTTAGAGTAGAATTGAATGATATTCTCTCTTCTTTTTCAAGCAGGATATTTTTTTTCCATAGGGGTGTAAAACTTCCAGTGCAAAACTGCTCAAAAACCGAGGAATGAACAGTCATTTTACATGCTGATCTGAATGAAAGGCAGGAAGTCAATCATTCATTCAACTGTTGTTTGATTTTTTTCCAAATTATATGCAAATACACAAATAAATTCAACTATCAGATTTTTATTTCCCTCCAATTTTTGAAAACTCTCTTCCTGCTTCCAGTTGGAGTTATTGCAACCAGGTTTTCCACAGGCTTTTGGTGAGTGTGCAAAGTATTTGTATTGATGACTAAGCCTTCCAAGGGCATATTTTTTTGTGGGTTTTTGCCTTTTTTTTTTTTAATACATCATCTGTCACTGTTTCCTACCTGTATTTATATCACCATGAGCTCCTTCCATTCTACACTTGTTATTACTAAGGTTGTGTTAATGTTCTGTTGAAATGCCTGGTGTCTAGCTGGCTGCATATGCTTCAGCCAACATGACTCTAGCACTTAATTGCTGTGTTATGCTCTCTGGTCAGGAACTATTCAAAACATGAGAATTTTATTAAGTTGTAGTTGCAAGTTTATCTCATGTAAAGTACATTATAGTTTATATGTTCTTTTCTCATCCTAAGGCTCATCCTAAATAACTTTAGCCTGACAGTTAATAATGTAGCAATTGCTTGCATCATTTTAGTGTATTGTGGAAGAAAGGCAATTGAGTCTTGGGGCCTGTACTATCTTGCTGAGATAAATGGGCAATGAAAGAGGAATAGCTGGCTCACCATGCACATAGCACACCACACATACACTCATTAAAAAAAAAAAAAGAGAATTGGCGAGACAGGTACACATACCATATAGCATAACATTGAAAAGGATGAGATAAGTGATGATATGCTTATCATCACACTGGACAGTGTACATCTTTGCAGTTACACCTCTAATGATCAGGAGCTTTTGCAAAGAATGTGATGGCCTATTACTTCTCCATGAACATCTCCTTGTCGTGGGGGTGAAGCTTGCATGCCCTTATGAGGTTGTGGGCTGTGATGGTGGTGGTACATGCCATGTACCACCCTACCATGGTGGTAGGGTCTCCCATGCTAGTCAGGTCTCAACTGAAGGGTCAGACAAAGTGTGTCCACGGGCAGGATGGGCTCGCT
>JAWWMO010000083.1:86724538-86746015 GCA_035047845.1 Dendrocincla fuliginosa | reverse complement strand
CAGAAACTTCAAGACATCCAGAACAAGTGGTGGATCAACCTAGCAGAAAAGACTCAACTATGCGCAGACTTGGGTGACCACAGAGGCTCTGAAAGCAGTTTCCAAGCCCCCTACTCTGTGCAGATGGCCAAATGCTTCTCATAGATAAAACCTTCATCCTGAATCAATGGTCTGAACATTCTCAGGCTCTCTTCAGTGCCAACCGTGTAGTCCAAGGCTCAGCAATTTGGCACATTACAAAGAAAACTGTGAAAAATGAATTGGATCTAGCCCCTACTATGGAGGAGACTCTTAAGGCCATACAGCAGGTACAAACTGGCAAGGCAGCTGGGGTTGATGGAATCTCACCCAAAGTTTGGAAGCACGGAGTCCAAGGATTCCATGCTAAGTTTCACAAGCTCATTGTACATTGCTGGGAACAAGGTGAACTACCATCAGATTTCCGTGATGCAGTCATTATCACCCTGTACAAGAAGAAAGGAGAAAAATCAGACTGCGCAAATTACCAAGCTATCACTTTGCTCTCCATTGCTGGTAAAACCCTTGCAAGAATACTTTTGAACAGATTAGTACCCACTATTGCAGAACTTCTACCTGAAAGAATGTGGTTTCAGATCCAATAGGAGTACCACAGACCTGGTATTTGTTCTCAGACAACTGCAAGAGAAGTGTAGGGAACAGAACAAAGGACTCCATGCAACTTTCGTTGACCTCACCAAAGCTTTTGACAGTGTGAGTAGAAAAGGCCTGTGGCAGATCTTGGAACAATTAGGATGTCCCCCCAAGTTCCTCAAAATGGTCATCCTGTTACATGAGTTTCAGCGCAGCCAAGTCAGATATGGCGATGCTCTCTCTGAGCCCTTTCCAGTAACCAATGGTGTGAAACAAGGTTGTGTTCTTGCACCAACCCTATTCACAATCTTCTTCAGCGTGATGATCCAAAGGGCCACGGCAGACCTCAATGAAGAAAATGACATCTACATCCGATATCATACCGATAGAAGCCTATTCAACTTAAGGAGATTGAAGGCCCCCACTAAGACCATGAATCACCTTGTCCGTGAGCTGCTCTTTGCTGATGATGTCGCCCTCGTTGCTCATACAGAAGCAACTCTGCAGTGCTTAACATCCTGCTTTGCAGAGGCTGAGCTCTTTGGGCTGGAAGTCAGCTTGAAGAAGACAGAAGTTTTCTATCAACCTGCACCTCAGGAAGTCTTCCATCATCCCCACATCGCCGTAGCCGAATCAGAGCTTAAGTCAGTCCAGCAGTTCAGCTGTCTGGGAAGCATCATTTCCTCAGATGGTAAGATTGACAAAGAGATAGACAACAGGTTAGCAAAGGCATACAGAGTTTTTGGAAAACTCCATAACAGAGTCTGGCACAATAAACACCTGAAGAAAAGTACAAAGATTAGTGTTTACAGAGCCATTGTACTGTCTACTCTTCTGTATGGGTGTGAATCATGGGTCATCTACTGCCACCACCTGTGACTCCTCGAGCGCTTCCATCAGTGCTGCCTCCGTACAATCCTAAACATCCACTGGTCTGATTACGTGACTAATGTGTCTGTCTTGAACAGGCAGAGATCACCAGCATCAAGGCCATGCTGCTGAAAACGCAGCTGCACTGGGCAGGGCACGTCTCCAGGATGGAGGATCACCGCCTCCCTAAGATTTTGCTCTAGGGCGAACTCGCCACCGGCTGCCACAAGAGAGGAGCCCTGAAGAGGAGATACAAGGACTCCCTGAAACAATACCTCAGCCTTGTCCATATTGACCACCATCAATGGTCCGCTCTGGCCTCCAGTTGGAAGACATGGAGACACACCATCCATAGCTTCCTTTGAGAACACATGCAGAATTGGTCTTGAGGAGAAAAGGCAATGCAGGAAGAACTGTTCCTCGCCAGTAGTGCTGATGGAGACTTTCCGCTGTGCCTTTTGCGACCGGACTTGCCTGTCTTGCAATACCACCATGCTGGTGGCTACCTTTTTAGCCACCAGCATGCTTGTAGCAAGCGTGGGTAGAGCCCTTCCCAAATCTTAGTTCACAAAGCCCAGTCAAGATGATGATGATGATGGCCTACCAGTCTTAGTTGGTGGAAACGGAAGATATTTTTAGGACATCTTGGGACATCAGGAAAAGCAGACACAGCATACAATAAAAAGTATTTCAAGCTTCATGACAGAGAATCACAGAATCATCAAGGTTGGAAAAGACCTTCAAGATCATCCAGGCCAACCGTCCACCCAGCACTATCACTCTAACCCCTAAACCACTAAACTATATCAACTAGTGTCAGATCTAGACAGCTCTTAAACACCTCTAGGGATGGTGCCTCCATCACCTCCCTGGGCAATCTATTCCAAATCCTGACCACCCTAATGGTGAAAATGTTTTCCTAATATCTAATCTGAATCTCTCCTGTCTCAGCTTCAGGCTATTTCCTCTTGCCCTCTCATTGTAGACACGGCAGAAGATACTAACCCTCACCTCACCACAAACTCCTTTCAGGTAGTGATAGAGAGTGATCAGGTCTGTCCTGAGCTTCCTCTTCTTAAGACTAAACAAACCCAGCTCCCTCAACCATTCCTCATTAGACATGTTTTCTAGACCCTTCACAAGCCTTGCTGCCATTCTCTGGACCTGCTCCAGCACTTCAATATCTGTTTTCATGTGAGGGGCTCAAAAGCGAATGCATTACTCACCAATGCTGACTATAGGGGAATGATTTTTTTCCTTTGGGACAAAAAATGTATTTGTTTTTGCTGATACTGTCCACTTCCCTAGCCATAAACTCTGGACTCGCACTGTCAGACACTGTTCACACACACATGTACACATATATCCTTGGCACATAAAAGCCCAGATTTTGAGTAAGTACCGTAGGCCATTAAAGAAAACAAACAAAAAGAACCCCAAAGGCAGGAAAAGAAACATTGGAAATATTATGACAGGAGTAACTGATTCATGTTGTCCCTTCGTACAAAGGTCTTCTAAGTGGAAAGCACTTGTTAGTAGACAAACTGAATAGGTTAGGTAGTGGCATTTTTCATCTTGTTTTCTTTCTTTTTTCAATCAAAATCAATATTCAAGAAGATAAAAACACAAATATTAATGGGGAATGGTGTGATTACCACAAGCACTTCCACTTCAGACTGATTTCTTTCTATACAAAGTGGAAAATAGTTTTAGTTACTTTTGTTCTCTATGACCACATTAAATAAAGCCACAGAAGTTGTTTGCTTACTTATATGCTCACTAATAACAGACATTGATCAGCCTAATTGCAAGTGCGCATTTACACATCACTGCTGAAGTCATTTATCTCTGCTAAAAGTATTTAACTTTCCCATTTAATTTTTAAGTTCATAAGATGCCATAGAGCATTCTGAAGGAGCTACACGTATGTACCTGTATTACTGGAACTGCACAGTATCACTAGCCAGGAAGCAGTAAAACAGGGGGTTGTGTTCCCTGACTCTGGCAATTACATGTTCTGGGGGTTTACTTCAGTATTGCTTTCAGTCCATTTACCACTGTAAACATTACCTCACATCTCCTGGAATCCCTGAAATCCAAGACAGAAACACCTTCAAGTCCCCAGAGCAGCTCTCTGCCAGTGCAGAATTTTAAACCCATAGCAGACCACTACTACCTCACATCCATGCTCTTGGTAGTTTCTGCCATGGTGAGTCCCTGTCTCCAGTGAGGATCATTCCCATGTCTGTGGGTGTTCTCTGCTTGTGTATCTGAATGCAAACAGTGGTGTTCTTCTCTAAACCATGCAGGAGACAAGGGGTGTAGAAGGCATGAACAGGGATGTCTCTCTTCAGCAGCACAGGTTTCAAGCCAGCTCTATCCTCTATGAAGGACCACCTGTGGGAACCAGAGATGTCTGAAGAGCTTGGTGTAGCTGCTCAAAGCTCAGCGTTTTCCACACCACTGATGAACTTCCTTGGGATGGCGCTCTCCCAAAGACTAACATTACACTGAAAACAGAGGCAGTCTATCTGCAGTTCGCAGGGTTTCCCAAATAATTGTCAGAAGCTTATGTGATAGGTTTTAGCTTCTGACTCCTTAATATGAGCATCTAGGGAGGAAGATTACACGTGCATAAACCTCCTGGCATTTTCTTACCCTTTATCAATTATTTTCTGATCATAAGGCTACAGAATTAAGAGATAGAAAAGGTCAATTAAAATTGTACAGGTTATCTTCTGCATGTTTGAGTAATCTTAATGCTATTCTCCAAAGAAAACCTCAAGTAACTCAAATTTCTGAGGATTTCTTTTTATTTTTCTTATTAAAGGGAGAGTTTTAAAAATATTCAGAATTTAAGTAATTTAGGAGTCTTCATTGATTTATTCATTTTGCTGATTGATAATAGAACTTCTGTAGAATTGGATTTTGCCTTATGCATTATCTTTTGAATTTGCAACAAGTTTTTACTTACATTCTTTTCCCATTTCAATTTTCTTTTCATGACTTTTTTTATTCCTTAATTTCTACAATATTATTTAGTTCATTCCTACATTGCCATTGAAACAAACATAAATACATCATTTCAGACTTTTGAGAAGATCTTCCTGAAGTCCTTTCCCTTGTTCAGAACATCCACTTTATTGAACATTGAGACTTACCAACTACATTTGAAGCCATTGACATCAGGGGTGAATGTCTGCTGCTAAGCAGAGGCAAAAAGCGCTGTTTCAAACACCTTAGGTACCTGGGACATCAGCATGGCAGATATGGCATAGGAACTGGAAGACATCTGTTGCTCTCTGGAGACCAAGAGGAAGGCACCTGTGAAGGCATCAGAACTGGCAACGAAAGCTCACGTTTGGGCAACTGACTCCTATCCAATACTTCTCCAAGTGAAACACCACCAGCCTAACCTACTCATTTCACAGTGGAACAGTGGGCCAAGCACTGACACCTTGATCCTCCAAATGCATAATACAATTTGTTAAAGCAATACTGTATTAAACACCTAGAAGGATTAAAACGATCTGTGACACCATATGTTTGAGTAGGAACTTTGTAATTCTAGATATCTATCAAGGGAGAAATGCTTTCATCAGGAAGGTAAGAACAGTATGCTTTAGAAACCTCAGTAATGGCATGAACAAAACAAACACCAGGCTGCACTCCAAATGGAAACTGCACACATAACTCGCAGGTGGCCCATGCAATCCCCTAGCTTTTCCCTGCTGAGTGGTCACATACTGAAAGAACAGTGCACAGGTGCAGCCAGAAAGAGTCGTAGATAGGTCCTACCATATTATCCAGGCTGTCTCAAACCTATTTCTCATTGTGCATTTGTTGAATAATCAATATTAGAGGTAAAATATGTAAGAAATTTTATTATTTCTTAAAATCTCATGATGGTTTCAAAGTCCAAACAACCTGTCAAATAAACAAGTTGAAATTGAAGCACCAATTTTTGAGCTACATATAAATTGAATGCAATTGCTCTGTAAGAACAACTCTACTACTGGTACCTAAAAAAAATTCTTTCTCATACATTCAGTTACAGATTGGAAAATAAACAGCTTCCCATAACACTTTCCTATAACCTTGCAGAGGGAGTACTAGCAAAACAAAGTAGAGAAAAGAAATTCAATGCACTATCATTTTCAGTCTTCTTCATGCATTGCAGTAATCAATGCCTGCACCTACGTTCTGTCTCTTCTCATTGACTTCTTCAAGCCCTGGCTGGAAAGAAGTTGGAACTGAAACACTGTGTTGGCTTAGCACCACTGGAGAAATCCAATACCTATGGAAAACTGTCCACCAGGATTTTTACTTATTTATTTTTTGCCATATTCACAGGTGTTTCATTCCCCAGGAGCAACATGAAGCCACTGGATCACAGCCATCAGTTAATCATGCCACAATATAACAAATATTTTTAAGGATTAAAATAGAACAGGAAAAAATGTAATCTTTCTCATCTCTGCCTCCCTCACAAAAAGCCCAGAACCAATAGATCATCAGTCACTCTTAAGACATTATAAAATAAAATTAAAAAGGCCAAAACTAGTGTTTTCCCTGTCCTGTCAAGTTAACATTGAGCCTTTGATACAGTATTTATTTTTTCTTTATGTAATTTATGTAATTTCTAACAAATGCCTACATTGGAGAAGGAAAGATTTGGAATATATATTCAGCAAAAAATAATTCCTCGGGAAAACAGCTCATACCAGATGTCTGTGAGCTGTTAGCCACATGTTGCCAGTTCAACCTTTTGTTGTCATAACCCACACAGAGTTTCTCCAAGTATCATTTGTTCCTTCTAGTATCACTAGTTAATCTGATTGAAAAACCAGACAGTAGGTTCCAAATTCCCAGATGGGGACTGCCTGTAGCTGCTAAGAATTTTAACACCAGGAAAAAACAAAAAGGTCTTCTCGTGTTAAGAGTGTTTTATTTTACTTCTAAAACAGTACCTCCGATCCACATCTTTCCACATACTCATTCAAGCCACTTGCAAACATTCTTGCACATTTTCACAGTCTGTTGCCAAAATATGTAAGATCAACATCATCAAATTACTTCCCCATCTTTTTGATTTTCAGACTCACACTTTTTTTGGCTAGTCTGATGGCAGAGGAAATTGCAAGGTGCTAAAACAATCAGATAAAACAAAACAGACCATTACCTCCTCTTACTGGCGTATCCTGCTCTCCTTATGGAACTTTCATATTTGAATAATGATAGAGTTGGCTGTCTTCTAGCCATCACTATTATAAAGCCAGTGCACTTACAAAATGAGATTAAATGGAAAAGAGAAATAGGAAATATCTTGAAGAAGCATAAACCTTCAACCAAAGAAGGAGCATGAGCTGAAACACAACATCCAAAACTTTCTCATGCAACTTTCTCTAAACCCCTAACATTTTCACTGAAGCATACATACTTCTCAGCTTTATACAGTACCTAAAATACACTTACAGAAGGTTTTCAATTTTCAAGCTTCTTTTTTGAATTAATTTATTTATGAAAATGAAATCCTAACATAAAAAGGGTACTTTTTTTTTTCTTCAACAAGAGCTCTTTTTTTCCCTTGCTATATCGCAGGGCTGGAATATTTGATACTTCTAATCTGTCTCCATGGAACTAATGTCAAAGTATAGTGCAGCGCAAATATTAAAAAAGAGAAATTATAGAAAATCTCCTTTCCCAAACTTTAGCAGCTAAGCACTGAGGACCATCACAGGAAGGCAAAATGTTAGAGGTTATTCTTGCCTTGCTATCTCTGAAAATGCAACAACATGTAAAATGTGTTATCTTTCCCATTAATGCAAAGTGAAATGCAGTTTTGCATGCTGTCTTATATAGATCTGCAAAACAGGAAATGATTGCTTGATGGGGACAATGGCAATCAGAAGAATCAACTATGTCATTATACAACATGGAAGTTATCTTGTATTTTAGATAGCTGCATTTGTTGGAGTGGAAGGCATATTAATTGACCTGGAGGCCTGTCAGGAATTACATCATACCTAGAGAAACTCAGTAAGATCAAAGATTATTTTCTACGGAACATTTAAATTTCCAGTTACCCTACTTTCATGCTCTTTCTTCAAAACCAAAACTTGACAGATAAATTTGGATTTGCTTCTCCAAATTCTTTCAGTTTATGTTTTTCCACATACCTCTATATTTCCATGTGCAGACAGAACTGAAAGGAAATAATACTTCTGTAGCATTTACACTTAAACCAGAAACTGACAACATCTTACAGTCTAATCCTCCACTATTTGCAATTCTAAGTCTGTACTTTGCTGTTTGCAACCAAATTTTTGGTTGTTCTTCAAGGAACATATCATAACCTCCAAGTTCAAGAATGGTCCGTCTCCACCTGCAGGAAGTCAGGCGAATGTGGCAGGAGATCCATGCAGATAAACAAGGAGCTTTGGACTAAACTTACACATAAAAATGAACAGTACAAGAGAGCGAAGCAGGGTCAGATCATACAGGAGAAATATATAGGTATTGAGTACACAAGGATGAGATTAGGAAGGCCAAAGCCCAGATGAAGTCGAATCTAGTGAGGGGCATGAAGGGCAGTAAGAAGGGCTTCCACAGACAACCAACAGCAAAAGGAATAAGAGGGGGGATAAGTGGGCCTGACACTGAATGGGGTAGGGAACCCAGTGACAATGGCCATGGGAAAAGGCCAAGGGACTTCACCCTGAACTTTACTGAAATGTGAGTGACAACAAAAATATTTTTTTAAATATATTAATGGCAAAAGGCAGTATAGAAATAACATCAGCCCATTACAGGATGAGGATGGTCTGCTCACAAAAAGGACAGAGACAAGGCAGAGGTGTTTTATGCATTCTTTGCCCCCATCTTCAACATGGATGACAGACCAAGGGGGTCTTAGTGCCCTGAGCTGGAGGACCGTGACTCCCAGTCGCCCCTGAACTTGTATAGGATCTGCTGCTTCAGCTGCATCCCTAAAAATCTATGGTGCCTGATAGGATTCATCTAACAGCTGGCTGATGTCATCTCAATGATTTTTGAGTGGTCTCTGGAATCCAGGGAGGTCTCTAAAGTATATTTTTCAAAGGGGCAAAAGAATCTATCACTGTTCTGCCACTCAAAATCACATTAATGTTTAAAGATCTGAATAAGTCATGGAATTTTAATAGTAATTATTTAGTAACTTAAATAGCAACTAACAATCATCAAGTGGTAATGATTTTGTGTGTTATGCAGCTTTCAATATTTTGCAAATGATCTGGAATTAAGTAAAAACTGATTCATTATCAGATTTGTAAATCCACCAAAGTCTGCAGAATATAAGGTAGAGAGGGAAATTGTGCAGAGTGATCTGAAAATTAATTTAGTAACTTTAAGCCCATTCTTATAGCACATACCTTAATACAGTCAAATGCATGGTCATGGGTACAGAATCAAGGAATACCCTGGTGATCACTTGACACAAGGACTATATTCAGAAAAAGTGACTTCATCCTTGTTGATTCCTAAATAACTGTCAAACAGCTGAATACAAACTCCCAGCTCAGTTCTGCCACAAAAAAATGTGAATGTACATTCACAGAGTAGCAGTATGTAAGAATACCAAGATACACTTTACCCCTTTGGGTCTTTGTTGAGAAATACAATGAAAATACTGTAATTCTAGTCTACAAAATGATATATAGATTATTAAATATATATGTAGAAAGTGCAAAAGAGATTTAGACTGAACAAAGCATCATATTCGTTCAGAAGTCCCGTTGGTTTAACTTACCAAAAGAAGATTAAGTAGTGATTTCATTAGAGTGAACAACTATATTAATTTAAAAAAAAAAAAGTGCTCAAAAGGCTGTTTAGTGATGAAGAGTAAAAGCAGAACCCACAACTGATCACTAGCACTAAACAAATTCACATAGAATTAAATCACCATTTTTTTAACGAGATAGAATATTGAATCACCTCTTACAGTTTTGAAATTTAGGTTGCCTACACTTCTGAAAGAGTATAATAAATTATGAGTTGTTAAGCTCTATATATGTAATGAAGTAGGGGTCGTGCTACCTTGCCATCTTGAACTAAATGATCTAATGGTCTTTTCTGACACAAAATCAATTACTTTGCAGAAATATCAAAACAGTCACATTTAATTAAAGTGCAATTTATCCTTGTCAAAACTTAGGTTCATTCTGGAGTCACCTGTGTGACAAGGGTTAAATCTGAGGGAAAAAAAGAAACCCAGGTAATCAGTAGCCCCATGTTTCAGTAGCCACATTTTAAGACATCTTCTGACATAAACTGAAAACTGAACAGCCATCTATTGTAGTATAAAATATTTTCTGTATTTATTCTACCTTTCTTGATTGCTCAGTCAGAATTTGCTAGTATATGTTTTGTAGTTTTACTGATGTGAAGAACATTTCTAGACTGATTCTAATTAAAACTATGCAATTTTATCATTAATGCTATTAACCAGTACTAAAAGTCTCATCAAAAACTTATTTCAATGTATATGTTTCTTATTCCAATTTAGCAGGTCTAATCACATTTCAGTGGAAGTACGACATAATTCCTTTTACCCTCTACCCTGTCTCAAATATATGAATGTGTCTGTACAGAGGTGGACAGTGTTTTACATTGCACTGAGTTCAGCAGCATGCAGATGGCTACAGTCCCTTCCCCCCTGGCATGTGAGAGCTCAAGGTACATATTAAAGTTCAGCCCCTCATTCTGCAAATGAGTGGGGAGCAGCTGATCACAAAGCGACAAAGAGCAGGACTGAGAGAACAATGGATTTCTGCCTGGAGAATGAACATAAAAACCTGACCATGCAAAATAAAAAAGTCATCATGACAGCAGCAGATAGCAACATGTTTGTTTTCTCCTCAACAATATGGAAAAGCAAAGCAACTTTCATTTTGGAACAAAACAAAATATTTCATTTCCTCTGACAAGAAACATTTTATTTTTACCACAAGTGTTGCTAAAGCAGCAAAGCAAGGTATTGAAGAGCTAGAGTTAAGCACAAAACCAAGGAGATGGCTCTTTTTTCTACAGAAATCCTGGATTTACAACAGCCAACTCATTATATGCATGAGCCTACTTAACTACTCTCCACTCAAGGAGATCTGAGCTCACTAACTGCTCCTTGCAGAACCTGCAACACAAAGCCCTTGGTAATTCTGCTGAGATGCTGTACATCTTTTCCTCTTTAAGCTATTCCAATCTGAAATATTCAATGGGACAATGAGAGAAAAGTATTCTGTATCTTCAGGTTTGTAATGCTGAGACCCAAGCAGCCTGGCAAATGCCTGTTTTCTTTAATGTATGAGATCCAACTGATTAGGTATAACTTACATGAGTTTCTACGCTACCCAACAACCATTTTGAAATACCTCTTGCAAAGGCAGTTTGAAGTATTATATCTTCCTTTCCCAAATATGAAATTAAATAAAAAAATTAAAAAGATAAATTAAAAAATTAAATAACTCACTACATAACAGTCTGAGATTTCCTGTGATATCAAACAATGGTAAATCATTGCTGCATCTCATTTTCAGCAAATGCCACTCCAAAATAGTTGTAGAGGCTATGGGACTTGTTTCTAACCAGCAGATCCCTTCCTACCCCAATGACACCCTACCCACTATAGCTATATTCTAACATTTTTTTCAATCAAAATCGCTGGTTGAACAACCACTAATTCATCTTCTATTGAACGCAGAGCAGAAAACATCTATTTCTTTGCAGTACATGCTGATAAATAAGAAATGCTATCTTTCCCTACACAATATTTCAAACTATTTCTGTTTCTCCACTAATAGCTGAATCATTCAGGTCTATAACTTCATAGCACAGTGTTGTTTTTTATGAACTATGGGTCTCTCCCGAACACCAAAATGGTGAAGTTTTCATTTTTCTGTACCTATATACACCTGGATCTTGAATATAACATTCTAACTCTGCAAACATGCACAATTTCAGTTCTCCGAGCTACACAAAAAAGTGGTAGCAGACAGCAAACCGAGCTTTGCTTTGTCCATCTATAGCTGAAATACTGTCGATCAGACCCCATGTTCCTCTTCAACTCAAGGAGGAGCTTTACTATCTTCATAACCCTGTGATGGAATAGCTGTGCCCACATTTCACTGCAAAGAGCCTAATCTCCCAATAGGAGCTATTATTAAATTAAACAAGGACTAGCCCAAATGGATTTGATTATGGTGACCTTTTTAGTGACAGCATGTTCAGGGAGGGCATTCTCAGAGGAGTGAAAGAACAGATGGGCAGCCAAGGCTAGTAACTCTATTCATTTTACTGCATGGGATATTTTTTCCCCCTGTGCTCCCCAGACAGATTTTCCTGCTTTAATTTTTGCCTATATTTTTATACATTTCTAAGGTATTATTTACATATGTAGTCTTATGGTGCAAGCCCCAATAGCATCAATAGCCCCAATAGCACTGTTGATATGAAGTCTTTTTAAAGCATGACCGACTTGTCCAAGGAATGATGTTAGACAAGACAGTGTGTATCTTTCCTTCGTTCACTTTTAGTTTAGGGCTCTGTCTCTTTTGAAAGCCTCATTTCAGTAACAAAACATTTCTGGAGTTTTGTCCTAAATCAAAAGGGTCAGTATACATGCCTTAGCACTCACTCCAGGACTTTCTATCACTCCTCATTTGAAATGTATTGGATGCCAATGACAACTAATACAGCAGTCTGAAGAAACAATGTTTTCCAGGCAGACTGCTGAAAACATACAGATGTTTGTAAAACACCTCTTTTTCCCAGGACATTTGCCAGATGTCTATCACTGCATCAAGAAAAATTTAAAAAAAAACCGACCAAACAAACAAAAAAAACCCCACAAACAGAAAACCAAACGAAACAAAAAATAAAACATTGGGCATCAAGCACTAGCTACACAATATCTCCAACTGCAGTACTGAAAATATTCTTCTTTTTACATAGTTACTAAGGATGCATGAATTCAGAAAATATTTTATCATGTGAGTGAGTTTTCCACCCTTACAGAGAATGGCAACTGCACCTACTCTATGGATTACTTCCCCTAGCCCTGTAGATCAAGAGGCATGTCATACTCTGCTGCAAAACACAAATAATGAAAGAATTGATGGAATGAAGCTATTTGTGCATGCTACAACTTCCTTTCTTTTTCCAGGATGAAGCCCACAAATATTTCTTCCCTTATTCTTCCAGTAATTACCCTCTCCTGCTGAAAAGGGTTTGTGATTACTTTTCCTTAACAAACATATTTTCATGCTGAGCCCTTTACATATTTTCACATTGTTTTCACACTTTCACATTGTTTTTATTCACATAGAATTGTATTTACCTCATTTCTTTAGGATATTATGTTCAGAAGCTTTTGTCCTGAAGTGTACCCATCTTCCTTTGGCTACCTTTATCCTCTCTTTCAATGCTTGTCCTTGGCCTTATTGTGGCTTATGTGCTAGGGCTCAATTCAACTTAAAAGAAAAAAAAATCCATTCGATTTAAGATTAATATAATATTATTAATTTTCTTTATCAGGCATTATTTTAATCTAGCAGTGTTGTTATCATACTTTGATATGTTCTGAGGTAAACTCTTGCAAAGTGATACAATTCCACTACAACTTTTGTCCCTTCTCAAACTGTGTGCATAATTTTTTGGCTTCCAGAATGTGCCACAGGATGATCATCTCCACATTCTTTTTGGAGACACCAACATTGTTAAGTATGTTTTCTTTCATCCTTGCAGTATTTTGGATCCTCCATCATGATGGCAGGATCAGAGGACAACATCTGCACTCCACATACACATACAAAGCATAGAACTGCTTTGTTCATAGTAAAAAGTCATTTTTATCAAGTGTTAATCCAGGGCTACACAGGAGCCTCTTCTTTGATACTCTGCTCTCATATATTGACCACAAATTAATCAGAACATAGGGAAATAATCTTTCAACAAAATATATATATATAAGAAAAGAGAGGAGAAAGGTTCGCCAGCCACATCACATGGGCAAACAAGTTCATATTTTTTTTATTTTCTCATATTTTCTGTTCAAAAATGAAACTCGGATACTTCATTCTTGCATCATCCCCATCTCCTTTTTTTTCCTTTCAAGTGCTTTTTCTCATTTGATAATATTCTTTTTAATTTGAAAAACAAGCATTCCATACTCTATTCACAATGATTGTACATGATGAATTTGCAAAGTGGCATAATGAGGTTCTGATTTGTTCTCTGTTCCTTTCACAATAATTCATAATATTCCATCTGATTTTTTACTGCCATTCAGCACTGTTCTCCTGTTTCCATAAGGCTATCTATTACCACTCAGAATGAGATTTAGGGTTGTAATAGTCAACTCACAAGCCATCTAAGAATATGTAAAATTAGGACCATTTTTTCCTGGCTCCCCCCTGCCAAGGGCATCTATTAATCTATATTGAATTTAATCAGCTGTTTTATCATTGTATTCTTGGATTGCTTTGAAGCTCTTTATCATCAGTAGATGGTATCATCAGCAAACGTTGTTGCCTAGGTATTCTTCCTTTTTCTGATCATTTGTGAATATGCTAATGAGCACATTGCAGCACAGAATAGTAGACTTTAGTGGCAAATTCCTTCCACTGTGGCAAATGATGCTTTACGCATGCCCTCTTTATCCTAGTTTATAATCCACTATTAATCCATATGAGAATCTTCCCTGTTATCCCATGGTCTCTTAGTTCTTAGATTCTCATAAGAAATCTCAATACACTGTTTCAGGAATACATTTACAAATCCAGAAAACACTGACAGGTCTGATTTTTATTTTTTTTAAAACAGAAGATGAAAGCTTATTGCAGGTAAATGTGTTCTACTTGTCTATCTAGTATATTCTTCAAAAAAGTTTGCTCTAGCTTACCTAACACTGGATTTACTGATATGTAGTAATATTTCAGATGTTTCATCTCCAAGTTTCTTTAGAGCTCTAGAGTGAATGGCATCTCTGTCTGTAATTTATTCTTGTCCTTTTTGTCCATTTGCTCAGAGATCTCATCCATCAATAACTAGATTTGGGAAAGATCCATCAATAGGTTTGATAAAGATCCTCCAACATTTTTCCCCATCAAAAAGCCTTACTAGTTGAAAAATCTCACCCAGTTCTTCTTAAATGTACATACATTTAAAAGGAAAAAAAAAAAGTTTAATTTTTCAGCTATGTTGTTTCCTTTTTCATATGTTAATCACTTCTTGGACTTACAGGTTTCCAGAAGGCCTACTTTTTGAACACACACAGAACAATGATTTTTTTTATTCCTGTCTATGCTTTCAATTCTGTCCTGAACACATTTTTAGTCCTTTTTAACACATGTTCTTTACTCATAACATCCTTCTTTTGGTATTCAAAGACTTCCTTCCACAACACACACAGGCAATATGCATTTGCTGCAAATGTCAATATGTTTTGAGTTTTGAAAGAAATGACCATGTAATCACATATGTATTAAAAAAAATATCTTGTAAAGCAACAGAGGCACAACTTGTCCCTGCCTCATTTAATAGTACAATAGCATACACAGTGTATGCATATACATATGTGTATATGTGTATGTTTTACCAAGAGACATGAAGTTTCAAGGCACAAGTAGTAACATATAGGACAATGATTACCTCATCTTTGAGAACAGCAAGTAATTTGGGGTTAATTCAACCTACTTAAGTAGTTCAATAAACAAGCATTAAAAAAAAAATCAAAGAGTGCATGCCAGATGAGTGACCAAGTCTTCTGGTCACAACTCCAAGAAGGGATGGTTAGGTAAAGACATTTAGATTTCAATAAAGGATGATGGTTATCCCTGAAGTGTACTAGGATAAGGACACAAGGTAATGAAATAGTGGGATCTTCATTATCCTTCAGTGGATACCTGAAAAATGCATAAAGGCTCAGAATTCAATTGATGATGTTAGAGCCAACATGTCTTTTGGAATAGAGGGGAAGAGAGGAGCCTCTCTATGAAACCTTCACTTGTATACCATAACAAGAGTAGGTGAAAAACTTCTAGCTGGGGAGATCTGCCCACAGAAGAAAAAGGCAAGGCTAACTTGAAGAATTAGACTAACTTTTGAAAATGAAACAGAATGGAGAGGGTGGTTTTATATCCTAGAGGAAAAAAAAACTAAAAAAAGAAGTAAAAAATAAAGGTACCAAGACGGGGGAAAAAAAAAAAGATGCTAGTTCTGAAATAAGACAACAGAATATCAGGCATTGGAAACTGAAGGAGAACTAAGGCAGTACACAGAAACACTGAAAGAAAACAAAAGGGGCAGAGTTCCAGATAGAAACAAAAATGGCACTCAGAAAAACGTTAGAGAATCACAGCATCACATAGAAAGGCAGGTCTGTGTGATCACAGGCTCCTTGCTACTTAGTGACAGTCTGCTCATGGAAGGGGATCAAAAAACAAAAACCAAAATAGCATCGTGTCTGTTAGGTGCAACTGCAGGTGGAGCCAGAATGGGGAAACATCACAAGGAACCTGGAAAACAATTACAACCACCCAAAACCAATATTGCCCAATTCCCACTAGAAAAAAAAATATCAAAGACTAACTGTTTTATGGGATACTTGAAAACAAGTAGATATTTCTGTGAACTTCAGGGACATCAAGTCACCAGACAAAGAATAAAATGCCTAAGAGACAGACTAACCAATACCTAAATGGTGAGTGGTGTAAAAAGGGTCTGTACTGTTTGACTATTGAGCTATATTTATTGAAGGAAGTCATTTTTCAAGAGGTAAATTTGACTTGAATGCCCAAGGCAATAGCTACCTAGGATCAAAGCTGACACAACAGATAAGAACAGCTTTAAACTGAGAAATGATAGATCTCCAAACACTACTGGGAAGACAAAATATAGGGTAAATGAGAATCCAGACGTGTATTAAAAAAACCTGTGGTACCAGGAGAACATATGGCAAATAAAAATAATTAAGACTGTGAATAGCAATAAGGTAACAGAAAATTACATGCCTGAGTCTGCTCTATATAAGCAACAGAATAGGAAACAACTCTGATGTGTAAACAACTCTCAAGAGCTTTCCCAACACAATGGAAGATCTTGAATTACATTTATAGGATGTGAAAATGAATGTTAAGGAGAAAATAGAAGTTTGATAATATAAAACTCAGAACTGTAGCTTAGATATAAAAGGACAGATACCACACAGGAAAGACAATTCTAAAGACAACAGCATTGGGATGTGCAACAAGCTATAAGGCATACTTTTTTTTTTTTAATACAAGACCATGTTTTTTAAAGACAAAGAGTTTCTGCTAGAATCAAGATGAAAATTTATGAGGTTCATGGGCAGATATAAACTTGGATAATGATCGCTGCAATATCATTGGAAAGAGAAACTATTGGCTATTCTGACAGTATTTACTGTGACAGGAGACAAACTTCCTGACAAAGATTAGGCTGACTATATATAGTAAGCAACAACAGGTAATGATATGGATGGAAGCAACTCACTATTGGATATTACAGCCAACAAAACCGCATAACAAATAGTTAGACCTAACATAAACTTACATTATTTAAATTTTATTCTGTCATGTAATGGAGACTTAAATAGTTTAACATTGAAAGTTGAGTTAGTATAAATTACATCAAAGGACTGAAAGTTTCATAACTCAATTATCAACTTCATAAGCATAAACTTCAGAAAACCTAAGGCACTCTTCATGGAACCCAGATGAACTAAGAAATTCAGAGACTGGAATGTCTTTCAGTCAAAAATAGTAGGATACCTAGGAAACTGAATTCCAGACATCTGGAGCAGACTCTAGATCTGATTAAATTAAGAAACTTCACAAAGAAGGCTACAGGAGAAGAGCAAAAACACTGCAGCAAGGATTAAGAGAGTCATTTAACCTCAACAACAACATGGAAATTGAATGGAACTTGGGAAGTTTTTTCCTGGCACAGTACAGCAAAGCAGAGCCAAAACCAATAAATAAATAAATAGATAAATAGATGCCAATCATGATTTGGTGAGTTAAAACAAAGAACAACAGTGTAAATTGGGTCAGAAGCTGAATTAGTACTTTTGCATCTGTTTTCAAACAGACCTTGATGACTAAGTATGAAAACCAGCACAGACAGCAAGTGGAATACAGAACAGAAACTATCACAAATGAGGTAAAAGTACCAAAAATTCAAAGCACTATGTACTCTTAACTGGGAAAGAATACAACTTCCACACAGTGATACCAACAAATATGATAAGAAGGAGACTGCAACCTCTCCCTACATTTCCTCATCAGAGGACAATATTCTTGACAGTGCAAAAGAAAAGGATGGACAAAAACTCATGAAGTTGAGCTTTAACTTTTAAGCTGCACAGTTTCTCAGGTGCTTGCCTTCGCATGAAGGCAGTTTTTGGCAGCTTTTTTGCCATTTCATAAACTCAAAATGGAATGGGACATGCCAGCCCATTATAGCTGTGGCTTTCCACCACCACGTAGAAAGAGGAGTGTGAAAATACTGGGGATCTTGAGAATTCAGCAGCTTTCAGAATGACTTTTCACAAATAAGTTGACCCATGCATGCTTCAAACCTCAGTCATGCTTCTGAGAAGTTAATTGACTACAATCTGCACTATCACCTAGCAGTGATCTTCAGGCAGCTCTTTAAAAGTAGTATGTTTCATTGTTATGCATGGTGGATATGTTACGAATTACTTAGATTGATTTTTTTTTTCTCTTTTTAGATCTTGATTCTTCCAAGAAGAAAACCAGACAAAACAGGCACATCAATCAGTGAAAAAACTTTACTTGAGCTATAAGATATCCTGAAAGAGAGAATGACCATTTCTGAGGTTAGTTTTCAGTGACTTTTATATCTGTGTCGTCAGTTACAATAACACAAAAAATACATTTTCTGATCTCACTTAGAGCAGTCACTTCAGTCCTGTATCAAGAAACTAAACGTGGTCTGCTGCCAAGTGGGGAGTCCTGCATACCTTGTTTTCAACCATGCTTACATACAATTCACCTTGTCCAGGTAGTGTCATAGTTCCAATGTGAGTCAGGTCAGGATCTGATCTTACCTTTTTTCCCCCCAGCTTACTTTTCTCTCAAGTGGCTATGCAGATTCAGCTCACAGCATTGCTACATGAAAACTTTTACCAGCATAAGGGATGGGACAGAACTGTATGCAAGAGAAGGCCAGGGTATAAGAGACAAGACCACATCTAGTATCAGCAGCATGTACTTCAGTCATCTAAGAGTGATTATAGACACTTCTCACTTTAAGATACTCCATGACACTTTTCACAACCACATCATTAGATTCCTGTCTCAGTAATTACTATATTAATAGCTATTTAATCGTTAGTTCATGCATTCAAAAAAAGATTCTTATCACACATAAAGTCATTTTGTACTGCCAAAGACAAAAAAGCAGTTTCAGCACTTCTGTCAAAGCACAAGGAGACACTCAGTAACTACAGACTACACTGGGATTGCTGGACTCACATGTAGCCTATTCTCCACTGTTGTGTGTGTAACAAATCATCTCTTGGAGACCCTCTGACTTGTGTGCTGACCAACAGAACCAGCTCCAGGTGATGAGTCCATTGGCATCAGAACTTACACACACAGATGAGTCTTCATGTGCACATGTGCACACATACATATATCAGAAAATAGCAGTTATATAGCAGGATGTAACTGCTGTATTACTACACTACCTCTGTATTGGCCCTGTATTCTTCCCCAAAATGTTACCCAAACATCTCATAATTTAGCAGAGAACAAAAATCTTATCTAAAGTATTTAAACCTCCAAGAAAGTATGATTCTGTTATGCAAAAATAGCTTTGGAGTGCTGATTTTTAATACCATAAAAATATGGCTTCTATCTATTTTACTTTCCATAGATGCGTGAGACTGAAATGTTAATGGTTAATGACTTAAACAGTTGGCCATTTGCAAAAGCAGCAGGGTGCTTTGCTGAGGTCAGGTTTGCACCCCACAACCGAAGGGGCGGAGGAGAGTTTTTTGTGTGTGGTGGCAAAACCTCTGATACAAATAGGACACACAATATACACACACACACACTACTGGAAGCCACAACAAGCCAACCTTTTTTTAGCAACAAGGTGGATTTTGAGCCACATAAGGGAGAAGGCCAATAAGAACCAAATCCTGATAAGTGGGATAATGCTTTTCATCATGCCAGTGCCTTCCCTTACACTACTGGCTCAGGCATAAAATTCCTCCCCAGGGAAGTACCAGGACATTCACACATAGGCCTGAAGGTATTCATCCCTTTTAATGGGACACAACTGGCTTGGCTATGCTGAAGTGAGAGGCAGCTGTCAATGTCTTAGAAGGGGTCTTAAACTCCTGAACTGCCCTCAGACCCATTTCTGGGGCGTTCCACCGGGGGACTGTACATGATCCACTGTGTTGCAATAGACAGTGTTACCAGGGGAGGCACCTGGGCATTCCCACCTAAACTGAATGTGTATTAACCACTGAACTCTGTGTTTCAAGGGCTTTCCCCACCCACAATGGATCAAGACTGCAGCCATCACTTTGACCAACATACATCGAAATTGCAACAACCAAGTCTCATCGCTGGTTCCATAGATGGTGATACCTTTTCTTTCCGCTATCTACTCTTATTTCTCTTTCTTTCATTTCCTTGTATACTCCCTTAAATTATATCTCTAAACTTTTATATTGTTATATTATTATAGATAATAATAACCAAAACAGCTACATACCTCCTATTACAACCAAATTGTCCTAAAATAAACCACACACACATACACACATTTATATATATATATAAACACCAGTCATGCTATGTTGTTTACCTTTAATCTGCCCCAAGGGATCTATTAACAAGAACTTCAGTTACTCTTGCCTTCAGGGGCCCGTTGTAGCACTAGAGTGCAAGGTTGCCTAGAAAAAAATTACTACTTTAATGACTACTACATTTGATATTATTTTAACTAAACAGATCAGCAGTTTCAGACTAGAATTAGATTTATTCTCTTACTTGCCCTAAACCTAGTACAGGAGTGAATTTATAGACACTGATATTTTGCCCAGCTTTCAAGGATGCAAGTTAAACAAACAGCCCAAGTAAAGCCTATAATTCAGTAACTATCTTTAGACTAGCAACTACAATAAGAAAAACCTCTCAAGAGATACTTTATTTAAATCAATGCACACATTTGCTCAGAAAAATAACATGTTGGTGGAAACAGGTTGCATAAAATGGCTGAAGAATTTACTTGAATACCTGCACGCCCTTTTGCCCCCATTGTAAGAATTATTTTATTTGGCTTCCCCAATTAGAAACAGCAAAAGATCACATAAACCCTTGCCATTTCTGCATGCACACACTCACCCCCTGCAGTCAAAAATCCTTTGGTGTGGCAGTTGTATATCTTTAGATGCAGGAGAGCAAGCTTCACAGAATTTAATTATAGGTGGGAAACTGGAATAACTTTGTAGGACAGGAAGCTATGTCACTCCCCAGTGACAGAACAGCAGAAGACAAAATGACTTCAAATATCAACACAGATTTCACTTCAGTTGCCAACACAGAGTTTACACACTACAACAGTATGAGCAGTCACCCCATCCAAGGTCTGGCTGCAGAGGGCTGTTGATTATAGCAGGTAATTCTGCAGTTACCCTAGGAGCAGGTACCTCGGTCTCAGCCAATTTGGCAGCATACACCTTATCTTAACTGTCTCTAAAATGTATGTGCCTCATTCAATGCTGAGATTCCCATTTCTTTCTCACTAGACTGCATTGAATTAGCTACCTCTTGCAGATGGTCATTTTAGTGAAGGCTGATAGCAAAAATACATTAATGACACGGTCTTAGTTCAAGAGAGAACTAAGATATTATGCTGGGCAAGAAATAATCCCTCTCCTTTAAATTTAGAAAACAGAAC
>JAWWMO010000083.1:86700806-86718906 GCA_035047845.1 Dendrocincla fuliginosa | reverse complement strand
CGCCCGCCCCTGTTCCCGGGGACGGCGGGCAGCGGCGCGGGCGGTGTGCGGGGGGCTGGGTGAGCGGGTGCGGGGGCATCTTCCCCTCTCCCTCCGGCCGCGGCCACGGCCTCCGCCTCGTCCCGCCGGGAGAAGGGGCGAGGGGAGCGCCGTGTGAGCCCCGGGGCGCTGGGAGCCCGGCTGGCCGGGGCTGCCCGGGAGGCAGCGGAACGCGGTCCTTGCCCCGGCTGCGCGGCACCGGCGGGCATCGTCCGCGGCATCGGGATAACGCTTCTCACACACTCCCCCTTTTTGTTAGGCGCTTTTTTGTTATTATTTTATTTATTTATTTAACCAAAAATGCCCCCTCTACTTTATTGGGTAATTTAGCGGCATATGATTTAAATCAATATAAAATTCAAATACTTTTGTGCCACCTGTTGGATTTTGCCACTAATTACATGTAGCTGGAAGCACATTGCTGTGTGCAACCTGCGAAGTGTTGCCGTCAGTGTTACCGGCTGTCCTTACGAAAATACTACTTTGTTTGCCGTTTAGAAATGTTTTCTCTCTGGGCAGGCGGATAGACCTGTTTTTTTACTCATAAAAATCTAACCTATAAGTTACATACTACCTTCAATGGAGGCTCAGTGTGATGTGGGACTGGAATCGGAGCTCCTGTGATAAAGCGGTAATAATTATTTGGGAAGGTTATTAATAGGGGAACTCCAGCCTGAAGGCCTGGGGAGGCAGAAATGGCCGGTTCTAGGCACACAAAGCCTTAAGTGCACCTGGACAGTATCCATGGTCCAGGAAAGGGAGGATTACTCGAGGCCTGTGCTTTCCTCACGCCTGTGAATACACAAACAAGTACCAGCACTACTGCTCAGACTATCAATCATAGGCAGTCATACAACACAAAGCATGGCAAGTGTTATACAGCTGAGACTCTCTGAAAAAATAATTTTGTCTGACCCTTCTTCAATAGCTGTCAAGTCACAATGCCAGGAGACATTTTATCGTATAAGAATAACCTGATTTTATTTCACATTGCAGTGGCCACGTTTGTTTGTTACATGGTAATATTTCTTAGAATGACCAGGTGTAAATGAACTGCAAATAAAACCACATCTCTATAAGAATCTGAAAATTAATTAGCAATTTTATCGGGATTTCACTAGAACAGAAAATTATTGACCTGTGGGTTATCAGCTGTCTTACTTGTTATTCCTTATCTGCATGTAATCACACCACAGATACCTTACTGTTCTTTGAGATCAGGAGCTGTAGAAGCAGATAGAGAAATGCAAATGCCTGGAGAAGCAGTGGCCACTCTTTCTTCTTCCCAACAGTAAATGTTAAACTGAATGTAGGAGGTCTCCATGATGGCCCTTTCAAACAGTGACAGGCCCATCACTGCTTCTCATGAAATTGTGGGTTAGAGCCATCTCTTCAACGAATGAGAAAGTACACTAGAACCAAGAAACATTCTTCCATGACAACATCAGAAATAAGTAAAGCACCAAAATTGCTTTTAATTTGCCTCCATTTACGTTTTCTTATATTATTTGCCCATTTTTAAGCAGGGAGTACACAGCACCAGTAGCGCATAAAACTGGGGGTTGGCATGGTTTTTGGTTTTGTGTACAAACACATCCATCTTTTTGGTATCTATGTTTCCATTGTGTATTGTACTTTTATGTTAAAATGTGCAAGTTTAGAAAGATATGAAGTACATGTCATGAAAATATACGCTCTTTCTAAATTGTTTGTGTTTTTTAAACCAAATCTAGCAAGGGACTAAAGTACAAAATTAAGCTACAAACTTAATGAACTGTGTCAGTCAAATAGTACGTACAGTACAGTATTTCAGTGCTGACATCTGTCAGTCTGATTCACAGAAGGCTTTAGTAAAAAATTTGGCTGAGACTTCTATTAGCAAACAGTATCTTTAAACTGATTCAATTGACCACAATTTTATTGACTTTGGATTTTGCAATAATCCTGCTTCAAAATCTTCTCTAGTTTTATAAAACAATTTTCCACTGTTTGAACAGTTATAAATGCCCACAAAATGTGCGAGATGACAGAAAAACACACCAAGTAAAATTAAAGTGTTTACACACGAGTACTTAGCTCTTGGCAAGTGCTTAAGTGACTTCACAAGATGCAAATCAGTGCACATTGCATATTACACATTGTCTTTTTAGACCAGTCTGTAGGCAACATGAGCACGTCCTGGGGCCCTGACACAATGGCTGTTTTTTTGTTCAGTTTCTGTAGACTCATAAATAGCATCTGAGGCTTTAGTTCCTAATGTGGTAAAAAAAATATGATGGCTTGGACTAAACTGAAATCCAGTCATTTAAAGAATGCACAACTGACTTCTTTGCTTTCATTCCCATCAACTTCCCTCTTGTGTGGATTATACTAATTATTTCTGGTCTTATTATTTCTATGCATTCAGATAAGCCAAGAAGCAGGGAAAAGAGTCTTACACCATTCAAGATCTTCTCTACAAGAGAAAAAAAATGCATTTAAAAGAAGCATTTAGAGTTCCCATTTATCTAGTACTTTGAAAGCCAATTGTAAGTAAGTTGGTGAAATCTTTTGTGCAGTGGAATTTAAGATTTAAGGAGCCTTTCCTAGAGTGGAGGAGTCAGTAAAAGTTTAGTCATTGTAAGCCAAAATCCAAAGAGAAGTATATCAATTAAGGAGGAAACTGATTTTTCTAATCCTCTTTCTTTAAAAACCTGGGTAGATTTCTTTGATGCAAACAAGGTTAGGAGAAAAACATTTGGCTTGGTATTGATACCAACCCTTTCTTGATCGAAGAACTATACAAGAACTAAAAGTGGCACCCCACAAGAATGTCAGAGACCTGCAGAAGTCATGACACATATGATGTCTCAGCTGCATAAAGTCACAAGGAATGCAAATGCAAACATTCAGTGGGAGGTAGGAAGACCAGGAGGAAGGATAGGAGGGAGGAAGGGAAGGAGGGAAAGAGACCATCACTTGCTGAGTGACCTCTTTGCAGTTTGAACTGCAGAATGAGGTAGACCTTTCGAGTGACAGACATGCCTGGAGGCAAGCCCAGAGAAGGAAATCCTGCACAGAAAGAGGAAGTGAGGACAGAAGAAGGAAGGTTAATGGATTAATCTAGGAAGGCCTCTTACTTAGGAAATGCCCTTAGCTTCTTCTTCCTGACAAAGCACTTAACACTACCTAGGTTGTGACTTTCATCAAAAGACATCTTTTTCAATTCTTCCATGAATTTCATTGCTGTGCTATGATTTCTCAACTCATATTTTTAGCTTTAACACATTTATTTTACAGGCGACTCAGAAGGGAGTCAAGTTCCTTTTTTCCATTCCTCTGTATTGCAAAAGCCCTATGTTTTTCTCTTCTCGCTTTCCATATATTCCTTTGATTACGCCAGGAGCACTAACTTTGTTAACTGATCTGTGTGATACCTTGCTCAATCCATGCCCTTCCTTACTTCTAAAATACACATAAAAAATGGGCTAATTAGGGGGAAGAGTAGTTGAAAATATAAAAATCTAATATTGTTTTCTTGGAATAGCAAGAGTTACAGCTAGAACTCAGGCTTCATTTTGCCTGTAAAAAAAACCCACACTGACTCCAAACAGGCTATAAAATATTTTCTGCAGATGTGGAAATACACTAGTATGGGCAGAGTTTGGAGAAATAGGCACAGAGCATGTAGAAATGTATGGGATATAGTTTTCCTCTTTCATAAGCTATACATTTTAGGTGACAGTCTGTGTTTCAATAACTGTGGGAGGAAACATGACTTTAAAAAGTGCATCCACCTTTCTAGACAAAAGAAAAGATCAGCTTCTCAGAAACTTCTGTCATGGAGTCAGTTCTTACACAAAGACATGTAATGCTAAATAAATCAATTTTTTTAATTACAAAATTGTGAATTCATCATCCTGGATAAATGTTGTTCATCTGGGGGGAGGTGGGGCAGTGGGAAGGGGCAGAAGATGACCTAAGAATAATTGTCTAGAAGTATTTAAAAAATAATCTGATTTGTCACTCCCATTGTGGAGTGCCAGCACAAAAATTGTTGCCAGCTTTTAAAATTTCTCCTTTAACTTTCAAGTAATCTGGGTATGGTTAAAAGCCAGCTAGAGAACAGTGGTGTGATTTGGTGATACAAGGCAAATGGCACAATTTAAAATGTCATTAAAAATCTACTCTTCTTACTTAAATAAGGCCTTTATTTCCTTTAGTCATGCTTGGATGTCCTATTCAATGTAGTTACCAGACTGATATTAGCAAGAATTAATGTGCAAAAGTAATGGCCTCACTTTGCATTTGTTAACACAATTTCTTCAAGGTTTTTTCAGCTGTTTAAAAAGTTCAATGACCAACTATGCATTCAAGTAAAAGGAGCTGTTCTCTCTGGTCAAAAAAATGTGACCCCATTCTCCATTATTGCCCTAAGTACCTGTAAGCTGTATTCTTCCCTCCACACTAGCAAAATTTATCTACAAGTGTCAGCAGGAAACAGTCAATTTACCTGACAAACCATAAAACAATATTTTATGTTGTAAAGAAACTTTAGACTCTGCCAATGTGCCAATCAATAGGTAAGTATGATGAATCATCAAACAAGTATTTTGGGGCATGGGGAAAAAAAATAAATCTAGGTTCCGCCCACATGCCAATCAATCAGAGATTACCTGAAGAATCATGGAACATTTCTGGAGACAAGTAAAAACTTTCTGGGCTCTGCCAGGATGCTGGGCCAATCAATCATGGTGCAGCTGATGAATCATGAAACACACTCTGCAGCATGTCACAACACATACATGGTTGGCACAGTTCTCATCATCCTGAGTTTGTCTTGCAGTTAAATTGTCTGAAGGTGAGTTATAGTTCTGTTGTTTCCCCCACCTACTGACCTCTGCAACCAGCCATTCTTAAATCCTTTTGCCCTGCACTTCGTTAAAAGTGGAGATTCAAGACAAAGGTTCAACACACGAGCAAACATAGTTTTGATGTCAGACAAGTTGTTAACATGCTGCTAAAAGCTGTCAAACACATATTTTGACAATAGAACAGACACCTACAAGAGTGTTATTCTCTTCAAATTTTGCTGTATTGTTTACATGGAAATTTTATATAATACATAATAAACATGTAATATATTACAAAATATTTAACAAAAAAATATAAAAAAGTAAATCTGGTATTTTTAGTCACTGTCCCATTGACAATCATTTTGCCTAAGGAATTCCGAGCTTTACTGCCATTCATTACTGCAGGGGAAGGTGGAGGGCACCATGGGACTGTTATTTTCAATCTCCTGTCTCAGCTGAAATTGTTCAGTGCAAAATATTTCTCCTATAGAACAATTCAACAATTTATGTCTGGTGAAGTTAACGTTGTCTACCAGTCTATTCTCATTTGTCTTGTGATTAGCCCCCATTACAAGTATTCTAATAGTATGCTGCAAAGCTTTTTTTTCCTGATTACATAAATACTCATCTTGTGTTACATTTTCTACTTAACATAGGATTTTTGAGTTTAAAATATGTATATTTGAAAAAGCAACTTTCTTACCAAATCCTAGTTCTTGCAAAGTGTGAGTACTCATTGTATTGCTCTACCTAATACTGACTGTGCTATCCAGTTCTTTATGGACTCTTTAACATCATCATCATCATCATCATTGTTTCAATAAACAGATTTCTAAAACTTCCCTAATGACTCTTCAGCATCTGTGCAGCACAGCAGAGAAAATCCTACTGTACAAATGGCTTAATACAGCATTCAGAAACATCCCAAGCTGTGGGAAATTTAAATAAAGCATTTTGTTCTGCCACATATAACATCATAATCAATTGATAGAAAGAAGTTTGGTTCCCTATGCCAGCAGACAGATGAATAGGAGTAGGTAAATAAAAAATAATGTTTTGAGTAAAAAACTGAATTAACACTATCAGTTGAGAAAAAATTGACATTTTATGTAACTTCTGTTACTTCTTAGTACCCATTAATAATTTGTTTTCTTTTTATTTCCTGATAGTTATTAACATCCCTATTCAGAAACTTAAAATTTTGGTGGCAACGGGGCAAGAAACAGTTTATGTTGCAAAATGCACTGTTTACAAAAGATTGTACCGTAACCATAAGTTGGTAAGTACAGTCAGTTTCCTTTGATGTCAAGGTGATGGTAAGCATGTAGCAAGATTACATCTATGAATAATAAAATACTATTGGAAGAAGTGCCAGGAAAGGATCATAAATTCTGAAAAAAATATGCATGTGTATATATTTATTTTCATGTATATTCTGAACACAGGTGTATTTATGTCAGACAGTTCATTTGTTAAGGAATCAAAGGATGGCTGATATCTTTCATCATTCTTTGTAATAAGGAACTGTTGTCACCATTAAGGGTTCCCAAAAACTTTTCCCATCTCAAGTTAAAAGTATGCTAAGAGAGATAAATAATGATGGTGAATAAATAATGATAGAAAACTTACAAAAAAGGTACTACTTTTGAATCTTCTGTTTTAATAAAATTTCACTATTCACTCTTTGGTAAAGTGCACTAAAAAATATACTCCTCCCATCCTATTCGAGTATCAGCCATATAATTAGATAATATGAATCATCGGGGCTATGTCCATTGGTATTGTGAAAGAATGCAACCCTTTGTGTTCATTATTTTAAAGAACAAGTACTTTTACTGTGGTCAGTAATGTCCATCTCTACTTCAAGGTGAGTTGTGCCATGTTGTCAGCCTTGTTTACTTATGCTTCAATGAATTTAGCTGAAGAGGATGCAGAAAAAAAATGACTGCATGATATTCATAAAATAAAGACCTAGTCCAGTTCTCTCCAGGATAAAAATGTGCTTTAAAGACATCTGCCAACTCAGAAATACATTGATTTGCCAGCCACTGCTTGTTAGAGTCACCACTGAGAAATAAACAACAAAACTTGGAAAAGTGAATCCTTGTCAAAACCAAATTTTGCAAAGCTTATTGTATACAGATGCTGTTTTATTCCAGCAAATGTGTGCCAGATATGCACAGCTGTCTTTCTGTCACTTTTGATCCACCTCAGTATGTCTCCCCTGCTAGTTTTACCTGTACTTTTTTGAAGGTGTTAGAAGGGAAAAAGTTCATTTCTCATTTTGAAACTTTCACTTCTCTAGTATCCATCTTCCTCATATTTCTGTGGGGCTTTTATGTCTCTATGATGTGGAAGCCACATATGGATGAGAAGGTGTTCAAAAACTGATTGAATATACTTGCCAATGACATTAAATAAAAGCCTAAAACAATAATAAGGTGGAGGTACTAGCCCCTCCTCTAAAAAAAAGCCAAACACTGATACTTTTCACTTAACTGCCTGAAGCTTATGATTTAGAGGCTTATTTTCTCCACTGATAGCCCCAAGCTGTGCCCAGTTTCTCTAGACAAAAGGATAAGAGAGATGGTGACAAGCACACACCCCTTTTATGAATCAGAGAAACAGTGCTCTTCTTGTTCCCTAGGCACCAGCCAGTTGAAACCTGAGCCATGGTTTTACAGCTTAGCACTTACCAGCTGGCTTTCACGTGAAAGGCTTTTAAAATATATACATACGTACACGCACACACATGCACAGAGTAAGATATTTTTGATTCTGATGATAGTTACAGAAATATAGAAAAAATGAGCTCTAAATCATGTTTCTTGTTGCAACTGAGGCTCTTTGTATCATCTTCAGTGCACCTTGGACTGGAGGAACAGATTGTGCTTCTCCTCTTTTCATCAATCTTTTATGTATTTGAAGGCTAATGTCATATCCCCCTTCAGATGTTTCTTCTTCAGGATAAATTACTCCAGGTTGTTCAGCTTCTCCTCATAGCTGATATTTCCAAGTAGCCCAGGCTCAATATTTTGCTCTTGCTATTACTTGGAGCATGTTGATAGAACAGAAGGTTTACTTACATATCTTGGCATAGCATTTCCATGTTTTATCATCTCAGTGAGGTGTTTGCCTTTCTTTGCAAGAACCTGGCATTGCTTCCTAGCCATTTCACCCTATTTGCTGCCCCCCCAGCCAGTCCAGTTCTACACTTGGTAGAGTGGATGAATTCTTTAAGTACCTCAACAGTTCATCCCAGATTGAAACAGGGGAGTCTGATGTGTTGAGTTTACTCTGCTTTGTGGATTTATTTGGGCAAAAGAATGCAACAGATTTTCTCTAACTTTGTAGATATTTGTATCTGAACTAGTTATCCAGTATTTGTTTGTAGGTAGTGGCAATAAAAGGAAAAAGGCAATTCTGTGGTACGATTCACTTTGCTCTGCTAGACATATCTCAAGTAGGTCAAATGAATCACCCACTAGATGATTCAAAAGGCAGGAACGTGAACAAGGAAAACTGGGAAACAAAGGAAAACAGGTTTATCAGGACAGATGAAGAAAAATAAGAAAAAATTGTTAAGGAAAAGATGATGGAAAAAAGCAGATATAAATTGTGAAAGCTTCACTGGTCCTTTAGAAATAGTTGCTAAGATCATGGAAACAGCAGCTGTATGTGAGTACTGAGTGGAGAAAATACAAAGTGAAAATAAGATACAGAATATGTAATAACAGATTCTATATGTATTGAAAACTTCTCAACTAAGCAATCTAACTACCCACATGGAGAATTCTCAACAGCAGTTGAGAAGTAGTACTTTCTGTTAAGGAGTGTACCATGTCTACTGGAAGAGGAAGCTGGTTTGGCATGGAAGATGCAGTAAAAAGAAATGAAGAATGGATGCATGTAGAAAGCAAAATTTTGCTTTTTCTGGGTTAGATGCCAATATGTGAGAAAGAGAGAAAAATAGACATTGGAGGAGAAAGTGGAGGGATTCAACTGGAAAGGTATGAGAATAAAAGGAAAAGAAAAGCAAAGAGGAAGAGAGGTGTGGAAGGGGAAAGGCAAACAGTTGGGGCTGTATGTTTAAGAAAAACCAGTCAAATAAGGCTGGATTATTTTTATCTACCTTCAGGAAAAGACATACTGGAGAAGCATTATATGTAATTACAGTGAAAATATGCTTTTGCTAGTCACTTTTATTCCTTATGTAAAAAAAAAGAAAAAAAAAGAGAGACAAACCAAGAAGTAAATGCATTACAGGAACACTTTTGTACTTGTTCATCTTGAAATGTCACAGAACAACATTTTACATTATGATGTATCTTTTGCAAGATGTCTTAAGCAAATGTTTCTTACTCAGACTAGTCCTTAACTAGATTAAAACAGTAGAAAAATATATGAAACCATTGTAAAAGTTGTTTCCAGTTCTATGCTTTCATTATTTTAAACACTTTACCTGGAGGTTTTCTTTAATTCATCTCATGCACATGAGAAATTGGCCCAAGAAAAGAAACATTCCTGGATAATGGGAAGCAACATGTGTGTGTTTCTAAAAACAGAGAAACTCTTTGAACATCTTCCAAAAAATCTGAGTATATGCACATATTCTTCCAGCTAAAATGAGAGCTAATGCTTATTGTCTTCTTACACATTGCTTTATTTTACCTTATGTATTTTTACAACTACTGCTTATATCCTGCAGTTGATCCATTAAGAATAGTTTTGGCTGACTGCTCTTTGTCCCTGCTCCCATCCTTGGTGGATCTTAAAGAGAAATTGTGTCTAAGAGGAGAGGGAAGAAATCCTGTCAGGTGGGAAAAGGGCACCACTCATTGTAACACATCTTAATCCTACCATCTTCTACCCTGCCTTCTGGTTCAGCCCGTGAAGGTGAAAAGGAACAAGAATGAGAGCAGTACTTTCCACCCTGCTCCCCGCTCTTTGGTATTGGTCACATTTGAAGAAGCTTGAAGGAATAGCTTAAAGAACAAGAAGACAAAAATTACAAAACAAAACAAAAAAAAATCAAACCAATCCAACCAACCAACCAAACAAACAAAAAACAAAACAAAACAAAACTAGAAAGCAACTATTCCAATTACTCTGTGCTTTCTCCTTTGGTTCTGCAGTCTTTTCACACCCAAAGTGTCACAGTCAGTGAATGTGAATGACTCTTGGAAACAGAATTAATGCCAGGTGTTACCTTCTGACAATAAGTTGTGCATCCTTTCTCATATCAAATTATTTTAATTATCCTCATATTAAGTGGTCAAATGTAACATTGGGGCACAGTTTAAGGAAAGAAATTTTGTGACATCTGAAGTAACTACTTCTCAGAACCAAGCTCAGAAATATCCAAATAAAGTGGAGTTCCTTCTTCCTAAATAAGGCATGAAATGGAACAAGAACCAAATTTAGCAGTTCTCCTAAGAAAGGACAGTAAGGGGCCAGATAATGGCACCTATGCTCACATGGCTTCAAAACTTAATCTTGTGGCCAAAATCAGTGTCTCACCACAGGACACTTAGGATGTAAATATTCGTTATAAACACTTTAAAGAACCAAGAAGGTAGTGAAACATTATTAGGAAGCTAAATAAGTCATTCATGGGACAGAGAGCTTTAGAAACAGTAGAGTCTGCTTTTCTCTTCATGCCGGTTATTATTTTATCCAGAGATACCTTACAAATGAGAAAGACAGACAAAGACAAAGGCCAGAAATGGCTCAGTTTTACTTCCTCATTTTTACCTAGTCATTTTAGCCACATTTTTATAGCTTCAAGAACTGGCAGTGCATAAAAAGTGATGCTAATGGAAAGAAACATAGTACATGTCATGCACATTGACAGTCATGGATGGAAATAAGGAAGGTACTGAGGAAAGATGAGAGGGAATTTGGAGGGTGAATGAGCAGCATTTCACAAACAAATTAAGTCAAGTGATGTCAAAAAGGTCAACCATATCTCTCGTTTATTGTAGGGCAAGAATCTTAATTTTTTATTTAAAAGGCAAATTTTATTTAAAAAATAATTTATAGAAAATGCCAGAATAAGAATTAAAGATCATTTGTACCATGTTTGAAACCAGTCTCTCCTTGAAAGCTGCAGTAGATCTGCAAGACATATAGAATATCCCTTTTTGTGTCTTCAATGGAAGGCTCAACTTGAACCTAATCTGGTATAGAGAAATAGACCTAAGCCTACAAAGTCATCCATCTTATTAGCTGAGTTCTGTATGATGAGTTGCTTTGCATTTTGATTTTCAGAAACACCCACATATCCATTTCTCCTCTAAGCAGAGGATGAGAGAATAAATGGGCCATGTGTCATTGGAGGGGTCAACCTAGTTGTGTTCTAATATTCTGAGATAAATCACCTTATAAAGCAGATGCTCCTCACAGAGAACTTTCTGTCAGCTTTCCTAGTTAGAAGAGGTGCTAACAGATACTGCAGGATTTCAGATGGTCTCATAAGGGAAATAACAGCCTCTGATGACATTCAGTCACAATCTAATTTATTATTTTGTTTGTTTATTACAAGTAATTTATTTTTAATTTACTTGGATGAAATATAATTCAAGGCAATATGGTTTTATATGTTTACTTCAAGTGTGAGTGAATCCTCATGTACTCATTCAGAAAAAAAAAAGATATAAGATGCTGTATGAGCACGTACATAGTTTAGGTACAATTTCTGTTTGGGAGAGGAATCCTTTAGAAAATCTACTGTCCTTCTAACATTGGTAGATAGCTCTCACACTTTTCTAGTGTTTTGGAAATAGCCTAGAACAGAAATATCTATCACTGCTGTTAACATGGGAATTGACTGACCGGGGGCATTGCTAAGACCAAAAAAACAAAAGAAACAGGCAGGTGTGCTAGAAAGAATGAAACACCAGGAACACTTCTGTATATGGTCTTTGGCTCTGGTGCATAGCTAAAGTAGTTACTTGAAAATGCCTTCAGAGGTAAATTGTAAATAGTAAAAAGCAGCTGTTAAGCCTAGTATCACCTACATTGAAAGAGAGTTTGTTTATATTAGATATTAGGAAGAAATTCTTCAGTGGGAGTGTGGTGAGGCACTGGAATAGGTTGCCCAGAGAAGCTGTGGATGTCCCATCCCTGGAAGTGTTCTAGAACAGGGTGGGTGGGGCTTTGAGCAACCTGACCCAGCAGAAGGTGTCCCTGCCCTTGACAGAGAGCTTGGAACTAGATGATCTTTAAGGTCCCTTCCAACCCAAAGCATTCTATGATTAGCAATAAGAACTGAAAAGTAGGACAGCTGACTGTTACTACAGTTTTTGGAAGACCTGATCTCATGATAATTTAGTTAAATTGAGTTTCATTGGTGAACATGTTACTGAGATATGTTGTGACTTAAGACTCAATCCTATGTTTTCACTGATTTGAGATTTTGACTTACTGTTCCTTTATGGTTCTGCCCGAACAGTTGGGTAAACTATGTAAGCTCATAGTATGTCCTTGTTGAAGCAAAGAATTAGCAACCAGAATATTTTACCTTCACAGCAAATCATACTGTCTGTTTCTTCACCTTGTCATACCAAATGTTTGGGAAGCTGAACATCTCTCAGTGTAATTATGTAATTATACATACTGATATCCATGTTTTGGTCCCAAAGTGAAGTACTGCAGCATTTTCTCATTAATTTGAAGTTTCCATGTCAGTCATATTTTTTAATATATTTTTCCTGTTGGAAAGTAGTTTCAGAGCACTTAATCTCTAGGTCAGGTCTTGACATTGTTATTTGAAACTTTTCCCAGTTTCATTATTGTTTGTTTGTTGTTTTTTTTTCTTTTTCAATACAAGTGCTAAATAATAACTTCTAAGGACTCCATCTCCTTATCCTTGTTTCTGTTACTTTTCCTATTTTGCAAGGCTCTTTAATAGATTCCAGTCATGCAGTAATGTGGGGGTATGAGCTAGTCATTTCTGCACATTAAATCTCTGATCCACCCATTTTCACTTTCTGGTCAAATACCCAATTTGCCTCCAGTAATAAAATTTGTTCAAGGCCTCACCATAATATCAGTTATTCCCTTCAGGTGGAAAAGGTTTAATGAAAGAGAAGAACACAAGCGCCAGCTTTCCTTCATTCCCAGTCTCACCTGCCCACTGGTGTGGAGAGCTGGCAGCAGCTCTTTCACTGATTTCCCTCTGTGCCATAAACCTGCTATCAGGACACCCAGCTTGAAATTGAAAAGATAGCACCAGCCCTTTCTAGAAACAATCTAATATACTAAACAGGCACTGACAAGCTGGATTCCAGTTTTGACAACTTTTCTGGTTGCTGATGTTGACTGGTTACTTAAACTTTTTACCAAACCTGAACATGTTTTGCAACAAAAGAAGCCCTTGTTTCCTTGAGAATAAAATAAGTTTTATACCAAGGTTTCCAGAGTCATTTAGATTAAATAGACACATCAGATCAGACCAATGTTCAGTTTAATCTTGTAGATGCTGACAAAAGCCAATGGTGTATTGCTAGCCAAGAATGCAAGTACAGGACAAGTAAAGTGGAATTTAACAGCTTCTTCCATAAAACTGTCCAAACACCATTCAAACCATGTGAACTTTTAGCACCCACAATGTTCTGTATCAGAGAATTCCACACTTTAATTTTGTGTTACAAAAACAACAATCTCTTGTCATCTGCTTTGCACTTACCAGTTGGTAGTTTTCACTCCTAGGTCTTGTAGAGAAGAAAAACGGAGGACAAGCAGTTCCCCTTCTATCCTCTTAATGGCACTCATGATTTAGATGTCTGTTGTGTATACCCTCAGCCATCTCTCCAGTCTGCTCTGTGGTTCCTGTGTAGCTCAGAAACCATCCCAGAGTTTCAATTGTCCTTGTTGCCCTTGTCTGAGCCTCTTTCAGTTCTATTTTATTTTTGAGATGGAGCAACTAGGAGTACACAGCATGTTCAAGCTCTACCTGCCTCAGGGATTCGTCACCGTCAGGTGGTGGCAAAGTAATGTTAGTCTTCTCTTCTGTTTTGTATTGGTTTCCACAAAATCCCTAACATTCAATTTCTTCCTCTTTTTTTCTTTCCTTTTTTTTTTTTTTTTTTGCCTCCTACTGGATGATGTGCTACCTCCATGTTTTTACAGAGCTGTTCATCAAATCCCTGAGATCTGTTTCTGGGTAGTAATGGTCAGCTCATGGCATATGGAAAGTGCATGTACATTATTTCGCATACATCTATGGTAATTAGCGCCTCCAATTGTCTAGTAATCCAGTACTGTGAGATACTTCTGCACCTCTTTTACAGCTAACGTTCCATTTCACTGCCATAAGTTATTAGCAGCAGTCTCCAAAGTGTGCCTTTTTCTAGATTATTTATAACTAAGTTGAACAGCATAAACCACACCTCAGTTGCAACTGAGTTCATCCTGAAGTCATCAAGCATTCCGCAGAAAGCATGAAATTATATAAAGTCTGTCTTTGTTTATCCTTATTCTTACTGTGCATGTATTAGTTCTAACTTTAGAAGGTAGGTTGTCAAGTGGTGTGTAAGCTGACCTTGGGAAGCCCAATCTTCATTCTTTTGTGACTCCTACAGGCATCACACTTCATCCTGGGAGGGAAAAAGACAAGACACCTACAGTGAAGCAAGAAACAAAGCTTAGAAATCAGCATGGGAATTAGGGAGCAAGAGGTAATAACTTAGAGGGCTGGGAGACTGAAACAGAGGAAAACTTGAACATAGCCTGGAATGGCATGGATCATCAGAGAGAGCTTCAGTACCAGAAAACGGCAAAGTCAGAAATCAAAAACAAAATGAAAGCAAATAAAGAAGTAGGATTCTTCAGAAAGATACTCCGTACCAAGTGACAGAAGGCAAAATCACCCTCCAGAAGTAGAAGAAAATACAGGTAAGGAAAGGAGGGATTCATTTGAAAGAAACCATCCCCGGTATTTGCAGTCAAAACTGGAAAGAATGTAATTTATTTTTTTCCCAATTAATACAACATGAGTGAGAAGTAATATCATACAGGATATATAATCATCTGTTCTTCTACTTGCCATTATAGGCTAAGACAGAAATCTCACATCTGCTGACAGTGACTTTGGTAGGAACTACAGAACAAATGCATGTGTAGCTTAGCAGTGCTGTAAGGGTTGAGAAAATAATCTGCACATAAACAGCCTGTAAAAGGAAATGGTTACACTCTCTCCTAAATGGCCTCCAAAGGGAATTGTCCATGCTACATGCTGTATAGACAGAACTTTTTAGGTGACAACTTTCTCAGAAGACCCAATGGATAGAAGATCTAATTGACACTGTCAAAAAAACCTGTTGCCACAGTTCTAAAAACAGCAGTTGTTGACAAAGCACTGAAATCTGTGCATCTGGCAAAACTTCCCTCTGACCTCTAAAATTGCTCAAATATCGTGCTTGTGAGAAACAGCCAGGGACTGATTTTAAAAGTCTTGTTCAGATTACAGGGCTGTCTCCAAACTGCAATTGAGAATGTCATTTCAAGAGAGACAGTAAAATCCAAGTCAGACTATGTTTCACATTCTGTTTTTTGTTTCTCATTAGCTGTATTGATATTTCTTGGCTAGTATTTTTATCTGATTAATTACCAATGAGCACTAGAGTGATAACTCTGAAACCTTTGCATCTTTCAGTGTACAGAGGGAATAGTGCCAGAAAAAAAAAAAAAAGGAAAAAAAAACAAGATTTCCAATTATGAGCTGCCAAATTCCTTTAGCCTTGTTACAGAAGATCCACTCAGAATGACAAATTAATTCATTTTCCTTGCCAATCTAGTCATTGTCATCTCCACTGAGACTGTCAATAAATGCCAATTGTGATGCTGAAAATTCTGATGTTTTATGAGACATTTGGCTTGCTTGCTGGTGACAAGGGATAGGAAGTAGGTTTGACAAATTCACCTGGAATTTGTGCCCTACAGAACTGGTAAAATCTTACACCCAAGAAAGACTTTCAAGCCTGAATGGTGAACAATTATCCTCAAAAATATATCTTTAAAATAGAAAATAACTGTCCAAGAAACAAAAAGATGTCTTTTAGAGGTAAGAACTATCAGGATAAAATTATAAAACCACTGACAAAAAATATGCTGTACTAAATTTTGCAAAGAAAGTTAAAAAACAAAATCCTTTACTGCGTGAATTTAAAAAAAAAAATAATCAGCTAAAAACCAGACAATAAGAAGAATGAGAATAGGAATGGAGTCACAATGAGATGGAGATTAAATATAGCTAAGATATGGTCCCCAAACTAAATCAATAGCCTAGATTAGTTTCTCAAAAATTATGAACATGAACAATACAGGGGGATGGTGAATGAGAATGGGGCCTGTGAAAATAGAAATTAATTCATCTTAAGCGGAAGAAAAACTGTAAAATTTAAATGAGGGCAAGAATGGGAAATTAAAAAAAACATTACTTAATAATCTCCATCCTAATATTCTAATAAAATTAATACGTACAATGATATTTACTGTGTCACAGTGAGTTTGGCATACTATCTGATTGAATTGCAATATATGCACGGTATGCAATGTCCATGTTTGAGGATGAAGGGAAAAATAGTGCTCAGACAAGTCTGTGTCTTGTCATACATTATATAATTATAGAATAGACAATAGAACAGAGTTTGAAGTAATAAGAAATTAATAAAATGGAAATAAATAGGAAAGGAGATAGAGTGTAATATGGATTTAGCACATGTAGACTACATCACACAAACACATAGTCTTTATTAAGAGACATAATTATTAACAAAAAGAGAGATTGAGAATGAAATATACCAAGGTTACTCAAATTGCTATAAAGTGATTGCTACAGCTCAAGATGGGAAATTATTACTTAACAGAAAAAAGAGAATGATGACTAGAAAAACTATGAATAGAGAAAAATAGTAGGTAAAAGGAAGACATCAATGAATAGTACTGAAAGAGGATGTATATAGCTAAAGTGAGGATTGATGTAAGACTTTCTTATGGATTGATTCTAGGATACTTTTCTATTTATTCAGAATTTTCATTAATTGTCACAGGAAGCAGAAGTGAGCTAATTAGATATACTGATGACAAAATTTGGGGAAGAACTGTCAATAAAGAGAAGAATAGGGACTTTCTGTAGGAAGTATTTTAATATAATCAGATGAAACTCAATAGTGGAGAGTCACACTGAGTCAGTTAATCACTAAGGCAAAGCATTTCTACTAGGACGCAATTGTTTGGAGAGAAGTGAGAAGGAGAAGTGTCTGGGTGTATAAGGCAATCACAGTGATCTCCTTGGGAATGTGAGGCAGCTGTATAAAAGTGAAATGCAACCACTGGATGTTTTGGTACTAATGCTATTGATAAAGCCAATGGGAAGAAAATATTTGTCAAAGCAGAGATGTTTCAAACAAAAGTTTTTCAGTAAAATTAGTTATGCCAGGGAATTTCCACCCATCTTCCGCAGTGACACAGACCTGGATTGTCAGCAGCATTTTCTCTTGGGTAATCTCTTAGTCTTTTCATGATACTTTTAAATGACTTCAGATACATGGTACATCCAAGCTGTACCCAGTGACAATCTGATGGCATCATTTCTCTTCCCAGAGCACTCTTAGTAGCTCCTTTTTTGATTGTGTTTGCTGCCATAGTTGATAAGAGTTTTGTTTGCAAGGACAGACTGCCAGCTTTTCATCAGGGCAATTCTTACAGTTCTTTCTTACAGCTTTTTTGAGGCTTTGTACCATGAGCTGCTTTGAACAGCTGTGCCTGTTTGGAAAGAGCACAGTATCTAAGCATTCCCTTGTCTTTCCAAATGTTTGTAATCAAGTATTAGTGTGGAGGTGACTCAAACATGGACAGGACTTCCAACATAAAAATTTTCAAAATTGTGTCTCAACTTACTAAGTCCATGGGCTTCCTTCACACCTTTCGACATGGGCATTTCCAAAATTGCTCTTAGACTGTCTGAATTAGTCTCTCAGAAGACAACAGGTGCTTAATAGAGGCAGTTTCAGTCCCCATTGGCTTAGTTTTTCTTGCATTTGGCACTCTTGCTACGTGCTTAAAGATAGGCAGAGCATTGCCTCTAAATATTGTCTTAAAGCAATCAAAACCCAGGATTGCACTTCAATGAGAAAGGTTCCCCCCCCCCCCCACCTCAGGTAGTTTATACAAGACTGACAATACATGACAGTTTAGGGCTCAAATGAAAAAAGATCGGAAGA
>JAWWMO010000083.1:86676941-86694201 GCA_035047845.1 Dendrocincla fuliginosa | reverse complement strand
AAAAAGAAATCCTCTCAAACTAATATTAAAAAAAAAAATAGAGTAGAAAAGCCTGCCAAAAAGTTTAATCAAAATGCCTTTGGGGTACAGCTGCCTGCAGACAAATCTAGTTAACAAATGATGAGTTTCAATGTCACCACTCTCTGATCCTTCCCTGAGTAGAGTAAGTCAGCTGTAGTTAAGTGGGAAAATTTGGTGTTAACATGATATAAGAGTAAGCAGAACTGCCATAAAACTGAGAGACAACAATTTTTAAAACTGATAAAAATATTTTGTTGTGCAGAAAATATTTCACACAGTTTCCCTTGGAATGAGTCAACACTGGCACCAAGAGCTTATACCAGTACAGAGAAATACAGCGATTTCCACATAGAGTGTGAACATCCAATTACTTTAGACAGATTTCAGGTTATTGTCTAATCTACCAGAGTCAGACCAAGATAAAACATTCCTAACAGCAGATTATTTCATAATCTTCCATGACAAAACTTTCTGAACCTTCTGCTGAACCACTTGGCATTCAGAGAGGTACAAAGAAAAGGTAGTACACCAAATGAATAGCTTCAATCTGCTTTGTTTAACTGTAAGCAAAAGAAGTATCATCATTTTAGATTATTTGTGGGTATTTTGTTTATGTTAGGAAAAATCACAAAGATTCATCCTCACTTTTTTGGGTCAACGTTCTTCATCTTAAGCAAAATGAGTTGTTCTTACATTGCATTTCTTCCTTCCTGCTTCCCTGTTTGCCCTTTCTGTCTCTCCATTCCTCTACCTGCATAGTATAACCGCTTCCTCTACTTCTTCATTCAAACTGGCAAATTCTGATTCCTCAGCTAAGTTTCTCTAGTAAGCCAAGCAGCCAGTAAAATTAATAACATTTTCATAGCATTCCTTTTTAATTCATTCTATTGCCTAATTTGCTTATATGATTGTGTAGCTGAAGAAAAGGGATAAGATGTCAGACAAAAAAAAAATCAGTACAAATCCAAACCAGCCCCTTTGAACTCTGATTTTACAGCAGAAGCATCAAAGAAGAATTGCTACTCCAAGGCTTTTTATCAATAGAAACTGTAAGAAAGAAATGATAAAAGAACATATTCACATTCTTACCTCAATTTCCCATTCTAACTTCAGGAAGCTCCTATTGACTTTGATGCTATAGGATTAAGCCTTTGGGCCCAGATCCTCAAAGGTACTTAAATGTTACAAAGCTAACTTTTTTTCCCCCGTGACCTCATGGATTTCTCAACCCAAATACAACTTCTCAGGCAAAGAATGGTGAGAGTGATTTTATTTTTTTACTAAAAACATTAAAATCAGAAATCATTAGAGCAAGGATCTGCCTAAATCAGCCATGTCTGAAGAGCAGAGAAGTGGGACTAGACATTGTCAACTGCCTCTGCATGGACTCAAAGTGACCTAAATACCATTCATCTCCACCTACATTCTCGTTATTTTGGTGTACAAGGGTTCATTGATGGCTATAACTATGGGACAGTGGCTGACATGTGCCCCGTCCGACTCCTAAGCAAATGGTAAGAAAAGAAATAGAATGGAAAGGAAAGGGAAAGGAAAAAGGAAAAGGAAAAAGCAAAAGAAAAGGAAAAGGAATAGTTTCAGTTGGAAGGTACCTACAATGATCATGGACTTAAACTGCCTTACCAGAGCTGGTTCACCTGGGTGATCTGATGCAGGCATGTTTCTTTTAGGGCCAGCTTGCACAGAGTCATTGCATATCTCTCCACAGCTGCACTATTTATTGTGGACTAACCAGGTCTCCTGTTGAGGCCCTTCCACTATCTACAAATTATTACATGTAGATTGCAAGAGAGGATACAGCCCATGATTAGAGACATCACTTGACGTGTAGGAAGGTGACACTCAAGCCCTTGACTTAGACCTGATCTAAAACCCTGTTGCAGGCTGAGGCAGGGATCTCAGCCATGGTAACTCTCAGACTGACATCAGCATTTAGGCTGTATAGTGTGTGGTCAACCAGCTACAGGATTTAAACACTCATCCTGTCCAGTTGCAGCTTGGCAGAGATTTTGAGCATGTCAGTGGTGGATATGTGCGTGGGTGTAGGTCTGTGTATAGGGATGCTGAAGAAACACCTTTTGAGACCTGGCCCTCAGTTTCACTAACCTGGAGAACCTGTTTTCTGTTTCCAGCCTACTATGATACTTCAAGGACAGGACACTTGCTTTGAATGTGCATGTGCCTCCCCACGATGGGCCTGTTGGAGGATGGGGACTGTGGGTTACCATCATTGGGTGGGTCTAACTCCCTGGCTGGGATAGGGCAGGACGTCAATCCTCAGCCCCCACTACCCCCCTGCCCTTGCAGAGCACTTGCTTCTCCTTTCCCCTGATGTGTGAGACATGAAATAGTGGAGCCAAGTAGTACTGCAGCTGCAGGGGGATAAAAGATTTCCAGCTGTATCTAACCTGCTGCTGCCTCTGAATCCCTCCCCAGCTGCATTTGTCAGCCCCACAATCTTTCACTGTGCTCCATCACCTCTCACCTGTCTCTGTTGCTCCATTTTTGTGGAAATTCATTTATAAAAGAAAGACAGTTATATTCATAGTGTAGAGTATGCTGGAATACTTAATCTTTCACTTCATTTTTTTTCAAGTGTGCCTTACTCAGACGTGGACTGATAAGCTGACAAGCACTGAAACAATCTGTGAAATGATGCATGGACTTTTAAGAAAATTAATAAGTGCCTTGGAGCAAAGATATATATAATCACTGAAAAACCTGACTCTTTTCATAGGAGATATATCCTTGAAATACTGTTTTATCTGGTTAATTAGAGTTAAGGGGTGGACACATTGGCTTCCCTGAGATTAAAGAGAAAACTTAAAATATTCAGATGGGAATTTGTTTTATATAATATACTACATACACACTTAAATATGAAAGTTTGCTCCTTTAATATTTAACCAATGGACAGTCCACCGAGACATCTCTTTCATTTCCACTGGGGTCCTGGTACAAGCACCAGATAGTTTTAATAGACATCACACATTTTTTAAAAAATAGGCACAGTTAAGACACAGTTCAGCTAAGAGCCATGGGGCACAATATGTTGCATGGGTCAAAAGCGCACGTCCTAAAGGAACTAGTGAACTAGAACAGTGTCTTTGTTATTAATCCGGAAATTGCATTTTTAGAACATATATTGCTGACTATATAAGTCTCTGGTTTTTTTCTTCCAGTAATTTCTTTTTTCACATGAACAGAGCAAACATCTCTCTTTGTTCCTTATAAAGATCTTTTAACTTTCCTTTTCCAGCTAGACAGTAACAATCCCTTATGCATCTTAACATTTATGTTTATGCAGGCTAGAAATGTTCATGCTTGTACTCATACTAGACATCTTTAATACACACTTCTATCCACCAGCGACCTGCCTGTGACCTTCTTCAGAAATGCAAGGTAACTTGGCTAGCTCTATTTCTGGTCCTTCTGAAAAAGGATTGTCAGGTCAAATTGTGACAGTTTAAGTGTGATGTCTGCTATTGACTGCTGTCCAGCAGGGACTGTAAGCACTGTGTCCCCCACTTCATTCAGGACCTTACTATTGACTTGCACTATCATCTTAAGGTTAGTCTTTTATCTCCTGTTCTTACAGGCAAAGAAATAAGTGGCACTGGAGCGAACTGCTGTACCATAGCCCAGGGACACTGCTCTAGCGAAGCTAGTGGCTGTATAACTTCAGTGCCAAAAATAAGATGACCACTGTACAGTGTGTCAGAGACAGGTGTAATTGCTATTACAGTGCGTTTCTGTAGCTCAATTTTAAGTAAAATAACTTTTCTAATATATCTATTTCTCCATGCATCTGTGTGTGCATGTGTATACTTTGGACAACATATGGCAACTTTTTTTAATGAAACCATTCTACAATGAGGCGGGAAAGTACAGGAGATGACAAAAATCAAGCAAACAAAGTAACAAACACAAAAATAAAAAAACCCTCATTGTTGTATGCCTTTTCTAACTGTATATTATTGCTACAATATTATTATTTCACCATTTTCTTCCCCTTCCCACTTGTCAAACCCCTTTCCTAACACCCGTATTTGTGCTTGCCTATCCTTTCCCACATCAGCGTGTGGCCTCATGGTTATTTCACTTCCCACTCTAAGGGTTTTTTATGTAAAAATTAAATGTGGGACATTAGAAGCTTTGAAGAAGTCCTTTTAATAGAGTAGGAATCTGAAAGCACTTTCAGGTACAGAGGATGCCTGCTGGTTACTGGCCAGGGTCACTGGCAAGGGAGCAGAGAACAGAAACATCTTTACATTTCCATCTTTCTCCTCTTCAGGTTAGTGGGGTTTTTTATGTAAATAAATGGGTTGGAGTCAAAAACTGAGTGCTTCAAGATTTGCAGAATGTACTGTGACCTGATTTCTCACCTAATTTTGTTTGACAGTGGAATATCAGGCTCTTCAAAGTATGCAAATTATTTCTAATTTGTAAATATCTTATGAATAGACACTATTCAAAAAGTAGTTTGCAAATCAGCTGCACTACTATTTCTATTGCATCTAATTGGAATCATTTTTATTTTGACTGCAGATATAGCTTCAGTTTAAGTGGGTGATATTGCACCATATCCACCATATTTCATCCCAGGATAAAACCATATAATTTTATTCTTCTTGCCCAATTTCTAGGTACATTTTCTCACCCAGATTATTCCATAGCTTGAATCTCCTCTCCTTCTAGCCAAGCCTTGAAGAAACCTTTGCTGAAACAAATATAACAACCATAATGTTCTGGGTTTTTTTAAAATCTGGATTTTAGAAAAAGAAAAGTTGAAAACTCCTACCTCATTCAACACAGGCAAACTTTGTTCAGTGTTCGCTTAGAATAGCTCAGTCTTGCTCAGTGAGATTAACAACAACGTGTTTTCAGTTTTTACAATGTAATCTAAGCATATTTCAGTACTTCTTGAAGCACAGTATTATTTTCCTAACCTGAAATTTACCTCATTGATGCCATCCTTGCTTATTTTTCCCACAACAGGTTAAATTATACAAGACTGTAGCTAAAGTCTTTACATTTAAAACTGAAATAAATTATTATTACACTGAATGTAGCCATAAGGGTTAATAAGATAGAATTATAGGCCTCTTTCCTGCCCTTCAAACATAACCATCACCAGAGAAAATACTGAAAGATTAAGTGTTGGTGTGATAATTTTCTACTTATTGGGGATTCAAGAGTATTTGCAGATATTGTACATATGCCATTTGATGTTAGTGAGAAGAGAAACAGTTTAAAAAATTTCATAAGATGCTAGTTAAAAATTTTGCTCACCAATATGTCGTGTATCAAAAGGAGAATAAGATTTCAGAATGGTAAGGAGATTTTCTTGAATTTTTTCTTTTAATTGTACCAGGATAATTCCAAGAACAGTTTTTATTTTTTCATTACTTTCAGGTAGATAATGAAGCCCATTTGCTCTTTCTAAGTAGACCTCACTATCTGAGACAGTAATTGACAGTCAAAAGAGAGTGATAGTCACAAAATATGCCTTCAGACTCACATAGTGTCTCTAGAAATAAAACGGTTTCCCATAATTTTTGAAACAACTAAGACCTATATTAAATAACAAAGGTAGGTTAATGCTAAGGCTAATTCATGGCTCCCATTATTTAAAAGTAAAAACTTCAAATGGATTTTTTTTTAAGTTTCTCCTTTTGCTGCTGCCTTATAATATCTGCAACATTCACCAAAAGCACTGTGAAGGTCAGGACACAGGCATTATTTAGTGTCTGTTTTTAATGTGCAGGCTGTGAGCAAAGTCAACATCATGAAAAGAACTGAAAGTTTCAGAGATTTTGCTTTGCATTAAATTTTCAGTGGCCCTCAGTAAAAACTAATCATATTCTTATCTGTTAATTTTCCTACTTCGAGACTGCACTCCTTTGCCATAAGTAATCTTTATTACTGCTAAAGGCTTTGTACTCCCCAACAACATTTAGGGAACCCAAAACATATTTTTTAACCTTTCTATGTAAATTTAATACCCAGTCCACTTCCCACTGCTCCTCCAGTGACTATGCAGGTTGTTTTAGCAAGCAGGATGTTTTATCAAACCACTGTTCTCTTCGGAATGAGTACAGCCATGCTACGTGTAGCCCCAGGTGGCTTTCCAGCACCGTGGTCAGGTGGACAGGAAGGAGCTCCTGGCTTGGAGCTGACTGTGAGCTGGAGCTGCCCAGGCTGCCCTTCCATTTCCCTGTGATGAGAAGTGGCAGCATCCACACACTGCATCCAGTCTGTCACCAGCTTGCTTCCTGTCAGTCTGGCATCCATGTGGCTGACATTCCCCTCCCTTGCCCATGAAGGGGGTAAATGTCAGAGCCATCATATCACAACATCTAGCTACACTTAAGTCAGGCCATCTGATAAGTTAAAATAAACCGTCATCCACATGGAGAAATGCCCCATCTCCCACTGGTGAGGACTACTAGGTTTTCCAGTGACTTTATACACTGAGGTGAACAACGACACCTCTGTGGTTGCCCATTGCTTTGGGACAGCCATTGTGAGCTGATTGAGGACACCTCTGTGAGTGCCCACTGTGTAGGGGCAAAGTTAGGGGCCATTCTGCAATTTATTTAGTCTCTGGCAACATTTGCTTGTGTCCAAAGAAAGGAATAACCTTCACAGAGCTGCAATACCCTCCCACAAGACTAGTAGCAGTTGTGGGAAAGCTCTGGGCTCTTCCCTGCAGGGATGCAAACCAAACAGGAACTTCTCTTTGTGTACCCAGAGAGGCCACGCTCACTCTCAGTTATCCCAGAAAACACATCAACCTTACAATGCTTAAAGAGAAATTCCAGCTGAGCCTTTTTAGACCTGATCAAATTAAATTTGAGGTATAAGAGGTTCAGATGTTTCAGAAATAAAATATATTATTTACAACCAGAAGTATTTTTTATTCAAGGCATTCTATCAATCCTAGAAGAATATTTAATGTGTAATGTATTAAATCCATATTTTATGAATAGTCAGATAATTTTGATTTCTTTTTTCCTTTTGTCAACTAGTTTAAAAGCCATGCTGAGAAATAGCTTATTAAGTTCATGTCACAAATGAGATTTCTATTTTTTATTTCACAGCTCAGAAACAATAACAATTAAACAAATATGTTTAATATTTGATTACTACATGCAAAGTTCACATCTTGTATGGCCATGAAGAATGTAAAAATCTATCCCACTCTTTTATCAACTGTAAATGTGAGCAATAGAACTGCCAATTACATGAATCTCAGAAAAGTGTTAATTAATATTTGAATTATCAAGCCTTTGCTGTCCTGAAAAGAAGCAATTTTAATTATCAAGCCTTTGCTGTCCTGAAAAGAAGCAATAGTAACTATTTCACATAGGAAAAGAAACTCGTAGGAGATTATAAATCACAGAAGCACAAAATAGAAATACAGTGCAATAATCCTAAGTGATATGCAGGATATGAAGGAAGAAGTAGAATTTGCAAGGTCCTCTCCTCTTAAAGCTGCTGTGCAGACATGACTGGTAATGAGGCTTTGACAACCAGTGCAAGGACTGGCAGAAGGATGACGTCTAAAGGCATCATCCCTAGTTTGCAGAACACCAGAGTGTGCACAGCAGAAAGCAGTAATTCCTGACATAAGAATGGTCAGTATCCTTAGGACCTACCCATAGCATCAAAGAACACAATTTTGGAGTTGGTTTGTATAAACACTCTAAAGAGATCCTGCAGATTTACCTTTGTCATATAACTTTGTATTTCCAAGAAAGGCAATTATAAATTTCATGAATGGTGAATCTTATTTTTTGCAAATACTCTATACTGTGTTTCTGGTATTCAACACAAGTGTTAGAATATCAAGAAAATGAAAACGCATTTATAAGATGCTCTATGCAATGTGGAAAACAATTCATAGAATCATAGAATGGTTTGGGTTGGAAGGGACCTAAAAGATCATCTAGTTCCGACCATCCTGCTGTGGGCAGAGACACCTTCCACTAGACCAGGTTACTCAGACACCCATCCAGCTTGGTCTTGAACACATCCAGTAAAGGGGCAGCCACAACTTTTCTGGGCAGCTTGTTCCAGTGCCTCACCACCCTTATAGTAAAGAATTTCTTTCTAATATATAATCTAAACCTACCCTCCTTCAGCTTAAAGTCAACCCCCTTTGACCTACCACTACATGTCCTTATGAAAAGTCCCTCTGCAGCCTTCATGGAGACCCCCTTTAGGTACTAGAAGGTGTTCTAAGGTCTTCTTAGAACCTTCATTTCTCCAGACTGAACATGCCCAATTCTTTCAGCCAGTAAGAATACCAAACACTTTTAAAACAGTGGCTGCAATATTTTCCTGTCTCTATATAGTGCAGCATCTTTTTTAATTGTTTTTTTTTTCTTTTTATGCTCAGTTACAATACTTATTTTCTCATTTTTTTATTTGACTGATTGTGCTCAGCACTTTCACTTTTCACCTCGCTTCTTTTTTGGTTTAATGTCTGAAAAATGTGCAACTGCAGACTCTTTAGGATATCTTTTCTTCTAAAACAGACAGGATGCAGCATGTCCTGCCAAGTGGAACTAAAGTTTATAAAGTATATTTTATGTATCACATATGCAGTGCAAGAGCAGGGTTGCTTTCCTGTTGCAACAAAGAGTGCTAAATGCTGAATTATTCCAGGAATCATTTTATTACAAGTTCTCAACCTGACTGAGAGCAAAGGTGCAAGTACTTAGTAAGTTTGTATTCTGTTTATTTTGTGAGTGCCATTTACTGTACTGTATTAAAGAGGACTTTCAGGAGGAAGAAAAGCAATTTGTCCTTGTTCCTGTACTCTGGGCACCCTCTGGAGGGAGGAGAACTGAACCCTTCCTGGACACAGCCAGCATGAAATGCTTCTAGGAACACAAGCAGGAGGGGGGACATGACATGGAAGTGTGCAGAAGGAGAAAGGATTTGGCACAAGGAGGGAGCCTGTGTGCAGAAGGAAACAGACGTCCCTCTGGCATAATGGAAAGAAAAAGACTTTCCTAAACAAGGGGTTTGAGCAAACTAAGGGCTATTTACTGTTTCTGGTCTAAAAGGCCAGTGAGGGGGGAAACTTTGCACTGTAAGAATACAATGGGCAGGAAAGAGGAATTCAAAGATTTTTTTTTTTTCCAGAGCTTGTTTAATATGAGTTACCTGAAAGATCCTTGATCTCCCTATACAAAGAATTATTTTATTCTAGCTAAGCAATTTTGTTCTCTGATAAAACCTGTCTGTAGGGCTACGGAGATATTTAGTGCCCCTTGACAGACTCACTGAGAAAAGGCAGAGCTTTCCTACACTCTGGCCAGTGCAAGGTTGGGCACCTGTAATTCTGTGTTTATTCTCTGAGAATGGTTTGCCTGCAGTTAAACATGGATGTTACTTTGGATCTTACACAATTCTCAACAACAACAACAACAACAAAAAGTGGATGGCATATACTGAACTAGCTCAGTTGGTTAGAACATGGTGTGAGTAATGCCAAGGTTGTGAGTTCAATCCCAGTATAAGCCATTCACTTAAGAGCTGGACTTTGGTCATTGCGGGTCCCTTCTAACCTGGAATATTCTGTGATGCCTAAGACGTCTGTAACAACTTGTATGACTTGAGCTATAGCACAGTTTTTGGTGGAAAAAGGTGATGTGAGTGATATACTCAAAACTGGTAGATTATACTATTTAGAAGAGGGTACATTTTTGATAATTTTATGTATGTCATGGCAAAAAAAAAGATGGCTGTTGCTCTTTGAGACTGTCACAACACTTATTTTCTTGTTTACCCACCTGCTTAAAGAGATAGTGACTAGTTACAGGTATATCACAAAGCCCTGTTCAGGGGGAGGAAGCACCTTGGGCAAACAGTCGTATTTGTGATTCTAATATGTTTCTGCTTATATTTAATTACATCACATTACTTGTTTGCTCCAAAGTTAACCAAATTATCTAGCTCAAACTGAGTTATCTACCAAGCCAAGCCACAAGTCTCGGTATCATCTGTGACTTTTATATATATATATCTATATCACATGTTTTTCTTAGTATATTTTCTTCCAGAAAAACTGTTTGAATTGCATGGGCCACACAGAGCCACAGAATCAACCTGTACTCAATAGCACTTCATACTTCCATGTGTATATATCAAAAGGCAAACTTTTAATGTGGGGGAATACATGGTCACAGTCTCATAGTAACAGTTCTTACTGAAAACATCGTGTGACATCAGTGCAGTTGCTTTTATCAGTTGGATTTGTTCTGTCTTCAGAAAAGAAAAAAAAAGGACTCAAATATTTTCAGGGAAATTGATGTCCACCAACAGGATTTCTAGCAGCTCCAGTTCTGTCTTTTGACTCCATGTGCACAAGGTTCAGCGTGTCACCACCAGGATGTTCAGTTTGATCCCTGGCTATTACTCTTTTTCAGACTCAGTATAACATTTTCATCCTCACTGCAGTGATAACAAGAGTTTGTAATTTTCTTATTTCTATTTGCTGTTATCCGTATTCCTGCTAATTGCTTATTTTACTTTTTAATTTTCTGTCCCCATGTATATTGTGCTCTGTTTCATAATATTGAGTTCTTTTTTTGATTATGAAACATAATGATCTTAAGCAAATTTTATTTTCTGTCTAACAATTTTTGAACACCTCTTGTTTAGATAACTAGATACTATGTACTGGTACCAATACTGGATGGGTTTTTTTTAGGTTCAAACTAACTGAACCATATATAAATTACTTTAATACAAGAGGTACCACATTAGTGGTTACTTTAGTTTATTAATGTCCCTACATCATAAAGTGATTGCAGAAAACCTTTCTGAAGTCTCACTAAAAAAAAAGTAATAAGCCAATATTTGCCACTACATGTTGTTTCTAATGCAGGCTGCTCAGAACAGAAAGTACATAGAATGGGTAATAGAATGTCATTTGATTCTGCATTTCTGAGGTTTTCAAGCTGCAGGTTAAGTCTTTTCTCCCTTCTGAGCATTGACATAAAGAAGATACATACATACAACTTCCTGTGTTTTTTTCATAAAACATGGCAGAACAGGGGATGATCAGTCTAAAGTTGTCTTGCTAATTTCAGCACATCTTGGACAAAATATTTTCCAGGCAGTGCCCTGAAGTAATGTTTAGGGTTGCTATTGTTTGTTACTCTACACTGGGGGGAAATACATAAGTTTGTTTGTATTTGTGCACATTTGTGGTTACCAGTAGGTATATTTCTCTGCTATTACAAGATGTTTTGAAGCAATATTTTTCATAACCTATGAGTCAATGCTCCTTAAATCAGAGCCAAAAAGCATACTCTTTCTTTGAAAAATACCATTTCTATATTATTTATTCTATAGTTTTCATTTAATTGCATGGGATTTCCTCATTTTTTTTCTATTTTTAACAAGTCTTTCCACCTAAGATACCCTTTTTATACCTTGAACTTATGATGCATTCAAAATAGTAACTAAATTAATGTTAGTTCTTATTGTTTCAGTTGATTCATTTGTTCTACACCAATTTAACTGCTACCTGTATATTTCAAGAATTTATGTATATAATAGTCAGGCACCTCACATTTTAAAAACCTGCATATTTCTAGACTTACAAAGAAATTACAAAACCATCACAAATAGTACTAGAAAATACTTTGTTATAGATTTGTACTAATTTGATCACTTCTAAATATTCTATGGACCATTTTCAGCAATAACTACTGAGACTATCTGGTCTTTTTCAACAGAAATCAAGCAAAGCTCTAACTTTAGGAAGTGCATTTGTCTGTGTTAGAATAGTATTAAGACCAAGCAGTGCATGACTAGCATTCTGAAAGACACTGATAATAATGGGTCTAGTTTAATATACACATCTTGTGATGTCCAAAACATACAGTCATTCAAAAACTACATGTTTAGGATTTGGCTGTTGTGTTCAGACTATAGTTGTGAGTCCCATCAGAACAAGGTAAGGTTTGTAGAGAATGAGAGATCTCCACTTTCACTTGGCCAATTTAACCACCCAAGGATGTTATTTTGCTCTGCAACTCCTTTACTGCATTTGCCACAGGTTCTGCTGAATTTAGTGACAATTATACCTGCAATTCAAGTAACAGACTATTTCCCATAACAGACTGTTCCCATAGTATTTATGAATCATGATGCAAAGAAATGAACAGTGTTCTCTACAATTGCCAGCTCTTATACCTGGACCAGAGCAAAAGCCTTGTCACCAAGAAATGTTGCTGCTGAGACAATAAAAAGGATGATGCATGAGACTGCAGGGCATTGCGGCACTTTGCAGTCTGTAAGTAATTCAGACGGATGTTGAACAATATCCACAAGAAATGGGTATCTTAAAAACAGATTCAGAAAATTTTCAGCCAAAAATTTCATAAGAATTAACTGAAAGGCCTCGCTGGCTGGTGCCAATCTCCAGTACTGCTTGCAATAGCAGAAAGTCTTCAGATGCCTAGAGAACATTAATTTTGTGAAAGCTCCCAACAGAAGGGCAAGCAGATGACCTGCATAACTTAAGACCAGTGATCCTGGTATTAATCCAAGATAGATTAATGAAAAAATCATGTAGGATTTACATCACAAAGAATTAAAGGATATAGTAATACTACCACCAGTCATCAGAGTATATTGGAAAGTACATCATGTCAGAAATATGATTTGATTATTTGAGGATAATGAATCACAGACTGGTTTCAAAAATTTGGGAATTATCTCCAGCAGCAGGTATTTCTAGTGGGGTCCATATTTAGCCTAATGTTAGTTAACATTTTACCCAGGTCTGCAGCTGTCACTGATCATAGCTGAATAGCAAATGAAACTGAGAAGAGGGCAGGCCAGATACCCTGTCAAATTCTAAACCAGTTATGCAGTCATCTATTATCAATACAGGCTGGAAGATCAAGGAATTGAGAAAAGCCTTGCAGAGAACTTGGTGGTACTGGTGGATTAAAAGATGGACATGAGCAAACAATGTGCCCTTGCAGCCCAGAAAGCCAACCTCATCCTGGGCTGCATCAAAGGAAAAATAGCCAGCAGGTCAAAGATGATTCTGCCCCTCTATTCTGCCCCACCTTTACTGCATCCAGGTCTGGGGTCCTTGGCAGAGGAAAGGCACAGTTCCATTAGAGCGGGTCCAGAGAAGACCATGAAGATGGTCAGAGGGCTGGAGAATCTCTCCTATGAAGACCAGCTGAGAATGTCGGGGCTGTTCAGCCTGGAAAAGGGAAGGCTTCAGGGAGACATTTTAGCAACCTCCCAGTATCTAAAGGAGCCTACAAAAAAGATGGGCACAAAATTTTGAGAAAGACCTGTTGCAAAACACAAGGGGTAATGGTTTTAAACTAAAAGAGGTTCCATTTAGACTGTAATAGGAAAGAAATTTTTGTATAATGACAGTGGTAAAACATTGAAACAGGTCGCCCAAAATGTCCCATACCTGGGAACGTTCAAGGACAGATGGGATGAGGCTCTAAGCAACCTGATCTAGTTGAAGAGGTCCCTGCTTGATGCAGGCAGGCTGGACTGGATGACCTTTAAAAGTCCTTTCCATCCAAACAATTCTATGATTCTAAGAAAGTCATACATGTAAGGGGATAAAAAGAACGTTGACCACAACCATATGCTAACAAATTGCATCCATGAGGAAAAAAACCCAAACAAACAAAAAAAAAACCAACCAACAAAAAAACCCAAAAAAAACCAACAAACAACAAAAAGGTAAGAATCAATGACATCTAAGTAAACAGATGTGTGAAATTAAGCTTTCATTATAGTGACCCAGCAAAAGAGGCATCTATGATCCACAGATACACAAAAAAGCAATAAATGGGCCAAAGCCAAGGTGATTCAGCTACACCTTATGACATTGGTGAGACTAATACTGGAATGCTTCCTCCAGCTTTGGTGTTCTTATTTCAAGAAATACGTTGAAGGTGCACACCATTTATCTGTGAGCTCAAAGAAAATGCCTTGCATAGCTGGAATAAGGATTCTGCAGAGGTTTTTCGAAAGCAATAGTGAGGGATGGTCTGCTTACAACATATAAAATATCTACATGGCAAAAAAAAAGAGTGACTATAAAAGGAGTTTTAATAAATCATTAAAGGCATAACAAAACAAAAAAAAACACCAACAAGCAAACAAAAAAATCCACCAAAAACCAAAAAACCCACCTAAACAAAAACAGAACACCCAGCAGATGAAAGCTAAGCACAAGGAAATTTAGAAGGGGAAATGCTCTAACTGTTAACTGCAAGAATGCTTAATCCCTGGAGCAAGGACCGATGGACATTAGTCTGCCCACATTTCCATTCCTTCACATAAAGCGTGAAAGCTTTACATAAGTCAGATGTAACATATGCCCTAATTAATAACAAATTATTAACCTCATTACAGAGGTAGGTGCTCATATTATACAAGAGATCAGACCAGATGACCTACTGATTCCTTCTGTCCTTCAAGCCTACAAATTCATGTAAAGAACTGAACTCCTCTTGTTCCAGCTCAGCTTTCATGAGTTACTGATGCATGGGTGTTTGATGGCTTCTTGCTTCTCGCAGAAAGTCCATTGCTGGAGTGACCATTCATGAATTACAAGTAAATCCTATGCCATTTTCTTTCTCTGATGGTCCGGATTTAAATGAAGATCAATATACGGTCATTAGGAAATAAATTAAAAATATTTTAATTGCAAATGACTTTTTTGCAATGCGTTTGCTCAAACAGTCTGTTCTTCAGCTGTTGCTTAAGAAGTTCAGAACATCCAGCACAGCATTATGGTTTTCTGGTATGCAAAATTGTTGTAATGAACCCCATTATGTAACCTGCTGGTGAAATAGCTATGATTTTGCTGAAGATATTATAAAATTTGGTACAGGCGAAAAGGGAAGGCATGAAGAATATCTTTTTAACTCACAGTTAAAACTAATGATGACAGACTGTCAGGAAAGAAATATGAAGGTATATAATTATTGGCTGGCATGCCTCAGGCATCACCCAGGTGTTAACAATACATAAAGGCTGGGCATGCAAGAACTAACCTCCTCCAAAGGTCCTTTAGTATCTATCCCCCAAATATTTTAATACTGCCATTTGCTTCACAGCATTATTGGACTAGCAACAATTTGTTATAACAAAATAATAATGAGAAGCACACATGCATATAGTTTGGGCAATTTTTTCAGATATTATGAATTCACACCCAAGATAAGTTATTAACTGAATTGCACAAAAACAAGCGTCCTGGGTAAACTGATGGGTTCCTAGAAGGGATTCTTTTGCTTCAGTAGCACAACTCAAGTGAGCAAAACTTTGCCTACCTTACAGAAAGTATGCAACATTTTCTTCCCATTAGATGAAGACTCACAACAGAAATTGAAAATCAGATCCTTTAACTGTAGTTAAATTCTGACAATTGGATATTCGTTGCTCAAATTTCCTCAAAGTTTTAGTTCTCCAAAAAGAAAGCTGAAAGCTTACACTGTAAAATTGTTACTTAAGCACCTTATGTGAACAGCCAGTGGTGATACACTGCAGCAATAAATTTATGGGTATTCTATAGTCTGAAAGTTAATCACCCCAATTATTCAATTTCTGCTTACAAATAACAAAGCAACAGCAGAAATCTGGATCAGTTTCTGAGTGATTCATAAGCATGGATGGAAAATGTAATCCTGATAACTACCTGACGAGCTCTGACACACACAAACACCCACAGACTGGCACACAGTGCAAAACAGTTCTTGTGGTTGCAAAAGAGTTTCCATTTATTCCCTGCTTTGCAAACTTTAAACTTTCAAAAACTTTTCAGGCCAGTATTTTCTGATCCCTTCTCTTCCATCAGTGGGTTCAGGGTATTTTTTGGTCTAGGGCTGGGCTCTTTAGAAAACTCTGAAAAAAAAAATACACAGTCACTTTAAAATAAAAGGAAACATATTTTTTGCATCACTAAAAAATAATAAGTGAAAAGGAAGTTTTCCCATTTCCTTTAAGGCCTGAAGCCAAAAAAATTATTTCATTTCAAAATGTCAGCTTAGCAAGAAAATATTTCTCCATGTGCACAGTGGGCTTCTCAGAAATATTTGTTTAAGGGCATGATTCACTTCAGACTGATAATGACTTCAAAGGTTTTTAGTGAGGGCCCTGCAGGTGCATTTGGACAGTAGTGAGCTTTACCATGCATAAATCTGTAGTTAACTACACACAGAATGCCAAGTCCAATTAATTACTCCAGCATGGTCAAGGTAACTTTTCAACAGCTGCAAGAAACTCAGAAGCCATGCCAAAGCCCCTCCTCTCCTAAGTCCATCACCTCCTGCAAACAAGACTATCCTGAGACCTTCAGAGCTAAGCTCCTGAAGATGTCACAGCCTTTATTCCTTTTATTCTCTTCCAACTGAACATAATGTTTCTTTGCTTTCTCTAGTAGTGCTTAATTGAGATAATCAAGTGAAGTACCTGTGTTGAACCCAAAGGGTCACTTAGGAGATGGCTAAGCTCAATAGGCACCAGGCATGCTCTAGCTTGGGCACTGACAGCAGCATAGCCTTAGTGTAGTTCTTCATCTGGACTAAATCCTGTCATTTCTCAGTTTGCATGGATATACTACTCCCAGATCTGGAAATATGAACAGATCCATGGAAGGTCGGGACTCCACATGCATTTCCTCAATACAGGATAGCTGGATCGTCTCAGCAAGCATCGAGAATTATACCTTGCATAGGCAGCGTTAGCTATGTCAGCCTATGACTTACCAGAAGACTGATGATAGGACTAGATACTCACCTTCCTCATCCCACACATACCAAGTAAGGTTCTGCCCTGTGTGCTCTTTTTTTTCTTGCACATCATCTCTATATCCTACAGAATGCACGACTTTCCAGATGAAATCTGGCATGTAAAAAGCAACTCTGCAAGAAACAATTTCCTAAATGTTCTGCTGATAGACAGGGGTGGTGTTCTTCTGAATGCTCCTTAACTCTTCAGATCAGATGTTTTATTAAGTTTCACATTTCAAAAATAGAATTTAATATGTAAATTAATTTGCCACTTGCATTTGCAAATAGTGCTTTATATGAAAATACACTTCCTATGTATGTCACCACAAAACTGAGTTGTAGGAGGAACACATTAATTTACACAAGTCTCACATAGATCATACATCAGTTAGTGTAGAAGTACATTCAGTTTA